>OX467090.1:14061996-15261996 GCA_950106755.1 Climacium dendroides | reverse complement strand
AAAAAATGGCTTTTTCTTGCATCCATTCAATTGATAAACCCATTTTCACAACATACACACGTTGATCCATTTGTAGGAAAACATTACTTACCACATGAATGCCCAAGGCACCAAATTTTGGTGCACAATATTTGCTATTTTTATTGGTTTGTAATTTTGAAATTTTTTTTCAACCCCCTCATGATCCAACATTATAATTTTTGATCCATAAGTGACCATATTGTTGTGTTTTCTTATCCCATGTGATCGATCTCTAACATGACTAGTGTGCATTTGTATGGTTACAATTCAAAAACATTGATAAAACTTATCCAAGTGTTGTCTTTTTTAATGGTTGGATAGGTAGAGATGTTTTAAGCTAAGTAGGCATTAGATTTCTTAAATTTTCTAAAAATGGACTTTGGTGAAACTAAAAATCTTGATTGTTTTTTAAAATTCTACCTTTTTCTAACAAAACTTCTTTTACATAATTATCATAAGAACTTAGATAAAAACAATAATTTTAGAATGTATTTCTATTGGGTATTCATTAGATTTACAATTCAATTCTTACTAGTCAAACAAATCCAATTTGTGTGAGATCACCTCACAAAAGCGTAACTTATTTATAGATGGATGATGTGTAATTAGTGTGAACATTTGGATGATATTTGAATGAAACTTGGAGGACAATTAGTGTGAACATTTGAATGATATTTAAATGAAACTTAGAAGAATATAGATGAAAGTAGATGGAGAAAAATGAGATTGGATGAACATAGATGAATGAAAATGAGTATGAATGAATGTAGACATTAGATGATTTTTGGGGTTAGGGAGGGCCGTTGCAAGCCCATTCCCGACTGTTGCGCCCATGTGAAGGAAGACCTCTCACTCATCATGCTCTAGGCTTTTATTGTGAACATCAAATGAAATAATTGGATGGTATTTCTCTAGGATGACAACATGATAGGTTTCACGACAAGAGTAGTCATAGGAGGGGTTGTGACACTACGAGCTTAATATAATAAATGTGAAGGTGATGTGAATGAAAAGTTTTTTGCAAAGAAATCAACAAACAAGATGCAAGAGTCTTCATTGGGTATTTGAGCACAAACCTACAAACGTTTGGTTAAGCATTTGAGTATGGTTAATATTAGTAATTTGACTTTGTTATGTCACTTTAATTTTATTAGCAATGGAAAGAGGAATCTAAGTAGATCTTTTTGGCAAAATGTGTCTTGGAAACCATATCAAAGTATGAAATTTTGAAGTATTGATTATAGGTATTTCAAGATCAACTTTAGGTGTTCAAATATACATTTTATGTAGGAATCTCCAAGGCCAAGTTTTGCAACAACGTAGAAATCAAGTGCACTTACATTTAATGGAAATCATGATATGTATGCTTCCATAGAGAGCCCCCATCCAATTCCAACTTCAACAAAATAGATTTCCACAAAAATTTGTGGAAGACAGGTTGTACAAAAAAAACAAATTTGAAGAATGAAAAAAAATATTGTTATGATTTGCAAGATGGTATTGGTTTGCTTGTTTTATATATGTCAATCAAAGACAAAGGATCATATGTCAATAAAAATCAAGAAGCAAACAAACATGTGTTTTAATCATGAGTGCTCCAATGTCCAACTTATAAACAACAATTAATAAAAAAGGTTCCAAGGGCTTTTATGATCTTAAAACTTCTCATTCATCCAAACTAAATGCTTGACTTTTAAAAACCACACTATCTATGTGATGAATTTAATGAAATAGAAGTAAATAATATTATATTTATAAAAATATGTGTCATAATATGCAAAAAATCCCTCAAGAACGGACTCAAGCATTAAGTCAAGTTAAAGAGCAAGATGTACCTTTGCATCCATGTTGTAGAGAGGATTGTTTTTATCAATCAATCATATGACGAATAAATGAGTCTACACTTAAGATATGAGACGCGGGGTCAAACAAGCTTCAAACTCATTCCAATAATGAAGGGTGTTGGTGGTTAGGCAAAGTGATCAAACTTTGACAAATAAGCTCAAAGTGGCATTCAATCATAATCAATTGCTTAGGGTCCATCAAGTTGAGCTGCATCAAAAATTACATGTGAAAAATGGTATCATAGAAACATTGTACATCAAAGTTCATATGAACTAATTTGTTAGCCTCAATAAGAAAAAATTGGATGAGTTGAAAGCAAAACATCTTTAAAGAAAAGGTGCAAAACTAAAGAAAGAACAAGAAGGAACAAGCCTCCACAACTTGAATGAAAAAGAATGAGGATGAATGTGTTTTCTTTTCTTCCAACATAGCCTAATACCAAGATTAGTGAATTAAATGGAACTAAATCAAACTAAATTAGGAGGCACTACCACTTGGTTAGCAAAATATCCGCAAGAGGCTTGAGGAAAACAAGGGAAGCAAACTTCTAACTTCCAAAAAAATATTCTTATCATTGGATTGCTTTTAGATTCACAACAATGTTCTTAAAATGATAATTCTCCCTACTCAAATAGAAATGAATGCATAATTAAAACTTGGGGAAGACAATTCCAACTCAAAAAAAACTCAAAAAATCATTTCTGATTCCGAAACCATTTGAATTGTATACCCAAGAAAGAAAAGAATGAGAAAGGGTAGGAAGTTGTCCTTGAATGTTTTCTAAGCTTTATGTCTAGGAAGGTGAGATTTGGCCTCCACAAATTGATCATTTGTGATGAGGCCTACCATGGACCAATGCACCAATTCAACGGGTTGAGAACGCCGATGAAACATTATACATAAATACAAATAAACAAGGGTTTGGAATTGCCTTGTAAATACCAATGCACTAGGGGAACAAAGTTGTTAGTATACTTTTTATGAGCCAATTCATTTCCCCAAATTGTTGGTTGAAAATCAAAGCTTCTGTCAAATGATCCGTCACTATTTCAAAATAAATTTTATTTTAAGTAAAACTCAAAAATATCTAAAGATTATCAATAAAGAATTGTTTACCAATAGAAAACTACAAATACTAGTTGGTTGGGCTCAAATCTCTCCTTGAACTCTGATATATATAACACAAGCAATCAATTCATCATCCTCTAACTAGAATTAGATTGTAAAGTCTAAATTGACTACACTTATGCTTACATTATGAGTGGACATACTTGAGTGAATGTTATTCTATATATATATATATATATATATATATATATATATATGTATATTCAAATGGGCCTTTGGCATCATGTTTAGACACACTCATGACACTATGAAAAATCCATCTCATTGTATGCACTTCTTGGGAGAGATTCAACTTAAATTATTCATTAACACCTCACTAGGGAAGTCTATTTATTAATCAAAAGCAATTGAGGGATTCATTAGAATTGGTTAACATTAGAGATCTTTGTATTATTTATAAAGCACATCACAAATTTTTCAATTGCAAAAAGAACACTCTTAAGGAGTTAGATGAGGCTCATAGTTACTTGCACCTTTGAGAAACACAAACATGAGCTCAACCAACATGAGTTGAGCTAGGAGTGTATTGAGATTGGCCAAAAGTAAGGCATATGGGGACAATCTTTGCCCCTCTAAAAGTTGTAAACAAGGAGAACATGAAGATGAAAATGTGAATGCTCTTCTCTAGAAAGCCTCCGATACGCATCACCGAGGATATATTCCTTTTAGCCCTTGGAGCCCTTCCATATCCACCAAGTAGAACCCTGAGAGGAATTGTCTCACATTTAATCTGTAAAGGTTTTTTACTATGTTTTCACCTCAAATGCTTCAAAATTGTCGTTTTTAGTACAAGTACCAAATTTTTAAAAAAAAATATGGACACATATAACCATAGTATCTTGTAGCACACCAATTTGAGAAGATGTGGAAAACTTTCAGAAATTTCCACTATGTAGACTGCATGATATTAGTGGTTGAAGTGACAAAAATACATTTTTTGTCCTATCTTCTCAAGGTCACATTTGTATGAAAAAATGTCCAAAATGGTGGATACTCTTTGGATTCATCCAAGGCAAGTTGGCTACATGCTTGCATATTTTTAAAACATTTAGAGTTGTAAAACATATAGAAAAGTAATAGTAAGTAGAAAATAATAGAGGGTGATTCAAAATACTAGATTGTCAAGAATATAGTTATGGAATCGAAAAATGTCAATCCCAACGGTTGTGATGTTTCTAATAAACAATCTACACCAAATGCTTTTATTTTTGTTTCCAAAAATATTGAAAATTGAGTTGTCTAAAAGACTTCAAAGTTTATTTTAGAGAAAAGATTCTATAACTACTTGCAAACTCAAACTCCTCATAACTTCATTTCATTAACCAAATTGGAAGGGTTCAAAGCTTTTCGCGTGTATTTAAATCTAGAAAATCAATTTCAAATTTCTATATCTTAAAAGAAGTGATTCTTTAAGAATTTTTTGAGTTGCCCAAAGATCAATGAAAATTACTTTTTATTAAAAAAAAACTCACCACAACGTCAAAAGTTATGGAAATTGTTGGCTTGAAAGCTACTCCTCCCGCACAACTTGTTTGAAAAAAAATTTAAAAAATAGATGAAGAATTTTGTTTGTAGTGAGCTACCCAAAATTGCTATGTTGCCAAAAAATAGTATTTGGTCTTTTAAGGATTACCTTCTACTAGACTTTCAATAGTCCTAAACTAATATTAAACAATGGCCATTGAGGAGACCTATGCAAAACATCAAAAAGATGTATACAAACCATATATACAAATATTTATGCAACATCGGAGATCTCCCAATGTTTTATCCAATATTCACTAAATAATCTAAAAGTAATTAAATGTGGCACACTTGAATGGCCATCAAAAATTGATATATAGATATAGATGTCCACATCAAGTGCAAACAAATTCTAGAACATTTAGCACAGACGGGGCTCCATGAACTAACCAAGTTGCTTAACATGTCTTAATCTACAAGTGTTAAAACATATCAGCCTTATTAAGATGGGCAAGTAAGATGGGCAAGAAAAAAAATCTAAGAAGGAACATGTGAATTCATGTAAGTAACCCACCTGTGAAAAGGATGCTCAATACAAATGGAACTAGAAAATACAATGAGCACAAACATGCAAAGAGGGAGCCTCAAAGCATAAATGTAGATGTCATTGGCTTTGCCTAGAAGACTCTCCTTTTGCCAAACTTGCATTCATACCCATCAACTATCTATTCAAATTTCAAACTCTTTGTTTATTTCTTGATGAATTGTTTCAAAAACAAAAATTAAGTCAAAGCAAAAAACCAAATGGAAACTAAAGCAAAGTAAAAGCTAAATGAAAACTAGAACAAAGTAAAAGCTTAATGAAAACTAAATAAAGCAAAAGAATGGATCAACGTAAAAGAGAGGAAACCAAAATAAAAGATAGGTACCTAGTTCTACAAAAACCAAGGCTTTGCATGTGATTTATAAACTCCCAATTCAAGGCTTGCATCTACTAAGGTTTCTTGTGCCTTTGCTTTCATGACCTTGTCAATTGTCACTCTTCAAAATGAACACAATCAAAATGATGGACTTGTATACTAAAGGCAAGCAATTGGGGGCGGGTGGCTTTGGCGTAACCTATTTGTGCACCCAAATTACAACTGGCAAACAATATGCATGCAAATGCATACCAAAGCGCAACCTTGTCTCACAACAAGAAAGTGAAACTATTGAACGTGAAGTTGCAATCCTACGCTTGATCAATCTTAGAGAGCATCCAAATATAGTGGCACTCAAAGATGTTTTGGAAGATGAAGATCATGTCTACATAGTCATGGAGCTATGTGAAGGAGGGACGATCTTGGATCAAATGGTTCAAAATGGTACTTTTGACGAGCCAAGAGCAGCTCAAATGATTAAGGAAATTGCTAGTGCTATTGAGGCTTGCCATGGCTTTGGCATTGTCCATCGGGACTTGAAGCTTGAAAACTTGTTGTTCCAAACCAAAGACAAAGATTCGACACTCAAAATGATTGATTTTGGGTTGGCCCAATTCTTTGAGCGCGGTGATGTATTGACCCATGTTGATGGAAGTCCTATATATACGGCCCCCGAAGTCATGGAACGCACCCATGGACCCAAAGTGGACATTTGGAGCCTTGGGGTGGTACTATATGGCCTCTTAGCTGGGTTTCCTCCTTTCAATGGCCACACATTCACAGATGTATACCAAGACATCATGGAGTGCCATGACTTGTTTGCTAGGGATCCATGGCCACACATCTCGAAGGGTGCAAAAGATCTAATTCAAAGAATGTTGACGTACAATGTCAACGAGCGTTTGACTGCATCAGAGGTTTTGAGGCATCCGTGGATTTTAGAAATGTCAAGACTTAGGTTAGAGGAAACTAGGCTAGAAAGAAGTAGGTGCAATTACACTCACTTTCGGTGCATAAAAGTGTAGTTTTGTGAACATTGACATTAACATGCAAATGCTTCTATTTGAATATTTTGTGGACTTTGATGGTCTCTTTCTCCCCTTATTAGTGGATCATATTAATTGGTTCCACACTTTTATGTGTTTAAAATCAAGCAAAAGTTATTTTACATATTGAATTCATCTAAAGATTTGTGCTTGTGTTTGATAAGTGTTAAGTTAGAGAGGTTGTAGTGCGGAGATTGTGCCATGCTTCTAACAACTTGTTGATTTGAATTTGTAAGTTTAGCAATTTGTGCAAGTTGCAAGTGGGTATTATGGAAAGACCATGAACTATGTTTGTTCCTAAATGAACCATTCTTGTCATCTCTTGACATGGTTAAAAGGCTAATTACATTTGCCAATTACTACCACTACAAACATCAAAAATAGGAGTAGGAGAATTGTTTATACCAAATGTCAATGTTGCCTTGAGTTGGGTAGATGTATTGAATGCAATTTCATGGCCTCCCTAATCTATATGTTACCATATTGGATGTTCACATTTGGTTTTCGTGTCTTAAAAAATGGCTTTTTCTTGCATCCATTCAATTGATAAACCCATTTTCACAACATACACACGTTGATCCATTTGTAGGAAAACATTACTTACCACATGAATGCCCAAGGCACCAAATTTTGGTGCACAATATTTGCTATTTTTATTGGTTTGTAATTTTGAAATTTTTTTTCAACCCCCTCATGATCCAACATTATAATTTTTGATCCATAAGTGACCATATTGTTGTGTTTTCTTATCCCATGTGATCGATCTCTAACATGACTAGTGTGCATTTGTATGGTTACAATTCAAAAACATTGATAAAACTTATCCAAGTGTTGTCTTTTTTAATGGTTGGATAGGTAGAGATGTTTTAAGCTAAGTAGGCATTAGATTTCTTAAATTTTCTAAAAATGGACTTTGGTGAAACTAAAAATCTTGATTGTTTTTTAAAATTCTACCTTTTTCTAACAAAACTTCTTTTACATAATTATCATAAGAACTTAGATAAAAACAATAATTTTAGAATGTATTTCTATTGGGTATTCATTAGATTTACAATTCAATTCTTACTAGTCAAACAAATCCAATTTGTGTGAGATCACCTCACAAAAGCGTAACTTATTTATAGATGGATGATGTGTAATTAGTGTGAACATTTGGATGATATTTGAATGAAACTTGGAGGACAATTAGTGTGAACATTTGAATGATATTTAAATGAAACTTAGAAGAATATAGATGAAAGTAGATGGAGAAAAATGAGATTGGATGAACATAGATGAATGAAAATGAGTATGAATGAATGTAGACATTAGATGATTTTTGGGGTTAGGGAGGGCCGTTGCAAGCCCATTCCCGACTGTTGCGCCCATGTGAAGGAAGACCTCTCACTCATCATGCTCTAGGCTTTTATTGTGAACATCAAATGAAATAATTGGATGGTATTTCTCTAGGATGACAACATGATAGGTTTCACGACAAGAGTAGTCATAGGAGGGGTTGTGACACTACGAGCTTAATATAATAAATGTGAAGGTGATGTGAATGAAAAGTTTTTTGCAAAGAAATCAACAAACAAGATGCAAGAGTCTTCATTGGGTATTTGAGCACAAACCTACAAACGTTTGGTTAAGCATTTGAGTATGGTTAATATTAGTAATTTGACTTTGTTATGTCACTTTAATTTTATTAGCAATGGAAAGAGGAATCTAAGTAGATCTTTTTGGCAAAATGTGTCTTGGAAACCATATCAAAGTATGAAATTTTGAAGTATTGATTATAGGTATTTCAAGATCAACTTTAGGTGTTCAAATATACATTTTATGTAGGAATCTCCAAGGCCAAGTTTTGCAACAACGTAGAAATCAAGTGCACTTACATTTAATGGAAATCATGATATGTATGCTTCCATAGAGAGCCCCCATCCAATTCCAACTTCAACAAAATAGATTTCCACAAAAATTTGTGGAAGACAGGTTGTACAAAAAAAACAAATTTGAAGAATGAAAAAAAATATTGTTATGATTTGCAAGATGGTATTGGTTTGCTTGTTTTATATATGTCAATCAAAGACAAAGGATCATATGTCAATAAAAATCAAGAAGCAAACAAACATGTGTTTTAATCATGAGTGCTCCAATGTCCAACTTATAAACAACAATTAATAAAAAAGGTTCCAAGGGCTTTTATGATCTTAAAACTTCTCATTCATCCAAACTAAATGCTTGACTTTTAAAAACCACACTATCTATGTGATGAATTTAATGAAATAGAAGTAAATAATATTATATTTATAAAAATATGTGTCATAATATGCAAAAAATCCCTCAAGAACGGACTCAAGCATTAAGTCAAGTTAAAGAGCAAGATGTACCTTTGCATCCATGTTGTAGAGAGGATTGTTTTTATCAATCAATCATATGACGAATAAATGAGTCTACACTTAAGATATGAGACGCGGGGTCAAACAAGCTTCAAACTCATTCCAATAATGAAGGGTGTTGGTGGTTAGGCAAAGTGATCAAACTTTGACAAATAAGCTCAAAGTGGCATTCAATCATAATCAATTGCTTAGGGTCCATCAAGTTGAGCTGCATCAAAAATTACATGTGAAAAATGGTATCATAGAAACATTGTACATCAAAGTTCATATGAACTAATTTGTTAGCCTCAATAAGAAAAAATTGGATGAGTTGAAAGCAAAACATCTTTAAAGAAAAGGTGCAAAACTAAAGAAAGAACAAGAAGGAACAAGCCTCCACAACTTGAATGAAAAAGAATGAGGATGAATGTGTTTTCTTTTCTTCCAACATAGCCTAATACCAAGATTAGTGAATTAAATGGAACTAAATCAAACTAAATTAGGAGGCACTACCACTTGGTTAGCAAAATATCCGCAAGAGGCTTGAGGAAAACAAGGGAAGCAAACTTCTAACTTCCAAAAAAATATTCTTATCATTGGATTGCTTTTAGATTCACAACAATGTTCTTAAAATGATAATTCTCCCTACTCAAATAGAAATGAATGCATAATTAAAACTTGGGGAAGACAATTCCAACTCAAAAAAAACTCAAAAAATCATTTCTGATTCCGAAACCATTTGAATTGTATACCCAAGAAAGAAAAGAATGAGAAAGGGTAGGAAGTTGTCCTTGAATGTTTTCTAAGCTTTATGTCTAGGAAGGTGAGATTTGGCCTCCACAAATTGATCATTTGTGATGAGGCCTACCATGGACCAATGCACCAATTCAACGGGTTGAGAACGCCGATGAAACATTATACATAAATACAAATAAACAAGGGTTTGGAATTGCCTTGTAAATACCAATGCACTAGGGGAACAAAGTTGTTAGTATACTTTTTATGAGCCAATTCATTTCCCCAAATTGTTGGTTGAAAATCAAAGCTTCTGTCAAATGATCCGTCACTATTTCAAAATAAATTTTATTTTAAGTAAAACTCAAAAATATCTAAAGATTATCAATAAAGAATTGTTTACCAATAGAAAACTACAAATACTAGTTGGTTGGGCTCAAATCTCTCCTTGAACTCTGATATATATAACACAAGCAATCAATTCATCATCCTCTAACTAGAATTAGATTGTAAAGTCTAAATTGACTACACTTATGCTTACATTATGAGTGGACATACTTGAGTGAATGTTATTCTTATATATATATATATATATATATATATATATATATATATATATATGTATATTCAAATGGGCCTTTGGCATCATGTTTAGACACACTCATGACACTATGAAAAATCCATCTCATTGTATGCACTTCTTGGGAGAGATTCAACTTAAATTATTCATTAACACCTCACTAGGGAAGTCTATTTATTAATCAAAAGCAATTGAGGGATTCATTAGAATTGGTTAACATTAGAGATCTTTGTATTATTTATAAAGCACATCACAAATTTTTCAATTGCAAAAAGAACACTCTTAAGGAGTTAGATGAGGCTCATAGTTACTTGCACCTTTGAGAAACACAAACATGAGCTCAACCAACATGAGTTGAGCTAGGAGTGTATTGAGATTGGCCAAAAGTAAGGCATATGGGGACAATCTTTGCCCCTCTAAAAGTTGTAAACAAGGAGAACATGAAGATGAAAATGTGAATGCTCTTCTCTAGAAAGCCTCCGATACGCATCACCGAGGATATATTCCTTTTAGCCCTTGGAGCCCTTCCATATCCACCAAGTAGAACCCTGAGAGGAATTGTCTCACATTTAATCTGTAAAGGTTTTTTACTATGTTTTCACCTCAAATGCTTCAAAATTGTCGTTTTTAGTACAAGTACCAAATTTTTAAAAAAAAATATGGACACATATAACCATAGTATCTTGTAGCACACCAATTTGAGAAGATGTGGAAAACTTTCAGAAATTTCCACTATGTAGACTGCATGATATTAGTGGTTGAAGTGACAAAAATACATTTTTTGTCCTATCTTCTCAAGGTCACATTTGTATGAAAAAATGTCCAAAATGGTGGATACTCTTTGGATTCATCCAAGGCAAGTTGGCTACATGCTTGCATATTTTTAAAACATTTAGAGTTGTAAAACATATAGAAAAGTAATAGTAAGTAGAAAATAATAGAGGGTGATTCAAAATACTAGATTGTCAAGAATATAGTTATGGAATCGAAAAATGTCAATCCCAACGGTTGTGATGTTTCTAATAAACAATCTACACCAAATGCTTTTATTTTTGTTTCCAAAAATATTGAAAATTGAGTTGTCTAAAAGACTTCAAAGTTTATTTTAGAGAAAAGATTCTATAACTACTTGCAAACTCAAACTCCTCATAACTTCATTTCATTAACCAAATTGGAAGGGTTCAAAGCTTTTCGCGTGTATTTAAATCTAGAAAATCAATTTCAAATTTCTATATCTTAAAAGAAGTGATTCTTTAAGAATTTTTTGAGTTGCCCAAAGATCAATGAAAATTACTTTTTATTAAAAAAAAACTCACCACAACGTCAAAAGTTATGGAAATTGTTGGCTTGAAAGCTACTCCTCCCGCACAACTTGTTTGAAAAAAAATTTAAAAAATAGATGAAGAATTTTGTTTGTAGTGAGCTACCCAAAATTGCTATGTTGCCAAAAAATAGTATTTGGTCTTTTAAGGATTACCTTCTACTAGACTTTCAATAGTCCTAAACTAATATTAAACAATGGCCATTGAGGAGACCTATGCAAAACATCAAAAAGATGTATACAAACCATATATACAAATATTTATGCAACATCGGAGATCTCCCAATGTTTTATCCAATATTCACTAAATAATCTAAAAGTAATTAAATGTGGCACACTTGAATGGCCATCAAAAATTGATATATAGATATAGATGTCCACATCAAGTGTAAACAAATTCTAGAACATTTAGCACAGACGGGGCTCCATGAACTAACCAAGTTGCTTAACATGTCTTAATCTACAAGTGTTAAAACATATCAGCCTTATTAAGATGGGCAAGTAAGATGGGCAAGAAAAAAAATCTAAGAAGGAACATGTGAATTCATGTAAGTAACCCACCTGTGAAAAGGATGCTCAATACAAATGGAACTAGAAAATACAATGAGCACAAACATGCAAAGAGGGAGCCTCAAAGCATAAATGTAGATGTCATTGGCTTTGCCTAGAAGACTCTCCTTTTGCCAAACTTGCATTCATACCCATCAACTATCTATTCAAATTTCAAACTCTTTGTTTATTTCTTGATGAATTGTTTCAAAAACAAAAATTAAGTCAAAGCAAAAAACCAAATGGAAACTAAAGCAAAGTAAAAGCTAAATGAAAACTAGAACAAAGTAAAAGCTTAATGAAAACTAAATAAAGCAAAAGAATGGATCAACGTAAAAGAGAGGAAACCAAAATAAAAGATAGGTACCTAGTTCTACAAAAACCAAGGCTTTGCATGTGATTTATAAACTCCCAATTCAAGGCTTGCATCTACTAAGGTTTCTTGTGCCTTTGCTTTCATGACCTTGTCAATTGTCACTCTTCAAAATGAACACAATCAAAATGATGGACTTGTATACTAAAGGCAAGCAATTGGGGGCGGGTGGCTTTGGCGTAACCTATTTGTGCACCCAAATTACAACTGGCAAACAATATGCATGCAAATGCATACCAAAGCGCAACCTTGTCTCACAACAAGAAAGTGAAACTATTGAACGTGAAGTTGCAATCCTACGCTTGATCAATCTTAGAGAGCATCCAAATATAGTGGCACTCAAAGATGTTTTGGAAGATGAAGATCATGTCTACATAGTCATGGAGCTATGTGAAGGAGGGACGATCTTGGATCAAATGGTTCAAAATGGTACTTTTGACGAGCCAAGAGCAGCTCAAATGATTAAGGAAATTGCTAGTGCTATTGAGGCTTGCCATGGCTTTGGCATTGTCCATCGGGACTTGAAGCTTGAAAACTTGTTGTTCCAAACCAAAGACAAAGATTCGACACTCAAAATGATTGATTTTGGGTTGGCCCAATTCTTTGAGCGCGGTGATGTATTGACCCATGTTGATGGAAGTCCTATATATACGGCCCCCGAAGTCATGGAACGCACCCATGGACCCAAAGTGGACATTTGGAGCCTTGGGGTGGTACTATATGGCCTCTTAGCTGGGTTTCCTCCTTTCAATGGCCACACATTCACAGATGTATACCAAGACATCATGGAGTGCCATGACTTGTTTGCTAGGGATCCATGGCCACACATCTCGAAGGGTGCAAAAGATCTAATTCAAAGAATGTTGACGTACAATGTCAACGAGCGTTTGACTGCATCAGAGGTTTTGAGGCATCCGTGGATTTTAGAAATGTCAAGACTTAGGTTAGAGGAAACTAGGCTAGAAAGAAGTAGGTGCAATTACACTCACTTTCGGTGCATAAAAGTGTAGTTTTGTGAACATTGACATTAACATGCAAATGCTTCTATTTGAATATTTTGTGGACTTTGATGGTCTCTTTCTCCCCTTATTAGTGGATCATATTAATTGGTTCCACACTTTTATGTGTTTAAAATCAAGCAAAAGTTATTTTACATATTGAATTCATCTAAAGATTTGTGCTTGTGTTTGATAAGTGTTAAGTTAGAGAGGTTGTAGTGCGGAGATTGTGCCATGCTTCTAACAACTTGTTGATTTGAATTTGTAAGTTTAGCAATTTGTGCAAGTTGCAAGTGGGTATTATGGAAAGACCATGAACTATGTTTGTTCCTAAATGAACCATTCTTGTCATCTCTTGACATGGTTAAAAGGCTAATTACATTTGCCAATTACTACCACTACAAACATCAAAAATAGGAGTAGGAGAATTGTTTATACCAAATGTCAATGTTGCCTTGAGTTGGGTAGATGTATTGAATGCAATTTCATGGCCTCCCTAATCTATATGTTACCATATTGGATGTTCACATTTGGTTTTCGTGTCTTAAAAAATGGCTTTTTCTTGCATCCATTCAATTGATAAACCCATTTTCACAACATACACACGTTGATCCATTTGTAGGAAAACATTACTTACCACATGAATGCCCAAGGCACCAAATTTTGGTGCACAATATTTGCTATTTTTATTGGTTTGTAATTTTGAAATTTTTTTTCAACCCCCTCATGATCCAACATTATAATTTTTGATCCATAAGTGACCATATTGTTGTGTTTTCTTATCCCATGTGATCGATCTCTAACATGACTAGTGTGCATTTGTATGGTTACAATTCAAAAACATTGATAAAACTTATCCAAGTGTTGTCTTTTTTAATGGTTGGATAGGTAGAGATGTTTTAAGCTAAGTAGGCATTAGATTTCTTAAATTTTCTAAAAATGGACTTTGGTGAAACTAAAAATCTTGATTGTTTTTTAAAATTCTACCTTTTTCTAACAAAACTTCTTTTACATAATTATCATAAGAACTTAGATAAAAACAATAATTTTAGAATGTATTTCTATTGGGTATTCATTAGATTTACAATTCAATTCTTACTAGTCAAACAAATCCAATTTGTGTGAGATCACCTCACAAAAGCGTAACTTATTTATAGATGGATGATGTGTAATTAGTGTGAACATTTGGATGATATTTGAATGAAACTTGGAGGACAATTAGTGTGAACATTTGAATGATATTTAAATGAAACTTAGAAGAATATAGATGAAAGTAGATGGAGAAAAATGAGATTGGATGAACATAGATGAATGAAAATGAGTATGAATGAATGTAGACATTAGATGATTTTTGGGGTTAGGGAGGGCCGTTGCAAGCCCATTCCCGACTGTTGCGCCCATGTGAAGGAAGACCTCTCACTCATCATGCTCTAGGCTTTTATTGTGAACATCAAATGAAATAATTGGATGGTATTTCTCTAGGATGACAACATGATAGGTTTCACGACAAGAGTAGTCATAGGAGGGGTTGTGACACTACGAGCTTAATATAATAAATGTGAAGGTGATGTGAATGAAAAGTTTTTTGCAAAGAAATCAACAAACAAGATGCAAGAGTCTTCATTGGGTATTTGAGCACAAACCTACAAACGTTTGGTTAAGCATTTGAGTATGGTTAATATTAGTAATTTGACTTTGTTATGTCACTTTAATTTTATTAGCAATGGAAAGAGGAATCTAAGTAGATCTTTTTGGCAAAATGTGTCTTGGAAACCATATCAAAGTATGAAATTTTGAAGTATTGATTATAGGTATTTCAAGATCAACTTTAGGTGTTCAAATATACATTTTATGTAGGAATCTCCAAGGCCAAGTTTTGCAACAACGTAGAAATCAAGTGCACTTACATTTAATGGAAATCATGATATGTATGCTTCCATAGAGAGCCCCCATCCAATTCCAACTTCAACAAAATAGATTTCCACAAAAATTTGTGGAAGACAGGTTGTACAAAAAAAACAAATTTGAAGAATGAAAAAAAATATTGTTATGATTTGCAAGATGGTATTGGTTTGCTTGTTTTATATATGTCAATCAAAGACAAAGGATCATATGTCAATAAAAATCAAGAAGCAAACAAACATGTGTTTTAATCATGAGTGCTCCAATGTCCAACTTATAAACAACAATTAATAAAAAAGGTTCCAAGGGCTTTTATGATCTTAAAACTTCTCATTCATCCAAACTAAATGCTTGACTTTTAAAAACCACACTATCTATGTGATGAATTTAATGAAATAG
Organism: Climacium dendroides; assembly: GCA_950106755.1. NCBI lineage: Eukaryota > Viridiplantae > Streptophyta > Bryopsida > Hypnales > Climaciaceae > Climacium > Climacium dendroides. The sequence continues at coordinate 15,246,358 of OX467090.1, read as the reverse complement.
AAGTAAATAATATTATATTTATAAAAATATGTGTCATAATATGCAAAAAATCCCTCAAGAACGGACTCAAGCATTAAGTCAAGTTAAAGAGCAAGATGTACCTTTGCATCCATGTTGTAGAGAGGATTGTTTTTATCAATCAATCATATGACGAATAAATGAGTCTACACTTAAGATATGAGACGCGGGGTCAAACAAGCTTCAAACTCATTCCAATAATGAAGGGTGTTGGTGGTTAGGCAAAGTGATCAAACTTTGACAAATAAGCTCAAAGTGGCATTCAATCATAATCAATTGCTTAGGGTCCATCAAGTTGAGCTGCATCAAAAATTACATGTGAAAAATGGTATCATAGAAACATTGTACATCAAAGTTCATATGAACTAATTTGTTAGCCTCAATAAGAAAAAATTGGATGAGTTGAAAGCAAAACATCTTTAAAGAAAAGGTGCAAAACTAAAGAAAGAACAAGAAGGAACAAGCCTCCACAACTTGAATGAAAAAGAATGAGGATGAATGTGTTTTCTTTTCTTCCAACATAGCCTAATACCAAGATTAGTGAATTAAATGGAACTAAATCAAACTAAATTAGGAGGCACTACCACTTGGTTAGCAAAATATCCGCAAGAGGCTTGAGGAAAACAAGGGAAGCAAACTTCTAACTTCCAAAAAAATATTCTTATCATTGGATTGCTTTTAGATTCACAACAATGTTCTTAAAATGATAATTCTCCCTACTCAAATAGAAATGAATGCATAATTAAAACTTGGGGAAGACAATTCCAACTCAAAAAAAACTCAAAAAATCATTTCTGATTCCGAAACCATTTGAATTGTATACCCAAGAAAGAAAAGAATGAGAAAGGGTAGGAAGTTGTCCTTGAATGTTTTCTAAGCTTTATGTCTAGGAAGGTGAGATTTGGCCTCCACAAATTGATCATTTGTGATGAGGCCTACCATGGACCAATGCACCAATTCAACGGGTTGAGAACGCCGATGAAACATTATACATAAATACAAATAAACAAGGGTTTGGAATTGCCTTGTAAATACCAATGCACTAGGGGAACAAAGTTGTTAGTATACTTTTTATGAGCCAATTCATTTCCCCAAATTGTTGGTTGAAAATCAAAGCTTCTGTCAAATGATCCGTCACTATTTCAAAATAAATTTTATTTTAAGTAAAACTCAAAAATATCTAAAGATTATCAATAAAGAATTGTTTACCAATAGAAAACTACAAATACTAGTTGGTTGGGCTCAAATCTCTCCTTGAACTCTGATATATATAACACAAGCAATCAATTCATCATCCTCTAACTAGAATTAGATTGTAAAGTCTAAATTGACTACACTTATGCTTACATTATGAGTGGACATACTTGAGTGAATGTTATTCTTATATATATATATATATATATATATATATATATATATATGTATATTCAAATGGGCCTTTGGCATCATGTTTAGACACACTCATGACACTATGAAAAATCCATCTCATTGTATGCACTTCTTGGGAGAGATTCAACTTAAATTATTCATTAACACCTCACTAGGGAAGTCTATTTATTAATCAAAAGCAATTGAGGGATTCATTAGAATTGGTTAACATTAGAGATCTTTGTATTATTTATAAAGCACATCACAAATTTTTCAATTGCAAAAAGAACACTCTTAAGGAGTTAGATGAGGCTCATAGTTACTTGCACCTTTGAGAAACACAAACATGAGCTCAACCAACATGAGTTGAGCTAGGAGTGTATTGAGATTGGCCAAAAGTAAGGCATATGGGGACAATCTTTGCCCCTCTAAAAGTTGTAAACAAGGAGAACATGAAGATGAAAATGTGAATGCTCTTCTCTAGAAAGCCTCCGATACGCATCACCGAGGATATATTCCTTTTAGCCCTTGGAGCCCTTCCATATCCACCAAGTAGAACCCTGAGAGGAATTGTCTCACATTTAATCTGTAAAGGTTTTTTACTATGTTTTCACCTCAAATGCTTCAAAATTGTCGTTTTTAGTACAAGTACCAAATTTTTAAAAAAAAATATGGACACATATAACCATAGTATCTTGTAGCACACCAATTTGAGAAGATGTGGAAAACTTTCAGAAATTTCCACTATGTAGACTGCATGATATTAGTGGTTGAAGTGACAAAAATACATTTTTTGTCCTATCTTCTCAAGGTCACATTTGTATGAAAAAATGTCCAAAATGGTGGATACTCTTTGGATTCATCCAAGGCAAGTTGGCTACATGCTTGCATATTTTTAAAACATTTAGAGTTGTAAAACATATAGAAAAGTAATAGTAAGTAGAAAATAATAGAGGGTGATTCAAAATACTAGATTGTCAAGAATATAGTTATGGAATCGAAAAATGTCAATCCCAACGGTTGTGATGTTTCTAATAAACAATCTACACCAAATGCTTTTATTTTTGTTTCCAAAAATATTGAAAATTGAGTTGTCTAAAAGACTTCAAAGTTTATTTTAGAGAAAAGATTCTATAACTACTTGCAAACTCAAACTCCTCATAACTTCATTTCATTAACCAAATTGGAAGGGTTCAAAGCTTTTCGCGTGTATTTAAATCTAGAAAATCAATTTCAAATTTCTATATCTTAAAAGAAGTGATTCTTTAAGAATTTTTTGAGTTGCCCAAAGATCAATGAAAATTACTTTTTATTAAAAAAAAACTCACCACAACGTCAAAAGTTATGGAAATTGTTGGCTTGAAAGCTACTCCTCCCGCACAACTTGTTTGAAAAAAAATTTAAAAAATAGATGAAGAATTTTGTTTGTAGTGAGCTACCCAAAATTGCTATGTTGCCAAAAAATAGTATTTGGTCTTTTAAGGATTACCTTCTACTAGACTTTCAATAGTCCTAAACTAATATTAAACAATGGCCATTGAGGAGACCTATGCAAAACATCAAAAAGATGTATACAAACCATATATACAAATATTTATGCAACATCGGAGATCTCCCAATGTTTTATCCAATATTCACTAAATAATCTAAAAGTAATTAAATGTGGCACACTTGAATGGCCATCAAAAATTGATATATAGATATAGATGTCCACATCAAGTGCAAACAAATTCTAGAACATTTAGCACAGACGGGGCTCCATGAACTAACCAAGTTGCTTAACATGTCTTAATCTACAAGTGTTAAAACATATCAGCCTTATTAAGATGGGCAAGTAAGATGGGCAAGAAAAAAAATCTAAGAAGGAACATGTGAATTCATGTAAGTAACCCACCTGTGAAAAGGATGCTCAATACAAATGGAACTAGAAAATACAATGAGCACAAACATGCAAAGAGGGAGCCTCAAAGCATAAATGTAGATGTCATTGGCTTTGCCTAGAAGACTCTCCTTTTGCCAAACTTGCATTCATACCCATCAACTATCTATTCAAATTTCAAACTCTTTGTTTATTTCTTGATGAATTGTTTCAAAAACAAAAATTAAGTCAAAGCAAAAAACCAAATGGAAACTAAAGCAAAGTAAAAGCTAAATGAAAACTAGAACAAAGTAAAAGCTTAATGAAAACTAAATAAAGCAAAAGAATGGATCAACGTAAAAGAGAGGAAACCAAAATAAAAGATAGGTACCTAGTTCTACAAAAACCAAGGCTTTGCATGTGATTTATAAACTCCCAATTCAAGGCTTGCATCTACTAAGGTTTCTTGTGCCTTTGCTTTCATGACCTTGTCAATTGTCACTCTTCAAAATGAACACAATCAAAATGATGGACTTGTATACTAAAGGCAAGCAATTGGGGGCGGGTGGCTTTGGCGTAACCTATTTGTGCACCCAAATTACAACTGGCAAACAATATGCATGCAAATGCATACCAAAGCGCAACCTTGTCTCACAACAAGAAAGTGAAACTATTGAACGTGAAGTTGCAATCCTACGCTTGATCAATCTTAGAGAGCATCCAAATATAGTGGCACTCAAAGATGTTTTGGAAGATGAAGATCATGTCTACATAGTCATGGAGCTATGTGAAGGAGGGACGATCTTGGATCAAATGGTTCAAAATGGTACTTTTGACGAGCCAAGAGCAGCTCAAATGATTAAGGAAATTGCTAGTGCTATTGAGGCTTGCCATGGCTTTGGCATTGTCCATCGGGACTTGAAGCTTGAAAACTTGTTGTTCCAAACCAAAGACAAAGATTCGACACTCAAAATGATTGATTTTGGGTTGGCCCAATTCTTTGAGCGCGGTGATGTATTGACCCATGTTGATGGAAGTCCTATATATACGGCCCCCGAAGTCATGGAACGCACCCATGGACCCAAAGTGGACATTTGGAGCCTTGGGGTGGTACTATATGGCCTCTTAGCTGGGTTTCCTCCTTTCAATGGCCACACATTCACAGATGTATACCAAGACATCATGGAGTGCCATGACTTGTTTGCTAGGGATCCATGGCCACACATCTCGAAGGGTGCAAAAGATCTAATTCAAAGAATGTTGACGTACAATGTCAACGAGCGTTTGACTGCATCAGAGGTTTTGAGGCATCCGTGGATTTTAGAAATGTCAAGACTTAGGTTAGAGGAAACTAGGCTAGAAAGAAGTAGGTGCAATTACACTCACTTTCGGTGCATAAAAGTGTAGTTTTGTGAACATTGACATTAACATGCAAATGCTTCTATTTGAATATTTTGTGGACTTTGATGGTCTCTTTCTCCCCTTATTAGTGGATCATATTAATTGGTTCCACACTTTTATGTGTTTAAAATCAAGCAAAAGTTATTTTACATATTGAATTCATCTAAAGATTTGTGCTTGTGTTTGATAAGTGTTAAGTTAGAGAGGTTGTAGTGCGGAGATTGTGCCATGCTTCTAACAACTTGTTGATTTGAATTTGTAAGTTTAGCAATTTGTGCAAGTTGCAAGTGGGTATTATGGAAAGACCATGAACTATGTTTGTTCCTAAATGAACCATTCTTGTCATCTCTTGACATGGTTAAAAGGCTAATTACATTTGCCAATTACTACCACTACAAACATCAAAAATAGGAGTAGGAGAATTGTTTATACCAAATGTCAATGTTGCCTTGAGTTGGGTAGATGTATTGAATGCAATTTCATGGCCTCCCTAATCTATATGTTACCATATTGGATGTTCACATTTGGTTTTCGTGTCTTAAAAAATGGCTTTTTCTTGCATCCATTCAATTGATAAACCCATTTTCACAACATACACACGTTGATCCATTTGTAGGAAAACATTACTTACCACATGAATGCCCAAGGCACCAAATTTTGGTGCACAATATTTGCTATTTTTATTGGTTTGTAATTTTGAAATTTTTTTTCAACCCCCTCATGATCCAACATTATAATTTTTGATCCATAAGTGACCATATTGTTGTGTTTTCTTATCCCATGTGATCGATCTCTAACATGACTAGTGTGCATTTGTATGGTTACAATTCAAAAACATTGATAAAACTTATCCAAGTGTTGTCTTTTTTAATGGTTGGATAGGTAGAGATGTTTTAAGCTAAGTAGGCATTAGATTTCTTAAATTTTCTAAAAATGGACTTTGGTGAAACTAAAAATCTTGATTGTTTTTTAAAATTCTACCTTTTTCTAACAAAACTTCTTTTACATAATTATCATAAGAACTTAGATAAAAACAATAATTTTAGAATGTATTTCTATTGGGTATTCATTAGATTTACAATTCAATTCTTACTAGTCAAACAAATCCAATTTGTGTGAGATCACCTCACAAAAGCGTAACTTATTTATAGATGGATGATGTGTAATTAGTGTGAACATTTGGATGATATTTGAATGAAACTTGGAGGACAATTAGTGTGAACATTTGAATGATATTTAAATGAAACTTAGAAGAATATAGATGAAAGTAGATGGAGAAAAATGAGATTGGATGAACATAGATGAATGAAAATGAGTATGAATGAATGTAGACATTAGATGATTTTTGGGGTTAGGGAGGGCCGTTGCAAGCCCATTCCCGACTGTTGCGCCCATGTGAAGGAAGACCTCTCACTCATCATGCTCTAGGCTTTTATTGTGAACATCAAATGAAATAATTGGATGGTATTTCTCTAGGATGACAACATGATAGGTTTCACGACAAGAGTAGTCATAGGAGGGGTTGTGACACTACGAGCTTAATATAATAAATGTGAAGGTGATGTGAATGAAAAGTTTTTTGCAAAGAAATCAACAAACAAGATGCAAGAGTCTTCATTGGGTATTTGAGCACAAACCTACAAACGTTTGGTTAAGCATTTGAGTATGGTTAATATTAGTAATTTGACTTTGTTATGTCACTTTAATTTTATTAGCAATGGAAAGAGGAATCTAAGTAGATCTTTTTGGCAAAATGTGTCTTGGAAACCATATCAAAGTATGAAATTTTGAAGTATTGATTATAGGTATTTCAAGATCAACTTTAGGTGTTCAAATATACATTTTATGTAGGAATCTCCAAGGCCAAGTTTTGCAACAACGTAGAAATCAAGTGCACTTACATTTAATGGAAATCATGATATGTATGCTTCCATAGAGAGCCCCCATCCAATTCCAACTTCAACAAAATAGATTTCCACAAAAATTTGTGGAAGACAGGTTGTACAAAAAAAACAAATTTGAAGAATGAAAAAAAATATTGTTATGATTTGCAAGATGGTATTGGTTTGCTTGTTTTATATATGTCAATCAAAGACAAAGGATCATATGTCAATAAAAATCAAGAAGCAAACAAACATGTGTTTTAATCATGAGTGCTCCAATGTCCAACTTATAAACAACAATTAATAAAAAAGGTTCCAAGGGCTTTTATGATCTTAAAACTTCTCATTCATCCAAACTAAATGCTTGACTTTTAAAAACCACACTATCTATGTGATGAATTTAATGAAATAGAAGTAAATAATATTATATTTATAAAAATATGTGTCATAATATGCAAAAAATCCCTCAAGAACGGACTCAAGCATTAAGTCAAGTTAAAGAGCAAGATGTACCTTTGCATCCATGTTGTAGAGAGGATTGTTTTTATCAATCAATCATATGACGAATAAATGAGTCTACACTTAAGATATGAGACGCGGGGTCAAACAAGCTTCAAACTCATTCCAATAATGAAGGGTGTTGGTGGTTAGGCAAAGTGATCAAACTTTGACAAATAAGCTCAAAGTGGCATTCAATCATAATCAATTGCTTAGGGTCCATCAAGTTGAGCTGCATCAAAAATTACATGTGAAAAATGGTATCATAGAAACATTGTACATCAAAGTTCATATGAACTAATTTGTTAGCCTCAATAAGAAAAAATTGGATGAGTTGAAAGCAAAACATCTTTAAAGAAAAGGTGCAAAACTAAAGAAAGAACAAGAAGGAACAAGCCTCCACAACTTGAATGAAAAAGAATGAGGATGAATGTGTTTTCTTTTCTTCCAACATAGCCTAATACCAAGATTAGTGAATTAAATGGAACTAAATCAAACTAAATTAGGAGGCACTACCACTTGGTTAGCAAAATATCCGCAAGAGGCTTGAGGAAAACAAGGGAAGCAAACTTCTAACTTCCAAAAAAATATTCTTATCATTGGATTGCTTTTAGATTCACAACAATGTTCTTAAAATGATAATTCTCCCTACTCAAATAGAAATGAATGCATAATTAAAACTTGGGGAAGACAATTCCAACTCAAAAAAAACTCAAAAAATCATTTCTGATTCCGAAACCATTTGAATTGTATACCCAAGAAAGAAAAGAATGAGAAAGGGTAGGAAGTTGTCCTTGAATGTTTTCTAAGCTTTATGTCTAGGAAGGTGAGATTTGGCCTCCACAAATTGATCATTTGTGATGAGGCCTACCATGGACCAATGCACCAATTCAACGGGTTGAGAACGCCGATGAAACATTATACATAAATACAAATAAACAAGGGTTTGGAATTGCCTTGTAAATACCAATGCACTAGGGGAACAAAGTTGTTAGTATACTTTTTATGAGCCAATTCATTTCCCCAAATTGTTGGTTGAAAATCAAAGCTTCTGTCAAATGATCCGTCACTATTTCAAAATAAATTTTATTTTAAGTAAAACTCAAAAATATCTAAAGATTATCAATAAAGAATTGTTTACCAATAGAAAACTACAAATACTAGTTGGTTGGGCTCAAATCTCTCCTTGAACTCTGATATATATAACACAAGCAATCAATTCATCATCCTCTAACTAGAATTAGATTGTAAAGTCTAAATTGACTACACTTATGCTTACATTATGAGTGGACATACTTGAGTGAATGTTATTCTTATATATATATATATATATATATATATATATATATATATATGTATATTCAAATGGGCCTTTGGCATCATGTTTAGACACACTCATGACACTATGAAAAATCCATCTCATTGTATGCACTTCTTGGGAGAGATTCAACTTAAATTATTCATTAACACCTCACTAGGGAAGTCTATTTATTAATCAAAAGCAATTGAGGGATTCATTAGAATTGGTTAACATTAGAGATCTTTGTATTATTTATAAAGCACATCACAAATTTTTCAATTGCAAAAAGAACACTCTTAAGGAGTTAGATGAGGCTCATAGTTACTTGCACCTTTGAGAAACACAAACATGAGCTCAACCAACATGAGTTGAGCTAGGAGTGTATTGAGATTGGCCAAAAGTAAGGCATATGGGGACAATCTTTGCCCCTCTAAAAGTTGTAAACAAGGAGAACATGAAGATGAAAATGTGAATGCTCTTCTCTAGAAAGCCTCCGATACGCATCACCGAGGATATATTCCTTTTAGCCCTTGGAGCCCTTCCATATCCACCAAGTAGAACCCTGAGAGGAATTGTCTCACATTTAATCTGTAAAGGTTTTTTACTATGTTTTCACCTCAAATGCTTCAAAATTGTCGTTTTTAGTACAAGTACCAAATTTTTAAAAAAAAATATGGACACATATAACCATAGTATCTTGTAGCACACCAATTTGAGAAGATGTGGAAAACTTTCAGAAATTTCCACTATGTAGACTGCATGAGTGGTTGAAGTGACAAAAATACATTTTTTGTCCTATCTTCTCAAGGTCACATTTGTATGAAAAAATGTCCAAAATGGTGGATACTCTTTGGATTCATCCAAGGCAAGTTGGCTACATGCTTGCATATTTTTAAAACATTTAGAGTTGTAAAACATATAGAAAAGTAATAGTAAGTAGAAAATAATAGAGGGTGATTCAAAATACTAGATTGTCAAGAATATAGTTATGGAATCGAAAAATGTCAATCCCAACGGTTGTGATGTTTCTAATAAACAATCTACACCAAATGCTTTTATTTTTGTTTCCAAAAATATTGAAAATTGAGTTGTCTAAAAGACTTCAAAGTTTATTTTAGAGAAAAGATTCTATAACTACTTGCAAACTCAAACTCCTCATAACTTCATTTCATTAACCAAATTGGAAGGGTTCAAAGCTTTTCGCGTGTATTTAAATCTAGAAAATCAATTTCAAATTTCTATATCTTAAAAGAAGTGATTCTTTAAGAATTTTTTGAGTTGCCCAAAGATCAATGAAAATTACTTTTTATTAAAAAAAAACTCACCACAACGTCAAAAGTTATGGAAATTGTTGGCTTGAAAGCTACTCCTCCCGCACAACTTGTTTGAAAAAAAATTTAAAAAATAGATGAAGAATTTTGTTTGTAGTGAGCTACCCAAAATTGCTATGTTGCCAAAAAATAGTATTTGGTCTTTTAAGGATTACCTTCTACTAGACTTTCAATAGTCCTAAACTAATATTAAACAATGGCCATTGAGGAGACCTATGCAAAACATCAAAAAGATGTATACAAACCATATATACAAATATTTATGCAACATCGGAGATCTCCCAATGTTTTATCCAATATTCACTAAATAATCTAAAAGTAATTAAATGTGGCACACTTGAATGGCCATCAAAAATTGATATATAGATATAGATGTCCACATCAAGTGCAAACAAATTCTAGAACATTTAGCACAGACGGGGCTCCATGAACTAACCAAGTTGCTTAACATGTCTTAATCTACAAGTGTTAAAACATATCAGCCTTATTAAGATGGGCAAGTAAGATGGGCAAGAAAAAAAATCTAAGAAGGAACATGTGAATTCATGTAAGTAACCCACCTGTGAAAAGGATGCTCAATACAAATGGAACTAGAAAATACAATGAGCACAAACATGCAAAGAGGGAGCCTCAAAGCATAAATGTAGATGTCATTGGCTTTGCCTAGAAGACTCTCCTTTTGCCAAACTTGCATTCATACCCATCAACTATCTATTCAAATTTCAAACTCTTTGTTTATTTCTTGATGAATTGTTTCAAAAACAAAAATTAAGTCAAAGCAAAAAACCAAATGGAAACTAAAGCAAAGTAAAAGCTAAATGAAAACTAGAACAAAGTAAAAGCTTAATGAAAACTAAATAAAGCAAAAGAATGGATCAACGTAAAAGAGAGGAAACCAAAATAAAAGATAGGTACCTAGTTCTACAAAAACCAAGGCTTTGCATGTGATTTATAAACTCCCAATTCAAGGCTTGCATCTACTAAGGTTTCTTGTGCCTTTGCTTTCATGACCTTGTCAATTGTCACTCTTCAAAATGAACACAATCAAAATGATGGACTTGTATACTAAAGGCAAGCAATTGGGGGCGGGTGGCTTTGGCGTAACCTATTTGTGCACCCAAATTACAACTGGCAAACAATATGCATGCAAATGCATACCAAAGCGCAACCTTGTCTCACAACAAGAAAGTGAAACTATTGAACGTGAAGTTGCAATCCTACGCTTGATCAATCTTAGAGAGCATCCAAATATAGTGGCACTCAAAGATGTTTTGGAAGATGAAGATCATGTCTACATAGTCATGGAGCTATGTGAAGGAGGGACGATCTTGGATCAAATGGTTCAAAATGGTACTTTTGACGAGCCAAGAGCAGCTCAAATGATTAAGGAAATTGCTAGTGCTATTGAGGCTTGCCATGGCTTTGGCATTGTCCATCGGGACTTGAAGCTTGAAAACTTGTTGTTCCAAACCAAAGACAAAGATTCGACACTCAAAATGATTGATTTTGGGTTGGCCCAATTCTTTGAGCGCGGTGATGTATTGACCCATGTTGATGGAAGTCCTATATATACGGCCCCCGAAGTCATGGAACGCACCCATGGACCCAAAGTGGACATTTGGAGCCTTGGGGTGGTACTATATGGCCTCTTAGCTGGGTTTCCTCCTTTCAATGGCCACACATTCACAGATGTATACCAAGACATCATGGAGTGCCATGACTTGTTTGCTAGGGATCCATGGCCACACATCTCGAAGGGTGCAAAAGATCTAATTCAAAGAATGTTGACGTACAATGTCAACGAGCGTTTGACTGCATCAGAGGTTTTGAGGCATCCGTGGATTTTAGAAATGTCAAGACTTAGGTTAGAGGAAACTAGGCTAGAAAGAAGTAGGTGCAATTACACTCACTTTCGGTGCATAAAAGTGTAGTTTTGTGAACATTGACATTAACATGCAAATGCTTCTATTTGAATATTTTGTGGACTTTGATGGTCTCTTTCTCCCCTTATTAGTGGATCATATTAATTGGTTCCACACTTTTATGTGTTTAAAATCAAGCAAAAGTTATTTTACATATTGAATTCATCTAAAGATTTGTGCTTGTGTTTGATAAGTGTTAAGTTAGAGAGGTTGTAGTGCGGAGATTGTGCCATGCTTCTAACAACTTGTTGATTTGAATTTGTAAGTTTAGCAATTTGTGCAAGTTGCAAGTGGGTATTATGGAAAGACCATGAACTATGTTTGTTCCTAAATGAACCATTCTTGTCATCTCTTGACATGGTTAAAAGGCTAATTACATTTGCCAATTACTACCACTACAAACATCAAAAATAGGAGTAGGAGAATTGTTTATACCAAATGTCAATGTTGCCTTGAGTTGGGTAGATGTATTGAATGCAATTTCATGGCCTCCCTAATCTATATGTTACCATATTGGATGTTCACATTTGGTTTTCGTGTCTTAAAAAATGGCTTTTTCTTGCATCCATTCAATTGATAAACCCATTTTCACAACATACACACGTTGATCCATTTGTAGGAAAACATTACTTACCACATGAATGCCCAAGGCACCAAATTTTGGTGCACAATATTTGCTATTTTTATTGGTTTGTAATTTTGAAATTTTTTTTCAACCCCCTCATGATCCAACATTATAATTTTTGATCCATAAGTGACCATATTGTTGTGTTTTCTTATCCCATGTGATCGATCTCTAACATGACTAGTGTGCATTTGTATGGTTACAATTCAAAAACATTGATAAAACTTATCCAAGTGTTGTCTTTTTTAATGGTTGGATAGGTAGAGATGTTTTAAGCTAAGTAGGCATTAGATTTCTTAAATTTTCTAAAAATGGACTTTGGTGAAACTAAAAATCTTGATTGTTTTTTAAAATTCTACCTTTTTCTAACAAAACTTCTTTTACATAATTATCATAAGAACTTAGATAAAAACAATAATTTTAGAATGTATTTCTATTGGGTATTCATTAGATTTACAATTCAATTCTTACTAGTCAAACAAATCCAATTTGTGTGAGATCACCTCACAAAAGCGTAACTTATTTATAGATGGATGATGTGTAATTAGTGTGAACATTTGGATGATATTTGAATGAAACTTGGAGGACAATTAGTGTGAACATTTGAATGATATTTAAATGAAACTTAGAAGAATATAGATGAAAGTAGATGGAGAAAAATGAGATTGGATGAACATAGATGAATGAAAATGAGTATGAATGAATGTAGACATTAGATGATTTTTGGGGTTAGGGAGGGCCGTTGCAAGCCCATTCCCGACTGTTGCGCCCATGTGAAGGAAGACCTCTCACTCATCATGCTCTAGGCTTTTATTGTGAACATCAAATGAAATAATTGGATGGTATTTCTCTAGGATGACAACATGATAGGTTTCACGACAAGAGTAGTCATAGGAGGGGTTGTGACACTACGAGCTTAATATAATAAATGTGAAGGTGATGTGAATGAAAAGTTTTTTGCAAAGAAATCAACAAACAAGATGCAAGAGTCTTCATTGGGTATTTGAGCACAAACCTACAAACGTTTGGTTAAGCATTTGAGTATGGTTAATATTAGTAATTTGACTTTGTTATGTCACTTTAATTTTATTAGCAATGGAAAGAGGAATCTAAGTAGATCTTTTTGGCAAAATGTGTCTTGGAAACCATATCAAAGTATGAAATTTTGAAGTATTGATTATAGGTATTTCAAGATCAACTTTAGGTGTTCAAATATACATTTTATGTAGGAATCTCCAAGGCCAAGTTTTGCAACAACGTAGAAATCAAGTGCACTTACATTTAATGGAAATCATGATATGTATGCTTCCATAGAGAGCCCCCATCCAATTCCAACTTCAACAAAATAGATTTCCACAAAAATTTGTGGAAGACAGGTTGTACAAAAAAAACAAATTTGAAGAATGAAAAAAAATATTGTTATGATTTGCAAGATGGTATTGGTTTGCTTGTTTTATATATGTCAATCAAAGACAAAGGATCATATGTCAATAAAAATCAAGAAGCAAACAAACATGTGTTTTAATCATGAGTGCTCTAATGTCCAACTTATAAACAACAATTAATAAAAAAGGTTCCAAGGGCTTTTATGATCTTAAAACTTCTCATTCATCCAAACTAAATGCTTGACTTTTAAAAACCACACTATCTATGTGATGAATTTAATGAAATAGAAGTAAATAATATTATATTTATAAAAATATGTGTCATAATATGCAAAAAATCCCTCAAGAACGGACTCAAGCATTAAGTCAAGTTAAAGAGCAAGATGTACCTTTGCATCCATGTTGTAGAGAGGATTGTTTTTATCAATCAATCATATGACGAATAAATGAGTCTACACTTAAGATATGAGACGCGGGGTCAAACAAGCTTCAAACTCATTCCAATAATGAAGGGTGTTGGTGGTTAGGCAAAGTGATCAAACTTTGACAAATAAGCTCAAAGTGGCATTCAATCATAATCAATTGCTTAGGGTCCATCAAGTTGAGCTGCATCAAAAATTACATGTGAAAAATGGTATCATAGAAACATTGTACATCAAAGTTCATATGAACTAATTGTTAGCCTCAATAAGAAAAAATTGGATGAGTTGAAAGCAAAACATCTTTAAAGAAAAGGTGCAAAACTAAAGAAAGAACAAGAAGGAACAAGCCTCCACAACTTGAATGAAAAAGAATGAGGATGAATGTGTTTTCTTTTCTTCCAACATAGCCTAATACCAAGATTAGTGAATTAAATGGAACTAAATCAAACTAAATTAGGAGGCACTACCACTTGGTTAGCAAAATATCCGCAAGAGGCTTGAGGAAAACAAGGGAAGCAAACTTCTAACTTCCAAAAAAATATTCTTATCATTGGATTGCTTTTAGATTCACAACAATGTTCTTAAAATGATAATTCTCCCTACTCAAATAGAAATGAATGCATAATTAAAACTTGGGGAAGACAATTCCAACTCAAAAAAAACTCAAAAAATCATTTCTGATTCCGAAACCATTTGAATTGTATACCCAAGAAAGAAAAGAATGAGAAAGGGTAGGAAGTTGTCCTTGAATGTTTTCTAAGCTTTATGTCTAGGAAGGTGAGATTTGGCCTCCACAAATTGATCATTTGTGATGAGGCCTACCATGGACCAATGCACCATTGAACTCTGATATATATAACACAAGCAATCAATTCATCATCCTCTAACTAGAATTAGATTGTAAAGTCTAAATTGACTACACTTATGCTTACATTATGAGTGGACATACTTGAGTGAATGTTATTCTTATATATATATATATATATATATATATATATATATATATATGTATATTCAAATGGGCCTTTGGCATCATGTTTAGACACACTCATGACACTATGAAAAATCCATCTCATTGTATGCACTTCTTGGGAGAGATTCAACTTAAATTATTCATTAACACCTCACTAGGGAAGTCTATTTATTAATCAAAAGCAATTGAGGGATTCATTAGAATTGGTTAACATTAGAGATCTTTGTATTATTTATAAAGCACATCACAAATTTTTCAATTGCAAAAAGAACACTCTTAAGGAGTTAGATGAGGCTCATAGTTACTTGCACCTTTGAGAAACACAAACATGAGCTCAACCAACATGAGTTGAGCTAGGAGTGTATTGAGATTGGCCAAAAGTAAGGCATATGGGGACAATCTTTGCCCCTCTAAAAGTTGTAAACAAGGAGAACATGAAGATGAAAATGTGAATGCTCTTCTCTAGAAAGCCTCCGATACGCATCACCGAGGATATATTCCTTTTAGCCCTTGGAGCCCTTCCATATCCACCAAGTAGAACCCTGAGAGGAATTGTCTCACATTTAATCTGTAAAGGTTTTTTACTATGTTTTCACCTCAAATGCTTCAAAATTGTCGTTTTTAGTACAAGTACCAAATTTTTAAAAAAAAATATGGACACATATAACCATAGTATCTTGTAGCACACCAATTTGAGAAGATGTGGAAAACTTTCAGAAATTTCCACTATGTAGACTGCATGATATTAGTGGTTGAAGTGACAAAAATACATTTTTTGTCCTATCTTCTCAAGGTCACATTTGTATGAAAAAATGTCCAAAATGGTGGATACTCTTTGGATTCATCCAAGGCAAGTTGGCTACATGCTTGCATATTTTTAAAACATTTAGAGTTGTAAAACATATAGAAAAGTAATAGTAAGTAGAAAATAATAGAGGGTGATTCAAAATACTAGATTGTCAAGAATATAGTTATGGAATCGAAAAATGTCAATCCCAACGGTTGTGATGTTTCTAATAAACAATCTACACCAAATGCTTTTATTTTTGTTTCCAAAAATATTGAAAATTGAGTTGTCTAAAAGACTTCAAAGTTTATTTTAGAGAAAAGATTCTATAACTACTTGCAAACTCAAACTCCTCATAACTTCATTTCATTAACCAAATTGGAAGGGTTCAAAGCTTTTCGCGTGTATTTAAATCTAGAAAATCAATTTCAAATTTCTATATCTTAAAAGAAGTGATTCTTTAAGAATTTTTTGAGTTGCCCAAAGATCAATGAAAATTACTTTTTATTAAAAAAAAACTCACCACAACGTCAAAAGTTATGGAAATTGTTGGCTTGAAAGCTACTCCTCCCGCACAACTTGTTTGAAAAAAAATTTAAAAAATAGATGAAGAATTTTGTTTGTAGTGAGCTACCCAAAATTGCTATGTTGCCAAAAAATAGTATTTGGTCTTTTAAGGATTACCTTCTACTAGACTTTCAATAGTCCTAAACTAATATTAAACAATGGCCATTGAGGAGACCTATGCAAAACATCAAAAAGATGTATACAAACCATATATACAAATATTTATGCAACATCGGAGATCTCCCAATGTTTTATCCAATATTCACTAAATAATCTAAAAGTAATTAAATGTGGCACACTTGAATGGCCATCAAAAATTGATATATAGATATAGATGTCCACATCAAGTGTAAACAAATTCTAGAACATTTAGCACAGACGGGGCTCCATGAACTAACCAAGTTGCTTAACATGTCTTAATCTACAAGTGTTAAAACATATCAGCCTTATTAAGATGGGCAAGTAAGATGGGCAAGAAAAAAAATCTAAGAAGGAACATGTGAATTCATGTAAGTAACCCACCTGTGAAAAGGATGCTCAATACAAATGGAACTAGAAAATACAATGAGCACAAACATGCAAAGAGGGAGCCTCAAAGCATAAATGTAGATGTCATTGGCTTTGCCTAGAAGACTCTCCTTTTGCCAAACTTGCATTCATACCCATCAACTATCTATTCAAATTTCAAACTCTTTGTTTATTTCTTGATGAATTGTTTCAAAAACAAAAATTAAGTCAAAGCAAAAAACCAAATGGAAACTAAAGCAAAGTAAAAGCTAAATGAAAACTAGAACAAAGTAAAAGCTTAATGAAAACTAAATAAAGCAAAAGAATGGATCAACGTAAAAGAGAGGAAACCAAAATAAAAGATAGGTACCTAGTTCTACAAAAACCAAGGCTTTGCATGTGATTTATAAACTCCCAATTCAAGGCTTGCATCTACTAAGGTTTCTTGTGCCTTTGCTTTCATGACCTTGTCAATTGTCACTCTTCAAAATGAACACAATCAAAATGATGGACTTGTATACTAAAGGCAAGCAATTGGGGGCGGGTGGCTTTGGCGTAACCTATTTGTGCACCCAAATTACAACTGGCAAACAATATGCATGCAAATGCATACCAAAGCGCAACCTTGTCTCACAACAAGAAAGTGAAACTATTGAACGTGAAGTTGCAATCCTACGCTTGATCAATCTTAGAGAGCATCCAAATATAGTGGCACTCAAAGATGTTTTGGAAGATGAAGATCATGTCTACATAGTCATGGAGCTATGTGAAGGAGGGACGATCTTGGATCAAATGGTTCAAAATGGTACTTTTGACGAGCCAAGAGCAGCTCAAATGATTAAGGAAATTGCTAGTGCTATTGAGGCTTGCCATGGCTTTGGCATTGTCCATCGGGACTTGAAGCTTGAAAACTTGTTGTTCCAAACCAAAGACAAAGATTCGACACTCAAAATGATTGATTTTGGGTTGGCCCAATTCTTTGAGCGCGGTGATGTATTGACCCATGTTGATGGAAGTCCTATATATACGGCCCCCGAAGTCATGGAACGCACCCATGGACCCAAAGTGGACATTTGGAGCCTTGGGGTGGTACTATATGGCCTCTTAGCTGGGTTTCCTCCTTTCAATGGCCACACATTCACAGATGTATACCAAGACATCATGGAGTGCCATGACTTGTTTGCTAGGGATCCATGGCCACACATCTCGAAGGGTGCAAAAGATCTAATTCAAAGAATGTTGACGTACAATGTCAACGAGCGTTTGACTGCATCAGAGGTTTTGAGGCATCCGTGGATTTTAGAAATGTCAAGACTTAGGTTAGAGGAAACTAGGCTAGAAAGAAGTAGGTGCAATTACACTCACTTTCGGTGCATAAAAGTGTAGTTTTGTGAACATTGACATTAACATGCAAATGCTTCTATTTGAATATTTTGTGGACTTTGATGGTCTCTTTCTCCCCTTATTAGTGGATCATATTAATTGGTTCCACACTTTTATGTGTTTAAAATCAAGCAAAAGTTATTTTACATATTGAATTCATCTAAAGATTTGTGCTTGTGTTTGATAAGTGTTAAGTTAGAGAGGTTGTAGTGCGGAGATTGTGCCATGCTTCTAACAACTTGTTGATTTGAATTTGTAAGTTTAGCAATTTGTGCAAGTTGCAAGTGGGTATTATGGAAAGACCATGAACTATGTTTGTTCCTAAATGAACCATTCTTGTCATCTCTTGACATGGTTAAAAGGCTAATTACATTTGCCAATTACTACCACTACAAACATCAAAAATAGGAGTAGGAGAATTGTTTATACCAAATGTCAATGTTGCCTTGAGTTGGGTAGATGTATTGAATGCAATTTCATGGCCTCCCTAATCTATATGTTACCATATTGGATGTTCACATTTGGTTTTCGTGTCTTAAAAAATGGCTTTTTCTTGCATCCATTCAATTGATAAACCCATTTTCACAACATACACACGTTGATCCATTTGTAGGAAAACATTACTTACCACATGAATGCCCAAGGCACCAAATTTTGGTGCACAATATTTGCTATTTTTATTGGTTTGTAATTTTGAAATTTTTTTTCAACCCCCTCATGATCCAACATTATAATTTTTGATCCATAAGTGACCATATTGTTGTGTTTTCTTATCCCATGTGATCGATCTCTAACATGACTAGTGTGCATTTGTATGGTTACAATTCAAAAACATTGATAAAACTTATCCAAGTGTTGTCTTTTTTAATGGTTGGATAGGTAGAGATGTTTTAAGCTAAGTAGGCATTAGATTTCTTAAATTTTCTAAAAATGGACTTTGGTGAAACTAAAAATCTTGATTGTTTTTTAAAATTCTACCTTTTTCTAACAAAACTTCTTTTACATAATTATCATAAGAACTTAGATAAAAACAATAATTTTAG
The DNA here is from genome assembly GCA_950106755.1 of Climacium dendroides. Lineage (NCBI taxonomy): Eukaryota > Viridiplantae > Streptophyta > Bryopsida > Hypnales > Climaciaceae > Climacium > Climacium dendroides. The sequence continues at coordinate 15,227,087 of OX467090.1, read as the reverse complement.
AATGTATTTCTATTGGGTATTCATTAGATTTACAATTCAATTCTTACTAGTCAAACAAATCCAATTTGTGTGAGATCACCTCACAAAAGCGTAACTTATTTATAGATGGATGATGTGTAATTAGTGTGAACATTTGGATGATATTTGAATGAAACTTGGAGGACAATTAGTGTGAACATTTGAATGATATTTAAATGAAACTTAGAAGAATATAGATGAAAGTAGATGGAGAAAAATGAGATTGGATGAACATAGATGAATGAAAATGAGTATGAATGAATGTAGACATTAGATGATTTTTGGGGTTAGGGAGGGCCGTTGCAAGCCCATTCCCGACTGTTGCGCCCATGTGAAGGAAGACCTCTCACTCATCATGCTCTAGGCTTTTATTGTGAACATCAAATGAAATAATTGGATGGTATTTCTCTAGGATGACAACATGATAGGTTTCACGACAAGAGTAGTCATAGGAGGGGTTGTGACACTACGAGCTTAATATAATAAATGTGAAGGTGATGTGAATGAAAAGTTTTTTGCAAAGAAATCAACAAACAAGATGCAAGAGTCTTCATTGGGTATTTGAGCACAAACCTACAAACGTTTGGTTAAGCATTTGAGTATGGTTAATATTAGTAATTTGACTTTGTTATGTCACTTTAATTTTATTAGCAATGGAAAGAGGAATCTAAGTAGATCTTTTTGGCAAAATGTGTCTTGGAAACCATATCAAAGTATGAAATTTTGAAGTATTGATTATAGGTATTTCAAGATCAACTTTAGGTGTTCAAATATACATTTTATGTAGGAATCTCCAAGGCCAAGTTTTGCAACAACGTAGAAATCAAGTGCACTTACATTTAATGGAAATCATGATATGTATGCTTCCATAGAGAGCCCCCATCCAATTCCAACTTCAACAAAATAGATTTCCACAAAAATTTGTGGAAGACAGGTTGTACAAAAAAAACAAATTTGAAGAATGAAAAAAAATATTGTTATGATTTGCAAGATGGTATTGGTTTGCTTGTTTTATATATGTCAATCAAAGACAAAGGATCATATGTCAATAAAAATCAAGAAGCAAACAAACATGTGTTTTAATCATGAGTGCTCCAATGTCCAACTTATAAACAACAATTAATAAAAAAGGTTCCAAGGGCTTTTATGATCTTAAAACTTCTCATTCATCCAAACTAAATGCTTGACTTTTAAAAACCACACTATCTATGTGATGAATTTAATGAAATAGAAGTAAATAATATTATATTTATAAAAATATGTGTCATAATATGCAAAAAATCCCTCAAGAACGGACTCAAGCATTAAGTCAAGTTAAAGAGCAAGATGTACCTTTGCATCCATGTTGTAGAGAGGATTGTTTTTATCAATCAATCATATGACGAATAAATGAGTCTACACTTAAGATATGAGACGCGGGGTCAAACAAGCTTCAAACTCATTCCAATAATGAAGGGTGTTGGTGGTTAGGCAAAGTGATCAAACTTTGACAAATAAGCTCAAAGTGGCATTCAATCATAATCAATTGCTTAGGGTCCATCAAGTTGAGCTGCATCAAAAATTACATGTGAAAAATGGTATCATAGAAACATTGTACATCAAAGTTCATATGAACTAATTTGTTAGCCTCAATAAGAAAAAATTGGATGAGTTGAAAGCAAAACATCTTTAAAGAAAAGGTGCAAAACTAAAGAAAGAACAAGAAGGAACAAGCCTCCACAACTTGAATGAAAAAGAATGAGGATGAATGTGTTTTCTTTTCTTCCAACATAGCCTAATACCAAGATTAGTGAATTAAATGGAACTAAATCAAACTAAATTAGGAGGCACTACCACTTGGTTAGCAAAATATCCGCAAGAGGCTTGAGGAAAACAAGGGAAGCAAACTTCTAACTTCCAAAAAAATATTCTTATCATTGGATTGCTTTTAGATTCACAACAATGTTCTTAAAATGATAATTCTCCCTACTCAAATAGAAATGAATGCATAATTAAAACTTGGGGAAGACAATTCCAACTCAAAAAAAACTCAAAAAATCATTTCTGATTCCGAAACCATTTGAATTGTATACCCAAGAAAGAAAAGAATGAGAAAGGGTAGGAAGTTGTCCTTGAATGTTTTCTAAGCTTTATGTCTAGGAAGGTGAGATTTGGCCTCCACAAATTGATCATTTGTGATGAGGCCTACCATGGACCAATGCACCAATTCAACGGGTTGAGAACGCCGATGAAACATTATACATAAATACAAATAAACAAGGGTTTGGAATTGCCTTGTAAATACCAATGCACTAGGGGAACAAAGTTGTTAGTATACTTTTTATGAGCCAATTCATTTCCCCAAATTGTTGGTTGAAAATCAAAGCTTCTGTCAAATGATCCGTCACTATTTCAAAATAAATTTTATTTTAAGTAAAACTCAAAAATATCTAAAGATTATCAATAAAGAATTGTTTACCAATAGAAAACTACAAATACTAGTTGGTTGGGCTCAAATCTCTCCTTGAACTCTGATATATATAACACAAGCAATCAATTCATCATCCTCTAACTAGAATTAGATTGTAAAGTCTAAATTGACTACACTTATGCTTACATTATGAGTGGACATACTTGAGTGAATGTTATTCTTATATATATATATATATATATATATATATATATATATGTATATTCAAATGGGCCTTTGGCATCATGTTTAGACACACTCATGACACTATGAAAAATCCATCTCATTGTATGCACTTCTTGGGAGAGATTCAACTTAAATTATTCATTAACACCTCACTAGGGAAGTCTATTTATTAATCAAAAGCAATTGAGGGATTCATTAGAATTGGTTAACATTAGAGATCTTTGTATTATTTATAAAGCACATCACAAATTTTTCAATTGCAAAAAGAACACTCTTAAGGAGTTAGATGAGGCTCATAGTTACTTGCACCTTTGAGAAACACAAACATGAGCTCAACCAACATGAGTTGAGCTAGGAGTGTATTGAGATTGGCCAAAAGTAAGGCATATGGGGACAATCTTTGCCCCTCTAAAAGTTGTAAACAAGGAGAACATGAAGATGAAAATGTGAATGCTCTTCTCTAGAAAGCCTCCGATACGCATCACCGAGGATATATTCCTTTTAGCCCTTGGAGCCCTTCCATATCCACCAAGTAGAACCCTGAGAGGAATTGTCTCACATTTAATCTGTAAAGGTTTTTTACTATGTTTTCACCTCAAATGCTTCAAAATTGTCGTTTTTAGTACAAGTACCAAATTTTTAAAAAAAAATATGGACACATATAACCATAGTATCTTGTAGCACACCAATTTGAGAAGATGTGGAAAACTTTCAGAAATTTCCACTATGTAGACTGCATGATATTAGTGGTTGAAGTGACAAAAATACATTTTTTGTCCTATCTTCTCAAGGTCACATTTGTATGAAAAAATGTCCAAAATGGTGGATACTCTTTGGATTCATCCAAGGCAAGTTGGCTACATGCTTGCATATTTTTAAAACATTTAGAGTTGTAAAACATATAGAAAAGTAATAGTAAGTAGAAAATAATAGAGGGTGATTCAAAATACTAGATTGTCAAGAATATAGTTATGGAATCGAAAAATGTCAATCCCAACGGTTGTGATGTTTCTAATAAACAATCTACACCAAATGCTTTTATTTTTGTTTCCAAAAATATTGAAAATTGAGTTGTCTAAAAGACTTCAAAGTTTATTTTAGAGAAAAGATTCTATAACTACTTGCAAACTCAAACTCCTCATAACTTCATTTCATTAACCAAATTGGAAGGGTTCAAAGCTTTTCGCGTGTATTTAAATCTAGAAAATCAATTTCAAATTTCTATATCTTAAAAGAAGTGATTCTTTAAGAATTTTTTGAGTTGCCCAAAGATCAATGAAAATTACTTTTTATTAAAAAAAAACTCACCACAACGTCAAAAGTTATGGAAATTGTTGGCTTGAAAGCTACTCCTCCCGCACAACTTGTTTGAAAAAAAATTTAAAAAATAGATGAAGAATTTTGTTTGTAGTGAGCTACCCAAAATTGCTATGTTGCCAAAAAATAGTATTTGGTCTTTTAAGGATTACCTTCTACTAGACTTTCAATAGTCCTAAACTAATATTAAACAATGGCCATTGAGGAGACCTATGCAAAACATCAAAAAGATGTATACAAACCATATATACAAATATTTATGCAACATCGGAGATCTCCCAATGTTTTATCCAATATTCACTAAATAATCTAAAAGTAATTAAATGTGGCACACTTGAATGGCCATCAAAAATTGATATATAGATATAGATGTCCACATCAAGTGCAAACAAATTCTAGAACATTTAGCACAGACGGGGCTCCATGAACTAACCAAGTTGCTTAACATGTCTTAATCTACAAGTGTTAAAACATATCAGCCTTATTAAGATGGGCAAGTAAGATGGGCAAGAAAAAAAATCTAAGAAGGAACATGTGAATTCATGTAAGTAACCCACCTGTGAAAAGGATGCTCAATACAAATGGAACTAGAAAATACAATGAGCACAAACATGCAAAGAGGGAGCCTCAAAGCATAAATGTAGATGTCATTGGCTTTGCCTAGAAGACTCTCCTTTTGCCAAACTTGCATTCATACCCATCAACTATCTATTCAAATTTCAAACTCTTTGTTTATTTCTTGATGAATTGTTTCAAAAACAAAAATTAAGTCAAAGCAAAAAACCAAATGGAAACTAAAGCAAAGTAAAAGCTAAATGAAAACTAGAACAAAGTAAAAGCTTAATGAAAACTAAATAAAGCAAAAGAATGGATCAACGTAAAAGAGAGGAAACCAAAATAAAAGATAGGTACCTAGTTCTACAAAAACCAAGGCTTTGCATGTGATTTATAAACTCCCAATTCAAGGCTTGCATCTACTAAGGTTTCTTGTGCCTTTGCTTTCATGACCTTGTCAATTGTCACTCTTCAAAATGAACACAATCAAAATGATGGACTTGTATACTAAAGGCAAGCAATTGGGGGCGGGTGGCTTTGGCGTAACCTATTTGTGCACCCAAATTACAACTGGCAAACAATATGCATGCAAATGCATACCAAAGCGCAACCTTGTCTCACAACAAGAAAGTGAAACTATTGAACGTGAAGTTGCAATCCTACGCTTGATCAATCTTAGAGAGCATCCAAATATAGTGGCACTCAAAGATGTTTTGGAAGATGAAGATCATGTCTACATAGTCATGGAGCTATGTGAAGGAGGGACGATCTTGGATCAAATGGTTCAAAATGGTACTTTTGACGAGCCAAGAGCAGCTCAAATGATTAAGGAAATTGCTAGTGCTATTGAGGCTTGCCATGGCTTTGGCATTGTCCATCGGGACTTGAAGCTTGAAAACTTGTTGTTCCAAACCAAAGACAAAGATTCGACACTCAAAATGATTGATTTTGGGTTGGCCCAATTCTTTGAGCGCGGTGATGTATTGACCCATGTTGATGGAAGTCCTATATATACGGCCCCCGAAGTCATGGAACGCACCCATGGACCCAAAGTGGACATTTGGAGCCTTGGGGTGGTACTATATGGCCTCTTAGCTGGGTTTCCTCCTTTCAATGGCCACACATTCACAGATGTATACCAAGACATCATGGAGTGCCATGACTTGTTTGCTAGGGATCCATGGCCACACATCTCGAAGGGTGCAAAAGATCTAATTCAAAGAATGTTGACGTACAATGTCAACGAGCGTTTGACTGCATCAGAGGTTTTGAGGCATCCGTGGATTTTAGAAATGTCAAGACTTAGGTTAGAGGAAACTAGGCTAGAAAGAAGTAGGTGCAATTACACTCACTTTCGGTGCATAAAAGTGTAGTTTTGTGAACATTGACATTAACATGCAAATGCTTCTATTTGAATATTTTGTGGACTTTGATGGTCTCTTTCTCCCCTTATTAGTGGATCATATTAATTGGTTCCACACTTTTATGTGTTTAAAATCAAGCAAAAGTTATTTTACATATTGAATTCATCTAAAGATTTGTGCTTGTGTTTGATAAGTGTTAAGTTAGAGAGGTTGTAGTGCGGAGATTGTGCCATGCTTCTAACAACTTGTTGATTTGAATTTGTAAGTTTAGCAATTTGTGCAAGTTGCAAGTGGGTATTATGGAAAGACCATGAACTATGTTTGTTCCTAAATGAACCATTCTTGTCATCTCTTGACATGGTTAAAAGGCTAATTACATTTGCCAATTACTACCACTACAAACATCAAAAATAGGAGTAGGAGAATTGTTTATACCAAATGTCAATGTTGCCTTGAGTTGGGTAGATGTATTGAATGCAATTTCATGGCCTCCCTAATCTATATGTTACCATATTGGATGTTCACATTTGGTTTTCGTGTCTTAAAAAATGGCTTTTTCTTGCATCCATTCAATTGATAAACCCATTTTCACAACATACACACGTTGATCCATTTGTAGGAAAACATTACTTACCACATGAATGCCCAAGGCACCAAATTTTGGTGCACAATATTTGCTATTTTTATTGGTTTGTAATTTTGAAATTTTTTTTCAACCCCCTCATGATCCAACATTATAATTTTTGATCCATAAGTGACCATATTGTTGTGTTTTCTTATCCCATGTGATCGATCTCTAACATGACTAGTGTGCATTTGTATGGTTACAATTCAAAAACATTGATAAAACTTATCCAAGTGTTGTCTTTTTTAATGGTTGGATAGGTAGAGATGTTTTAAGCTAAGTAGGCATTAGATTTCTTAAATTTTCTAAAAATGGACTTTGGTGAAACTAAAAATCTTGATTGTTTTTTAAAATTCTACCTTTTTCTAACAAAACTTCTTTTACATAATTATCATAAGAACTTAGATAAAAACAATAATTTTAGAATGTATTTCTATTGGGTATTCATTAGATTTACAATTCAATTCTTACTAGTCAAACAAATCCAATTTGTGTGAGATCACCTCACAAAAGCGTAACTTATTTATAGATGGATGATGTGTAATTAGTGTGAACATTTGGATGATATTTGAATGAAACTTGGAGGACAATTAGTGTGAACATTTGAATGATATTTAAATGAAACTTAGAAGAATATAGATGAAAGTAGATGGAGAAAAATGAGATTGGATGAACATAGATGAATGAAAATGAGTATGAATGAATGTAGACATTAGATGATTTTTGGGGTTAGGGAGGGCCGTTGCAAGCCCATTCCCGACTGTTGCGCCCATGTGAAGGAAGACCTCTCACTCATCATGCTCTAGGCTTTTATTGTGAACATCAAATGAAATAATTGGATGGTATTTCTCTAGGATGACAACATGATAGGTTTCACGACAAGAGTAGTCATAGGAGGGGTTGTGACACTACGAGCTTAATATAATAAATGTGAAGGTGATGTGAATGAAAAGTTTTTTGCAAAGAAATCAACAAACAAGATGCAAGAGTCTTCATTGGGTATTTGAGCACAAACCTACAAACGTTTGGTTAAGCATTTGAGTATGGTTAATATTAGTAATTTGACTTTGTTATGTCACTTTAATTTTATTAGCAATGGAAAGAGGAATCTAAGTAGATCTTTTTGGCAAAATGTGTCTTGGAAACCATATCAAAGTATGAAATTTTGAAGTATTGATTATAGGTATTTCAAGATCAACTTTAGGTGTTCAAATATACATTTTATGTAGGAATCTCCAAGGCCAAGTTTTGCAACAACGTAGAAATCAAGTGCACTTACATTTAATGGAAATCATGATATGTATGCTTCCATAGAGAGCCCCCATCCAATTCCAACTTCAACAAAATAGATTTCCACAAAAATTTGTGGAAGACAGGTTGTACAAAAAAAACAAATTTGAAGAATGAAAAAAAATATTGTTATGATTTGCAAGATGGTATTGGTTTGCTTGTTTTATATATGTCAATCAAAGACAAAGGATCATATGTCAATAAAAATCAAGAAGCAAACAAACATGTGTTTTAATCATGAGTGCTCCAATGTCCAACTTATAAACAACAATTAATAAAAAAGGTTCCAAGGGCTTTTATGATCTTAAAACTTCTCATTCATCCAAACTAAATGCTTGACTTTTAAAAACCACACTATCTATGTGATGAATTTAATGAAATAGAAGTAAATAATATTATATTTATAAAAATATGTGTCATAATATGCAAAAAATCCCTCAAGAACGGACTCAAGCATTAAGTCAAGTTAAAGAGCAAGATGTACCTTTGCATCCATGTTGTAGAGAGGATTGTTTTTATCAATCAATCATATGACGAATAAATGAGTCTACACTTAAGATATGAGACGCGGGGTCAAACAAGCTTCAAACTCATTCCAATAATGAAGGGTGTTGGTGGTTAGGCAAAGTGATCAAACTTTGACAAATAAGCTCAAAGTGGCATTCAATCATAATCAATTGCTTAGGGTCCATCAAGTTGAGCTGCATCAAAAATTACATGTGAAAAATGGTATCATAGAAACATTGTACATCAAAGTTCATATGAACTAATTTGTTAGCCTCAATAAGAAAAAATTGGATGAGTTGAAAGCAAAACATCTTTAAAGAAAAGGTGCAAAACTAAAGAAAGAACAAGAAGGAACAAGCCTCCACAACTTGAATGAAAAAGAATGAGGATGAATGTGTTTTCTTTTCTTCCAACATAGCCTAATACCAAGATTAGTGAATTAAATGGAACTAAATCAAACTAAATTAGGAGGCACTACCACTTGGTTAGCAAAATATCCGCAAGAGGCTTGAGGAAAACAAGGGAAGCAAACTTCTAACTTCCAAAAAAATATTCTTATCATTGGATTGCTTTTAGATTCACAACAATGTTCTTAAAATGATAATTCTCCCTACTCAAATAGAAATGAATGCATAATTAAAACTTGGGGAAGACAATTCCAACTCAAAAAAAACTCAAAAAATCATTTCTGATTCCGAAACCATTTGAATTGTATACCCAAGAAAGAAAAGAATGAGAAAGGGTAGGAAGTTGTCCTTGAATGTTTTCTAAGCTTTATGTCTAGGAAGGTGAGATTTGGCCTCCACAAATTGATCATTTGTGATGAGGCCTACCATGGACCAATGCACCAATTCAACGGGTTGAGAACGCCGATGAAACATTATACATAAATACAAATAAACAAGGGTTTGGAATTGCCTTGTAAATACCAATGCACTAGGGGAACAAAGTTGTTAGTATACTTTTTATGAGCCAATTCATTTCCCCAAATTGTTGGTTGAAAATCAAAGCTTCTGTCAAATGATCCGTCACTATTTCAAAATAAATTTTATTTTAAGTAAAACTCAAAAATATCTAAAGATTATCAATAAAGAATTGTTTACCAATAGAAAACTACAAATACTAGTTGGTTGGGCTCAAATCTCTCCTTGAACTCTGATATATATAACACAAGCAATCAATTCATCATCCTCTAACTAGAATTAGATTGTAAAGTCTAAATTGACTACACTTATGCTTACATTATGAGTGGACATACTTGAGTGAATGTTATTCTTATATATATATATATATATATATATATATATATATATATATGTATATTCAAATGGGCCTTTGGCATCATGTTTAGACACACTCATGACACTATGAAAAATCCATCTCATTGTATGCACTTCTTGGGAGAGATTCAACTTAAATTATTCATTAACACCTCACTAGGGAAGTCTATTTATTAATCAAAAGCAATTGAGGGATTCATTAGAATTGGTTAACATTAGAGATCTTTGTATTATTTATAAAGCACATCACAAATTTTTCAATTGCAAAAAGAACACTCTTAAGGAGTTAGATGAGGCTCATAGTTACTTGCACCTTTGAGAAACACAAACATGAGCTCAACCAACATGAGTTGAGCTAGGAGTGTATTGAGATTGGCCAAAAGTAAGGCATATGGGGACAATCTTTGCCCCTCTAAAAGTTGTAAACAAGGAGAACATGAAGATGAAAATGTGAATGCTCTTCTCTAGAAAGCCTCCGATACGCATCACCGAGGATATATTCCTTTTAGCCCTTGGAGCCCTTCCATATCCACCAAGTAGAACCCTGAGAGGAATTGTCTCACATTTAATCTGTAAAGGTTTTTTACTATGTTTTCACCTCAAATGCTTCAAAATTGTCGTTTTTAGTACAAGTACCAAATTTTTAAAAAAAAATATGGACACATATAACCATAGTATCTTGTAGCACACCAATTTGAGAAGATGTGGAAAACTTTCAGAAATTTCCACTATGTAGACTGCATGATATTAGTGGTTGAAGTGACAAAAATACATTTTTTGTCCTATCTTCTCAAGGTCACATTTGTATGAAAAAATGTCCAAAATGGTGGATACTCTTTGGATTCATCCAAGGCAAGTTGGCTACATGCTTGCATATTTTTAAAACATTTAGAGTTGTAAAACATATAGAAAAGTAATAGTAAGTAGAAAATAATAGAGGGTGATTCAAAATACTAGATTGTCAAGAATATAGTTATGGAATCGAAAAATGTCAATCCCAACGGTTGTGATGTTTCTAATAAACAATCTACACCAAATGCTTTTATTTTTGTTTCCAAAAATATTGAAAATTGAGTTGTCTAAAAGACTTCAAAGTTTATTTTAGAGAAAAGATTCTATAACTACTTGCAAACTCAAACTCCTCATAACTTCATTTCATTAACCAAATTGGAAGGGTTCAAAGCTTTTCGCGTGTATTTAAATCTAGAAAATCAATTTCAAATTTCTATATCTTAAAAGAAGTGATTCTTTAAGAATTTTTTGAGTTGCCCAAAGATCAATGAAAATTACTTTTTATTAAAAAAAAACTCACCACAACGTCAAAAGTTATGGAAATTGTTGGCTTGAAAGCTACTCCTCCCGCACAACTTGTTTGAAAAAAAATTTAAAAAATAGATGAAGAATTTTGTTTGTAGTGAGCTACCCAAAATTGCTATGTTGCCAAAAAATAGTATTTGGTCTTTTAAGGATTACCTTCTACTAGACTTTCAATAGTCCTAAACTAATATTAAACAATGGCCATTGAGGAGACCTATGCAAAACATCAAAAAGATGTATACAAACCATATATACAAATATTTATGCAACATCGGAGATCTCCCAATGTTTTATCCAATATTCACTAAATAATCTAAAAGTAATTAAATGTGGCACACTTGAATGGCCATCAAAAATTGATATATAGATATAGATGTCCACATCAAGTGCAAACAAATTCTAGAACATTTAGCACAGACGGGGCTCCATGAACTAACCAAGTTGCTTAACATGTCTTAATCTACAAGTGTTAAAACATATCAGCCTTATTAAGATGGGCAAGTAAGATGGGCAAGAAAAAAAATCTAAGAAGGAACATGTGAATTCATGTAAGTAACCCACCTGTGAAAAGGATGCTCAATACAAATGGAACTAGAAAATACAATGAGCACAAACATGCAAAGAGGGAGCCTCAAAGCATAAATGTAGATGTCATTGGCTTTGCCTAGAAGACTCTCCTTTTGCCAAACTTGCATTCATACCCATCAACTATCTATTCAAATTTCAAACTCTTTGTTTATTTCTTGATGAATTGTTTCAAAAACAAAAATTAAGTCAAAGCAAAAAACCAAATGGAAACTAAAGCAAAGTAAAAGCTAAATGAAAACTAGAACAAAGTAAAAGCTTAATGAAAACTAAATAAAGCAAAAGAATGGATCAACGTAAAAGAGAGGAAACCAAAATAAAAGATAGGTACCTAGTTCTACAAAAACCAAGGCTTTGCATGTGATTTATAAACTCCCAATTCAAGGCTTGCATCTACTAAGGTTTCTTGTGCCTTTGCTTTCATGACCTTGTCAATTGTCACTCTTCAAAATGAACACAATCAAAATGATGGACTTGTATACTAAAGGCAAGCAATTGGGGGCGGGTGGCTTTGGCGTAACCTATTTGTGCACCCAAATTACAACTGGCAAACAATATGCATGCAAATGCATACCAAAGCGCAACCTTGTCTCACAACAAGAAAGTGAAACTATTGAACGTGAAGTTGCAATCCTACGCTTGATCAATCTTAGAGAGCATCCAAATATAGTGGCACTCAAAGATGTTTTGGAAGATGAAGATCATGTCTACATAGTCATGGAGCTATGTGAAGGAGGGACGATCTTGGATCAAATGGTTCAAAATGGTACTTTTGACGAGCCAAGAGCAGCTCAAATGATTAAGGAAATTGCTAGTGCTATTGAGGCTTGCCATGGCTTTGGCATTGTCCATCGGGACTTGAAGCTTGAAAACTTGTTGTTCCAAACCAAAGACAAAGATTCGACACTCAAAATGATTGATTTTGGGTTGGCCCAATTCTTTGAGCGCGGTGATGTATTGACCCATGTTGATGGAAGTCCTATATATACGGCCCCCGAAGTCATGGAACGCACCCATGGACCCAAAGTGGACATTTGGAGCCTTGGGGTGGTACTATATGGCCTCTTAGCTGGGTTTCCTCCTTTCAATGGCCACACATTCACAGATGTATACCAAGACATCATGGAGTGCCATGACTTGTTTGCTAGGGATCCATGGCCACACATCTCGAAGGGTGCAAAAGATCTAATTCAAAGAATGTTGACGTACAATGTCAACGAGCGTTTGACTGCATCAGAGGTTTTGAGGCATCCGTGGATTTTAGAAATGTCAAGACTTAGGTTAGAGGAAACTAGGCTAGAAAGAAGTAGGTGCAATTACACTCACTTTCGGTGCATAAAAGTGTAGTTTTGTGAACATTGACATTAACATGCAAATGCTTCTATTTGAATATTTTGTGGACTTTGATGGTCTCTTTCTCCCCTTATTAGTGGATCATATTAATTGGTTCCACACTTTTATGTGTTTAAAATCAAGCAAAAGTTATTTTACATATTGAATTCATCTAAAGATTTGTGCTTGTGTTTGATAAGTGTTAAGTTAGAGAGGTTGTAGTGCGGAGATTGTGCCATGCTTCTAACAACTTGTTGATTTGAATTTGTAAGTTTAGCAATTTGTGCAAGTTGCAAGTGGGTATTATGGAAAGACCATGAACTATGTTTGTTCCTAAATGAACCATTCTTGTCATCTCTTGACATGGTTAAAAGGCTAATTACATTTGCCAATTACTACCACTACAAACATCAAAAATAGGAGTAGGAGAATTGTTTATACCAAATGTCAATGTTGCCTTGAGTTGGGTAGATGTATTGAATGCAATTTCATGGCCTCCCTAATCTATATGTTACCATATTGGATGTTCACATTTGGTTTTCGTGTCTTAAAAAATGGCTTTTTCTTGCATCCATTCAATTGATAAACCCATTTTCACAACATACACACGTTGATCCATTTGTAGGAAAACATTACTTACCACATGAATGCCCAAGGCACCAAATTTTGGTGCACAATATTTGCTATTTTTATTGGTTTGTAATTTTGAAATTTTTTTTCAACCCCCTCATGATCCAACATTATAATTTTTGATCCATAAGTGACCATATTGTTGTGTTTTCTTATCCCATGTGATCGATCTCTAACATGACTAGTGTGCATTTGTATGGTTACAATTCAAAAACATTGATAAAACTTATCCAAGTGTTGTCTTTTTTAATGGTTGGATAGGTAGAGATGTTTTAAGCTAAGTAGGCATTAGATTTCTTAAATTTTCTAAAAATGGACTTTGGTGAAACTAAAAATCTTGATTGTTTTTTAAAATTCTACCTTTTTCTAACAAAACTTCTTTTACATAATTATCATAAGAACTTAGATAAAAACAATAATTTTAGAATGTATTTCTATTGGGTATTCATTAGATTTACAATTCAATTCTTACTAGTCAAACAAATCCAATTTGTGTGAGATCACCTCACAAAAGCGTAACTTATTTATAGATGGATGATGTGTAATTAGTGTGAACATTTGGATGATATTTGAATGAAACTTGGAGGACAATTAGTGTGAACATTTGAATGATATTTAAATGAAACTTAGAAGAATATAGATGAAAGTAGATGGAGAAAAATGAGATTGGATGAACATAGATGAATGAAAATGAGTATGAATGAATGTAGACATTAGATGATTTTTGGGGTTAGGGAGGGCCGTTGCAAGCCCATTCCCGACTGTTGCGCCCATGTGAAGGAAGACCTCTCACTCATCATGCTCTAGGCTTTTATTGTGAACATCAAATGAAATAATTGGATGGTATTTCTCTAGGATGACAACATGATAGGTTTCACGACAAGAGTAGTCATAGGAGGGGTTGTGACACTACGAGCTTAATATAATAAATGTGAAGGTGATGTGAATGAAAAGTTTTTTGCAAAGAAATCAACAAACAAGATGCAAGAGTCTTCATTGGGTATTTGAGCACAAACCTACAAACGTTTGGTTAAGCATTTGAGTATGGTTAATATTAGTAATTTGACTTTGTTATGTCACTTTAATTTTATTAGCAATGGAAAGAGGAATCTAAGTAGATCTTTTTGGCAAAATGTGTCTTGGAAACCATATCAAAGTATGAAATTTTGAAGTATTGATTATAGGTATTTCAAGATCAACTTTAGGTGTTCAAATATACATTTTATGTAGGAATCTCCAAGGCCAAGTTTTGCAACAACGTAGAAATCAAGTGCACTTACATTTAATGGAAATCATGATATGTATGCTTCCATAGAGAGCCCCCATCCAATTCCAACTTCAACAAAATAGATTTCCACAAAAATTTGTGGAAGACAGGTTGTACAAAAAAAACAAATTTGAAGAATGAAAAAAAATATTGTTATGATTTGCAAGATGGTATTGGTTTGCTTGTTTTATATATGTCAATCAAAGACAAAGGATCATATGTCAATAAAAATCAAGAAGCAAACAAACATGTGTTTTAATCATGAGTGCTCCAATGTCCAACTTATAAACAACAATTAATAAAAAAGGTTCCAAGGGCTTTTATGATCTTAAAACTTCTCATTCATCCAAACTAAATGCTTGACTTTTAAAAACCACACTATCTATGTGATGAATTTAATGAAATAGAAGTAAATAATATTATATTTATAAAAATATGTGTCATAATATGCAAAAAATCCCTCAAGAACGGACTCAAGCATTAAGTCAAGTTAAAGAGCAAGATGTACCTTTGCATCCATGTTGTAGAGAGGATTGTTTTTATCAATCAATCATATGACGAATAAATGAGTCTACACTTAAGATATGAGACGCGGGGTCAAACAAGCTTCAAACTCATTCCAATAATGAAGGGTGTTGGTGGTTAGGCAAAGTGATCAAACTTTGACAAATAAGCTCAAAGTGGCATTCAATCATAATCAATTGCTTAGGGTCCATCAAGTTGAGCTGCATCAAAAATTACATGTGAAAAATGGTATCATAGAAACATTGTACATCAAAGTTCATATGAACTAATTTGTTAGCCTCAATAAGAAAAAATTGGATGAGTTGAAAGCAAAACATCTTTAAAGAAAAGGTGCAAAACTAAAGAAAGAACAAGAAGGAACAAGCCTCCACAACTTGAATGAAAAAGAATGAGGATGAATGTGTTTTCTTTTCTTCCAACATAGCCTAATACCAAGATTAGTGAATTAAATGGAACTAAATCAAACTAAATTAGGAGGCACTACCACTTGGTTAGCAAAATATCCGCAAGAGGCTTGAGGAAAACAAGGGAAGCAAACTTCTAACTTCCAAAAAAATATTCTTATCATTGGATTGCTTTTAGATTCACAACAATGTTCTTAAAATGATAATTCTCCCTACTCAAATAGAAATGAATGCATAATTAAAACTTGGGGAAGACAATTCCAACTCAAAAAAAACTCAAAAAATCATTTCTGATTCCGAAACCATTTGAATTGTATACCCAAGAAAGAAAAGAATGAGAAAGGGTAGGAAGTTGTCCTTGAATGTTTTCTAAGCTTTATGTCTAGGAAGGTGAGATTTGGCCTCCACAAATTGATCATTTGTGATGAGGCCTACCATGGACCAATGCACCAATTCAACGGGTTGAGAACGCCGATGAAACATTATACATAAATACAAATAAACAAGGGTTTGGAATTGCCTTGTAAATACCAATGCACTAGGGGAACAAAGTTGTTAGTATACTTTTTATGAGCCAATTCATTTCCCCAAATTGTTGGTTGAAAATCAAAGCTTCTGTCAAATGATCCGTCACTATTTCAAAATAAATTTTATTTTAAGTAAAACTCAAAAATATCTAAAGATTATCAATAAAGAATTGTTTACCAATAGAAAACTACAAATACTAGTTGGTTGGGCTCAAATCTCTCCTTGAACTCTGATATATATAACACAAGCAATCAATTCATCATCCTCTAACTAGAATTAGATTGTAAAGTCTAAATTGACTACACTTATGCTTACATTATGAGTGGACATACTTGAGTGAATGTTATTCTTATATATATATATATATATATATATATATATATATATATATATATATATATGTATATTCAAATGGGCCTTTGGCATCATGTTTAGACACACTCATGACACTATGAAAAATCCATCTCATTGTATGCACTTCTTGGGAGAGATTCAACTTAAATTATTCATTAACACCTCACTAGGGAAGTCTATTTATTAATCAAAAGCAATTGAGGGATTCATTAGAATTGGTTAACATTAGAGATCTTTGTATTATTTATAAAGCACATCACAAATTTTTCAATTGCAAAAAGAACACTCTTAAGGAGTTAGATGAGGCTCATAGTTACTTGCACCTTTGAGAAACACAAACATGAGCTCAACCAACATGAGTTGAGCTAGGAGTGTATTGAGATTGGCCAAAAGTAAGGCATATGGGGACAATCTTTGCCCCTCTAAAAGTTGTAAACAAGGAGAACATGAAGATGAAAATGTGAATGCTCTTCTCTAGAAAGCCTCCGATACGCATCACCGAGGATATATTCCTTTTAGCCCTTGGAGCCCTTCCATATCCACCAAGTAGAACCCTGAGAGGAATTGTCTCACATTTAATCTGTAAAGGTTTTTTACTATGTTTTCACCTCAAATGCTTCAAAATTGTCGTTTTTAGTACAAGTACCAAATTTTTAAAAAAAAATATGGACACATATAACCATAGTATCTTGTAGCACACCAATTTGAGAAGATGTGGAAAACTTTCAGAAATTTCCACTATGTAGACTGCATGATATTAGTGGTTGAAGTGACAAAAATACATTTTTTGTCCTATCTTCTCAAGGTCACATTTGTATGAAAAAATGTCCAAAATGGTGGATACTCTTTGGATTCATCCAAGGCAAGTTGGCTACATGCTTGCATATTTTTAAAACATTTAGAGTTGTAAAACATATAGAAAAGTAATAGTAAGTAGAAAATAATAGAGGGTGATTCAAAATACTAGATTGTCAAGAATATAGTTATGGAATCGAAAAATGTCAATCCCAACGGTTGTGATGTTTCTAATAAACAATCTACACCAAATGCTTTTATTTTTGTTTCCAAAAATATTGAAAATTGAGTTGTCTAAAAGACTTCAAAGTTTATTTTAGAGAAAAGATTCTATAACTACTTGCAAACTCAAACTCCTCATAACTTCATTTCATTAACCAAATTGGAAGGGTTCAAAGCTTTTCGCGTGTATTTAAATCTAGAAAATCAATTTCAAATTTCTATATCTTAAAAGAAGTGATTCTTTAAGAATTTTTTGAGTTGCCCAAAGATCAATGAAAATTACTTTTTATTAAAAAAAAACTCACCACAACGTCAAAAGTTATGGAAATTGTTGGCTTGAAAGCTACTCCTCCCGCACAACTTGTTTGAAAAAAAATTTAAAAAATAGATGAAGAATTTTGTTTGTAGTGAGCTACCCAAAATTGCTATGTTGCCAAAAAATAGTATTTGGTCTTTTAAGGATTACCTTCTACTAGACTTTCAATAGTCCTAAACTAATATTAAACAATGGCCATTGAGGAGACCTATGCAAAACATCAAAAAGATGTATACAAACCATATATACAAATATTTATGCAACATCGGAGATCTCCCAATGTTTTATCCAATATTCACTAAATAATCTAAAAGTAATTAAATGTGGCACACTTGAATGGCCATCAAAAATTGATATATAGATATAGATGTCCACATCAAGTGTAAACAAATTCTAGAACATTTAGCACAGACGGGGCTCCATGAACTAACCAAGTTGCTTAACATGTCTTAATCTACAAGTGTTAAAACATATCAGCCTTATTAAGATGGGCAAGTAAGATGGGCAAGAAAAAAAATCTAAGAAGGAACATGTGAATTCATGTAAGTAACCCACCTGTGAAAAGGATGCTCAATACAAATGGAACTAGAAAATACAATGAGCACAAACATGCAAAGAGGGAGCCTCAAAGCATAAATGTAGATGTCATTGGCTTTGCCTAGAAGACTCTCCTTTTGCCAAACTTGCATTCATACCCATCAACTATCTATTCAAATTTCAAACTCTTTGTTTATTTCTTGATGAATTGTTTCAAAAACAAAAATTAAGTCAAAGCAAAAAACCAAATGGAAACTAAAGCAAAGTAAAAGCTAAATGAAAACTAGAACAAAGTAAAAGCTTAATGAAAACTAAATAAAGCAAAAGAATGGATCAACGTAAAAGAGAGGAAACCAAAATAAAAGATAGGTACCTAGTTCTACAAAAACCAAGGCTTTGCATGTGATTTATAAACTCCCAATTCAAGGCTTGCATCTACTAAGGTTTCTTGTGCCTTTGCTTTCATGACCTTGTCAATTGTCACTCTTCAAAATGAACACAATCAAAATGATGGACTTGTATACTAAAGGCAAGCAATTGGGGGCGGGTGGCTTTGGCGTAACCTATTTGTGCACCCAAATTACAACTGGCAAACAATATGCATGCAAATGCATACCAAAGCGCAACCTTGTCTCACAACAAGAAAGTGAAACTATTGAACGTGAAGTTGCAATCCTACGCTTGATCAATCTTAGAGAGCATCCAAATATAGTGGCACTCAAAGATGTTTTGGAAGATGAAGATCATGTCTACATAGTCATGGAGCTATGTGAAGGAGGGACGATCTTGGATCAAATGGTTCAAAATGGTACTTTTGACGAGCCAAGAGCAGCTCAAATGATTAAGGAAATTGCTAGTGCTATTGAGGCTTGCCATGGCTTTGGCATTGTCCATCGGGACTTGAAGCTTGAAAACTTGTTGTTCCAAACCAAAGACAAAGATTCGACACTCAAAATGATTGATTTTGGGTTGGCCCAATTCTTTGAGCGCGGTGATGTATTGACCCATGTTGATGGAAGTCCTATATATACGGCCCCCGAAGTCATGGAACGCACCCATGGACCCAAAGTGGACATTTGGAGCCTTGGGGTGGTACTATATGGCCTCTTAGCTGGGTTTCCTCCTTTCAATGGCCACACATTCACAGATGTATACCAAGACATCATGGAGTGCCATGACTTGTTTGCTAGGGATCCATGGCCACACATCTCGAAGGGTGCAAAAGATCTAATTCAAAGAATGTTGACGTACAATGTCAACGAGCGTTTGACTGCATCAGAGGTTTTGAGGCATCCGTGGATTTTAGAAATGTCAAGACTTAGGTTAGAGGAAACTAGGCTAGAAAGAAGTAGGTGCAATTACACTCACTTTCGGTGCATAAAAGTGTAGTTTTGTGAACATTGACATTAACATGCAAATGCTTCTATTTGAATATTTTGTGGACTTTGATGGTCTCTTTCTCCCCTTATTAGTGGATCATATTAATTGGTTCCACACTTTTATGTGTTTAAAATCAAGCAAAAGTTATTTTACATATTGAATTCATCTAAAGATTTGTGCTTGTGTTTGATAAGTGTTAAGTTAGAGAGGTTGTAGTGCGGAGATTGTGCCATGCTTCTAACAACTTGTTGATTTGAATTTGTAAGTTTAGCAATTTGTGCAAGTTGCAAGTGGGTATTATGGAAAGACCATGAACTATGTTTGTTCCTAAATGAACCATTCTTGTCATCTCTTGACATGGTTAAAAGGCTAATTACATTTGCCAATTACTACCACTACAAACATCAAAAATAGGAGTAGGAGAATTGTTTATACCAAATGTCAATGTTGCCTTGAGTTGGGTAGATGTATTGAATGCAATTTCATGGCCTCCCTAATCTATATGTTACCATATTGGATGTTCACATTTGGTTTTCGTGTCTTAAAAAATGGCTTTTTCTTGCATCCATTCAATTGATAAACCCATTTTCACAACATACACACGTTGATCCATTTGTAGGAAAACATTACTTACCACATGAATGCCCAAGGCACCAAATTTTGGTGCACAATATTTGCTATTTTTATTGGTTTGTAATTTTGAAATTTTTTTTCAACCCCCTCATGATCCAACATTATAATTTTTGATCCATAAGTGACCATATTGTTGTGTTTTCTTATCCCATGTGATCGATCTCTAACATGACTAGTGTGCATTTGTATGGTTACAATTCAAAAACATTGATAAAACTTATCCAAGTGTTGTCTTTTTTAATGGTTGGATAGGTAGAGATGTTTTAAGCTAAGTAGGCATTAGATTTCTTAAATTTTCTAAAAATGGACTTTGGTGAAACTAAAAATCTTGATTGTTTTTTAAAATTCTACCTTTTTCTAACAAAACTTCTTTTACATAATTATCATAAGAACTTAGATAAAAACAATAATTTTAGAATGTATTTCTATTGGGTATTCATTAGATTTACAATTCAATTCTTACTAGTCAAACAAATCCAATTTGTGTGAGATCACCTCACAAAAGCGTAACTTATTTATAGATGGATGATGTGTAATTAGTGTGAACATTTGGATGATATTTGAATGAAACTTGGAGGACAATTAGTGTGAACATTTGAATGATATTTAAATGAAACTTAGAAGAATATAGATGAAAGTAGATGGAGAAAAATGAGATTGGATGAACATAGATGAATGAAAATGAGTATGAATGAATGTAGACATTAGATGATTTTTGGGGTTAGGGAGGGCCGTTGCAAGCCCATTCCCGACTGTTGCGCCCATGTGAAGGAAGACCTCTCACTCATCATGCTCTAGGCTTTTATTGTGAACATCAAATGAAATAATTGGATGGTATTTCTCTAGGATGACAACATGATAGGTTTCACGACAAGAGTAGTCATAGGAGGGGTTGTGACACTACGAGCTTAATATAATAAATGTGAAGGTGATGTGAATGAAAAGTTTTTTGCAAAGAAATCAACAAACAAGATGCAAGAGTCTTCATTGGGTATTTGAGCACAAACCTACAAACGTTTGGTTAAGCATTTGAGTATGGTTAATATTAGTAATTTGACTTTGTTATGTCACTTTAATTTTATTAGCAATGGAAAGAGGAATCTAAGTAGATCTTTTTGGCAAAATGTGTCTTGGAAACCATATCAAAGTATGAAATTTTGAAGTATTGATTATAGGTATTTCAAGATCAACTTTAGGTGTTCAAATATACATTTTATGTAGGAATCTCCAAGGCCAAGTTTTGCAACAACGTAGAAATCAAGTGCACTTACATTTAATGGAAATCATGATATGTATGCTTCCATAGAGAGCCCCCATCCAATTCCAACTTCAACAAAATAGATTTCCACAAAAATTTGTGGAAGACAGGTTGTACAAAAAAAACAAATTTGAAGAATGAAAAAAAATATTGTTATGATTTGCAAGATGGTATTGGTTTGCTTGTTTTATATATGTCAATCAAAGACAAAGGATCATATGTCAATAAAAATCAAGAAGCAAACAAACATGTGTTTTAATCATGAGTGCTCCAATGTCCAACTTATAAACAACAATTAATAAAAAAGGTTCCAAGGGCTTTTATGATCTTAAAACTTCTCATTCATCCAAACTAAATGCTTGACTTTTAAAAACCACACTATCTATGTGATGAATTTAATGAAATAGAAGTAAATAATATTATATTTATAAAAATATGTGTCATAATATGCAAAAAATCCCTCAAGAACGGACTCAAGCATTAAGTCAAGTTAAAGAGCAAGATGTACCTTTGCATCCATGTTGTAGAGAGGATTGTTTTTATCAATCAATCATATGACGAATAAATGAGTCTACACTTAAGATATGAGACGCGGGGTCAAACAAGCTTCAAACTCATTCCAATAATGAAGGGTGTTGGTGGTTAGGCAAAGTGATCAAACTTTGACAAATAAGCTCAAAGTGGCATTCAATCATAATCAATTGCTTAGGGTCCATCAAGTTGAGCTGCATCAAAAATTACATGTGAAAAATGGTATCATAGAAACATTGTACATCAAAGTTCATATGAACTAATTGTTAGCCTCAATAAGAAAAAATTGGATGAGTTGAAAGCAAAACATCTTTAAAGAAAAGGTGCAAAACTAAAGAAAGAACAAGAAGGAACAAGCCTCCACAACTTGAATGAAAAAGAATGAGGATGAATGTGTTTTCTTTTCTTCCAACATAGCCTAATACCAAGATTAGTGAATTAAATGGAACTAAATCAAACTAAATTAGGAGGCACTACCACTTGGTTAGCAAAATATCCGCAAGAGGCTTGAGGAAAACAAGGGAAGCAAACTTCTAACTTCCAAAAAAATATTCTTATCATTGGATTGCTTTTAGATTCACAACAATGTTCTTAAAATGATAATTCTCCCTACTCAAATAGAAATGAATGCATAATTAAAACTTGGGGAAGACAATTCCAACTCAAAAAAAACTCAAAAAATCATTTCTGATTCCGAAACCATTTGAATTGTATACCCAAGAAAGAAAAGAATGAGAAAGGGTAGGAAGTTGTCCTTGAATGTTTTCTAAGCTTTATGTCTAGGAAGGTGAGATTTGGCCTCCACAAATTGATCATTTGTGATGAGGCCTACCATGGACCAATGCACCATTGAACTCTGATATATATAACACAAGCAATCAATTCATCATCCTCTAACTAGTATTAGATTGTAAAGTCTAAATTGACTACACTTATGCTTACATTATGAGTGGACATACTTGAGTGAATGTTATTCTTATATATATATATATGTATATTCAAATGGGCCTTTGGCATCATGTTTAGACACACTCATGACACTATGAAAAATCCATCTCATTGTATGCACTTCTTGGGAGAGATTCAACTTAAATTATTCATTAACACCTCACTAGGGAAGTCTATTTATTAATCAAAAGCAATTGAGGGATTCATTAGAATTGGTTAACATTAGAGATCTTTGTATTATTTATAAAGCACATCACAAATTTTTCAATTGCAAAAAGAACACTCTTAAGGAGTTAGATGAGGCTCATAGTTACTTGCACCTTTGAGAAACACAAACATGAGCTCAACCAACATGAGTTGAGCTAGGAGTGTATTGAGATTGGCCAAAAGTAAGGCATATGGGGACAATCTTTGCCCCTCTAAAAGTTGTAAACAAGGAGAACATGAAGATGAAAATGTGAATGCTCTTCTCTAGAAAGCCTCCGATACGCATCACCGAGGATATATTCCTTTTAGCCCTTGGAGCCCTTCCATATCCACCAAGTAGAACCCTGAGAGGAATTGTCTCACATTTAATCTGTAAAGGTTTTTTACTATGTTTTCACCTCAAATGCTTCAAAATTGTCGTTTTTAGTACAAGTACCAAATTTTTAAAAAAAAATATGGACACATATAACCATAGTATCTTGTAGCACACCAATTTGAGAAGATGTGGAAAACTTTCAGAAATTTCCACTATGTAGACTGCATGATATTAGTGGTTGAAGTGACAAAAATACATTTTTTGTCCTATCTTCTCAAGGTCACATTTGTATGAAAAAATGTCCAAAATGGTGGATACTCTTTGGATTCATCCAAGGCAAGTTGGCTACATGCTTGCATATTTTTAAAACATTTAGAGTTGTAAAACATATAGAAAAGTAATAGTAAGTAGAAAATAATAGAGGGTGATTCAAAATACTAGATTGTCAAGAATATAGTTATGGAATCGAAAAATGTCAATCCCAACGGTTGTGATGTTTCTAATAAACAATCTACACCAAATGCTTTTATTTTTGTTTCCAAAAATATTGAAAATTGAGTTGTCTAAAAGACTTCAAAGTTTATTTTAGAGAAAAGATTCTATAACTACTTGCAAACTCAAACTCCTCATAACTTCATTTCATTAACCAAATTGGAAGGGTTCAAAGCTTTTCGCGTGTATTTAAATCTAGAAAATCAATTTCAAATTTCTATATCTTAAAAGAAGTGATTCTTTAAGAATTTTTTGAGTTGCCCAAAGATCAATGAAAATTACTTTTTATTAAAAAAAAACTCACCACAACGTCAAAAGTTATGGAAATTGTTGGCTTGAAAGCTACTCCTCCCGCACAACTTGTTTGAAAAAAAATTTAAAAAATAGATGAAGAATTTTGTTTGTAGTGAGCTACCCAAAATTGCTATGTTGCCAAAAAATAGTATTTGGTCTTTTAAGGATTACCTTCTACTAGACTTTCAATAGTCCTAAACTAATATTAAACAATGGCCATTGAGGAGACCTATGCAAAACATCAAAAAGATGTATACAAACCATATATACAAATATTTATGCAACATCGGAGATCTCCCAATGTTTTATCCAATATTCACTAAATAATCTAAAAGTAATTAAATGTGGCACACTTGAATGGCCATCAAAAATTGATATATAGATATAGATGTCCACATCAAGTGTAAACAAATTCTAGAACATTTAGCACAGACGGGGCTCCATGAACTAACCAAGTTGCTTAACATGTCTTAATCTACAAGTGTTAAAACATATCAGCCTTATTAAGATGGGCAAGTAAGATGGGCAAGAAAAAAAATCTAAGAAGGAACATGTGAATTCATGTAAGTAACCCACCTGTGAAAAGGATGCTCAATACAAATGGAACTAGAAAATACAATGAGCACAAACATGCAAAGAGGGAGCCTCAAAGCATAAATGTAGATGTCATTGGCTTTGCCTAGAAGACTCTCCTTTTGCCAAACTTGCATTCATACCCATCAACTATCTATTCAAATTTCAAACTCTTTGTTTATTTCTTGATGAATTGTTTCAAAAACAAAAATTAAGTCAAAGCAAAAAACCAAATGGAAACTAAAGCAAAGTAAAAGCTAAATGAAAACTAGAACAAAGTAAAAGCTTAATGAAAACTAAATAAAGCAAAAGAATGGATCAACGTAAAAGAGAGGAAACCAAAATAAAAGATAGGTACCTAGTTCTACAAAAACCAAGGCTTTGCATGTGATTTATAAACTCCCAATTCAAGGCTTGCATCTACTAAGGTTTCTTGTGCCTTTGCTTTCATGACCTTGTCAATTGTCACTCTTCAAAATGAACACAATCAAAATGATGGACTTGTATACTAAAGGCAAGCAATTGGGGGCGGGTGGCTTTGGCGTAACCTATTTGTGCACCCAAATTACAACTGGCAAACAATATGCATGCAAATGCATACCAAAGCGCAACCTTGTCTCACAACAAGAAAGTGAAACTATTGAACGTGAAGTTGCAATCCTACGCTTGATCAATCTTAGAGAGCATCCAAATATAGTGGCACTCAAAGATGTTTTGGAAGATGAAGATCATGTCTACATAGTCATGGAGCTATGTGAAGGAGGGACGATCTTGGATCAAATGGTTCAAAATGGTACTTTTGACGAGCCAAGAGCAGCTCAAATGATTAAGGAAATTGCTAGTGCTATTGAGGCTTGCCATGGCTTTGGCATTGTCCATCGGGACTTGAAGCTTGAAAACTTGTTGTTCCAAACCAAAGACAAAGATTCGACACTCAAAATGATTGATTTTGGGTTGGCCCAATTCTTTGAGCGCGGTGATGTATTGACCCATGTTGATGGAAGTCCTATATATACGGCCCCCGAAGTCATGGAACGCACCCATGGACCCAAAGTGGACATTTGGAGCCTTGGGGTGGTACTATATGGCCTCTTAGCTGGGTTTCCTCCTTTCAATGGCCACACATTCACAGATGTATACCAAGACATCATGGAGTGCCATGACTTGTTTGCTAGGGATCCATGGCCACACATCTCGAAGGGTGCAAAAGATCTAATTCAAAGAATGTTGACGTACAATGTCAACGAGCGTTTGACTGCATCAGAGGTTTTGAGGCATCCGTGGATTTTAGAAATGTCAAGACTTAGGTTAGAGGAAACTAGGCTAGAAAGAAGTAGGTGCAATTACACTCACTTTCGGTGCATAAAAGTGTAGTTTTGTGAACATTGACATTAACATGCAAATGCTTCTATTTGAATATTTTGTGGACTTTGATGGTCTCTTTCTCCCCTTATTAGTGGATCATATTAATTGGTTCCACACTTTTATGTGTTTAAAATCAAGCAAAAGTTATTTTACATATTGAATTCATCTAAAGATTTGTGCTTGTGTTTGATAAGTGTTAAGTTAGAGAGGTTGTAGTGCGGAGATTGTGCCATGCTTCTAACAACTTGTTGATTTGAATTTGTAAGTTTAGCAATTTGTGCAAGTTGCAAGTGGGTATTATGGAAAGACCATGAACTATGTTTGTTCCTAAATGAACCATTCTTGTCATCTCTTGACATGGTTAAAAGGCTAATTACATTTGCCAATTACTACCACTACAAACATCAAAAATAGGAGTAGGAGAATTGTTTATACCAAATGTCAATGTTGCCTTGAGTTGGGTAGATGTATTGAATGCAATTTCATGGCCTCCCTAATCTATATGTTACCATATTGGATGTTCACATTTGGTTTTCGTGTCTTAAAAAATGGCTTTTTCTTGCATCCATTCAATTGATAAACCCATTTTCACAACATACACACGTTGATCCATTTGTAGGAAAACATTACTTACCACATGAATGCCCAAGGCACCAAATTTTGGTGCACAATATTTGCTATTTTTATTGGTTTGTAATTTTGAAATTTTTTTTCAACCCCCTCATGATCCAACATTATAATTTTTGATCCATAAGTGACCATATTGTTGTGTTTTCTTATCCCATGTGATCGATCTCTAACATGACTAGTGTGCATTTGTATGGTTACAATTCAAAAACATTGATAAAACTTATCCAAGTGTTGTCTTTTTTAATGGTTGGATAGGTAGAGATGTTTTAAGCTAAGTAGGCATTAGATTTCTTAAATTTTCTAAAAATGGACTTTGGTGAAACTAAAAATCTTGATTGTTTTTTAAAATTCTACCTTTTTCTAACAAAACTTCTTTTACATAATTATCATAAGAACTTAGATAAAAACAATAATTTTAGAATGTATTTCTATTGGGTATTCATTAGATTTACAATTCAATTCTTACTAGTCAAACAAATCCAATTTGTGTGAGATCACCTCACAAAAGCGTAACTTATTTATAGATGGATGATGTGTAATTAGTGTGAACATTTGGATGATATTTGAATGAAACTTGGAGGACAATTAGTGTGAACATTTGAATGATATTTAAATGAAACTTAGAAGAATATAGATGAAAGTAGATGGAGAAAAATGAGATTGGATGAACATAGATGAATGAAAATGAGTATGAATGAATGTAGACATTAGATGATTTTTGGGGTTAGGGAGGGCCGTTGCAAGCCCATTCCCGACTGTTGCGCCCATGTGAAGGAAGACCTCTCACTCATCATGCTCTAGGCTTTTATTGTGAACATCAAATGAAATAATTGGATGGTATTTCTCTAGGATGACAACATGATAGGTTTCACGACAAGAGTAGTCATAGGAGGGGTTGTGACACTACGAGCTTAATATAATAAATGTGAAGGTGATGTGAATGAAAAGTTTTTTGCAAAGAAATCAACAAACAAGATGCAAGAGTCTTCATTGGGTATTTGAGCACAAACCTACAAACGTTTGGTTAAGCATTTGAGTATGGTTAATATTAGTAATTTGACTTTGTTATGTCACTTTAATTTTATTAGCAATGGAAAGAGGAATCTAAGTAGATCTTTTTGGCAAAATGTGTCTTGGAAACCATATCAAAGTATGAAATTTTGAAGTATTGATTATAGGTATTTCAAGATCAACTTTAGGTGTTCAAATATACATTTTATGTAGGAATCTCCAAGGCCAAGTTTTGCAACAACGTAGAAATCAAGTGCACTTACATTTAATGGAAATCATGATATGTATGCTTCCATAGAGAGCCCCCATCCAATTCCAACTTCAACAAAATAGATTTCCACAAAAATTTGTGGAAGACAGGTTGTACAAAAAAAACAAATTTGAAGAATGAAAAAAAATATTGTTATGATTTGCAAGATGGTATTGGTTTGCTTGTTTTATATATGTCAATCAAAGACAAAGGATCATATGTCAATAAAAATCAAGAAGCAAACAAACATGTGTTTTAATCATGAGTGCTCCAATGTCCAACTTATAAACAACAATTAATAAAAAAGGTTCCAAGGGCTTTTATGATCTTAAAACTTCTCATTCATCCAAACTAAATGCTTGACTTTTAAAAACCACACTATCTATGTGATGAATTTAATGAAATAGAAGTAAATAATATTATATTTATAAAAATATGTGTCATAATATGCAAAAAATCCCTCAAGAACGGACTCAAGCATTAAGTCAAGTTAAAGAGCAAGATGTACCTTTGCATCCATGTTGTAGAGAGGATTGTTTTTATCAATCAATCATATGACGAATAAATGAGTCTACACTTAAGATATGAGACGCGGGGTCAAACAAGCTTCAAACTCATTCCAATAATGAAGGGTGTTGGTGGTTAGGCAAAGTGATCAAACTTTGACAAATAAGCTCAAAGTGGCATTCAATCATAATCAATTGCTTAGGGTCCATCAAGTTGAGCTGCATCAAAAATTACATGTGAAAAATGGTATCATAGAAACATTGTACATCAAAGTTCATATGAACTAATTGTTAGCCTCAATAAGAAAAAATTGGATGAGTTGAAAGCAAAACATCTTTAAAGAAAAGGTGCAAAACTAAAGAAAGAACAAGAAGGAACAAGCCTCCACAACTTGAATGAAAAAGAATGAGGATGAATGTGTTTTCTTTTCTTCCAACATAGCCTAATACCAAGATTAGTGAATTAAATGGAACTAAATCAAACTAAATTAGGAGGCACTACCACTTGGTTAGCAAAATATCCGCAAGAGGCTTGAGGAAAACAAGGGAAGCAAACTTCTAACTTCCAAAAAAATATTCTTATCATTGGATTGCTTTTAGATTCACAACAATGTTCTTAAAATGATAATTCTCCCTACTCAAATAGAAATGAATGCATAATTAAAACTTGGGGAAGACAATTCCAACTCAAAAAAAACTCAAAAAATCATTTCTGATTCCGAAACCATTTGAATTGTATACCCAAGAAAGAAAAGAATGAGAAAGGGTAGGAAGTTGTCCTTGAATGTTTTCTAAGCTTTATGTCTAGGAAGGTGAGATTTGGCCTCCACAAATTGATCATTTGTGATGAGGCCTACCATGGACCAATGCACCATTGAACTCTGATATATATAACACAAGCAATCAATTCATCATCCTCTAACTAGAATTAGATTGTAAAGTCTAAATTGACTACACTTATGCTTACATTATGAGTGGACATACTTGAGTGAATGTTATTCTTATATATATATATATGTATATTCAAATGGGCCTTTGGCATCATGTTTAGACACACTCATGACACTATGAAAAATCCATCTCATTGTATGCACTTCTTGGGAGAGATTCAACTTAAATTATTCATTAAC
Organism: Climacium dendroides; assembly: GCA_950106755.1. Taxonomy (NCBI): domain Eukaryota; kingdom Viridiplantae; phylum Streptophyta; class Bryopsida; order Hypnales; family Climaciaceae; genus Climacium; species Climacium dendroides. The sequence continues at coordinate 15,197,160 of OX467090.1, read as the reverse complement.
ACCTCACTAGGGAAGTCTATTTATTAATCAAAAGCAATTGAGGGATTCATTAGAATTGGTTAACATTAGAGATCTTTGTATTATTTATAAAGCACATCACAAATTTTTCAATTGCAAAAAGAACACTCTTAAGGAGTTAGATGAGGCTCATAGTTACTTGCACCTTTGAGAAACACAAACATGAGCTCAACCAACATGAGTTGAGCTAGGAGTGTATTGAGATTGGCCAAAAGTAAGGCATATGGGGACAATCTTTGCCCCTCTAAAAGTTGTAAACAAGGAGAACATGAAGATGAAAATGTGAATGCTCTTCTCTAGAAAGCCTCCGATACGCATCACCGAGGATATATTCCTTTTAGCCCTTGGAGCCCTTCCATATCCACCAAGTAGAACCCTGAGAGGAATTGTCTCACATTTAATCTGTAAAGGTTTTTTACTATGTTTTCACCTCAAATGCTTCAAAATTGTCGTTTTTAGTACAAGTACCAAATTTTTAAAAAAAAATATGGACACATATAACCATAGTATCTTGTAGCACACCAATTTGAGAAGATGTGGAAAACTTTCAGAAATTTCCACTATGTAGACTGCATGATATTAGTGGTTGAAGTGACAAAAATACATTTTTTGTCCTATCTTCTCAAGGTCACATTTGTATGAAAAAATGTCCAAAATGGTGGATACTCTTTGGATTCATCCAAGGCAAGTTGGCTACATGCTTGCATATTTTTAAAACATTTAGAGTTGTAAAACATATAGAAAAGTAATAGTAAGTAGAAAATAATAGAGGGTGATTCAAAATACTAGATTGTCAAGAATATAGTTATGGAATCGAAAAATGTCAATCCCAACGGTTGTGATGTTTCTAATAAACAATCTACACCAAATGCTTTTATTTTTGTTTCCAAAAATATTGAAAATTGAGTTGTCTAAAAGACTTCAAAGTTTATTTTAGAGAAAAGATTCTATAACTACTTGCAAACTCAAACTCCTCATAACTTCATTTCATTAACCAAATTGGAAGGGTTCAAAGCTTTTCGCGTGTATTTAAATCTAGAAAATCAATTTCAAATTTCTATATCTTAAAAGAAGTGATTCTTTAAGAATTTTTTGAGTTGCCCAAAGATCAATGAAAATTACTTTTTATTAAAAAAAAACTCACCACAACGTCAAAAGTTATGGAAATTGTTGGCTTGAAAGCTACTCCTCCCGCACAACTTGTTTGAAAAAAAATTTAAAAAATAGATGAAGAATTTTGTTTGTAGTGAGCTACCCAAAATTGCTATGTTGCCAAAAAATAGTATTTGGTCTTTTAAGGATTACCTTCTACTAGACTTTCAATAGTCCTAAACTAATATTAAACAATGGCCATTGAGGAGACCTATGCAAAACATCAAAAAGATGTATACAAACCATATATACAAATATTTATGCAACATCGGAGATCTCCCAATGTTTTATCCAATATTCACTAAATAATCTAAAAGTAATTAAATGTGGCACACTTGAATGGCCATCAAAAATTGATATATAGATATAGATGTCCACATCAAGTGCAAACAAATTCTAGAACATTTAGCACAGACGGGGCTCCATGAACTAACCAAGTTGCTTAACATGTCTTAATCTACAAGTGTTAAAACATATCAGCCTTATTAAGATGGGCAAGTAAGATGGGCAAGAAAAAAAATCTAAGAAGGAACATGTGAATTCATGTAAGTAACCCACCTGTGAAAAGGATGCTCAATACAAATGGAACTAGAAAATACAATGAGCACAAACATGCAAAGAGGGAGCCTCAAAGCATAAATGTAGATGTCATTGGCTTTGCCTAGAAGACTCTCCTTTTGCCAAACTTGCATTCATACCCATCAACTATCTATTCAAATTTCAAACTCTTTGTTTATTTCTTGATGAATTGTTTCAAAAACAAAAATTAAGTCAAAGCAAAAAACCAAATGGAAACTAAAGCAAAGTAAAAGCTAAATGAAAACTAGAACAAAGTAAAAGCTTAATGAAAACTAAATAAAGCAAAAGAATGGATCAACGTAAAAGAGAGGAAACCAAAATAAAAGATAGGTACCTAGTTCTACAAAAACCAAGGCTTTGCATGTGATTTATAAACTCCCAATTCAAGGCTTGCATCTACTAAGGTTTCTTGTGCCTTTGCTTTCATGACCTTGTCAATTGTCACTCTTCAAAATGAACACAATCAAAATGATGGACTTGTATACTAAAGGCAAGCAATTGGGGGCGGGTGGCTTTGGCGTAACCTATTTGTGCACCCAAATTACAACTGGCAAACAATATGCATGCAAATGCATACCAAAGCGCAACCTTGTCTCACAACAAGAAAGTGAAACTATTGAACGTGAAGTTGCAATCCTACGCTTGATCAATCTTAGAGAGCATCCAAATATAGTGGCACTCAAAGATGTTTTGGAAGATGAAGATCATGTCTACATAGTCATGGAGCTATGTGAAGGAGGGACGATCTTGGATCAAATGGTTCAAAATGGTACTTTTGACGAGCCAAGAGCAGCTCAAATGATTAAGGAAATTGCTAGTGCTATTGAGGCTTGCCATGGCTTTGGCATTGTCCATCGGGACTTGAAGCTTGAAAACTTGTTGTTCCAAACCAAAGACAAAGATTCGACACTCAAAATGATTGATTTTGGGTTGGCCCAATTCTTTGAGCGCGGTGATGTATTGACCCATGTTGATGGAAGTCCTATATATACGGCCCCCGAAGTCATGGAACGCACCCATGGACCCAAAGTGGACATTTGGAGCCTTGGGGTGGTACTATATGGCCTCTTAGCTGGGTTTCCTCCTTTCAATGGCCACACATTCACAGATGTATACCAAGACATCATGGAGTGCCATGACTTGTTTGCTAGGGATCCATGGCCACACATCTCGAAGGGTGCAAAAGATCTAATTCAAAGAATGTTGACGTACAATGTCAACGAGCGTTTGACTGCATCAGAGGTTTTGAGGCATCCGTGGATTTTAGAAATGTCAAGACTTAGGTTAGAGGAAACTAGGCTAGAAAGAAGTAGGTGCAATTACACTCACTTTCGGTGCATAAAAGTGTAGTTTTGTGAACATTGACATTAACATGCAAATGCTTCTATTTGAATATTTTGTGGACTTTGATGGTCTCTTTCTCCCCTTATTAGTGGATCATATTAATTGGTTCCACACTTTTATGTGTTTAAAATCAAGCAAAAGTTATTTTACATATTGAATTCATCTAAAGATTTGTGCTTGTGTTTGATAAGTGTTAAGTTAGAGAGGTTGTAGTGCGGAGATTGTGCCATGCTTCTAACAACTTGTTGATTTGAATTTGTAAGTTTAGCAATTTGTGCAAGTTGCAAGTGGGTATTATGGAAAGACCATGAACTATGTTTGTTCCTAAATGAACCATTCTTGTCATCTCTTGACATGGTTAAAAGGCTAATTACATTTGCCAATTACTACCACTACAAACATCAAAAATAGGAGTAGGAGAATTGTTTATACCAAATGTCAATGTTGCCTTGAGTTGGGTAGATGTATTGAATGCAATTTCATGGCCTCCCTAATCTATATGTTACCATATTGGATGTTCACATTTGGTTTTCGTGTCTTAAAAAATGGCTTTTTCTTGCATCCATTCAATTGATAAACCCATTTTCACAACATACACACGTTGATCCATTTGTAGGAAAACATTACTTACCACATGAATGCCCAAGGCACCAAATTTTGGTGCACAATATTTGCTATTTTTATTGGTTTGTAATTTTGAAATTTTTTTTCAACCCCCTCATGATCCAACATTATAATTTTTGATCCATAAGTGACCATATTGTTGTGTTTTCTTATCCCATGTGATCGATCTCTAACATGACTAGTGTGCATTTGTATGGTTACAATTCAAAAACATTGATAAAACTTATCCAAGTGTTGTCTTTTTTAATGGTTGGATAGGTAGAGATGTTTTAAGCTAAGTAGGCATTAGATTTCTTAAATTTTCTAAAAATGGACTTTGGTGAAACTAAAAATCTTGATTGTTTTTTAAAATTCTACCTTTTTCTAACAAAACTTCTTTTACATAATTATCATAAGAACTTAGATAAAAACAATAATTTTAGAATGTATTTCTATTGGGTATTCATTAGATTTACAATTCAATTCTTACTAGTCAAACAAATCCAATTTGTGTGAGATCACCTCACAAAAGCGTAACTTATTTATAGATGGATGATGTGTAATTAGTGTGAACATTTGGATGATATTTGAATGAAACTTGGAGGACAATTAGTGTGAACATTTGAATGATATTTAAATGAAACTTAGAAGAATATAGATGAAAGTAGATGGAGAAAAATGAGATTGGATGAACATAGATGAATGAAAATGAGTATGAATGAATGTAGACATTAGATGATTTTTGGGGTTAGGGAGGGCCGTTGCAAGCCCATTCCCGACTGTTGCGCCCATGTGAAGGAAGACCTCTCACTCATCATGCTCTAGGCTTTTATTGTGAACATCAAATGAAATAATTGGATGGTATTTCTCTAGGATGACAACATGATAGGTTTCACGACAAGAGTAGTCATAGGAGGGGTTGTGACACTACGAGCTTAATATAATAAATGTGAAGGTGATGTGAATGAAAAGTTTTTTGCAAAGAAATCAACAAACAAGATGCAAGAGTCTTCATTGGGTATTTGAGCACAAACCTACAAACGTTTGGTTAAGCATTTGAGTATGGTTAATATTAGTAATTTGACTTTGTTATGTCACTTTAATTTTATTAGCAATGGAAAGAGGAATCTAAGTAGATCTTTTTGGCAAAATGTGTCTTGGAAACCATATCAAAGTATGAAATTTTGAAGTATTGATTATAGGTATTTCAAGATCAACTTTAGGTGTTCAAATATACATTTTATGTAGGAATCTCCAAGGCCAAGTTTTGCAACAACGTAGAAATCAAGTGCACTTACATTTAATGGAAATCATGATATGTATGCTTCCATAGAGAGCCCCCATCCAATTCCAACTTCAACAAAATAGATTTCCACAAAAATTTGTGGAAGACAGGTTGTACAAAAAAAACAAATTTGAAGAATGAAAAAAAATATTGTTATGATTTGCAAGATGGTATTGGTTTGCTTGTTTTATATATGTCAATCAAAGACAAAGGATCATATGTCAATAAAAATCAAGAAGCAAACAAACATGTGTTTTAATCATGAGTGCTCCAATGTCCAACTTATAAACAACAATTAATAAAAAAGGTTCCAAGGGCTTTTATGATCTTAAAACTTCTCATTCATCCAAACTAAATGCTTGACTTTTAAAAACCACACTATCTATGTGATGAATTTAATGAAATAGAAGTAAATAATATTATATTTATAAAAATATGTGTCATAATATGCAAAAAATCCCTCAAGAACGGACTCAAGCATTAAGTCAAGTTAAAGAGCAAGATGTACCTTTGCATCCATGTTGTAGAGAGGATTGTTTTTATCAATCAATCATATGACGAATAAATGAGTCTACACTTAAGATATGAGACGCGGGGTCAAACAAGCTTCAAACTCATTCCAATAATGAAGGGTGTTGGTGGTTAGGCAAAGTGATCAAACTTTGACAAATAAGCTCAAAGTGGCATTCAATCATAATCAATTGCTTAGGGTCCATCAAGTTGAGCTGCATCAAAAATTACATGTGAAAAATGGTATCATAGAAACATTGTACATCAAAGTTCATATGAACTAATTTGTTAGCCTCAATAAGAAAAAATTGGATGAGTTGAAAGCAAAACATCTTTAAAGAAAAGGTGCAAAACTAAAGAAAGAACAAGAAGGAACAAGCCTCCACAACTTGAATGAAAAAGAATGAGGATGAATGTGTTTTCTTTTCTTCCAACATAGCCTAATACCAAGATTAGTGAATTAAATGGAACTAAATCAAACTAAATTAGGAGGCACTACCACTTGGTTAGCAAAATATCCGCAAGAGGCTTGAGGAAAACAAGGGAAGCAAACTTCTAACTTCCAAAAAAATATTCTTATCATTGGATTGCTTTTAGATTCACAACAATGTTCTTAAAATGATAATTCTCCCTACTCAAATAGAAATGAATGTATAATTAAAACTTGGGGAAGACAATTCCAACTCAAAAAAAACTCAAAAAATCATTTCTGATTCCGAAACCATTTGAATTGTATACCCAAGAAAGAAAAGAATGAGAAAGGGTAGGAAGTTGTCCTTGAATGTTTTCTAAGCTTTATGTCTAGGAAGGTGAGATTTGGCCTCCACAAATTGATCATTTGTGATGAGGCCTACCATGGACCAATGCACCAATTCAACGGGTTGAGAACGCCGATGAAACATTATACATAAATACAAATAAACAAGGGTTTGGAATTGCCTTGTAAATACCAATGCACTAGGGGAACAAAGTTGTTAGTATACTTTTTATGAGCCAATTCATTTCCCCAAATTGTTGGTTGAAAATCAAAGCTTCTGTCAAATGATCCGTCACTATTTCAAAATAAATTTTATTTTAAGTAAAACTCAAAAATATCTAAAGATTATCAATAAAGAATTGTTTACCAATAGAAAACTACAAATACTAGTTGGTTGGGCTCAAATCTCTCCTTGAACTCTGATATATATAACACAAGCAATCAATTCATCATCCTCTAACTAGAATTAGATTGTAAAGTCTAAATTGACTACACTTATGCTTACATTATGAGTGGACATACTTGAGTGAATGTTATTCTTATATATATATATATATATATATATATATATATATATATGTATATTCAAATGGGCCTTTGGCATCATGTTTAGACACACTCATGACACTATGAAAAATCCATCTCATTGTATGCACTTCTTGGGAGAGATTCAACTTAAATTATTCATTAACACCTCACTAGGGAAGTCTATTTATTAATCAAAAGCAATTGAGGGATTCATTAGAATTGGTTAACATTAGAGATCTTTGTATTATTTATAAAGCACATCACAAATTTTTCAATTGCAAAAAGAACACTCTTAAGGAGTTAGATGAGGCTCATAGTTACTTGCACCTTTGAGAAACACAAACATGAGCTCAACCAACATGAGTTGAGCTAGGAGTGTATTGAGATTGGCCAAAAGTAAGGCATATGGGGACAATCTTTGCCCCTCTAAAAGTTGTAAACAAGGAGAACATGAAGATGAAAATGTGAATGCTCTTCTCTAGAAAGCCTCCGATACGCATCACCGAGGATATATTCCTTTTAGCCCTTGGAGCCCTTCCATATCCACCAAGTAGAACCCTGAGAGGAATTGTCTCACATTTAATCTGTAAAGGTTTTTTACTATGTTTTCACCTCAAATGCTTCAAAATTGTCGTTTTTAGTACAAGTACCAAATTTTTAAAAAAAAATATGGACACATATAACCATAGTATCTTGTAGCACACCAATTTGAGAAGATGTGGAAAACTTTCAGAAATTTCCACTATGTAGACTGCATGATATTAGTGGTTGAAGTGACAAAAATACATTTTTTGTCCTATCTTCTCAAGGTCACATTTGTATGAAAAAATGTCCAAAATGGTGGATACTCTTTGGATTCATCCAAGGCAAGTTGGCTACATGCTTGCATATTTTTAAAACATTTAGAGTTGTAAAACATATAGAAAAGTAATAGTAAGTAGAAAATAATAGAGGGTGATTCAAAATACTAGATTGTCAAGAATATAGTTATGGAATCGAAAAATGTCAATCCCAACGGTTGTGATGTTTCTAATAAACAATCTACACCAAATGCTTTTATTTTTGTTTCCAAAAATATTGAAAATTGAGTTGTCTAAAAGACTTCAAAGTTTATTTTAGAGAAAAGATTCTATAACTACTTGCAAACTCAAACTCCTCATAACTTCATTTCATTAACCAAATTGGAAGGGTTCAAAGCTTTTCGCGTGTATTTAAATCTAGAAAATCAATTTCAAATTTCTATATCTTAAAAGAAGTGATTCTTTAAGAATTTTTTGAGTTGCCCAAAGATCAATGAAAATTACTTTTTATTAAAAAAAAACTCACCACAACGTCAAAAGTTATGGAAATTGTTGGCTTGAAAGCTACTCCTCCCGCACAACTTGTTTGAAAAAAAATTTAAAAAATAGATGAAGAATTTTGTTTGTAGTGAGCTACCCAAAATTGCTATGTTGCCAAAAAATAGTATTTGGTCTTTTAAGGATTACCTTCTACTAGACTTTCAATAGTCCTAAACTAATATTAAACAATGGCCATTGAGGAGACCTATGCAAAACATCAAAAAGATGTATACAAACCATATATACAAATATTTATGCAACATCGGAGATCTCCCAATGTTTTATCCAATATTCACTAAATAATCTAAAAGTAATTAAATGTGGCACACTTGAATGGCCATCAAAAATTGATATATAGATATAGATGTCCACATCAAGTGCAAACAAATTCTAGAACATTTAGCACAGACGGGGCTCCATGAACTAACCAAGTTGCTTAACATGTCTTAATCTACAAGTGTTAAAACATATCAGCCTTATTAAGATGGGCAAGTAAGATGGGCAAGAAAAAAAATCTAAGAAGGAACATGTGAATTCATGTAAGTAACCCACCTGTGAAAAGGATGCTCAATACAAATGGAACTAGAAAATACAATGAGCACAAACATGCAAAGAGGGAGCCTCAAAGCATAAATGTAGATGTCATTGGCTTTGCCTAGAAGACTCTCCTTTTGCCAAACTTGCATTCATACCCATCAACTATCTATTCAAATTTCAAACTCTTTGTTTATTTCTTGATGAATTGTTTCAAAAACAAAAATTAAGTCAAAGCAAAAAATCAAATGGAAACTAAAGCAAAGTAAAAGCTAAATGAAAACTAGAACAAAGTAAAAGCTTAATGAAAACTAAATAAAGCAAAAGAATGGATCAACGTAAAAGAGAGGAAACCAAAATAAAAGATAGGTACCTAGTTCTACAAAAACCAAGGCTTTGCATGTGATTTATAAACTCCCAATTCAAGGCTTGCATCTACTAAGGTTTCTTGTGCCTTTGCTTTCATGACCTTGTCAATTGTCACTCTTCAAAATGAACACAATCAAAATGATGGACTTGTATACTAAAGGCAAGCAATTGGGGGCGGGTGGCTTTGGCGTAACCTATTTGTGCACCCAAATTACAACTGGCAAACAATATGCATGCAAATGCATACCAAAGCGCAACCTTGTCTCACAACAAGAAAGTGAAACTATTGAACGTGAAGTTGCAATCCTACGCTTGATCAATCTTAGAGAGCATCCAAATATAGTGGCACTCAAAGATGTTTTGGAAGATGAAGATCATGTCTACATAGTCATGGAGCTATGTGAAGGAGGGACGATCTTGGATCAAATGGTTCAAAATGGTACTTTTGACGAGCCAAGAGCAGCTCAAATGATTAAGGAAATTGCTAGTGCTATTGAGGCTTGCCATGGCTTTGGCATTGTCCATCGGGACTTGAAGCTTGAAAACTTGTTGTTCCAAACCAAAGACAAAGATTCGACACTCAAAATGATTGATTTTGGGTTGGCCCAATTCTTTGAGCGCGGTGATGTATTGACCCATGTTGATGGAAGTCCTATATATACGGCCCCCGAAGTCATGGAACGCACCCATGGACCCAAAGTGGACATTTGGAGCCTTGGGGTGGTACTATATGGCCTCTTAGCTGGGTTTCCTCCTTTCAATGGCCACACATTCACAGATGTATACCAAGACATCATGGAGTGCCATGACTTGTTTGCTAGGGATCCATGGCCACACATCTCGAAGGGTGCAAAAGATCTAATTCAAAGAATGTTGACGTACAATGTCAACGAGCGTTTGACTGCATCAGAGGTTTTGAGGCATCCGTGGATTTTAGAAATGTCAAGACTTAGGTTAGAGGAAACTAGGCTAGAAAGAAGTAGGTGCAATTACACTCACTTTCGGTGCATAAAAGTGTAGTTTTGTGAACATTGACATTAACATGCAAATGCTTCTATTTGAATATTTTGTGGACTTTGATGGTCTCTTTCTCCCCTTATTAGTGGATCATATTAATTGGTTCCACACTTTTATGTGTTTAAAATCAAGCAAAAGTTATTTTACATATTGAATTCATCTAAAGATTTGTGCTTGTGTTTGATAAGTGTTAAGTTAGAGAGGTTGTAGTGCGGAGATTGTGCCATGCTTCTAACAACTTGTTGATTTGAATTTGTAAGTTTAGCAATTTGTGCAAGTTGCAAGTGGGTATTATGGAAAGACCATGAACTATGTTTGTTCCTAAATGAACCATTCTTGTCATCTCTTGACATGGTTAAAAGGCTAATTACATTTGCCAATTACTACCACTACAAACATCAAAAATAGGAGTAGGAGAATTGTTTATACCAAATGTCAATGTTGCCTTGAGTTGGGTAGATGTATTGAATGCAATTTCATGGCCTCCCTAATCTATATGTTACCATATTGGATGTTCACATTTGGTTTTCGTGTCTTAAAAAATGGCTTTTTCTTGCATCCATTCAATTGATAAACCCATTTTCACAACATACACACGTTGATCCATTTGTAGGAAAACATTACTTACCACATGAATGCCCAAGGCACCAAATTTTGGTGCACAATATTTGCTATTTTTATTGGTTTGTAATTTTGAAATTTTTTTTCAACCCCCTCATGATCCAACATTATAATTTTTGATCCATAAGTGACCATATTGTTGTGTTTTCTTATCCCATGTGATCGATCTCTAACATGACTAGTGTGCATTTGTATGGTTACAATTCAAAAACATTGATAAAACTTATCCAAGTGTTGTCTTTTTTAATGGTTGGATAGGTAGAGATGTTTTAAGCTAAGTAGGCATTAGATTTCTTAAATTTTCTAAAAATGGACTTTGGTGAAACTAAAAATCTTGATTGTTTTTTAAAATTCTACCTTTTTCTAACAAAACTTCTTTTACATAATTATCATAAGAACTTAGATAAAAACAATAATTTTAGAATGTATTTCTATTGGGTATTCATTAGATTTACAATTCAATTCTTACTAGTCAAACAAATCCAATTTGTGTGAGATCACCTCACAAAAGCGTAACTTATTTATAGATGGATGATGTGTAATTAGTGTGAACATTTGGATGATATTTGAATGAAACTTGGAGGACAATTAGTGTGAACATTTGAATGATATTTAAATGAAACTTAGAAGAATATAGATGAAAGTAGATGGAGAAAAATGAGATTGGATGAACATAGATGAATGAAAATGAGTATGAATGAATGTAGACATTAGATGATTTTTGGGGTTAGGGAGGGCCGTTGCAAGCCCATTCCCGACGTTGGTTCCCTTCTTGGTTGCCCTCGTTGCTCCATCACTTGGAAATGGTTCCCTTCTTGGTTCCCTTCTTGCTTGCCTTCAATGCAGGCCTCACATGTTAAGTCATATGAGCTCTTCATAACTTGCATGTTGCCCACTATGCTTCAAGGATTTTTCACATACTTTACATTGAGGTGGCCCAAACTCTTGTGCCAAAGCTCGAAAGAGTATTTGTGGATGGTATTGAATGCAAAGAACTTGTATTGCAAGGAAGGGAGAACACAAACAAGTGAATGGAAGGGGTGGAGAGCCCAAGCAAGGGGCTGACCTCTTATACTACTCTACCTACAAGTCCCATGACTAACCATATGGGATAACTTAACACTAGAGGGCTGCCCCTCTCTATTAGCACCTTGGTTGGCTACAAACAACACCAAACAAAGGTCAGCCCATACAAAGAGCTCCTACAAGAGGACCTAACACTAGTACTCACTAATCTCAACATTCTACTTACTAACTTCAACAGATGGATCCTTGTGCTAAACATGCCACGCTTGAGCTATTCACCATTTTGAACTTCAATTGATACAAATTACCCTCTCTAGGAGTCTAGGTGCCGTGACAATCATCTCTCTATTGGGTGCCCTCAAAATGCACCCCATGTTGAATTGCACCTTCAAATCTTGTGGCATCAACTTGCTCACCAAAAGCAAGTTGGCATGCAACTTGTGTACATGTAATGCGTCTTGAATGCATATTTTTTTCAAGAGGCCCTTCACATCTACCTCCACCACAATGCAACCCATGCCAATTACGTCTACCATGCCATTATCACCCAAATACACCTTTTGATTGCTAATGGGTTGATGAGTGAGGAAAGCTTTCCTATGAGGAGTCATGTGTTGTGTTGCACCCGAGTCAATAATCCACTTGGACATGTTGTTGCTATATCCTTGACTTGTTGCAAATGCAAACTCATCTCCCACCTTGTTTCCACTCTCTTTCTTAGGAAGCCTACAATATCTTGCAAGGTGATCGGGTTTGCCACAATTATAGCATATGCATGTTTCCTTGCGTTATTGTGAGCTTCTGCCTTTGCCATGTCGTGAAAATAGTACTACCCCTCTTTCTGTTGAAGATAGTGAGTAATAGTCTTAGGGAACTCTTGTAGGAGTTCTATGTATGATCCCATAAGGTTAGTCATGGCACTTGGTACTAGAGTAGTATAAGGGGGCAGTCCCTTGCTTAGGTTCTTTATCCCTTTCACACATAATGGCCATGGTAGATCCTTCCCACTCCAATTAGACCCTAAGTGGTCCAAATCTCTCCAATGCACACTTGAATGCTCCAAATCACTCAAATGAGACCCCAAGTGGTCCAAATCTCTCCAATGCACACTCAAGTGTTCTAAATTATTCAAATCAGATCCCAAATGCTCCAAATCACTCAAATGAGATACAAAGTACTACAAGTCTTAAAATATTGCATGATTTTTGTTTATACTAACATTTTCTTCCCATCTATCAACATCTCAGCATGTAGCTTGTGACTTTAGTAGCAAATTACACCTCTCAAAGGCTTCAAATAGAAAGAGAAACTATAGACAAAGACTATTACTTCAGAATCCTTTGATCTTAAGCTTAATAGCCCTATACACTCAACTTAAAGCAAAACCAACTTAAAGCAGAGGTTAGTTGCAAGTCTGCAACTCATGCAACATTTCAAAATTCACAAGGGAACAATAAGCCTTTATGCACAAAGTTGTACACAAATATGGTATACTCATTGCTTTTAGCATGAAGAATGACTGCAAAATTGACAATTGAAAGAGCTCGTGTAGAGTAAACAATATGGATGCCACAATCTCGTCCAAACCACAATAGAAAATTTCTAGCCATCGGATTCAAAATTCCACTAAATTTGTACATATTTAATTGTGTAGATAAATCCAACTTCATTTTTTTGCACATCTTTATGATCCAATGACTATAAAATGGAATTAGCTACCATGGGATAAACTGCTTCTATAGTAAAAAATAACAATGAGCTTGTCAACCTAGGACTTAGAATAGGCTAGCATCACGTACAAGGAGTAAGGTTTCAAGTACATCCTATACAAGCACATCCTATACAACAAGTAGTATACTTTTTGCAAAAAGCATTGAAAAGGTACATATGTTTAATGCACCTTAGCAGTAGGGAGAAATTTGTTATTGTTCATTGTGCCTAACAATAATAGAAGGCCTTATTCGTTAAATTGAGACAATTAAGAGTCTCATTTTAAATCCAATCTTTAATTACACTAAAATAATTGTTCATTTCTCATGTCAAATTATATTTTATATAATTTGTGGTGAATCTTGTGAACATAAATATGTTGATTGAATGCAACAAGGCACTACAAAATGAAATTTTTTGGGGGTTTAGGGTTTAGGGGTACTAGAAAAGTGATTTGCAAACTTGAATTACAAAAAATTCGCAAGAACTACTTCTACATCTCAAATATTTGAAAAGCATTGCAAATGCGCGCATTGAAGGTTCAAATCACATCTATAAGAAACATAACAATTTCATACTATTAATAGAAATTGATATTGGCATATAACCACAATCAATATCATATTCAAAACAACATAATTGATACTTGCAAATATCTAAAATGAAAATGTGCATTCAGCTTCTATCCTTCTAATAATAAAATACTAATAAATTATAAATTATAGACAATAAAATCAAAGTAACTATTCTTCTTAAAACGCCAAGGATGATCCGTAATGGAAGACGATGGCACACTACGTCTTAAACCACAAAGGCTTCTACGGATGATTTAATGATGTTGATTTGTGGTTTAGGGATAGAAACTTTTGTAAGAACTTGAGGTACATCAATAGCCCCCTTCTTTCCGCGTGGCTTCCAAGCTATCATAATACAGTCAGTATTTGACCAACTTAGAGGGATAGCTCAATCTTCACACCACACATTTCCTGCCTTCGTGTCCCATCCAGCGTATGTGTCCATGTTGATGTGACGACTTGAAACAGGCGTCCAATATTGAATTTGGATCAAGTGAACATACCTTGGATTCGGATTTTGATTTGTAATCGCCCTAGCTAGCCAAAATGGCTTCGGGTCACCATCAGCAGGACGCACAACAACAAAATAACCTGCGTATACATCACGACCAACACGGAACGATGGCCGCGGACGATCACGTCTACGTCCAACAAAAGGCGCATCTTCTGCATATTCTTCACGTAGTGTGCCATCGTCTTCCATTCGGTCTTCCACTTCGTTGTTGATTCTAGAAGCAAGCCAAAATCCATACTGCAATGTATTACGCACCAAAAGGGGTGCATCTAGAGCGGCTCTCACACCTTTCCAATAATTTCTTATCGAATCATTCTTCCTCTGAAACTCTCCTGAATGGTCTTCATTGGCCATTTCTGTCCAATATGAAATAAAACCATCCAAACCCTTTTTGATCTCCTCTGACGCTTTCATTTCCTCCGGAGCCAAAGGCGGTGGACTACCATTTGGCACTTTTGGACGCCCATCTTTAGTCTCAAACCACAAACGAATCCCTCGACCATGTTCTGGCAACCAATTTGGATCCGTACACAAATATTTGTACTCCATCAGGGGCCAACCATTGGAATCCATAAAGAATTTGAATTGTTGGCAAGCCGAATGACCTTCTAAGAAGTCCCCAGCTGTGCCCAAGTACTCGTGGACAAACCTCTTGAAATCAGGAACTTCCTCTATTAAATGAGGAATCACTGGATACTTCTCACAATCCATAAAGGATTTCATCAGCCTCGGAATAGTCGAGTAGCTATTTGTCTTCAACATTGTACTCCATCTCCCAAAAAGAGCATCAATGTCTTTATGAGTATGCCCAACAATGAGGAAGTTGATGTAAATCTCTCGAAAAATGACTTTAAAAACAAGAAGAGAGCAAAAGGCAAACACCCATTTGTTTTTGTTATCCCCTGATGCATTGTCCAACTGCAAAGTAAGTATTGGTGGCAAAGGTTTAGGTGGAATAGGCTCTTCTGGAGGAGTTAAGAGGGAATCAAGGCAAATGTTTGATCCTTCTACTGCCTTTGTCAAGATAGATTGACCCTCCTCTATAGAAAATAGTTGGCGCGATGAATTCGTAGGCGGTCCTTCCAAGTCACGCAACAATTTTGCAATGGAGCCAATGGTATGATTTGAATCCATTGGAAAAATATCGAGCCCATAGTGTGCATACCGAAAGTCGCCATGACCATGAGCAATCATTCCTGTAACAGCAAAAGACATCTTCATGAAAAAGTCTGTCACTTTGGTTTTATGAGAGTAGTGTAGAGAAGCTGTCTTCAAGTGATCCATTTTGTCATGAATAACGCACAACATCTTCTCGGGGTACGTCTCTGACATATGCCGATTCCCATAATAAAGTAGTCTATGTGCCTGTTGCCCCGATCGATGAGTACCCAAAAGGTACGCCCACTTGTTCGCTGAAGTAGAAAGCGGAGTGCAAGCACTCCTCAATTGCTTGTACCTATCACAGAGGCTACACCTTGAAAAACTATCTCCATGGGCTTTCGCTACAAACTCTGGGAAAAAAGCACGTCGAATATTGCTCAAGCCACTAGAAGAAATTGGTGGCAAATTAAATGCCGCATTTGCTTCATTCATTGTTGGTAATTGGTCACTCCAACGAAAAGATGATGGCAACACCATTGCCGACACTTTCTCCCCAGTTTCCAATGTCCTTGTTTTGTGTGGCATTTTGTCAGCATCATTCTCAATCAACATGCGAAGTGTGGCAGTAGCTTGTAGAGTTTGCGCGCGAGGTTTTTTAGTCCCTAAGTTCCTGTGCCCCTCAGCCTCTTGCCCATTCTTAGCCATCTGTTTGTACCTATAGAATGTAGCTCTTGAAATACCATAAATTGTCCACCAAGCCATAGGACACACTTCCCAACCCCTCAAGGTTATCCACTCCTTCCCAGCAGAATCTTTGTGGATTTGCCTGTGCACCTCAATGAGACACCATTTGCGAACATACACCCCACCATGCACATGAAGTTCAGATCGTAGAGCTTGAATATCTCCGCGAGGAAACGGTTGCAAGCAATTGCTTGGGCAGCATGTCTTTGTAGACACTTCTGTAATTTCTTCTATAGTAAGAAGGGAGTCCTTCTTGGGTGGATGGTCTGCTTCTCTTCTCTCCCGGCAACTTTCATAGGAATGAACACCAACACGAACACGACGACCAATGGCATTCATTGTTGCCTTGTATATGTGTGTCTAGTCATGGTCATATAAACTCACACCATTCAAGAACACGAGTTTTATGTGCCAAGAACGCATAGACCACATCCAAACAGACAGCACCTCCTCCTCGCATAAGGACTCTGCAATTTGAACGGCCACCCGATCATCACCAAGAGGTTTACCATCCGCATCGATGACGTCCTCTGCATCCACGCTATGACATACTCCTCTTGCAACATCATCTCCTGCGTCGTTCCTCAAAGTAACACCCTTTGTGATCCAAGAAGCCCGTGGGACCCCATCACACACTGCAACACCATCGGGTAAAGTGGGAACCGGATTGACGAAATCATCAGGCCCATGAATATCCATACTACAAAATAGTAGTCCACGGTTAGAAAAATAAGGTGTTCAACGACATAGTACAACTACAAGTTCAGATGTCAAGACTATAGAATCAAATGACAGAAAACTATTACCCACAATTATCCTCGACTCGAGGATAATTAAACATATATCAAACCATTAGACAAAAGCAACAGATATCAATTACAAACCAAACTAAACACTATCCATATGTACGAAGAATTCAAAAGCCACCATGTCAGAAAACTATTATCCACAACTATCCTCGACTTGAGGATAATTAAATATATATCAAACCATCAGACAAATGCAACTGATATCAATTACAAACGAAACTAAACGCTATCCATATGTACGAAGAATTCAAAAGTCACCATGACAGAAAACTATTATCCACAATTATCCTCGACTCGAGGATAATTGAACATATATCAAACCATCAGACAAAAGCAACTGATATCAGATACAAAAAAAGCTAAACGCTATCCATATGTACGAAGAATTCAAAATTCACCGCTCATAAAATCAAATCCTACGTGGATGAAATGACACAACTATTACTGATTCAAACAAGAATTTCCATTAATAATCTTCATATCGACGATAAAAAATCAAAACAATTCTAATCCAACCACAAACAGCGAAGAATAGCTTCAGAATGAGGTTTACTTTGTACGCTACTTATAAGCTCCTCACATTATTGAGTTTCATGCAGTAACCCCAAATAACACCTACAGGTGTATCAGAAAATCAGAATGAACTCATCCAACGGAGATTCACTTCAAAAATTTTAATAAAATTATCCTCGACTCGAAGATAAATCAATACATCACACTCTCTGATTGATAAAAAAATCTAAAGACTTCAGGTCCTCTTATCTTGTAAAGACCCATCCGTCTAAAGATCAATCCAAAAGAAATATTCAATACGAAATGAATATAAGCTATAGTGATCTAACGATTTTATCCTAGACATAGAGATAATTCATTCAAAGTAAATTTATAATATATACACAATATTCTGTTAGGCTAGTAATCAACGATCATCGACTCGAAGATAAGTGTACCCGACATTGAAATAAAGGTAACAATCAATTAATTATCGTCGAGTCGAAGATAAGTGTACACATAATTACCACAAAGGTATGAATCAGTTAACGTTCAATCAAACATATGCGTACCCAGAATATCCACAAAGGTGACTATCACTTATCATCGACTCAAAGATAACTATACCCAGAAATGTCACAAATGAAAATATCAGTTATCGTCGACTCGAAGATAATGATACAATCAAATGCCTTCAAGAAATGAATCATCGTCGACTCGAAGATAAGCGTACCCAACAACAAACAAACAAATGCATTATCATCGACTCGAGGATAAATTCATTTCGGGGTTTAAGTGATTCCTACATTTGCGCCGCAATTTCCAGACTCCAAACATACTACAACATTGAACAGCAATGCACAGAACCACTTGCAACTAGTTGATTCATAACACACAGAATACAGTGTACAAATATGCCTTACATCTCAATGACAAAGCACATCGGCATCAACAACAACAACAACAACATGCAAGACGATGATAGCAGAAAATACTTCAAAATTAAGAGAACCTGAAGAGACCTCACTATTGAGATTACAAAGTAATGAATGAAGAAAGGCTTTACTTAGATGGTAGGAGGATACCAAACCCCATGAGTGGGTTGAACATAAGGTAGAAGCCTTTCATAGTTATCCACATACATCATGGGATAACTAACCTCAATGGGCTGCCTTTGACTACAAGCAATACCCAAGAGACTCTAAGTCTAACTAAGAGTCTAATGCTACTCCTAGGGCTGAATGTACATAGTCTACACTAATATGTACATGTTCTTCAACACTCCCACTTTGAGAGTGGTCAAAGGCTCCAAGGCCCATCTTCCCAATCAAGTTTTGGTGTTGTGGCTTCCCAAGGGCCTTGGTCAGCACATCAGCAACCATAGCTTGGGTAGGCACATACTTGAGCTCAATCACCTCAGCCTCCACTCGTTCACGAATGAAATGGTGTTGCACATCAATGTGCTTCGTCCGAGAGTGGTGGGTGGGATTCTTGGCCAAAGCAATGGCCCCTTGATTGTCACACCAAATTGGTGTGCTGCCCTCTTGGACAAGGCCAACATCAGCCAAGAGTTGCCTTAGCCAAATGGCCTCCTTGGTGCATTGGCTCATGGCCATGTACTCCGCCTCCGTTGTAGAAAGAGTTATGGTGGGCTGCCTCTTGGAATTCCAAGTAATGACACCCAATCCAAGCATAAACACGTAACCGGTGGTGGATCTCCTATCCACCTCATCGCCCGCCCAATCCGCATCACAAAAGCCATGCAAACTCACATTGGCACCCCCAAGTTGCAACTTCAGCCCAAGTGTGCCTTGAAGGTACCTCATCACCCTCTTGACCGCAGCCCAATGCTTGGGGCCATACTTGGACGTGTGTTGACTCACCACACTCACCGGAAAGGCCAAATCAGGCCTTGTGGCTACCATGGCATACATGAGGCAACCCACCGCTGCCTTGTAAGGCACACCTTGCATTTCAGCCCTCATGTCTTCAAATTCAGCATCCGTGAGCTTGGGCAACTTCCCATGAGTGTCAAGTGGTGTACCTATGGCTTTGCACTCCTCCATGTTGAAGCGCTTGAGAATTTCTTCAAGGTACTTGCGTTGGCTCATGGTGATGGTGCGGGCAGCCCTATCCCTCTTGAACTCCACTCCAAGGCAAAACTTCAACTCTCCAAGATCCGTCATCTCATACTCCTTCTTGAGCATATCCTTCACTTCAAGCATCTTGGTCATGCTACTTGCAAGGAGGATCAGATCGTCCACATAGAGGATCACAATCACCAAATGCTCACAACTTTGCATGGTGTACAAAGAGTGATCAGCATAGCCTCTTTGGAAGCCCTTCCTTGCAAACATGGCATCAATATCCCTATACCAAGCTCTCCCCGATTGCTTCAACCCGGGAAGTGCCTTCTTCAACTTGCACTTGAGATGCCCTTGGCCTTCTTGCACAAAGCCTTGGGGCTGATCCATGTAGATGACCTCCTCAAGCTTGGGGTTGAGAAAAGCCGTCTTCACATCCATTTGGTGCATCTCCAAGTCCATGGCTGCCCCAATACTCACAATGCACCTAATGGTGCTAAACTTAGCAACGGGGGCAAAGGTCTCATTGAAGTCTACCCCTTCCACTTGAGAAAAAACCCCTAGCAACCAACCTTGCCTTGTACCTCACAATGTGGCCCAAAGCATCCCTTTTAGTGGAGAAAACCCACTTACAACCCACACTTGATCTCTTGGAAGGGAGGGCAGCAAGTTCCCATGTCTCCTTGGCAATGAGGGCATTATACTCCTCTTGCATGGCCAACTCCCACTTGCTTGCATCTTCACAATGCAACACCTCTCCAAGTGTAGATGGATCTCCAAGGAAAGCCACATTGGCTTGATCTTCATGTTGTGGGGGAAGAATGTGATTCAACCACCAATCTCCAAGGGGCTTGCGGGTCCTTGTGGGATAACGGGGCTCCTCCATGGTCTGATCTTGTTCTTCCAAGGGCTGATCTTGCTCTGCCAAGGGCTGATCATGCTCTTGCTCCCTTGGTGAAGTGCTTGGAGAAGGAATTGCTGATCTCTTCACTTGGGGTGTGGCCACCTTCTTCTTGGGCTCCACCAAGTCTTCCTCTTCTTCTCCTTGCTCTTCATCTTCATCTCCTTCATCTTCTATGTGCACTCTTGGAGTTGTGCCCACCTTTTGGGCTGGTCCTCCATTGCTCCCACTTGGGCTCATCTCCAAGAGCTTAGGATCAGCACCTCCATCTTCCAAGAAGGTCACATCTCGACTCTTGATGATGGCCTTGCTCTCCACACACATCAGCCTATAAGCCTTGGTTCCCTCACAATAACCAAGGAAAAGACACTTGATGCCCTTAGCATCCAATTTGGTCCTCTTGGCACTTGGAACCAAGGCATAGGCAATGCACCCAAAGATGCGCATGTGAGACACATGAGGCCTAATCCCACTCCAAGCTTCTTGGGGTGTCATGCTTGTCAAGGCTTGGGTGGGGCACCGGTTCCTTGTATAAACCGCTGTAGACACCGCCTCACCCCAAAGCTCAAACTTCAGCCCTTGGGCATGAATCATGGACCTTGCCATCTCCACAATGGTGCGGTTGGCACGCTCCGCTACGCCGTTTTGTTGAGGAGTGTAAGGTGCTGATGTATGGTGCTCAATGCCATGGGCCTTCAAGTACTCCTCAAAGGCCTTGGACACATACTCCCCACCATTATCCGACCGCAGCACCTTCACCTTGCAATTAGATTGGGCCTCCACAAGGGCCTTCCAAGTCTCAAAACGCCCAAACACCTCACTCTTGCACTTCAGCATATACACCCACACCTTGCGGGAGAAATCATCAATAAATGTCAAAAAATACCTTGCTCCTCCTATGGTGGTGGTCTTCATTGGTCCGCACACATCGGAATGCACAAGCTCCAATGGCTTGCTGGCCCTTGTTGCCCCATCCTTGGGGAAGGGCTGCCTTGCTTGTTTGCCCTCAATGCACCCCTTGCACACCCTAGAACTCCAATCATGCTTGCAAGAAGAGAGGTTCAGCCCCTTCACAATGTGTTGGAGGCTCTTCATGCTCTTCACATTCAAGTGCCCAAGCCTCCTATGCCAAAGCTCCACAACGTCTCCATGAGCTGATCCTTGGCCAACACATGCTCGGGAGGTGCCATTCACCTTGGTGAAGTGGAGGAGGTACAAGTTGCCCTCACGAGGGGCTGATGCAATCAAAACTCCACTTGGTGCCCTCACAACACACCCCACATTGTTCAAATGCACTTTCAAAACTCCCAAACACAATTTGCTCACAAAAAGCAAGTTGGCATGCAACTTGGGCACATGGAGTGCCTCTTGAATTCTGATCCTCTTGGTCTCCCCCTTCACTTGCACCTCCACAAGGATCAGCCCCATGCCAAGGGCCTCCACCACACCATTGTCTCCCAAATAAATCTTCTTCCCCGAAATGGGCTGATAGGTGTGGAAGGCATCTCTATGGCTGGTCATGTGTTGAGTGGCCCCCGAGTCCACTATCCAAGTAAACATGTTGGCCTTCTCCCCTCCTCCATGGGTGGCAAAAGCAAATTCCTCCTCTTCCTCCTCTTTGGAGGCTTGGTGTGCACTCTCCTTGCCTTTGGCTTGGCTGCCCTTGCAATGCTTAGCAATGTGGCCTGATTTGCCACACTTGAAGCATGTCCTTGTCTCCTTGAAGACCTTGGTGTTGACCCCTTTGCCATGTCTAGAGACAAGGGCTGATCCATCTCCTTGGGACTCATTCTCCTTGCGCTTGGTCACCTCATGCATCAAGCGGGCCGTCACAAACTCCATGGTCAGCTCCTTCATAGGCCTTGTCTCCAATGCGGTGATGAGGAACTCATAAGACGGTGGCAAGCTCTCCAACAAGGTCATCACCACATCTCCATCCGTCACGGGTGCCTCCAAACAAGCCAACTCATCCGCAAGGGCCTTGATCTTGTTGACATGATCCAACAAGTCATCCTCCTCTTGCATCTTGCTAGTGAAGAACTTGCGCCGGAGAAAAAGGATGTTGGAGAGGCTCTTGGTCTCATGGATGTTGCAAAGGGTGGTCCATACTTGGGCTGGTCCCTTGCAATGGCGAATGTGAGCAATTTGCCGGTCCACAAGGTTGATGGCAATGAGAGCAAAGGCCTTCTTCTCCTTCCTCTCAAATGCCTTCTTGGTCTTTGGATCAGCATCTTCACTTGGAGGCTCCTCACTCCCATCCACCACCTCCCACAAGTCCTTCTCCGCAAGAATCATCTCCATCTTGAACTTCCACATGCCAAAGTTCTCCCCATTGAACTTGTCAATGATGCGCACACCTTCTCCTCCACTTGATGCCATGATGGAGCACCTCCCACTTGTTGGCAGCCCCCCAAGTGTCTCCTAGAGTTGACAAACTCAATTCAGCCTCCAAACAATCCCTTGGAAGCTAATTGGGCTGAAATGGCACCAATCAGCCCTTGCAAGCACCTCCAAAGATCCCTCACACCCTAAGCAAGACCCAAGACTCCTCACAAGTGCCTCACCTCCTCTCCACACCAATTCAGACCCTAATGAAGCTCAAAATCACCACATGGACATCATGGGCAAGTGCTACTTCAAACTAGCAAGCAAACACACAATGGTCCTCACCAATAGGGTTCTCCACACTCCAAGGAGCTCAAGACCTCCAATCAGCCCTAGATGGAAGCTACTACTCACAATGAGCACCTCAAAAACAACAATGGCCTCCAACAACCCTAGTTGGATCACCAAGCCAACAAAGAACCCCAATTGACTCTACAATGCTCACAAGGGCATAAATCAGCCCTCTAGGGTTCACAAAAAAAAAAAACCCCACTAATTGGCTTCACTCACTCACAAGGGCTCTAATCAGCCCTCTTGGGATCACCAAGTCCACTAATTCGCCTCACTCACTCACAAGGGCACAAATCAGCCCTCAATGGATGGCAAACGCCTCAAGCATCCCAAACATGCTTCCAAGACTCACAATGGACTCTCACTAGATTGCAATAAGCACAATCACACTCAACTATGCACCAAAATGCAAAATCAGCCACAAAGGACTCCCACTAAAGTGCAATTGGCACAATCTCACTCCACAATGCACCCAAGTGCACAATTAGCCTCAAATGGCTCTCAATGCACACTTCTAAGTGCAAACTCAAACTAGGAGCATGCACTAGCCCTTACTAGGTCTGATTACTACCATAAGCAATGTCTCCACCAAAATGTACTCAAAACCTCACAAACCAGCCAATGAGAAAAACAAAAAAAACTTTTTTTTTTTTTTTAAATGCACTCCAAGTTTTTCAAAATATTTACTCACACCATATGGTTTGTAGGTGAAAAATACACACAAGGCTGATTGCTCCTCCAAGCTCCAAGATCTCCTCCAAATGATTTGAATTTCTCCTTCAAATGCAACTCCAAGTGCGTGGGCCATAACCTATTGAGATTACAAAGTAATGAATGAAGAAAGGCTTTACTTAGATGGTAGGAGGATACCAAACCCCATGAGTGGGTTGAACATAAGGTAGAAGCCTTTCATAGTTATCCACATACATCATGGGATAACTAACCTCAATGGGCTGCCTTTGACTACAAGCAATACCCAAGAGACTCTAAGTCTACCTAAGAGTCTAATGCTACTCCTAGGGCTGAATGTACATAGTCTACACTAATATGTACATGTTCTTCAACACTCACCTCACTAAGAAGCTCCTGATTTCAAATCCATTCACGTTCAAAACAGTAGGACAATACACACGTAAGCAACAATGTGCAACCAGAAAAACGGGCGGCGACGGTAGAACAACAACGCAAAAGAAACTGTTGTATGCATGAGAACTGTGCAGCAAGGCCAAAACAAAATACAATAAGGTTCGTGGGAGAGAAGGTTGAACAGTTCTGAAAGGATAGTGGCGCGGGAATGATAACGGCGCAGCGCCAGCAAGTTCCAATTCAAAAAACCCGACTTTTAGGAAAGGACACGAATTCCGGCTTTCTTTCCTGACAGCTTTATCGGAAGGTGATATTTTAAGAGAAGTCCTTAATTTACATTCAGTCCGCAAATTCATGGCGCCGCTCAAGTATTTTCGGTAGTCAACTTGCTCCAAGTTTAGATCACTGCAGCGGAATTTAAGTCGCTTCTCGAGGAGTTTCCGGACAACATTTACGGCCAGGGAATTTATCACTTCTAAGATTGGACGATCGATTCAATGTTAGGGTTTAGGGTTTAGGGTTTAGGGTTTAGTGATCCATCACAAGGGGGGTGTTCTTATTAATTAGTATAGCCATGGGTAGATGAAGTATATTTAATTCTATCTCTTAATTGTTTTAGATTTTTCATTATTCTATTTCTTAATTTTGTAGATTTGTATTGAGCCCATTTCAAATTTATATGGAAATTTATGCAGATTCTAGTGACATCAAAATACTTGAAGTGATTGCATGAAATTTTAAAAGTATCTTATAATCAATATCTTCCACAATCATGTATAGCTTTGTCTGACGTCATTTAGTAAGTACAACAATAGGCCCTTTTAGTTGAATGCTATAAGTTTCAAAATAAAGTGCTATATTAGTTTAATGTAGTCAATTTCAAAATAGGATGGGGTGCAAAATTTTCTTAAAATATTGTAGATGATCTTAAGGCAAGTCTCCAACATTAATTTAATAGAATAGGTGCATTAAAACATAGTGAAATTTTGTTTGACAACAAAACTATAAAAACTTTAATACTAAGTTGTAGGAACTTTAAAAATTCACATGCAATAATAATTTTTGAACATTTCATTTGTATTTTGGAAAAGTTTATTTCAAGTATTTTACTTGTACTCCCTCTCCAAAATACAATGGGTTGAGAGCCCTTTGGAAGAATTTCAATATTTCATTTTTCGACCAGGATATAAATGGAAAAAAAGAAAGTATGTTTAAAGAAAGGAAAGAGTGATAAAATAAGAACTATTAGAGCTTCTTCATTATTATTTTTAATTAGATAATGGAACCAATTTGTTAAGAGCTTAGAATGTCTACTAATATCTTTCCAATGTATCATGGAACATACTAGAAATTAATTTGAACATACAATCCTTCAAATGAAGCTTGTGCAATTTAGATAGTAATTACAATTTTTGTATTAAAAAATTCTAGACTACTTACCAGAACAATTTCACAATTGACGAGGTCTCCTGGCTTGGAAACAAGGCCTCCAAAGCTTCAATCTTGTATCACCAGTATCATGGAGAGCAATAAAACCTTCTTCTACAAATAATGTAGGAATTTCAAATGAAGAGAATGTTGAAGAAAGTGAATAGATTGGCATAGAATGTTTGTGGGAGCTCTTAGTATGGGCTGACCTTAGTTGTGTGTTGTTTGTAGCCAAAGCAATGGGCTATTAGAGAGGGGCAGCCCTCCTAGTGGTGCCTATAGAGAGGGGCAGCCCTCCTAGAGGACCTTTGTCCCATATGGTTAGTCATGGCACTTAGTAGAAGAGTGGTATAAGAGGGCAGCCCCTAGCATGGGCTTGACACCCCTTTCTCACACATGTTTGTGTTCCCCTTCATTGGAATATATTGGCTTGGTTTTCTTTCTCTCAATAGGTTATGGGCCCACTCATGTGAGTTGCTATTGGAGGTGAGATCTCATTAGAAGGTGTGTTGGTGGAGCACTATTGGAGCTTGGAGCAAGTGGAGTTTGGGGTCGTTTGGAGCATTTCTCTTCACCATTTTGGTGAGGTATTTTCTTGTTTTTGAGTCCATTTGTGCTACTTGAGGGTTGATTGTACTTGTTGAGCACTCAAGAGGGTTAATTTGGTGTTTCATAGCCTTATTGGGAGGTAGGGTTTGGCCCTTTCTCCAAAGGGGGTGATTTGTGCATTTGGTACATCAATGGAGTGATTTGGAGCATTTGAGTGTGCATTGGAGAGGTTTGGACTCATTAGGGTCTGATTCGAGTGTATTGGAGCATTTGAGTGCACGTAGGAGAGTTTTGGACTCATTAGGGTCTGATTTGAGAATATTGGAGCATTTGAGTGCACCTTGGAGAGTTTTTGACTTATTAGGCTCTGAATTGAATAATTTGGAGCCCTGGAGTGTTCATTGGAGTGACTTGGACCACTTGGGGCCTGAATTGAGTGTTTTGGAGCACTAGAGTGTGCATTGGTGAGATTTGGAGCACTTGAGTGTGCATTGGAGAGACTTGGACCACTTGGGGTCTGATTTGAGTGTTTTGGAGCACTTAAGTGTGCATTGGAGAGATTTCGGCCATTTGGGGTCTAAAGTGAGAATATTGGGCCATTAAGGATCTGATTGGAGTGATTTGAGTCACTTAGGCTTCCATTGGAGTGGGAGACCTAAACCATGGCCACTAGTGATGGAGATGGCGTGAGGGTCATCGACAAGTTCAATGGAGACAACTTTGGACTATGGAAGTTCAAAATGGAGATGATCTTGGCCGAAAAGGACTTGTGGGAGATTGTAGAAGGCACGGAGGAGGTACCTACATCTGATGCGGATGTGAAAGTCAAGAAGTCCTATGAGAGAAGGGTCAAGAAGGCCTTCTCCATGATTGCTTGCAATCTTGTGGATAGGCAACTTGCACATGTGCGAGCATGCAAGGGACCCGCGGAAGCATGGAAGGTGCTTTGCAACATCCATGAGACCAAGAGCTTGTCCAACATGCTCTTCATTCGACGCAAATTCTTCACGTGCAAGATGCAAGAGAACGAGGACATGTTGGACCACATCAACAAGGTGAAGGCGTTGGCAGACCAACTTGCTTGTTTGGAGGTTCCTGTCACGGATGGTGACATTGTTATGACTTTGCTTGATAGCTTGCCACCTTCTTATGAGTATCTCATCACGGCGTTGGAGACAAGACCTATGGAGGAGCTCACTCTTGACTTCATCACGGCAAGGTTGATGCATGAGGTGTCCAAGAGGAAGGAGAATGAGCCCCAAGAAGGAGGGGCAGCACTCTACTCGCGGTATGGCCAAGGGGGGAGCTCACAACCACGCAAGGAGACACGCACATGCTACAATTGTGGTAAGCCCGGCCACCTTGCACGGTTTTGTAGGTTGCCCAAGAAGGAGAGTGTAAACAAGGCAAGTGTGAAGGAAGTGGAGGAGGACTTTGCATTTGCGGCCAATGAAGGATTTGACAACACCGACATGTTCACATGGATTGTTGACTCGGGCGCAACACAACACATGACTTCACATAGGCAAGCATTTCTCACTTATGCTCCCATAAGCAATCGCAAGGTGTACTTGGGGGACAACAACATGGTGGATGCAATTGGCATGGGGTGTATCGTGGTGGAGGTAGAGGTGAAGGGTCAAGTGAGGACCATTCGCATTCAAGATGCGTTGCATGTGCCCAAGTTGCATACCAACTTGCTCTCGGTGAGCAAGTTGGTGTCACAAGATTTGAAGGTGCAATTCAACAACAAGGGGTGCGTTTTGGGTGCACCCAATGGAGAGATGATTGTGACAGCATCAAAAGAGGGCAATTTGTATCATTTGAGGTTCAAGAGCGTGAATGGCACAAGCAAGGCATGTTTGGCGCAAGGTGCAGTCCACCAACACTCATTGGAGCTATGGCACAAGAGATTGGGCCACCTCAATGAGAAGAGTGTGAAGAGCCTTCAAAGCATGGTGGGAGGCATGCAAGTGGAGAAGGGCTCTTGCGATTTGAAGTGTGAAGCTTGCATTGAAGGCAAGCAAGCAAGGCAACCATTTCCAAGCGATGGAGGGACAAGAGCAACCAAGGTGTTGGAGATTGTGCACTCCGATGTGTGTGGCCCCATGAAGACCACCTCTATGGGTGGTGCAAGGTATTTTTTGACCTTCATTGATGATTTTTCAAGGAAGATATGGGTGTTCATGCTCAAGTGCAAGAGTGAGGTGTTTGAGAAGTTCAAAGCATGGAAGGCACTTGTGGAAAATGAGTCGGGGCATAAGGTGAAGGTGTTGAGGTCGGATAATGGTGGGGAATACATGTCCAAGGCCTTGGAGGCTTTTATGAGAGAGCATGGTATTCAACACCAAACTTCAGCCCCTTACACTCCGCAACAAAATGGTGTGGCGGAGCGTGCTAATCGCACACTAATGGAGATGGCTCGATCCATGGTCCATGCCCAAGGCCTCACGTATGATCTTTGGGCGGAGGCAGTATCAAATGCGGCATACACACGCAATAGGTGCCCTACAAATGCAATAGCTTCGATGACACCACAAGAAGCATGGAGTGGAAAGAGGCCCAACATTGGGCACATGCGCATCTTTGGATGCGTTGCATATGCCTTGGATTTGAGTCCCAAACGCTCCAAGCTTGATGTCAAGGGCATCAAGTGTTTGCTTATGGGATATTGTGAGGGCTCCAAGGCGTATAGACTCATGTGTTTGGAGACCAAGAAGATCATCAAGAGTCGCGATGTCTCATTTGTAGAAGACAAGCAAGGGGACACCAATGCTTTGGAGATATGTCCAAGTGGGAGCAAAGAGGAACCAAAGATTGAGGTGGACAAATCTCCAAGCATGCCCAAGGATGATGAGGACCATGATGAGACACCACCGACACCTAAGGAGAAGAGTTGTCCATCTCCGAGCTCTCCACCAATTGAAGACGAGGAGGAAGATGCCTCCAAGGAGCCAAGATATCCTACGAGGGAGAGGAGGCCGCTTGGAGAATGGTGGAAGAACCACATCTTCCCTCAAGAGCAAGTGGAGCATGCCAATGTGGCGTGTGTAGAAGATCCACGCAACATGGGTGAAGCCATGAAGAGCTTGGATGCAAGCAAGTGGGAGCAAGCTATGAAAGAGGAGTATACTTCACTTATGGCCAAAGGTACATGGGAACTTTCTCCTCTTCCTCGTGATCGTACAAGTGTGGGATGCAAGTGGGTGTTTTGCACCAAGAGAGATGCATCCGGCAACATTGTGCGTTATAAGGCAAGATTGGTAGCCAAGGGGTATTCACAAGTTGAAGGGGTGGACTTTAATGAGACTTTTGCTCCCGTGGCCAAGTTTTGCACCATTCGATGCATGGCGAGTATTGGGGCTACCATGGATTTGGAAATGCACCAAATGGATGTCATCATAGCGTTTCTCAATCCTGGGCTTGAAGAAGTGATCTACTATTGAGAGAAAGAAAACCAAGCCAATATATTCCAATGAAGGGGAACACAAACATGTGTGAGAAAGGGGTGTCAAGCCCATGTTAGGGGCTGCCCTCTTATACCACTCTTCTACTAAGTGCCATGACTAACCATATGGGACAAAGGTCCTCTAGGAGGGCTGCCCCTCTCTATAGGCACCACTAGGAGGGCTGCCCCTCTCTAATAGCCCATTGCTTTGGCTACAAACAACACACAACTAAGGTCAGCCCATACTAAGAGCTCCCACAAACATTCTATGCCAATCTACTCACTTTCTTCAACACTCCCACTTTGTTTGTTGCCAAACAATGTCAAACCCATCTCCTTGCGAAGAACTTCATGTCGGGGCTTGCCAAGTGCCTTTGTAAGCACATCGGCCACCATGCGCTCCGTGGAAATGTACTTCATCTCAATCACATCTTCTTCAACCTTCTCACGAATGAAATGGTGTTGTATGTCAATGTGTTTGCTCCGAGAGTGATGGATGGGATTCTTCACCAAGGCAATGGCGCCTTGATTGTCACACATGATGCATGTGCTCTTCCCTTGCTCCAATCCCACATCACTCATGAGTTGCCTTAGCCATATGGCCTCTCTTGTGCATTGGCTAATGGCCATGTACTCCGCCTCGGTGGTAGACAATGCAATGGTGGGTTGTTTCTTTGAATTCCATGAAATGGCACCACCTCCAAGTATAAACACATAGCCTGTGGTCGACCTCCTATCCGTTGCATCTCCGGCCCAATCTGCATCACAAAAACCCACTAATGCTAGGCTCTGGCCGCCAAGTACCAACTTGGCATCCAAAGTTCCTTGGAGGTATCGCATGACCCTCTTCACTGTTGTCCAATGCCTTGGGCCGCTTTTGGCCATGTGTTGACTCACCACACTCATGGCAAATGCAAGGTCAGGTCTTGTGGCCACCATAGCATACATCAAGCTCCCCACCGCAGCTTTGTAAGGCACATCTTGCATTTCAGCCTTTACACCTTCATACTCTTCATCCGTGAGCTTGGGCATCTTCTCCTTTACATCAAGAGGTGTACCAACGGATTTGCATCCCTCCATATTGAATCGCTTCAACACGCCCTCAATGTACTTGCCTTGGCTCATGGTGATGGTGCGGGCCGCCCGGTTCCTTATGAACTCCACTCCAAGACAATAGTGTAACTCACCAAGGTCGCTCATGTCATATTGACTCTTCAACATGGCCTTCACTTCCACCATCTTGCTCATGGTGTTGGTCATGATGATCAAGTCATCTACATACACAATCACAATCACCAAATACGTACTTGTTTGCTTGATGTAGAGAGAGTGGTCCGCATGACTCCTTTTGTAGCCCTCCCTTGCAAACAATGCATCCACATCCATGTACCATGCTCTTCCGGATTGCCTCAACCCATAGAAGGCCTTCTCCATGATTGCTTGCAATCTTGTGGATAGGCAAGTTGCACATGTGCGAGCATGCAAGGGACCCGCGGAAGCATGGATGGTGCTTTGCAACATCCATGAGACCAAGAGCTTGTCCAACATGCTCTTCATTCGACGCAAATTCTTCACGTGCAAGATGCAAGAGAACGAGGACATGTTGGACCACATCAACAAGGTGAAGGCATTGGCAGACCAACTTGCTTGTTTGGAGGTTCCTGTCACGGATGGTGACATTGTTATGACTTTGCTTGATAGCTTGCCACCTTCTTATGAGTATCTCATCACGGCGTTGGAGACAAGACCTATGGAGGAGCTCACTCTTGACTTCATCACGGCAAGGTTGATGCATGAGGTGTCCAAGAGGAAGGAGAATGAGCCCCAAGAAGGAGGGGCAGCACTCTACTCGCGGTATGGCCAAGGGGGGAGCTCACAACCATGCAAGGAGACACGCACATGCTACAATTGTGGTAAGCCCGGCCACCTTGCACGGTTTTGTAGGTTGCCCAAGAAGGAGAGTGTAAACAAGGCAAGTGTGAAGGAAGTGGAGGAGGACTTTGCATTTGCGGCCAATGAAGGATTTGACAACACCGACATGTTCACATGGATTGTTGACTCGGGCGCAACACAACACATGACTTCACATAGGCAAGCATTTCTCACTTATGCTCCCATAAGCAATCGCAAGGTGTATTTGGGGGACAACAACCTGGTGGATGCAATTGGCATGGGGTGTATCGTGGTGGAGGTAGAGGTGAAGGGTCAAGTGAGGACCATTCGCATTCAAGATGCGTTGCATGTGCCCAAGTTGCATGCCAACTTGCTCTCGGTGAGCAAGTTGGTGTCACAAGATTTGAAGGTGCAATTCAACAACAAGGGGTGCGTTTTGGGTGCACCCAATGGAGAGATGATTGTGACAGCATCAAAAGAGGGCAATTTGTATCATTTGAGGTTCAAGAGCGTGAATGGCACAAGCAAGGCATGTTTGGCGCAAGGTGCAGTCCACCAACACTCATTGGAGCTATGGCACAAGAGATTGGGCCACCTCAATGAGAAGAGTGTGAAGAGCCTTCAAAGCATGGTGGGAGGCATGCAAGTGGAGAAGGGCTCTTGCGATTTGAAGTGTGAAGCTTGCATTGAAGGCAAGCAAGCAAGGCAACCATTTCCAAGCGATGGAGGGACAAGAGCAACCAAGGTGTTGGAGATTGTGCACTCCGATGTGTGTGGCCCCATGAAGACCACCTCTATGGGTGGTGCAAGGTATTTTTTGACCTTCATTGATGATTTTTCAAGGAAGATATGGGTGTTCATGCTCAAGTGCAAGAGTGAGGTGTTTGAGAAGTTCAAAGCATGGAAGGCACTTGTGGAAAATGAGTCGGGGCATAAGGTGAAGGTGTTGAGGTCGGATAATGGTGGGGAATACATGTCCAAGGCCTTGGAGGCTTTTATGAGAGAGCATGGTATTCAACACCAAACTTCAGCCCCTTACACTCCGCAACAAAATGGTGTGGCGGAGCGTGCTAATCGCACACTAATGGAGATGGCTCGATCCATGGTCCATGCCCAAGGCCTCACGTATGATCTTTGGGCGGAGGCAGTATCAAATGCGGCATACACACGCAATAGGTGCCCTACAAATGCAATAGCTTCGATGACACCACAAGAAGCATGGAGTGGAAAGAGGCCCAACATTGGGCACATGCGCATCTTTGGATGCGTTGCATATGCCTTGGATTTGAGTCCCAAACGCTCCAAGCTTGATGTCAAGGGCATCAAGTGTTTGCTTATGGGATATTGTGAGGGCTCCAAGGCGTATAGACTCATGTGTTTGGAGACCAAGAAGATCATCAAGAGTCGCGATGTCTCATTTGTAGAAGACAAGCAAGGGGACACCAATGCTTTGGAGATATGTCCAAGTGGGAGCAAAGAGGAACCAAAGATTGAGGTGGACAAATCTCCAAGCATGCCCAAGGATGATGAGGACCATGATGAGACACCACCGACACCTAAGGAGAAGAGTTGTCCATCTCCGAGCTCTCCACCAATTGAAGACGAGGAGGAAGATGCCTCCAAGGAGCCAAGATATCCTACGAGGGAGAGGAGGCCGCTTGGAGAATGGTGGAAGAACCACATCTTCCCTCAAGAGCAAGTGGAGCATGCCAATGTGGCGTGTGTAGAAGATCCACGCAACATGGGTGAAGCCATGAAGAGCTTGGATGCAAGCAAGTGGGAGCAAGCTATGAAAGAGGAGTATACTTCACTTATGGCCAAAGGTACATGGGAACTTTCTCCTCTTCCTCGTGATCGTACAAGTGTGGGATGCAAGTGGGTGTTTTGCACCAAGAGAGATGCATCCGGCAACATTGTGCGTTATAAGGCAAGATTGGTAGCCAAGGGGTATTCACAAGTTGAAGGGGTGGACTTTAATGAGATTTTTGCTCCCGTGGCCAAGTTTTGCACCATTCGATGCATGGCGAGTATTGGGGCTACCATGGATTTGGAAATGCACCAAATGGATGTCATCATAGCGTTTCTCAATCCTGGGCTTGAAGAAGTGATCTACATGGACCAGCCTAAGGGCTTTGTCCAAGAAGGCCGTGAGTACCTCAAGTGCAAGCTCAAGAAGGCCATCTATGGGTTGAGGCAATCGGGA
This sequence comes from Climacium dendroides, assembly GCA_950106755.1. Taxonomy (NCBI): domain Eukaryota; kingdom Viridiplantae; phylum Streptophyta; class Bryopsida; order Hypnales; family Climaciaceae; genus Climacium; species Climacium dendroides. Next base: position 15,163,264 of record OX467090.1, on the reverse strand, counting down.
AGAGCATGGTACATGGATGTGGATGCATTGTTCGCAAGGGAGGGCTACAAAAGGAGTCATGCAGACCACTCTCTCTACATCAAGCAAACAAGTACGTATTTGGTGATTGTGATTGTGTATGTAGATGACTTGATCATCATGACCAACACAATGAGCAAGATGGTGGAAGTGAAGGCCATGTTGAAGAGTCAATATGACATGAGCGACCTTGGTGAGTTACACTATTGTCTTGGAGTGGAGTTCATAAGGAACCGGGCGGCCCGCACCATCACCATGAGCCAAGGCAAGTACATTGAGGGCGTGTTGAAGCGATTCAATATGGAGGGATGCAAATCCGTTGGTACACCTCTTGATGTAAAGGAGAAGATGCCCAAGCTCACGGATGAAGAGTATGAAGGTGTAAAGGCTGAAATGCAAGATGTGCCTTACAAAGCTGCGGTGGGGAGCTTGATGTATGCTATGGTGGCCACAAGACCTGACCTTGCATTTGCCATGAGTGTGGTGAGTCAACACATGGCCAAAAGCGGCCCAAGGCATTGGACAACAGTGAAGAGGGTCATGCGATACCTCCAAGGAACTTTGGATGCCAAGTTGGTACTTGGCGGCCAGAGCCTAGCATTAGTGGGTTTTTGTGATGCAGATTGGGCCGGAGATGCAACGGATAGGAGGTCGACCACAGGCTATGTGTTTATACTTGGAGGTGGTGCCATTTCATGGAATTCAAAGAAACAACCCACCATTGCATTGTCTACCACCGAGGCGGAGTACATGGCCATTAGCCAATGCACAAGAGAGGCCATATGGCTAAGGCAACTCATGAGTGATGTGGGATTGGAGCAAGGGAAGAGCACATGCATCATGTGTGACAATCAAGGCGCCATTGCCTTGGTGAAGAATCCCATCCATCACTCTCGGAGCAAACACATTGACATACAACACCATTTCATTCGTGAGAAGGTTGAAGAAGATGTGATTGAGATGAAGTACATTTCCACGGAGCGCATGGTGGCCGATGTGCTTACAAAGGCACTTGGCAAGCCCCGACATGAAGTTCTTCGCAAGGAGATGGGTTTGACATTGTTTGGCAACAAACAAAGTGGGAGTGTTGAAGAAAGTGAATAGATTGGCATAGAATGTTTGTGGGAGCTCTTAGTATGGGCTGACCTTAGTTGTGTGTTGTTTGTAGCCAAAGCAATGGGCTATTAGAGAGGGGCAGCCCTCCTAGTGGTGCCTATAGAGAGGGGCAGCCCTCCTAGAGGACCTTTGTCCCATATGGTTAGTCATGGCACTTAGTAGAAGAGTGGTATAAGAGGGCAGCCCCTAGCATGGGCTTGACACCCCTTTCTCACACATGTTTGTGTTCCCCTTCATTGGAATATATTGGCTTGGTTTTCTTTCTCTCAATAGAGAATTCAAGGTTCATTAAGCTATTACGATAACGGAAGGTGCCTCGAAAATATTTATTACTACACTGAACTTCAATTATATCTTGCAATCTATGTAGTCAAAAATTGTATAATAAAATTCATCATATGTTTGGATACAAATGTTTTTTATTGTAATGAAAAAATTTGAATTTAATTTGGATAAGAATAATTTTAGAGTATTATTTGATCTTGTATAAATATAAAACCTCTTTTGCTAAATCACTCACAATTATTGCTTCTAGCCTAAAATAATAATATGCAAAGCATATATAGTACATAGTGAAATTATAATTTTTTTCTTAAAATATACATATTTTGAGGAAATATTTTGAATTCTAGAAATATAAATTATTTACCATGACATTTTTTCTACAAAATTTTTCTTATTCATAGGTGTTGCATTTATTTAGATCTAAAAAAATCGTAAGAACTACATCTATTTTCAATGTATATGATCTTTTTCCAATTACTCTTGTTCAGTGTAGGGTTGCTTTCAAACTCCTCGATAAGACCCTATAAGATTCAAATGAATGTAACAGACTCACTTACAAATTATTTATAGATTTCATAAAAATCTGTAGACTCCAATGAAATGAATAGCGAAAGAATTTGAATTGAATAAATTGAAATTTTTCTACAAAAGTTAACCCTAAATTCAAAAAATCCCTTATGATTGCATGAACCCTACACAATACTTTGATTACAACTTGCTTAAGATGTTAGGAAACTCTTAGACATGAATAGTAAATCATTCAATGGACTCAGTATCCTCGCCTCGAGAATAAAAAGGACCACGGGTCTACTAAATTATCCTTGCCTCGAGGATAAATATCCTCGCCATCAGAATAAATATCCTTGCCTCGAGGATAAATATCTTGGCCTCGAGGATAAATATCCACGAAGCACGAAATCATTCGGGACCCTGGGAACATTTTATCGTCGAGTCGACAATAATCATCCTTGCGTGAATGTCTATGGCCTAAATATTTAGTCATGCTGGACTATTGGTAATTGCAATTATCTTCGGGTCGATGATAACTAGTTCGTGGACTGGACGTGTATGCAAAAACCCTATAACTGAACATTAAACGAGGAATCGAATTACTAAACCCTAAGACATTTTGTACATGACAAAGAAGAAATGCCTAAACCCTAAACCCTTAAACCGAGCCTGATTCCTCCCTAGACTGCCAAGCCTACTACCCAAACCTGCCGCCGCCGAGCCTAGCAGGACGAGCCTACACTGCGTGGTCTGGCGCCGCCAATCTGTGTTGCCGAGCTTGCCGCCGTTTAGGTTCGGCACTGCCTTGGTAGGTCATCTCCCTCCCGCCAGCGCGCGTACGCACATTTGTTTTCTGAGCTGTGAGTGTCTGTGCGTGTTTGTTGTGCGTGATTGTGCGTGATTCTTTGCGGCTTGTGTAGTTGAGTGAGTTGTTTCTTGTAAGTGCGTGTAGTTCAGTGAGTTCAGTTGAGTTCTGTGTGCGTGATCTTTGTGTGAGAGTTATTTGCGCAAGTTTTTGTGTTTGGGTTTGTGAATGCTACTTTGAAGCTATGCGCACACCTTCATTTACATTTTGAAGTCGTTTAGAATCGTCCTTTCCTACGGTGTATGTAGTGGAGTTGGAGTGGAGCGTCGACGAATTTTTTGGGTTTCAGCGCTTGTATATTGCTATTATTGTCAGGTATGTATTCAGTTCTTGTTCTTGAATTTCAATTTCTACCTTCTTGCATTGCACTTGTAGTTTGATTTGTTGCTTTTCCTTTTGATTAGTTCATAGTTGCCTGTAACAAGGTTCGAGTTCATTAGTGTTCAGTTGTTACATTCATAGTTCCTATCTGGACGAATGATTTAGGGTTTAGTAATACGACATGGGATTCAAGGAACTTCATTTGAACATAAATTTTAGGGTTTACGCCTACACGTCCATTTCCTTAACGAACATGCTATAGTTATCTTCGACCCGAAGATAATTGTGTTTCCCTTAGTCCAGCACGATTTCATTTTCAGGGTCTAGTCATTCTGGAGAGGATAATTATCCTCGACTCGACGATAACAAACTCGAGGGGTCTCAAATCCATTCTTGCCTCGAGGATAATTATCCTCGGGGCGAGGATAACCTCGTGTACCCGTAGTGCAATTTATCCTCGAGTCGAGGATAAATTGCGCACAACAAAAGGATTAATAATCCGATGTCCTTGCAGAAATGATAGCTGAAGCGTTGGAAAACCAAGTCAATTATCGTAAGACCAGCATTGTACATTCCATCAGATGAGTTTTAGTTCACAATAAATTTGAGTGTTTCGATGTCTACGCGCGGTCCTAGAATGTCCGTGCTACTATTATCGTCGACGCGAAGATAATTGTGTTCATCAAAACAAATTAAAAATGCTAAGATAAGAAAAATTAAAGCCTGCCAAAGGCCTATTCAGGTATGTCAGAGACACAAGAGAACAACATAATGACACTGAAGATGATGGAATCCCGTATCAATGGAACACAATAATTCAATTGCATTAGAAGACTAAAGTGAACGAACCATTACTCCAGCTAGGTCCACAATGATGACGGTCATTTATCTTCGATTCGAAGATACATTGCTTCCTCTTGTCTGAGAGGATAGACCATATTCACGGTCGCCAACGTATCTAGCTATCAACATTGACATCACGCCATGAGTAGAAGTAATATCATTCCAGGAGTCAAGCCTAGAAATAATGGAAACACATCCTCGACTCGAAGATATCCTTAGTGGAAGTCGTAACCTGATCAATACGTGGGCAAGTGCAGATATGGAGGCGGAAGGCAGTTACGACTACTCGACTGCACTACTACTGATGGAGCCGTTCAAGAACCCGTTTGTGAACGAGCCGTTCATAGCTGAATTGCCAGAGACTTACGGGAAGCTCTGGCGATTCAAAGACAACATTGTCGCGTGGTCATTCGGCATGAATAAGTACAAGGATTACGTCTACCTTCTCTACCGCGCCAAGGATCAGACGACCTTTTTACCACTGAAGCAGAATGAGAAAGTTTTAGTAATCGAAGAGCACCACCAACACTATGTCGTTATTGTGCTCCGGGACGTTGGGGAAGACGGGCGTGCTGGTGATCACTACCACTCTCTTGTCCTAGATATAAGAAGTGATCACACACGGTTTGACATAGCGTATCTCGTCGCTACTTTGGAGGCGTCTCAGATTACGGAATTAGTGAGGACGTTTGAGGCATCAAAATATCTGCCCTGGATTGATGGTACATCGTTTGTCATTTGTAGAAGACTCAATAATATCTGAGGAGCATTAGATCGATATGCAATCAGACATGTGCAGCAAGTCCCTCCAATTGGTGCGCCTCAGAATCGAAAGAAAAGGAAATCGACTGACCCAAGCCAGACAGCGACTGCTTCGGGTAGTGTTGCAATTGGTCCAAGACAAGTGCGTTCGGAGCCACGCAGTCGTCCGGAGACTCAATCCCGAGGTCCATCGAGTTCCAAGCCAAAGCGACCGCGGGGAGGCACTACATCCAAATCAGTAGTGGCTGGTAGTTTTGGGTCAGCCCTTACGACTGTGGAAGCAGTCGACAAGGAGAAAAAGGATTTCGAAAAGTTTGCTGAAATTCAGAAGAATTTCTGGAATACTCACGCTACTTGCTTTGTGTTGGGCCAAGACCCTGTCGTAGTGTCGATCAAACAATGCTTTCTTGCGAGAGATGAGTATATTATTCGGAAGCTCGAGAGAGGCATTGTTGAGGACGTGAAGAAGGAGCTCATCCAATTGGGCGATATCAAGCAAAGGTAGTGTATTTGCATCACTCCCGTGGATGCCAAGAAACGACTTTTGAAGTCCCCTCCCCTGAAATGGGATGACATTAAGGACGGCAGATTCATGATAATCAATGGCCAACACAGTGTCACCGCCTCTCAAGAGTTGCAGGTTGAGGACTGCAGTGAAACACGAAGGCGAGAACTTCAGACGTGGGAGGCTTACGTTGTCTGGACCCTAGACCCAGAGATGTTGACGAACATCTCTGCCTTCTACAACTCCACCAACCACCTCGATCACGCGCAGCCAACCTGGGGGAACCAGATTGTTAGTTGTCGAAACATCTGGATCCATTGTCTCCGCCCGACAAATGATCCAGAGGAGGCAAATTTCAGAAGAAATGGAGCCGTCTTAAGTAGTATCCAGTACCAGGTAAGTCTTGAATGATCCTCATTATCTTCGAGTCGAGGATAGATTTCCAATAGTAGACATTGTTTGCAATACATGTCAGTAGTAATTAATTATCATCAATTCGAAGATAAGTGCGAAATATGTAGCTGTGCATTGACCCAATCTACTCGTGTCTTGCAGAAATTTTGTACGCTTATGGTCAGTCGCTTCAAAAATATCAATCCGGAAAAGGACGGAGCGACTATTAAGACAGCAGTTGACTTGAAGTGTGAGATGAAGATTATCACGCTTCGGGACAGTCTTTTCAAGTACTGGAATGAATTTCTGACGATGCATTCTAAGGGCGACTTAGTCGAGCCAATCACAAGGCTGAAGTTTAAAGAGCTCAAGGGCTTCAATCGAAAAGCTTTCTCCTTGAAACGAGAGTTTTTCAAGCACCTCGGCCACTTCACAGACAAGGACTTGGCTACATATGCGTTGCATTTGCTGAACAAGACACCTTCCCAGAATGGGTCTTACCCGAAAGTGTCCGTGCAGAGGACGAAGATTTTGGTGCCCGACAACTACGGTGGCGCAGATTGGGTTGAACGCAGGAAGCGAAAGAAGATTGTCCTTGAAGAATTCATAGCTATCAAGCCCTCGTTGGACTTACGACAAGACAATGGAGACGTCTTGGACAACGTCTGGAGGGCATGGAAAGCGAGGCACCGATTTTCTGCGCCGACATGGGACTTCCTTCTTTCACACCCTTGAGGAGAATTTTTTAAGAAGAGGTTGACGAATGAAGCCAAGAATTGGAGGGCAAAAGATCTTGGAGAGAAGTTCGAGGACGAACAAACTCTTTTCCAAAGGTTCATGAAGTTGAAGTATAGATTGCCTTCTATTTCTGGAGGAGTGGCGTTGAGGGGACTGGACGTTCAAGAAAGGGTTCTCGTCGTCAGCGGGAGTTACAATTACGAGCCACGGCCTCTCAACCTCGCCATTCTTGATGTCCGTCAACTCTGGAAGCCCAAGGAGACGGACAAAACACCATCTCTGCAACCATTCTTGGAGTTCCTTACCACGAAGCTGCAGCCAGCAGCTACGGAGGCCAGTGTATGGTTGTGGATCCTGGGCGACTCAGCTGAACGGCAAACTGCTGCACAATTTGCCAAAACTCAACTCACAGAGTTTGACTACGTTCAGTCAAGATACATTCCCAACCGAGTGGCTGAACAATGTAACGAACCAGTCATTGGCTCCTCTAGTGCCACTGCTCTTTCTGTTCAAGAAGGGTGACGAGCACGCTTCTCTAGTGTGGTGGAGAATGAAAACGGAATACGGCACCCCCGATATTCCGTACTACCTGGATTCCTCCAAGAACAATGAAGTGAAGTGGAGGTTGTACGCGACGGAACTTCGAATGGAGTTCTATTTCGAGATCCTCCAAAGCTTCGCGGTTTCCGGCGAAAATGTCTTAGGCATCTACGTAGGATCAAAGTGTGTGCTGGTTGCAAAGGTATGCTTATCCTCGACTCGAGGATAGTTTATTGCTTTTGTTCAATTTTCTAGCATAGGCTTTGTTTTTAGATGTTTTTATGATCCTTGAATTATCCTCAACTCGAAGATATAGTCGATTCTATTCATAATGGCATAATATATTAGTGACTATGGTGTATAGGAAATTATCCTCGACTCGAGGATACAAACTCTATAATCATAGTGACTAAGATTTGGCTCCATTGTTGGCTTGTCTAGATGTTCAGAGCATACTTCTATGGCATCGTAGACAAAGATCTAAGGGCGAGACATCGAGTAGTGGCAACGTTGGCTGACTCATTGGATATGAATGATTTTCTTCATTCCAATTCCCCGTATTTTGCGAAGTACGTGCGGCCATTGCACGTTGGGTCTCCACTTTTGCTCTCCGTGTCTCCGCCACATGGCGACGATTTGGAATCACCTCGGTCAGCATCTGAGTGAGAGTCATCAGATGAGGACTCTAGTTCTGGAAACAGACGCGAGGTGACACCGCGTCCCTCAGAAGCAGTTCCTGATGAGGACCTGCTTGGCATTGACGAATATGGGAGTATGGTGCCCACTTTAAAGCCTGTGCGGACTACCGAGGCAGGGTCTTCAGTAGACAAAGAGGTTGAGACAGATACGGAGTGGGACCAACGGCAAGCTGAACTAAGGACCAAGCGGACGCAAGAGCAGCGGGGAGATTGGGGACAACCACCTCGTCAACAATCACATGTGCAGCGGTCACCTGAGTTGCCTCCTCCTCAGCAGTTGGAAGCTACACAAAACCGCGCTGAGGATGAGGTTTCGGATGCCGCGATGGGTGGTTCCCAAGCGCATGAGGTTGAAGGTAGAGCTGGTGAAGACGTCCTTCCTGCGGAACGCCAGAAGATGAAGTCCGTAATCACTCACGAGGTTGTGGATCTGAGTGATTTTGATTCAAAGGACTTCCCGCACTCCTCTGACGACGACGACGAAGAGAGTGAGCCCGAAAAAGAGGCTGTCGTGTCGACGCCGGCAGTCTCTAAGTCGGTGGCTAAGCCTTCCACTAAAGTGAAGGATGATCCTGGATATTGGGACATGGTAAACGAGCGGAAGGCCAGGAGAGAGGCAAAGAAGAAGGCACGACAGGATGAGCTTGACCTCAAGGACAAGCAGATCAAAGAAGCGGTGGCCTCGAGTTAAGAGATCAGCTTGAGGTTCGCCAAGCTGGAGGAAATGGTGATGGAACTTTTTGCTAGATCGCACTTTGAAACCAATACTTTGAAAAATCATAGAAATTACATACCACATTTGAAAAATCTAAATTTTTTTTGAATCCTCATGATTTCCACTCACTAATACTACCCAAATGTCAGTTTTAGGAAAAGGTGCCTCCCACTATGCTGAATTGCTCCTATTGATGCTATGGGTGCCTTTCACCATACGCTGCAGGTTTATGGAGTGCTGGAGTGTTTCTCGAATGCATCTGCTTGGATGAAACTACAGATTGCCCTCATGTACTATTTTCCCATCACATGGGTAGGGCTAGTGACATTTTTTTATGTAGCCATGTTTTCTGTGATTACAACCATGTATATCTGTTATGCACTGGAAAAGCATGCTGGGGAGATTTCCAAGCCTGAGGTTTGTTGTGCATTCATGACCATCACACCTTCCTTGCCTGAAAATGGGGACCTCGTTGCCCAGTGTGGCATCTGAAGAGAAACACAAACTTGGGAGCGGTTTAATCCCAAAGTACATGTGCAAGCGTGTGTGTTTTTCTACGGAAAAAGAGCACAAGGGCTTATAGTTATTGCGCATGAAGCAAATTGGTTGTTTTTCCCAAATCTAGCCTTATACTAGATGTTTAAAGAGCTTGTTTAGTATCCGTACCTGTTTTGCATTTGAAGTTGCATAGAAGTTGTGAGATTGTAACAAGAGAAATGTATGTATCCTATTTATAGTATGTTATTCTTCACCACAATGTTTGAGAAATTGGCATATGAGTCTTTTGGGATCCATTTGGAGGTGACATGAACAACTAGAAATTGTATTAGCACACTAAAGTGCACTTTCAAAAATTTGAAGTTCAAATGAAGAGCTAGCAAACTCATCACACCATGCATAGAAGTTGTGAGATTCTAACAAGAGAAATGTATATATCCTATCTATTCATAGTATGTTGTTCTTCCCCACAATGTTTGAGAAATTGGCATATGAGAGTCTTTTGGGATCCATTTGGAGGTGACATGAACTAAAAATTGTATTAGCACACTAAAGTGCACTTTCAAAAACTTGAAGTTCAAATGAAGAATTAGCGAACTCATCACACCATCCACCTTGCTATTTTTTTAAATGCGATTGTTCTTACAAGCAAGAATCCCAAATAACTCCAAATCAACAATTGCATGTTTAAATTTGCAACAATGAAAATCATAGAAACACTTTCATTCTTTCCATTGAGATCATTTTCAAAGCACATGGATACTTAGTACAATTTTGAAGATCTCAAAAATCATGTAAAATTAGAAAGCTTTATTCTTCCATTAATTATGGTATATATATGCCTTGGAGGACCTCTCAAAAATCAAATATTTACCTTTTTTGGTTAAAAATAAAATCTGTCAATAAATCACCTTCAATACTTCCCATAAAAAAATTTAAGTAGTCAAAGAAAATTTAATTGCCCCTACACAAATGTAATAAAAATTTTGGATTGACCAAATATTGTCACTTAGGCAATTAGGGGTCACGCTTCACGCCTACAAATAGGGAGACAACAAAAAATTTATGCAAAGAACATGATGAAGAATATATGAATACAAAAAACATACACATTATATTTCTATGAGATGATGATTGTTATTATATTATTTCACATCAATTCAATTTGTATACACAATTGTAATTGTTCACCTATTTACTTGTAAAAAGATAAGTTTATTAGTAAGTGTTGGTCTTAAAACTATTGAGAGAAAGAAAACCAAGCCAATATATTCCAATGAAGGGGAACACAAACATGTGTGAGAAAGGGGTGTCAAGCCCATGCTAGGGGCTGCCCTCTTATACCACTCTTCTACTAAGTGCCATGACTAACCATATGGGACAAAGGTCCTCTAGGAGGGCTGCCCCTCTCTATAGGCACCACTAGGAGGGCTGCCCCTCTCTAATAGCCCATTGCTTTGGCTACAAACAACACACAACTAAGGTCAGCCCATACTAAGAGCTCCCACAAACATTCTATGCCAATCTATTCACTTTCTTCAACACTCCCACTTTGTTTGTTGCCAAACAATGTCAAACCCATCTCCTTGCGAAGAACTTCATGTCGGGGCTTGCCAAGTGCCTTTGTAAGCACATCGGCCACCATGCGCTCCGTGGAAATGTACTTCATCTCAATCACATCTTCTTCAACCTTCTCACGAATGAAATGGTGTTGTATGTCAATGTGTTTGCTCCGAGAGTGATGGATGGGATTCTTCACCAAGGCAATGGCGCCTTGATTGTCACACATGATGCATGTGCTCTTCCCTTGCTCCAATCCCACATCACTCATGAGTTGCCTTAGCCATATGGCCTCTCTTGTGCATTGGCTAATGGCCATGTACTCCGCCTCGGTGGTAGACAATGCAATGGTGGGTTGTTTCTTTGAATTCCATGAAATGGCACCACCTCCAAGTATAAACACATAGCCTGTGGTCGACCTCCTATCCGTTGCATCTCCGGCCCAATCTGCATCACAAAAACCCACTAATGCTAGGCTCTGGCCGCCAAGTACCAACTTGGCATCCAAAGTTCCTTGGAGGTATCGCATGACCCTCTTCACTGTTGTCCAATGCCTTGGGCCGCTTTTGGCCATGTGTTGACTCACCACACTCATGGCAAATGCAAGGTCAGGTCTTGTGGCCACCATAGCATACATCAAGCTCCCCACCGCAGCTTTGTAAGGCACATCTTGCATTTCAGCCTTTACACCTTCATACTCTTCATCCGTGAGCTTGGGCATCTTCTCCTTTACATCAAGAGGTGTACCAACGGATTTGCATCCCTCCATATTGAATCGCTTCAACACGCCCTCAATGTACTTGCCTTGGCTCATGGTGATGGTGCGGGCCGCCCGGTTCCTTATGAACTCCACTCCAAGACAATAGTGTAACTCACCAAGGTCGCTCATGTCATATTGACTCTTCAACATGGCCTTCACTTCCACCATCTTGCTCATTGTGTTGGTCATGATGATCAAGTCATCTACATACACAATCACAATCACCAAATACGTACTTGTTTGCTTGATGTAGAGAGAGTGGTCTGCATGACTCCTTTTGTAGCCCTCCCTTGCGAACAATGCATCCACATCCATGTACCATGCTCTTCCCGATTGCCTCAACCCATAGATGGCCTTCTTGAGCTTGCACTTGAGGTACTCACGGCCTTCTTGGACAAAGCCCTTAGGCTGGTCCATGTAGATCACTTCTTCAAGCCCAGGATTGAGAAACGCTATGATGACATCCATTTGGTGCATTTCCAAATCCATGGTAGCCCCAATACTCGCCATGCATCGAATGGTGCAAAACTTGGCCACGGGAGCAAAAATCTCATTAAAGTCCACCCCTTCAACTTGTGAATACCCCTTGGCTACCAATCTTGCCTTATAACGCACAATGTTGCCGGATGCATCTCTCTTGGTGCAAAACACCCACTTGCATCCCACACTTGTACGATCACGAGGAAGAGGAGAAAGTTCCCATGTACCTTTGGCCATAAGTGAAGTATACTCCTCTTTCATAGCTTGCTCCCACTTGCTTGCATCCAAGCTCTTCATGGCTTCACCCATGTTGCGTGGATCTTCTACACACGCCACATTGGCATGCTCCACTTGCTCTTGAGGGAAGATGTGGTTCTTCCACCATTCTCCAAGCGGCCTCCTCTCCCTCGTAGGATATCTTGGCTCCTTGGAGGCATCTTCCTCCTCGTCTTCAATTGGTGGAGAGCTCGGAGATGGACAACTCTTCTCCTTAGGTGTCGGTGGTGTCTCATCATGGTCCTCATCATCCTTGGGCATGCTTGGAGATTTGTCCACCTCAATCTTTGGTTCCTCTTTGCTCCCACTTGGACATATCTCCAAAGCATTGGTGTCCCCTTGCTTGTCTTCTACAAATGAGACATCGCGACTCTTGATGATCTTCTTGGTCTCCAAACACATGAGTCTATACGCCTTGGAGCCCTCACAATATCCCATAAGCAAACACTTGATGCCCTTGACATCAAGCTTGGAGCGTTTGGGACTCAAATCCAAGGCATATGCAACGCATCCAAAGATGCGCATGTGCCCAATGTTGGGCCTCTTTCCACTCCATGCTTCTTGTGGTGTCATCGAAGCTATTGCATTTGTAGGGCACCTATTGCGTGTGTATGCCGCATTTGATACTGCCTCCGCCCAAAGATCATACGTGAGGCCTTGGGCATGGACCATGGATCGAGCCATCTCCATTAGTGTGCGATTAGCACGCTCCGCCACACCATTTTGTTGCGGAGTGTAAGGGGCTGAAGTTTGGTGTTGAATACCATGCTCTCTCATAAAAGCCTCCAAGGCCTTGGACATGTATTCCCCACCATTATCCGACCTCAACACCTTCACCTTATGCCCCGACTCATTTTCCACAAGTGCCTTCCATGCTTTGAACTTCTCAAACACCTCACTCTTGCACTTGAGCATGAACACCCATATCTTCCTTGAAAAATCATCAATGAAGGTCAAAAAATACCTTGCACCACCCATAGAGGTGGTCTTCATGGGGCCACACACATCGGAGTGCACAATCTCCAACACCTTGGTTGCTCTTGTCCCTCCATCGCTTGGAAATGGTTGCCTTGCTTGCTTGCCTTCAATGCAAGCTTCACACTTCAAATCGCAAGAGCCCTTCTCCACTTGCATGCCTCCCACCATGCTTTGAAGGCTCTTCACACTCTTCTCATTGAGGTGGCCCAATCTCTTGTGCCATAGCTCCAATGAGTGTTGGTGGACTGCACCTTGCGCCAAACATGCCTTGCTTGTGCCATTCACGCTCTTGAACCTCAAATGATACAAATTGCCCTCTTTTGATGCTGTCACAATCATCTCTCCATTGGGTGCACCCAAAACGCACCCCTTGTTGTTGAATTGCACCTTCAAATCTTGTGACACCAACTTGCTCACCGAGAGCAAGTTGGTATGCAACTTGGGCACATGCAACGCATCTTGAATGCGAATGGTCCTCACTTGACCCTTCACCTCTACCTCCACCACGATACACCCCATGCCAATTGCATCCACCATGTTGTTGTCCCCCAAGTACACCTTGCGATTGCTTATGGGAGCATAAGTGAGAAATGCTTGCCTATGTGAAGTCATGTGTTGTGTTGCGCCCGAGTCAACAATCCATGTGAACATGTCGGTGTTGTCAAATCCTTCATTGGCCGCAAATGCAAAGTCCTCCTCCACTTCCTTCACACTTGCCTTGTTTACACTCTCCTTCTTGGGCAACCTACAAAACCGTGCAAGGTGGCCGGGCTTACCACAATTGTAGCATGTGCGTGTCTCCTTGCGTGGTTGTGAGCTCCCCCCTTGGCCATACCGCGAGTAGAGTGCTGCCCCTCCTTCTTGGGGCTCATTCTCCTTCCTCTTGGACACCTCATGCATCAACCTTGCCGTGATGAAGTCAAGAGTGAGCTCCTCCATAGGTCTTGTCTCCAACGCCATGATGAGATACTCATAAGAAGGTGGCAAGCTATCAAGCAAAGTCATAACAATGTCACCATCCGTGACAGGAACCTCCAAACAAGCAAGTTGGTCTGCCAACGCCTTCACCTTGTTGATGTGGTCCAACATGTCCTCGTTCTCTTGCATCTTGCACGTGAAGAATTTGCGTCGAATGAAGAGCATGTTGGACAAGCTCTTGGTCTCATGGATGTTGCAAAGCACCTTCCATGCTTCCGCGGGTCCCTTGCATGCTCGCACATGTGCAAGTTGCCTATCCACAAGATTGCAAGCAATCATGGAGAAGGCCTTCTTGACCCTTCTCTCATAGGACTTCTTGACTTTCACATCCGCATCAGATGTAGGTACCTCCTCCGTGCCTTCTACAATCTCCCACAAGTCCTTTTCGGCCAAGATCATCTCCATTTTGAACTTCCATAGTCCAAAGTTGTCTCCATTGAACTTGTCGATGACCCTCACGCCATCTCCATCACTAGTGGCCATGGTTTAGGTCTCCCACTCCAATGGAAGCCTAAGTGACTCAAATCACTCCAATCAGATCCTTAATGGCCCAATATTCTCACTTTAGACCCCAAATGGCCGAAATCTCTCCAATGCACACTTAAGTGCTCCAAAACACTCAAATCAGACCCCAAGTGGTCCAAGTCTCTCCAATGCACACTCAAGTGCTCCAAATCTCACCAATGCACACTCTAGTGCTCCAAAACACTCAATTCAGGCCCCAAGTGGTCCAAGTCACTCCAATGAACACTCCAGGGCTCCAAATTATTCAATTCAGAGCCTAATAAGTCAAAAACTCTCCAAGGTGCACTCAAATGCTCCAATATTCTCAAATCAGACCCTAATGAGTCCAAAACTCTCCTACGTGCACTCAAATGCTCCAATACACTCGAATCAGACCCTAATGAGTCCAAACCTCTCCAATGCACACTCAAATGCTCCAAATCACTCCATTGATGTACCAAATGCACAAATCACCCCCTTTGGAGAAAGGGCCAAACCCTACCTCCCAATAAGGCTATGAAACACCAAATTAACCCTCTTGAGTGCTCAACAAGTACAATCAACCCTCAAGTAGCACAAATGGACTCAAAAACAAGAAAATACCTCACCAAAATGGTGAAGAGAAATGCTCCAAACGACCCCAAACTCCACTTGCTCCAAGCTCCAATAGTGCTCCACCAACACACCTTCTAATGAGATCTCACCTCCAATAGCAACTCACATGAGTGGGCCCATAACCTATTGAGAGAAAGAAAACCAAGCCAATATATTCCAATGAAGGGGAACACAAACATGTGTGAGAAAGGGGTGTCAAGCCCATGCTAGGGGCTGCCCTCTTATACCACTCTTCTACTAAGTGCCATGACTAACCATATGGGACAAAGGTCCTCTAGGAGGGCTGCCCCTCTCTATAGGCACCACTAGGAGGGCTGCCCCTCTCTAATAGCCCATTGCTTTGGCTACAAACAACACACAACTAAGGTCAGCCCATACTAAGAGCTCCCACAAACATTCTATGCCAATCTATTCACTTTCTTCAACAAAAACTTGGTCATTAAAGACCATCATGTTTCTAAAAAAAGGATATTTTAATATTTTAAAAACCAATGAATGAAAATATTTCATAGTTAGCATTGTATCAAACTTTCAATGCTTAAACCAAAGAGATTAATGTACTTTGAACTAAAATAATGAAACTACATTTCTTATTTCAATATTATGGCATTGATACTTGAATTTCTAACATGGACATATCACGCTAGTCAAGATAGAGGGAACTAACTCCAAGTTCTATAATCAATCCATATCATGATGATGGTAAAGAATAATAACTGAAATTATATAAGTGGTTGGTAGTATTATGTTAGGAAGGAGTTATTTTGAGTATAATTTTGAAATTAGCATCAGTAGCATTTAGTGTGTTCTTATTATAAGAGGTTTAGAAGGTTAAACTTGTTTTCAAGTCTTCAATTATGAGGTATGATATAAGTGGTACATTTGATGGCAAAATTGTTGATCATTGAAATGGGTTGCTTTGATTAGCATCTTTGGACATCAATTGAAAGTGTTTTCTAAGGAGGTGAGCATTGAGGTGCGGGTATCTAATCAAGATACATTAAATTTGTTGATCATTCATGAATAAATGAAGACATGTGCATGGATTTGTGTGATGAACACCACTTAGAAATCAATCCATTTTCAAATGTTAAACCTTTGAAATATTAGTGTGAATACCGCAGACTCTCCCAAGCCAAATTCCAATGCCACCTCCAGTCCACTCCTCCTTGCCTATAGCATCCGCGTCCCGCGATGCTGCCAATCCTTCTCATCCTCGAGTCGAGGATAAGACTGACGAGGTTCGTCCCTCCGGAGACGACTACGTTGTAGCGACTCTAGCGTCTCAGCTGCCCGCGCCTAGTCTCATACGTCACGACGGGCAGTCTGCGCTCATCCCCGATTCTGCGGGCGTCACTCCTGCAACACATCCTCGAGTCGAGGATATTTCTGGAGTTCCTGCGTCTTCGTCGGCAGGACCTTCAAGGCCTCCGAAAGTGGTCGACGAAGCAGAGGCTGCTTTATGCACAACTTCCCAAGAAGCGGGTGGAGAAGATCTTCGTGTCGATGATCTGGAGGAGGAGCTTCTTGATTACGGGGAGGCCGAAGAAGACATCCTCGAGAACATTCTCGAGGAGGGGGAAGTTTGGGCAGAGGCGACCGTAGTTGGTGAGGGCGAGGGGTTACAAGGCGATGCATCGGAGGTACACTTGGCTGATCCATATGCGTTTATCTGAGTGTCTACAATGTGTAATGATTCGTGTCTTGCTTGGCTTGCGAAGGAGGCTGCTCTTTTGGTGTGGATTCCCTGTACTGAATCAAGTTTCGTTGGCAGGAAATCACATTTATGATTGCTAGGCATTGATGCAGACCTCTAGGCCTGCCTGCGTGTAGAATAGTGTAGCATAGAGTGTTCGCGTGAATCTGTGCTTCATTTAGTTTCACGCGAAGTGTAACATGTAATCTTTGTAAAGAAAATGTAAATAAAATTCCTGTTCTCACAGGCTTCTAATTTCAATCTTTATCGATGTTTTGTTTACTCAGCCTATAATTCTTAAAAGCTTGCACCATTCAAGGGCACTGAAATCGCTTCCTGACTGGAACATGCAATCCATTAGTGGAATTCTGTGCTCCGTCCCGTTGTCTAGCTCACCTGATTTTGCATTCCAACAGGTAACTCCATTTCCTTGTTGTTCTGCTTTCATCAGGTAGAATTGCACAGGGGCGGAGAGAACATGACGGATATCGTAGAGCCCCTCACCCCCGGTCAAGTGGCTCAACATTGTCTTCGATCTGAACGGCATTCTCTGTCAGTGCTTGCCGAGGTCAGTTGCTAATAGTTTCAAGCCGTATCGAATGGAAGACAATGTGTTGTGCCACTTGAACCCAACTATCGTCGGGTCGAAGACCGTGTTCGCGCGACAGAACGTCCAAGAGTTCCTGCACGAGGTGTCACAAATCACGGACATGATTGTTATATGGTCCTCCATGGTGCAGCCCATTGCAGAGTTGGTCGTCGAGCATTTGTTTAGGGGAATAAAAGCCCTGTATGACGTCTTAGGTCAAGAGAAATGCAGGAGGATAGAGACCTCGAAGGGAAAGTTTCTCACGCGTAATTCTAAGTCGGTATTCTTGAAAGTCCTATCTGAGTGCATGTTCAACCACAAGGGCGTGCGCACGACTTTCAACATGAACAACACCCTACTCATTGATGACTCTCCCGAAAAGAGCGTCTGCAATGAGTTGTGGAATGCTGTGTTCTTCAATACCTGGACTCGTGTGCACTTGATAGACAACTTCCTCATGTCAGAACTCCTTCCTTGGCTTGCGCGCTTAGAGTCGGTGCGCGATCCGGGGCGTCTGTGTGAGTTTGTAGGGGCGAACAGGATTGGCTTGGAACCCCTTACAAAGAACGACTACCAAGTGCAGTTCCTCGTGGAGGGGATGAGGATGTCTGCCAGGAATCTGGGATATCGTTTTGAGCTTCCTGGCCTCCAGCTAGTGATAGGCCCGGAGAGACGCGATCCCTAGTCATCCCTATAGTTGTTTGTTTAAGGTTCCTTCGGGCGGCCTCGTAGGTTTGGATTGGATAGGAACTCACGTTTTGTATTTTTGTAATATTGTACATTTATTCAATTGTATATAATTTTGACAGCGAAGATTTTGGCACAGATGTTCCGCTGTTGTATCGAGCGTTCCAATTGTCTGTCCAAGTGAATATGCATTTCCTTTGCTTCTAACCATTTCATCAACGGTATAATGTGGGCAGAACTTGTGTAATCTGGGCTTCCTGCAGGTTGGTTCTCCAAAGGGAACTGAAACAGGTAAACATCATCGGGTGGCGAGGAGCCTCCTTTCCAGGTCGGAGAAGTCGCTCTCCGAGGTGTTAGGCTCTGTCGGAGATAGTACCAAACCGTCCATGTTTTTGGAGCTCTACATGATACGTACGGCGAAGGACGCGGCATCCGCGGCCATTGACTTCTCGAAGGCCGATGTTGAAGACGGCGTGGTGGACAGTCCCTCGAGTCGAGGACCCGTCAAAACCCCTGTTTATTCCTCGTCTCCGCTCAAGCGAGCGTCCTCGAGTCGAGGATGCCCCTTCTTGCCCCCGCCGCGGGCCGATGTCGTCACGAATTGGAAGCTTGTTCTCCCTGTCAGCGACGGTACAAATCATCCTCGCCCCAAGGATGATGTGCCGACAGATTTTGTAGTTCCACCTACAGAAACGGAGGTCGTTGAGGAGGTAGTTGGCTTGCTAAATCAAGCAAGGGGGGCACACATGGGGGCTCACAGTGCACCTCATTTGCCTCGACTCGAGGATAGTGGGCCCCCATCCCCACGTAGTGTTGGACGACGAACGTTACTTCCCTCGCACATTCTGTTTTGGCGGACGATTGTGAGAGAACAGCAACGGTCGACGAGCTCTAAATCAATTGAAAATACACGTCCGTACATAAACAATGTCGATATGCCACGGCCGACACCTCGAGGATCGAGGTCCCTGTCTTCCTCCGAATTACCTCCACGCAAGCGTCAAGCAAAGCGCAAGGACAGTACCTCTCTAGGTATGGACCTCAGCAGTGGCGCGCAATATCCAAGTGCATCGTACCAGTCCTCACGACGTGAAGATATCTATAGAGGCATGGCAAGGCTGAAGGCGTTGGAGGCGGCCAAGAACAATTGTACAGGCCACAAATGACGTTTGGTCAAGCCGATTCAATTTTGGACGCCATGGGCGTCAAATTGCCTAAACCCTATAAATAGCATGCTAAATAGAATATAGAAAAAAAATTACTTAGAAAAGTTGAGGTTTACGTGTACAGTTAGCCTCTCCGTTTCTACACAAATTCAGAGTACCTAGTGCTCAATAGCCATTTATGTCCAGTGACATCATGATAGAGGCTTGAAAGTTCTTTGTGTAATTAAACTCTCAAGTAATTTGAACTTACTGAATGTAATTCAATTCACTTTTCTATGCATCTATTTATTCTTTGCTAATTATTTTCTAGAATGTAGCCTTAGAGATCTTTATTGTTGTTGTGAGTTGAGGGTTCATTTACAACTATTCAATCAATTGAGCTTTGCACTCCGGTTTTCAATGTCTCAAAATGACCATTTTGTCTCAATTTAACGAATAAGGCCTTATAGAATGTTGTCTTCATGAATAGTTGCCATGGTTGTAGCTAATTCTTCTATGATAGAGAATGTAAAAGTTAATGTTGTCCATTTTTAAAGCACTTTTGAAGCATTCAACTTGACTTGAACGTCTTTTTCATTTGATTAGTATTCTTACTTCATTTTTAAAAGCCAAATATACATACATATATATATATATATATATATATATATATATATACACATTTTTTAAGTTCATCCATTGAATGTTTAGATGGAAAAAAGATGGCTCATACAATTTTTATTGATAAATAGTCTTTTCTAAGTTAATGTCTAGACATTAGACAACTTTTGTTTAATTTTTGTAAATCATAATAATACTTGTACAATTAAAACTAGACAAATCTAACAATATAATAGTACAGATGTATTGCATAAGGTTTAAAAAAAATTGAGTTTTACGTCATCAATAATAATGTCAAGTTATAAATAATTTAACATTTGTGGCATTCTATTGAGAAAGTTCTCAAAGTTCTCAAAGTTCAACTAGTGTTTTAAATATAATTAGAATCTATGTGAGAGTTGCTTCAATGTAATAATTTATAATGAAGATTGTATTATTGGTGAGAGTTGACTTTACATAATAAGGTATCACAAAGACTATATTATTTACTACAATATTGTAGCTTACACAATGTACAATCAAATTTTTTTTTAATATTTAAAGTGCCCAATGTTTTTTCTATTTTTCTATTATTTTTGTTGTATATTTTTATATAATGATGCAATATCAATATAAAAAGATGGTCTTTGTTTTTTATTTTTTTTTATTTTGATAATTAATCAAAATTTGCAAATGAAGATCTATGATTTATGATAGTTGATCATTTTCATATATTTTTCATATTAAATGTGCAAAATCCATATATAGAGAGAAATACACATATACATGAAGATGTATGATGTTTTATATTTTTAAGGGAATTTTCAACTTTTTGATGATATTGACAATGATAATTTTTTTATTGATATTTTAAATTCTATAAATGTTAATTTCCTTCAATTTTTGTGTACAACAATCTAAAATGATGTGTACCAACACAACAAGGCACTAAATTTTTTTTCAAAGTTCTAAGAAAAAATTGGGAAAAAATAGAGTAATTCCAAATTGGATTGAACAAAACTGAGTTTTAGACATGGCTAACTTTGAAATTGATTTTCTTTCAAATAACAACTATTTTTTTCTTCAAACTTCCATATTAATGTGTAGCATGTCGCACATTACAACTTTTGTACATCTACTTTTGGACTTTGTCCATTGATGCTTATGGTATGGTTGTTTGAATGAAAACATTTCAACCTTATATTCAGTTTCGTCAATCATTGTATCTTTATTATTATTTTTTTTTATGAATCACTTTTTTTATTAAATAATATTTGTTTTTTCCATCTTTGAAAAAATTGACTTGTTGGTTTTCAAGCAAAAAATTGACCCTAAACTAAAAATTTTCATTTCATTGTTAAAAAAATCATATGAAGCTAGAAGTACACTCCAATACCAGTCAAGAAAGACAAAAATAAGGTTTATCTCATAATATATGTTAAAAAATTGGAAAATTTTAAGAAAATTAAAGTGCAAGAATTTTGGGCCTAACCCCTTCTTTTGATACATTTGAGAGTGATTTGATCCATTTGCACAAATTTAAAAATGAAAAATGAGTCCTCAATGCTATCTATGAAGATGCCATTTGAAGGTTGTGCTAATCTATAAGTGTTGTGTCCAAAATTTCAAACCCTCACAATCTTTGATTGGATACAATAGTGATCATTACCATCAATTCTTAATACCATGTATAACCACCATTCACATGGACTATGATCATCATTGCTCATATGTATGCGTTCAAGTAGTTCATGAGTAACTCTACAATTCAAAGGCCATTTCAAAGGCCTCTTTTATGCTCGACTCTTCTTCTAATGTAGTAGACTTAAAGTCTCAACTATAAGTTTATGCTCGACTCTTCTTTTAATTCTTCTTCTAATGTAGTAGACTTAAAGTCTCAACTACTCTTCTTTTAATTCTTCTTCTAATGTAGTAGACTTAAAGTCTCAACTATAAGTTTATGCTCGACTCTTCTTTTAATGTAGTAGACTTAAAGTCTCAACTATAAGTTGAATTTGAGCTTTATTTATTCCAATTACTAGAGCAATGGCTCCAACCCTTAGTTCAATTTGCTATTAAAAGAAGTTGAACCCTCTTAAAGTCTCAACTATAAGTTGAATTTGAACTTTATTTATTCCAATTACTAGAGCAATGGCTCCAACCCTTAGATCAATTTGCCATTAAAAAAAGTTGGACCCTCTCTCAGCAACAAAAAACCCTTCACTACCAATTTTGATCAAAAAGACATAGCTCAAGCCTTAGTGACTTCAAGAAGACATAGCTCAAGCCTTAGTGATCTCCAACAAGACATAGCTCAAGCAAGACATAGCTCAAGCCTTAGTGATCTCCAACAAGACACAGCTCAAGCAAGACATAGCTCAAGCCTTAGTGACTTCAACAAGACATAGCTCAAGCCTTAGTGATCTTATCATAGCATAGATGTGTAAAACTTGGGAGCCGAAAAAAGTTCTTTATAAGATGTTTTGAAACTATTCGGTGGAAGAATCTGCGTTGTATTGTTACTAGCAAGACGTGATGGAATTGGCCTTAGAGATGTGCTGCTTCTCGACATAGTCGCCACATACTTCCTCAACCAGCTTGCCAACTTGGCCATGATGAAGAGTTTTTGACCTCCTGTACCTTCATGCCAAAGTCTCATAATAAGCCAATTAAACGCATAGCAATTCAAACCAAGTGAATACCCAGTTCAAAAAACGTGTAACCACATGATCGCAGTAGTAATCTTGACATTATTATTATTATTATTATTATTCACAGGGATCGAAAAATTGCACGACATAAGAACCTGGAGGTGGAATACATGCTACAACACGACTCACTCAGAATTGACCAGCAAATTAAACACCTTGGGAGCAAAACGTTTCCTAATTAGTCTCACAAAATTGATATGCAGAAATCACTGATCTAAAATACACTCTCCACACAATGCTCAAACCAGACTTGCGTAGGTTCAAGCAAATTGGTGCCCCACTCGCCACCAAGCTCCAGATGCTGTGGTCGCCTGCAACCGGCCTTTAGGCTCCATTCTGCCCACCTCGCAGGTTGACTTCATGGATTCGTTTGCTTGTGTATAGGTTGTGCCACTACCTAAAAGTAAAACTGTACAGTACAGTGAATCTAATTTGAGGACTTAAAATCTCAATGAAAAACACATGCTTCCTCACAGGTAAACTAGGAGGGAACTCTCACTAGTCTGACTACACTCAATCCTCTTTAATCGAACAGTCCCAGGGGCTATATTTCCTAAGAATCTGTCATGTTGTGGCCATGTCTGATTGGATAACTTCCAAATACCAGCCTGCGAACGCATGTAACCAGAGCCTATTTGGAAGTGTGCTTGGAAAGGGTTTGAGTGTACTACTACTCCACAAAGCTGAGAAGAAAGCCGCTGACGATGCGGCGAACCAAAGTGTTGGGGATGTGGCGGCACAAGCGACCATCCAAGTAGGCAAGCCCGCTGGAAAGCACAAAGTTGGTAGCAGCATGGCGAACGCGTGGGAGCATCCCCTCTTGAGGTTGGCTGGGCTCCTCCACAGGCACGACAGCTTTTTCCTGAGCTGCTACGGGCTTCTCCTCCTCTCCTCCTCTTGGGAAATGCAAATATTTGGACACCTGCTTTCGCAAGCCCTGCACGGCAATGACGACTAAGAGCTGCTCACTGAGTGCAATCATCGCAGGCCCCAGTCGTCTCTCCTGCAGCAGCATCCACCACGTGACGATCAACTGCCTACTCAGATATTCAGAAAATGCTACCCACACTGGGAAAACTTCTAATCGGTTGGAAGTACAAAAGATATATACGCATGTCAATAAGGAGCGTGGGACTTACATTGTCGCCTAAAGGTCGCCGTGTTGGTCGAGCAGTGCCAAGTGATGATTCTCCAGTAAGAAGGCCTTCTGCTATCAGAAATTTCTTCACAGCACTCATTATCTCTTCCATAAGAGACGTGTTTGGAGGCAGATTTCTTAGCAAGACCTGGGATGACAAACCAAATGATCAGACTGGTGAATCTTACCCAAAGATGAATATTAAAAAGGTGATAACAGTCTGCGGTAGCATACCTCTTCGTCGGTAACTTTCACCTTCAAGTAGTCTTGCCTGAACTGAGAATCCAACATTGCCTGCAAGTAACCCTCAATGTAAACCTGCACATTTTATTTTCTTATGGTCAGACCAAACAAAGGTCCTGTTCATAAATCGACTCCGACACTTGAATTGACAAACTATAAACCTTCATATGAGAACTCTTAAGTCAGAATTAGTTCTCACTCGCATACAAGGGTACAAATCGGTGCGAAGAAAACACATACCTCATCCATACCAACACTGTGATCCAGTTTTATGCGCCTTGTAGAACCCCCCTGCGCAACAGCACTGCGAAGCACTGCAGGGCGCATGGCCACATTCAAAATGCCTCGTCTGAAGCCGCTTAACTGCAGCCATAGTTGGAAAACCCATATGAAGACAACTCTCACATCATAGAATAATTGAGCGAGAAAATGCAAAATATACTCCGGAGTCTGGATGGAAACCACATAACAGAAAGAAAATCTACTAGGTACCCCCCCAGAAGCGCAAAAAGAGTCTGGATGGAAACCACATAACAGAAAGAAAATGCATACGCTTCAGAAAACTGGCGACTACTTGCAAGACGCAATAGAATACTAATAAAGTAATCACACTAGAGTATAAGAGAATACCAGGCCATCCAAACCACTCGTCTCAGCCCCCTTGAGCACACTATCTGAGACTTCCGTAACAACCGCGAAAAGAATGTTTGATCCCGCCGCTTTTACCTATCAAACCACCCTGAGAGTCAATACAGTATACACAAGCTGCCTGCAACAGACTGAAAAAAAATCTTATACTTTTTGATTACTATGGAATACCAAAATCCAGGAATATTCTGAATCCATACCGTGTGCTCAACATCTCCCAAAAGGCGACTTGTTCCTCCTTGCCCTTTCTTTCGCATTCCTTTGCTAAGAATATTGAACATTCCTGAAAATTAAAATAGATCAATCAATTTGAAGGCAAAACAGAACCATGCTTCAAGGAGTAGCTCACTAAAAGTCCACAGGTTACTAAAGACTCACATAGATCAACGATCCACTAGATAATAGAAATATTTATCGTCATAATGTGTACCTAGTGTAAGACCCTGGACGTCAACTGAGCCGCTTGATGGATCAAAGAACACATCAAGACTGGAGGCAGCAGAGTCATCAAACAAAGAAGCAAATGCAGGCGGTAATAGCGAGCTTCCCCTTGCAATATAGATGGCTCGCATTGCATACCTGCACGAAAACAAGAGGAAAATTTATTTCTTCTGACTTGTTACCCGTCCATATCAAGTGTTGTCCAGATGGGATCAATCATAGCCCACACTACTTACGATGATTATCAAACAGTGGGTTTCTACTGGAGAACAATTCTTAATCACATAAATAGAATAGTCAAAGAGCAGAGAGTGTCTTACCAGGAATAATGCTGGGCACATTTAACAGCAAGCTGTGCGTAGGTAAGCAATGCGTTGGATAAAAGCACTCCATTAAGCTCGACCTTGAAACCTCGAACAGCAGGTACCTGAACAGTTCTTGCCGACACTCCAAAAGTCAGATTCCATAGCATTATGCTCTGCTTTACTGTAATAGATAGTGCTGTCAGGTGCGAAGTGAAACTGCAATGTAGTCACACTTGCTAGAGTCACTTACATCTGAAAGTTAAAAGCCAACAAAGTACAGCTATTACCTTGATTACTGTGTGTAGAAGGGCTCGCAGTGTCTCTTGCGCTGAAGTGTAGTCAGCTCGAGGGTTTCCAGGTGTGTAGCTTGCCAAAATCTGTAAAAGAATACCCTACCTTAAATACGACTTTGCGTGAAAAAATTCAAGCAACGTCCTAAATTTGGATACTTACAAAAAGTCATGTATGTCCTCCATCTTTTATGTGAACACGAAGTACCTTTCTGATTTCACAAACAGGCAAATAAATCTCAGACTATCAAAATAAACTAAGCTCCAAGAACAGACTTACCTTGATAGGATGTATCTCGAATCGTTCATAATAAATAAGTCGACTGGGCCCAGTTGACGGTGCAAGTGAGGTGCGATAAAATGGTGCCAATTTCATCAAAGTATCTTCGTCAATGTTGAGATCCACAGCCTGACAAAAGGTATTTTTCACCTAGTGAGCACATTGAAGGCCATGTAAACCAAGTTACCTGGGTACGCTTGTCTAACAAAATACAGCTGCCTGCTGTCCTCATGGACTCAAGGAAAGTGTAGCCTGCAAGATTCCATGGAATGGACTCTGACCACGTGACGATTAGACATGATGTGTTCGCTGAATCCCTTTGTATCTTGTAGGTATTCGAATAAAAAGATACACCTATAAGTACATATAATAAGATGATCTGCTTCTGCCTTCCGCAATGAGAATTTCACATGCATCGATACTAGTCACTAAAAAGAACTTTTGGAGTTGTGAGGCTTCTATCCCTTAAAGATAGCCAGATTCATGGCAAATATTCAGTCCTAGTCAACCGACATAAAATGAAATTCCTGATCTAGGGAGCTAATCTTAAATCTAACTGCCAGTAAATCTCAATATGTAGAAAGAGAGTAGCCAAAAGTCTTAAAATCTTAGAGCAACCATATTCAGCGCAAATGAAATGAAAAGAACCTGCAAGAGAAGGGACGCATAGTGAAGCTGAATAGGATTGGTTCCTCTGTGTGCAACCACACACGCCATATGCAACACCGTCTGCCCCTGCTTGTCATCTCCGCTCTGTCCATGAACACGCACCATATGCACAACCGTGGATCCTTGCCACTTCACGTCCATATCCAAACGCTGCCCAGTCCAGAACGTGAGTCAACAGCCATCAATGCGCCGAAAGATAGAGGGAATTACATGAGTTGGAAAATAAGAATGACACATGCAGGACTGCAGAACTGTGCCAAGCCGGAATACGTAGAATCTTCACCGAAGAGTCAACAAGCTACCGTCTTACGACATGCCCACACATACTCGATAAAGTACACATTTGAGAAAGAAGTATTTTAGCGACAGAAGTTTGAAATGTCAACTCACTTCAACTTTGAGTTGACACAACGTGCACTCGTCAGTTACTAGACCCTCGATAAGTAGATTTGTTGCACGGGCAACAACAATTGGTGCATAGAGGACACGTTTTTCAGTCGTTGGGTCTCCAGCATCTTTTTCGACCTCAGGAGCATCGCTCTTCTGTGCAGCAAAATAGTGTAACTGTAAGTTCAGAATAGCCTCACATCGCAATAGGCGAAGGGTTGTTAATAAAAGTTATGACGGGAGAATTCACGACTTTTATATTCCACAACTCGATGCTCAAGAGGGTGCTCAGCAGGGACTGCAAAAAGTATGTTGCCCTCAAACAAAGAAGACTTCAAGTTTGGGCCGACTTGTAAATCGTTCTGTCGCTGAATATTTCTCTAGATTATGTATTGGACGACGTTAAACAAACATGGGCCTACAGCCGAAAATCCTCCTGAATCGAGAAGCAAACAACCACCACATAATTACAAAGCTTAAATTCCAACAAAGAAATCGCGTGCTGATATTAGATACCGGTTTAACTGGTTCAACAATGCTGAAAAAGAAAAGTGGAATTTTCACTTCCATCTCCGTCTTCGGTCTTCTCATGGTCGATTGCCACCCAGATTGTTTATTTGAATCACTATCAGTACATATACGCAAAACTCGAGTAGGTCCATCGGCAACAACTTCGTAACCTACGTTCAGAAACATGGTGCCAGCGGTACTTCCATCGCCTTCGTTGTCAGAATCTTTTGAATCGTCCGTGAAAGGAAGTTGAAAGGAGAAACCTTTACCGCTCCTTGTAGCACCAAAACGCTTCCATTCCCTGATTTTGTCCATATTGATGACTTGACAGAGTTGAGTTCCTGCACAAATAGATATATGTCAACCGTGAAAGAAGTCGTGAAGTCTATCAACATGTCATGAAGGTTGACTTCTCTTAATCATAGAATGCTGTTTATCCCCATTGATAGAGTTCAGGAAAGTAATAGAAAAGAATGAAAAAATCCACAATCCAGAGGTCAACGAAACTGTGACCTCATAATTGTAATAAAGTGGTTCGATTCAACATAAAAACTTCTTTTCCAAAATATCTCCCGTTTTCAGTACGACAGTCAGATTCCAAAAGCACTTCGCAAGTATGTGGATAATGAAAATAATTAATGAAACAAAAGATTATAACCATATCAAAGACTCAAAGCAGATTTGACCTTTGAAATTTAATATTATCCATTAGACTGGAGGTTCAGCATCTAGCGAAGTCCAGAGTTTTAAATAATTCAAATCCTAAGAATTAAAAATGAAAATTTATAATCCGCTTGAGAAAATTCCATGTGTCGAAATCCTACAGAACTTCAATCTGAAACAAAAAATTATCTCACTTAAAATTAAACAGGTAGTCAACGGTGAGCAGGTTCAAACAGACAATCATGGCACGCAGAAGTGAACCTTCTCAAAGTGGATGTGCACATTCTGAGAATCAAAATTCAAATCACCTTGAATCGTTACAACAAGCTTATGAGTTAGGCCCAAGTCATCCCAAACATAATTGACTGAAGCCCCTGCTTGGAGCACTTCTGTTTGCGTCAAACCCTGTGACCATAAAAGAAACCAAAAGACGAAATTAAAATATAGCACGAATGACATACCCAAGGCTATGAACTGATCAAAGAAGACACTGCTATTGACGATCACCACTGAAGAATGAAGTAAACAGAGTACTCCGAACAGGGCAGCAGTACTGAAGTAAACATACGATTGCCGTTAACTGCAATCAAAAAAGAAGTTGCAAAACGCTTGCCTTTTGACTGTAGAGTAGGGCGCCAGAACGCAAGGCATTCTGAATTCGATACGGGATAGCATCGGCTGAATGCCGACGAAAGCACATTGAAAGAGATGGGCTGTCTTCATGCACCTCTGCCAGGGCGATCAACATCCTCCCCTTCGCTTGCTTATTAGAACTAGCAAATCCCAACTGTCCTTGCCGTCTTATCTTGATCCAGAAGGAACCTAACGCAGCCGCACAAACAGGTCCAGACCAGTCCCACTCAGGTCCCCGTGGTTTAAACCGAACTGAGAGTGGCGCCTGGAAGGGGTTCTGCTCATCATCACTCTTTCTCTCTTCACCACCTTCCTCTGGTAAAACCCGGGAATTTAGAGCTGTTTTCTCTCCAGGGCTAAGCTCCATGACTGAGGAATTATCATTCTGCAGGAAGGTATCATGTGAACAAACACAAAGACCATCAGAGATATCAACACCGTCCAAGAATATTCGGCAGTTAACAGAGGTTGAAGATCCAACAAGTGAAGTAATGGGGGAAGAACAGGAATCATGCAGTCAGCGGAGCATGTGCGGCAAGCATCTACAGTGAGGAGAAACATCTATAGTGAAGAAATCCATCTACACTGAAGGAGACACAGGTTGTAATGATCCTCTTCACCAATCATTTTCTCCATGTATGTGAATAAATTAGTTTTTTCTGCATGAACACAAAGTCACCTTGCTACCATTTCTGAATAATGCTATGGAGTTCAAGGATGATGGCAACTGCGTTGTACAGAAAGATTAACCTGAAAGCCATCTTGACAAACGCAGATTACATCATTTGACTTGTTTACGACAATGTAGCGAGGAGCAAGGTGAACTGTGCCCGTCGGGTTCTTATCTCCAGTGGCTGCAAGCTGCAGTTCAACCCCCAACTGGACTCGTGGATCTGCGTCCTCTTTGTTTGAAACTTTGAGACTAATCTCTGTTGATCCCGCCAAATTGTCTAGATCCAGTAAAGCAGGTTGAGACTCTGGCAGAACTTGTTTCATCATCACTTTACTTGACCTGCGACAATCGTTGAGCAAGTCTCTTTCAACTCATTAATAATATATCTCTGACACTTCATATTATTTCAGCCCACATGGCATGTTTAATATATTAAAAACAATAAAATAAACACAATCACTATGTACAGGTTTAATAAGCAAGAAATTCAGCTAAATGGTTTCTATATTAAAAGACTCAAACTAGCATAAAGATTCTCAAAAGGAAAGGAAGATGCTGAGAGGCTCTGAAAACCACGCACTTATTGAACCAAGAAATTCTTGAGCCAGGACGAAGGGTGGACACTGTTTCTTCTGATGGCCACTCCAAATTATTATCGTTCTTTGATCCTCTCCTCCTGAAACAATGCATGCATTCATGTCGAGGAAATAACTAAGAATTTGCTCCCACGACAATAGGCGAAAATTTCCAGTCAGGACAAATGCAGTCATCAAGAAAACAAAATTTCTTAAATTCATCAATACTCACCAGAGATAAGAGCTTTTCTGTCTTGGAGCACAGTAAAGAAGTGGAACGTGGCTGTCGTTAAAAATTGCATACTTGGTGTAAAGCACCACCTAATATCAAAATCATTGAATGCCATGTCAGGTGGATAAGAATTCGTTGACCTCTACTCGCTAGGTTCCCACACACCATGCATGTGGTTCAAAGAATACTGAAAGCCCGGCATTCATAGCAATTACCACGCCACCTCAATCTTTGTTAGCAAGCACGGAAAAGGCTGTATCATTCGATTTAAGCAACGTAACATAGCGTGCAAACAAGCGAAAAAAGGATCGTGCCTCATGCTAAAAATGCAAACGATACACTTTAACAAAATAAAACTCGCCAACCGTAGACTTGCCTCAAGAACACCGTCGTCGTCTTGACGAACTTTCATCTTTCCATAATGGGCACCATCACCGAAATCCACATCTAGCTCCGTTTCACGCAAACTACCTCCTTCGAATGAAGCATCAAGTGATTTCTTATCCCGGCCAAATATTGGTATCTGCTTGCTTGTGAGGTCAGATTTTAGGTGCTTAATGACCAGTGACAACACACCTAGATCTGCATACATTAGTTCCATCTTCCCTGCTTTGATGATGACTTCATTTTTGGGATGCAGCTGACTTCCAGCTTTACCACTAGCCCTACCTGCAATTCGTAATAGTTTTCGTGAGTACTGCAACACGGATATAGACGCTCCAGCGCAAGAACCAGTGGATTCTCGAGATGCTACCTGGAGGTAGTGCAAATAGCTTGGCGCTGATGTTGGATGTGAAGAAATTAAAAATTCGAATAGTTGGGAGGAGAAGAAGTTCCTGCTGTTCCTGCCATGATGCAACAGGTGGCTTGCCCCCTACTGGTTCTTTGTCGAGCCTCACCAATGGAACCTGTCTCTTTGTTGTTCTAATCAGGAAATAGAGGCCATCGTCTTTGTTCTCTGGACTTTTTTCTGGGCAAAACACTGAACATAAAAGAATTTTCGAAAGGTAATTAGTTAGAACGCAATATCAAGACATAAAGTAATCTTTTAACATCTTAATTCTACGGGAACAAAGAATTCCACAAATGAAGCTCTCAAACCGGTCACCGTTTCGAAACGTCTCATTCCCTGAACTTAAGAATTCCATGACCTGTTCTCTGTGAGCGGTAAGCCAGGGTGATTTCATATTCATTAACGAAAGGCAAACAACAATCCAATCATGCATGATAGACTTAATCTTCTTGAAAATGCTGATACAATGGAACGATCTAAGATGATCATACACAAAATATGCTTGGACATACACCAAGTGATACAGAAAGTCAACCTGTTCCAAAAGCAACATCAGAATTGCGACCACCAATCTTCCTTTTGAAATCATACTGAAACTTCTCAAACAAATTCGAAACCCGCACAGCCTTGGCTCCCTTCACGTCATCTGACCAATCATAAGCACTGGGGGCTTCTTCTTCTTTCCCACTTTCGCCCGATTCTGAGCCACTGGCGGGCCTTATAGAGAGCAGAAAATTTCCTTCAAACCAGAAACGCATCCAAAGAAATGTTACCGCAAAAACGCTACATATAGGGAAATTCCTTGTGCAAAAAAACATGATAAAAACAACATGAAATCAACATGAACGAGAATTAAAAGCCGTCAACATTATGATCATATGCATACTACTAGAAGGTTCAGCAACCCTTACCAACATTGAAAGACGAAAGAGCTTTCCGTAGCTCTCCTTCGAGTTTTAGGGAGTCAAAAGATCCCATGCAATCGTCAATAGTGTCACCATCTTCAAGTAGGACCACAGCACCATCCCCTTCCTGCCTTGGTCGTCGGCATTGAAGTTCCAAAAATAGCCCAGTTGCATTTCGTATCCGAACCATCGGAGAAACTATCAAAGATATTCCACCCTGGAGATACACACGCTTCAGAAATGGATCCTAGCACTAGAGGACAACAAGCAAAGAAAACATAGTATTCACGACTAATCGTACAAGTCTTGAAGTTTCTTGTTCCTCAGACTATCACAATCACAAAACGTTAATAAATATCCTTGAAATCAATTGGACTCCAGAAGCAAGCAAACAGTATCTACGAGCATGTTCTCTTGGTCTTTCGAAGTTACCACAGAAAAAGGGACTCCATGTCAGGTTCACATTTTGCTGAATAATAAGTGCTGAACAAAGAAGAAGCATGCAATTCACAATGGCTCTCAACGCGCATTACCTGGCTTTGCCGCAAGACATCCACAACTAAGATTGGCCCAGGGCCAACATTCCTACGCCCTGCAAACAGAAATAAGCATTTTACTCAGATTTCACAGAGTATCAAAACCACCAAAATTTCTTGAGAGAATGCTAATGGGAGTTATACCTTCACCCAACTTCAATCGAGTTCGCGTTGCTTTCAAACCAGGCTCTAACAAAGACACCTGGACAGATGACGAGTGTCCACCACCCTGCTTTTGCAAATAAACATCAGCTGATGACGCCACCTCCGCTGATGATAAGTCCCGCCGAGAAGTTGTATGCCTTTAAAAGCAGATGATGATCAGAGCAGTCAATAATTTTAACTCTCCTACTACAGGCAGGCCATCAGTACCCTAAACTGGATCAACACTAGTATCTTTACTTTCTTGACAACAAATCTAGGTATCGATAACAGGGAAAAAAAATATTCAAAAAACTATCTCGAAACAGTAAATTTCCTGACTTCAATAACACCTGTTCCATGTACCTGATGAGAAACGCATCTGTCTCCCATGATTCAATTATGTCCTCTTGCCTTGCATGTCCGTGATCAAAACGACATACCAAATCTAATCCTGTCCGGTTCTCTACCTGCGCAGAAGAAAAAAAAAATCATTAAATCATTCTTATTAATTAAATAAAACAGAGATATAACTTGAAAATAAAGAACAAAGCAAGGATTTGTCAAAAAATCCGAAAGAGTCTTTCTGCATATTTCGTCTAGAAGAGAAAAGAGTTTTTCGTCCTCTATAGAACGAAGAGATCTGGCAGCAAAGACGGAATTTTGTTGAGCCAAAAACAGTACCTGGCAGCGATTTGCTAGTACCGGAGACTGTCCTAAGGTGTAAGGACCGGCCAGATCAAGAGCTCCTATAAGAAACAGCAATGTATCCAACGACAACTCGCTGATAATAATGTCAACCTGTCCAGTATAGATAATAAACGATCAGAATATGAGCATACAAATCTTTTTGCATGGTAGTATCAAATATATCATTATTCAAGTAACTAACGCAGCTCATTCAAACTAACTAATTTGGCTTCCGAGTACCCACTAAACATTCTAATCATTGGAAGGAGTGATTTTTTTTTTTAAAGTTAAACATTGTATCAAGTCAGTAGCCAATCAACACCACCTGCATTTCCACTTAACTCTAGGATATATTCCTTTATACAGTAGAATCAGTACGTGCCTGTGAGTATTGTACCTTAAATTCCAAGGAACAGACAAAGCACCTCAGCAGGAAAGAGTGACGGCTCAAATAAGTAACTGCAACGAGAGCAGTAGTAGAGTCGTGGAATACTAACGACCAGGGGTTACAAGAAAAGTACAAACCTTCCGCAGCCGACAGAACAAAGAAACAGGTGTCTTATTGCTGACAACTCTCGCAAATTGCTTCTCATTCCGTGCACGGTATAATAATTCTACCCCAATTGGATTGATCATAGCTACCCTGCAAGCAAGAGTTCCAAAACAAATATTAATGCTTCCAAACCAGTGGTCGCTTTGCGACATTCCAGGACCGAATCTTCCCCAGAGTTATAAGTCTCCTAGACCATTTATTTTAATCAGCAAGATTATTAGAGTGCTCAGTAACTGGGCTCAAAGCTCACCCTTCAAGAACCATATATATAAGAACTGCATCTATCTGGAAGGATTAGCAGACAAATGAATACCTCTCCACATTTGTTCAGGCAATCCAAACTTCATCGAACACAAGCTGGTATAGATGCAACGACAGAAGTTTGTTCCAGTGACCAAACACGACATCACAGGTACAAAAACGAACATTATTGAAAGAGAGACTAGAACAAAGTGGGATGCAAAGGTAATGTACCAGCAGCTGTTCTGAGCTTGAAAATAGTCAAGGGATATACTACACCCAAACAGCACCCTCATCTTGCCAGATCCCATCTGTAACACAGCACCAATGTCTTGCATACACAATCTAACCAGAGGGAGTAGATGTATGCCTCCAGAGGCTTCGTGCAACAACGTGAAGGTGACATCATGTATATCACATGTGACATCTGGGATCACCGTAGCAGCTACAGCAGTGTCCTTCAGTTGTTGACTAGTGTCATGCTCATGACCATGGTCCACCTCGTCTTTATCCCCATGCTCTAAGGACACAAGCTTCGCAGCTTCAGGCTCCTCTTTATCTCGTGCTAGTATCCGCAGCTTGAATGAATTACCCGGTCGCTTGACCAACATTGGAAAACCTTCGGAAAGTGATAAGCCACATTTGCTTTTCTGGTTGACCAAGTGAAAAGCACGGCGAGATGTTTGAAACCCGAGCTCTTCACTCCCTTCAGACTTCTCTTCGATGCTTTCAATGCATTCCCAAAGCTCCCAAGAGTTTTCACGGGTGGTGGTAACTTCTGCCAGTCCAGAGCCAGGGAGAAAGTGAACTCGATAAGGCTCACCATTGCTGTCGCTCGCATGAAGAGACAATAAGGAGAACCACTTCGTCTTCCCATTCTTATTCCTTTGATATTTCACCTATAAAAGAAAAGTTCTTTAGAATTTCATGGATTACCCAAATATGCAGCTCTAGAATAAAATTTAGAAGTACTGCATGATCAAGATTTTTTGAATCAACACATACTCTACATATAATTCTACACTGAGCTTGACACCAGGGACTAAAATCTACTTCTAGCCGTACATTACCTCATCAATTGTCAATGTACAGGTACTCATCTACTTCATTTCGTTTATGAGAGCAGTTCTCCAATCACTTGCACGATTGTGTACCTTAAAAAGAGCTCTGTCCCCAACGAGGGAGAAATGCAAGACACCCATGAGCCGGAAAGTGCCACTATTGGTGCCTTTTTCCTCCACAGCTAAGTAATAGTGCTCATTCATATCCTTAATGGCTATAACGGCACCTGCAAGAGAGCCGTTTGTCAGAGAAAGATGCAACTCTTCAATGTTCCTCAAATCCATCCCGTATTAAAACATTCTGACATAACAGCAATGAGGTAGGAAACTTCCTACAAACTATGCGCTTCATATATGCAAAACCCTTCTTTTAGGACAAGCTCAAAGTTGAAGAAGGTTCTTTCCTAAACACTATCTCGCGACCAGTACTCGAAAAAATTCTGTCATGCGTAAAGCCTATCCCTGTTGCATTATTGATTACAGTATTTGTACACTGAACCAGCGGAGACAAACTTAGAATGTAGCACTGAACTCAAAACTTTCAATTCGATATACGCAGACGTAGATGCTCAGGGTTAAGATGGAATCGGCTTCCTGGCATACAATCAGTGGGCCCTTTTAAATGGAAGTCCTACCATCCGGAAGATATGAGTCTGTGTCCGGTTCATCTGCTTCAGGTTCTCCATTCTGGTCCGTTGCATACTCAAATTCTGGTTCAGATAAGCTGGATGAGCTGGAAGAGCTGGAAGAGCCCGAGAGTCCCGACAACGGTGCTGTGACAGATAGCAGCAACTTTGTGCAGTGCCAAGAATAAGACTAGTCAGAGAAAATCTAATCAAACAGTTACAACAAATATAATGACCAAATTGGAGAGTACTTTGTCAGTGCAAGAGCAAAATGCGGGTGGGATAGTCAGTGCGGTGTAAAGTTTAGTATTACAAAAGAAGATAAAATCACATAACTGCAATGTACACTGTTAGAAGTTTGAGCTCAAACAACGAAGATAAATTCCAATGATAGATCAAATGTAGTACCTGGACTTCTGAAGTGGTGATAGCAAAATCAAAGCCTACCACCGAGCAACTACCTTTCCAAGAATTTCTCCATTTCCAAAAATCGGGATGCTTATCTGCTGGGACCTTCTCCATCGAGGCCGTAGCTGATAATCGTTCCAGAATATATGAATGGGATTCATCCAAAGGTTTCCAAGCACTGTCATCGACGATGGGTTGCTCATTCCATTCTTGATAATCGTTAAAATCTTCTGACATACCAGAAGAAGAAGGTGATAATGTATGATGGCTATGCTGAGACTTATGAGAACCTTGCCCTGGCTCATCATTATTTGCTCCAATAAAATTGTTTCGAAATTGTGGAGTTCGGCCACTTCTGGTGTTCATACGACCAAATGTACGACCTTGGAGTCCAAGGATAGAGGCACGAGAAACAGCTGCTGAAACTTGTAATATACTCCCATTCTTGACTTTCGCTTGTCCTTTGGTATCCACCTCAATAATAAAACCCTCAACTGGAGCTGTAGACCAAACAATAAGCTCGTCAATTCTAAAGAGCCATAATGCGACAGTAATGATTCTAGAACGCAGGACCTGAGTGGAACTTAAAACCAAATGCAGAAAAACATGAAAAGACCGAGATGCGTTCACGTACCAGAAGTAGTCGATCCACGTTCGACAAGGACAAGAGACAAACCAACGAGATTCGCACTCAAGTTACCGTCATAACCTTTCTTAGGTACCAATTCAGGCATACGTTCGGTAGCAGCTTGTAAACGTCGAGGAGCAGAAGCCATTCGTCGCATCCTTGTGGAGTTTTTAGTTCCAGCCCATGGTGGCAGTGACAATGACCGTCCAGTATTCTTCAGCAAAGAAGTTGGACCGTCTGCGTTATTAGAACTCTGAAGCGAGACTTTCTCAGAAAATTCCCGAGTACTGGAATGGGATGTCTCACTAAGTAATTTCACGTGATCGTTAACATATTCGAAAAGACTGTGTAGAGCAGCTGTTTGAATGATTGCCAACCCTCCCTGCTCATTCCCATCACCGACATGTAAGATCTTATTAGATACGGGTAAATGAACTCCACGAGAAGACTAGTGACCATGTTTGCCTTAGCTGATTATCTTTATTAGTAAAGCTTCAGTCAATAAAATTTTACGATAGAAGAGATTCTTCTGGACGCATCGAATCATTGTATCTCAGGAAAGAAAAGGTGCAATAAGAAAAAAAGTGATACTTGAGAACAATGGACTTTGTCGAGAACACTGAAGATACATAACCCTAAACAAGGAGATTCAACTTGCCTCAACATCCATGGTGATGGTGACATTTTCAGAGTCCTTGCCAAGCTTAAGCTCAATGTGGAGTGTACTGCTTCCAGAAACAAGAAGCATGATCTTATCAATTAGAGCTTCCCTCAAATCATCAGTGACTGAGATACTTCCAATATCCACGTTCACAGCCAGCCAATACTGATTATGTCCTGAAAGGAAAAAAAATGCCATTTTAGGTAACTTTGAGCATTGATCAATAGCTAACCAAGACTATTGTGAAATGGAATAAAAATGGAATTGAACAATATTCAAGCTAAACAATGCAAAAGAAAAATTGAAAATCCACTGATAGCAGAATAGTTTACACCCAGCAAGTACGGATACCCATGAGCTTGTTCACATCTGACCTGATAATTCAATATCTAGCTCCTCGTCAAGGGGAAGGGATCCATTATTACTGCGTCCATGTTCTGGCATTTGTTCGTGGGAGGCTGGATCTTTTCCACTAGAGGTTGTCATTCCATCAGCAGGAGATAATGAAGTATCCTACACAAAATAGATGGCTCGTCGAATTAATGCCACGGCACAAACAATAGCTCCCAACCAAAAAAAACATGCTCGCAGCAGTCATAAAGACACAGATGAGAACTGCTGGGTTCACCTTCATGGATTAGTACCGTCTCAAACTGAGAAGTAGCGGTAGAATTTCACACGCATGCATAATTCATGAAAATTTCTTACGGCGACAATCATGACTTGCCGAAAGCTCCATAGTTGAAAATACATGTACATCAAACAAAAATTAAACGAGGATCTTGTTAAACTAACCAATTGAGTTTCAGCATCAGCACGCCCAAGATCCATGCTTGACTGTCTCTCCACTTGTCCAATGAGTCTTGGTCCACAAATGGTTATCTTAGAACGTTCCAAAGCAAACCCAGTCACTGCTATCTGGAATAATTTTATAACATCAAGTACAGTACCATCTAGAAGACTCTGGTACAAGGACTGCTCTTGTTCCGCCTTCTGATGTTGCTTTTGAACGACACCCATGTGAGCTCCATTTAGATCAAGCGAAATCTGAGTTTCATATCCGTCACCCAAAGACATGTCAAGTGAAATTGGGAGGGTTGCGAAGTAGCAATATCTCCCTTGGCCTGGAAAGCGAGCTTTATCAACAATGTGACTATCATCTTGATTTTGGGCGTGTCGCCCAAGCGAAGATCTCACACGGCTATCCACAGTGCTCTTCTGTCCCTCGATGCCTTCACCAATTCTACGATCGCCTAGAACAACCTGAAACGCTTCTAGCTGAAGCCTTAAAAACAAAACGAACAAGATCTTGGGAGGAACATCTGCAGTAACATTCGCATCGGTTGTCTTCCGTCCAGTCGAAGTATTTCTTAAAAATTCCACTGAGGAGGTCCCGTTAATGTCGGGCACGTCTTCGTCCGCAACATCAGATGACCCAAACCCCTCCATAAGAGCATTACCAAAGTCAATGATCTGCTCATTTTCAACCACGTATCAACCAATTTCAATGGGTCAAACTATTCAATGAGATCAAATCTGGAATACGAAGTCACGCTGACATGTCAAGCTCAGTATTAAAAGGCATTTCGATAGGTAATACAAGGAAAATACCTCTTGAAATATTGCCATCTCCGCCAAGTAAAGGTGAAGTGCAAATGGTGCCAACTTCCCTTCCAGTGACACTGAAGCAGACTTGATAACTCCTTTCGGTGAGGACAAATCATCCCTACCCATCAAAAGTCACAGCATCGCGCAATTAGCACACGTCAAAATGGTCCATTAGCTTGTCAATAAACAGATATCAAATGATAAGCATTTTTGGTCACATCCTCAAAGTACAACAAAATCTTACTGACGAAAACGGATGAAACGGATTCAGTGGAGAAAAATAACTCCCTCCTTGTCAAGACAGACGAGTAATATCAAAGGAGCTCGCAAAGGAGGCGTAGTAGATAGATACTTCAAACGAATTTGTATAATTGTTATTAGAAGAGTCTAAAGTCTCGCAGGTTCAAGTAGAATAATTCAAAGGCTAATAGAAATAGGTACCTGCAAAATGATGACTGCATAACACAGGAAATTGGCCCCAGAACCGGCACAATAGATTGTCTATTGCGATCCGTCCGGAGCATCACACCAGCATTCTCAAGAGCAAAATACAGGTTGTTTCCGACTTGCTCTTCTTCTGAACCCAAGGTGTCCTCTGGAAAACTTGGTGTAGGAGGTCTCTTCAGCCACAACTTCTCGTGAACACAATCAGCCCACCATCCTAACGGTGCGGCATCCTTTACGGGTACTCTGGCCTCAAGTTCTAATAGAGATTCCTTACTGCTAGCAGGCCATGTCAGTAACTGTAATGAACCAATCTCAACGACAAGGGATGAGCCTCGACTAGCATGAGTAGCCCCGTCATTCTCTAATAGCTTCGCATGGTGGTCATTTTCAAACTGCCCCATTGTTGCTGCAAATGTAAACTTTGAGCTTTCAATCACAACAGAAAGCTCAACCCGACTCTTCGGAACAGTAAGCCCAACGTAGTGCCTACAAAGATTTATATAATTCAGCATCTTTTCTTCATAGGAAATCTCAAATTCTTTTGGATCAGCAGGAGCCTTGTCAGGCTCCGCATTTTGGCCAGAAACCTTTGCTGTCGATAGTTGGTCTATCAGTGGCCTGATCCGATAACTTGTCGTGCTGTCGCTGTAAAAATCTAAGCAACCCATGCTCAAAGCACACGTCATCAAGCCTCCTAAAACCTTCACACCGTCGTTGTCAACATCAGCAGTTCCAAACTCTACGATCAAGAATGCCCTGGAGATATCTCCTTTGAAGGAAGGACTAGCCACGTCACTTCCGTCCCCTTTCAAATTCGCTGGACACTTCCATTCATGGTGACCCCAAGCGTTAGCGACGTTGTCCTGCCAATCACAATGTCTCTTACGAGCTGAGGCCGTCTGAGGCACGTCTCCAGTGTCCTGCAGATCTTTCAATCTGTCGATCGTCTTCATTGGGGCTTTATACGGTATGCTTTTAAGTAATTGCAGAGTATCCGAAGCCTTTTTCTTCCATCTACCGTGCCGCAACGTGTGCATGTCCTCATGCAGCGACTGAGAAGCAACTGCAGAGATAAGATCAACCTGCCAATGACCAACCCCAAAGCGTCCCCCACTTCCAATATGATCTAAACCGTACTCAAGTGAAACCCTTTCGAGTGTCATATGTACTCCAGGCAGAGGTACTCCTCTTACATCCAGCGTTTCTCCCGATTTACTACTGTCTTCAGCAGCCTGATCTATATCATCATCTGCGGCAGCAACTAATGTAAATAACCCTCTACTAAAATAAATTTCGAAAGTTGGCCCACGGTTGGGGACCACCTTAAAGAGCGAACTCTCAGAATTGTCATCTGAGGTAGCAGTGGTTGGATTCTCTCCTCGCTCTTCTGAAATGCTTCGCTTTTCTCCTGGTAGATCAGATACACTACGTTTCGTGCCAGTAGTCACCTGCCACGCCTCTTTCAAGAGCGCAGGAATAGAACGAAGCAAGAGCAAGATGACGAAAATAATCTGGATCGCAAAACCAATCACCTCAGATAAATTGTGCACCCACAGCCGCCATGCCAGCACATGGAAAACACGATGGACAGGTACTCGGACAACTTCTGGCTCCCCATCAGCACCAAATCCTTTCTGGTGCGATCCCTTGGCACTTCTATCTTCATCACCAGAATCAACTATCTCCGCTAACCTATTCGATTCAGTGTCTAAATCTGAGCTGAACTCACTGTATGACAAACCATTTCGAGTGGATTCTAACCGGCTTCTTCTAACTTTGAACAATGCCATGTCTAGACTCTTGTCTGTCTCCCGTACACTAGCACCATTTGCTTGAGCAGCAAGTACCATAAGCACGTCGAGTTCTCTAGCGTCCAATCCAACAAACACTTCCGGAACTTCCACCACTAAACCTAAAAAATCGACTCCTTGTAATCTAACACCCATGGAGACAACCTCAAATAGCAGTATTTGGTCCCGCTTCTCACCAACGTCACCCTGCACTGCACTTTGCCTGTTCTGCCTCCCTTTACTGATGCTGGAGTATCTATGACGCCTATCAAAATTTCCGGAGTTTTCTCTCGAGTCCATTTTACGATCCTTCGATCGGTTCGACACAGTTTCAAGATTCAACGCCAGGCCTTGGAAAATGCACATTTTCTGCACTGAGCCGACTTTTTGCTCCCACCTACTACGCACAGCGTCGACGGAAGCTCGAAATAGCCCATCTGCAGTTTTATCACCACCAGCGGATCCTTCTTCCAAAATGAAGGACTCCAACGATGCAGAGCAAACGTAACTCCAAGGTTTCAAGGAATAAGAAACAAACTTCACTGAGCAATCATGGACTTCAACCCTGAGGGAGGACAGAGCGAAATTTGTCAAAGAGTTTACAATAAAACTTGAAGCAGAAGCCTCTTTCCGCTGTTTCGCTTCGCCTTTTGGTTTCGTAGAATCCTGTGCCCCCCAATTAATGCCCGTAAACTGGAAGCATCGAAAAGAAGATACTGTACAGGAGAAATTCAAAAACTAGGTCAAATTGACACGGGCTACTACTGCCAAACCTGAATTCCTACACCACTCTTGTCTCAAACCTACCTCGCGAACCGCTTCAGTTTTCCGACCCTTCGCCATTTGATTGGAAGATGCATGAGGTCCACTTGCAGCCCTGTGAGCACATGAATGAAGGTCACATTTCCAAGTAAAATCTTTCTATAGAGTCGGTGAACTACAATCTCTGAGCTAGAGTGCCATATTCCGAGTGTAAACATGAACTGATATAAGAGCCGGGAGACAAAGTATTGCGCTTCCCGGTGATTGAAGATACAGCATTAAAGATACTGAAGAGCAGTACTCCATCACAGGCATAACTGCATAATGATTTCATAGTTTACGAACCTTTAAGATAGGAGAAGGTGAAGAGAGAAGAACCTGGGCTTCATCACAACATGAACACCACGCAAGACGACTGTCACAACAGGAAAGCTCAGAAGAGACAGCTTGAGATCCGCCTCTTCTACCACGACCTCGTGAATCAGCAAGGACGATGTGGACATGGCCGCCTCGTTGAGAGCGGCCACGTCTAGACTGATATCGCGAAGCTGCGCGAGCAATTGGCTGGCGGAGGGTGAGACCTTGAGATCCGCATCGTGGCCAGGTGCGAGCCATGGTTTCAATCTCTTCACCACCTCGCGCTCAAGTCGATTGAGCAAACCCATAGCAGCAGCTTCTCGTCACGACCTCGAACAAGCTCCACAAGTCTTCGGCATCACCAGCATAATTCCTTCTCACAGCGCGCCTGCATCATTAAACCCAAACCAAGGCCCCGCCCATTCAATACCAAACGTCCTCCATCACCGCAATTTGAAACGCATTAAATCATCCAATAATCAACGCCAAACCCACCAGCTTCAATTCATCCACGCACGAAATCGCCCACACCGACAGCCTGGTATTTCAAATTTCAAATTTCTACTCCTCACCTAAACCCCAAACCTTAAATCCCAAACCCTACCTCACCACACAGCACCCACCGCAAACCATACACAAGCTCACCAAAAAAGAAAAAACCGCATCCATTCACCAACTCAAATTGCGAGAACATCAGCCCATTCCCCAAACAATCCACTCCCATACCCGTTCGCAACCACTCATTGAGTAACCAACACCATTACCGAGAGACTGCCAATCCAACAAAAAACTCAAAACTCGAGAAACGACGCCACGCCGAGGCATTGGCACTACGATTCTAGCTCAAGAACACCAAAACGCAACCAACACTGCCCGCGACTCTCCGAATTCGGAACCACCACCACCACTACAAGCGCTGGAACAGCACGAGCTACAAACCTTCCATGGAATCTTTGTGCCCTTGAAGTTCAGTCGAAGGAGTCCGAGGACGACGCCACGACGGGAAATTGCGAGCACTGCCAAGCGAAGCTTTGTTCCGGATTGGGAAGAAGTGCCCTGACGTGACGACGGAAGCCAAATGGCGCCAGCAGTGAAGGGCAGTGGGAGAGCGATAGATTGCGGGGCGGGCGGGAGAGCGACACTTGGGGCTCCATCCGAGTGAGCTCCCCGAATCCTGGCTCCGCAATGCTCCTCAGTCGGATGCAATTCGGTTCCTCCGATGAATGAATCTTTTCCGATTCCCTCTTGCCGCTCCAATGCTGTGCGCTTGGCTTTCGGACGGTCCTGAGACTTGGAGTGGCATGGGACCCTGTGTTCGTCCTCGACATGGCCACTTGGCAGAGTGGGAGGTTTAGGGACACTCTAGAACCTATACCTCAAGGTATAGGTTGTTTTGTTTTGTTAGAGCATCCCCACCAGCTCTTTCGTTTCTCTATCTGTTTACTGAGCTTGGGACATCAAATAGGGATGAGACCTCGCGAGTTCTCCATATGAGCCTCTGGATACAGAACTGGAGAAGAGTTTTACAAAAATCTGTATATTTTAGAGATACAAGTTTTGAATAAAGGCTGGTGCGGTGAAATTTTTGTATCTCTATCTGCATATGAGGTCCTCTCCCTAAAGCTTTAAGGATATGGAACTCACTAGTGGGGA
The DNA here is from genome assembly GCA_950106755.1 of Climacium dendroides. NCBI lineage: Eukaryota > Viridiplantae > Streptophyta > Bryopsida > Hypnales > Climaciaceae > Climacium > Climacium dendroides. Next base: position 15,119,332 of record OX467090.1, on the reverse strand, counting down.
TGCTCTTACGTTGAGATCTCTTCAATCATGCATCTCCTTGTCGCGTGCGTGCTTGGTACCATCGGAAAGTCCTCAAGGAGGAGGGTTGCATGAATTTTGTTTCCTAACGTTTGCACCTATGGTGCAAAAGTTATTGAATTTTGAAATTTCTTTGAACTAAAAATATAGGGAATTTCATTAGAATGGTGATTATTCTGTGACTTTGGCATACTCATAGTTTAGATCGGGCGGTCTGAACTCTACTAGCGTCCTAGATTTTTGAGATCTATATCATTATTAGATATCTGAAATCTAGGAAATATGTAGATTTTTTAAACTAATTGGTCTGAAATCTACATATTTCCTAGATTTAATACATCTAATAGTGGTATAGAGTTCACAAATCTAGGACACTAATAGATTTCAGACCACCCGGTTTGAACTGTAGGAATGACACACTATGAAAATGGCACATGCAATATTGTCATTTTAATGAAATTCCCCATAAATTTAAAAAAATTACTTTTATTTTCATTTTGATTGTGGCAATGGCACATTCATACCTTAAATTTGTTTGTTTTGTTTTGTTTTATTTTGTTTTGTTTGTTACGTTGAGATCTCCCGGATCGTGTGTCCCCCACGAGGGCCTCCAATTGCATCATTGCATACTTGGTGAGGCCCAATGAGGAGGGTGCACCAGCTTGGTTTTGTGGCATTCAAACCTATAGTGTGAAAGTTATTAAATTTTGAAGTTATTATGAATCAAAAAATTAGAAAATTACTTTTACTTTTGTTTTGACTGTGGCAATGGCACGGGGTACACTAGTATATGCGAAATTGTCAAGTAAAGCCAAGCCTCAAGGCATCACTTCTTATGACTCAACTTGCTTTTAAAGCTAATGGTACATTAAGACAAGTTATTTGTTTGTTTTGTTTTGTTTGCTACAATGAGATTTCTCTACTCAGGCATCTCCCAATTGCATGCTTGACTATCAAAAAGCCCTCTGTAAAGAGAGATGCATGGTGTGAAAATTATGGATTTTAAAGTTATTTCTTATTTAATAAAAACTAGTGTGCCTTGTGCCATTGCCACAGTCAAAACAAAAATAAAACTAATTTTCTAATTTTTTAGAAACAAAAACAACTCAAAAATGCATAACTTTCTCACCATGAGTCAGAATGCTATGAAACAAAGCTAGTGCACCCCTCCTCACCGAGAGCTTTCTGATGATACCAAGATTGTGACCAAAATATAAGTAAAAGTAATTTTCTAATTTTTTAGATCCAAAAAATACTTCAAAATTTAATAACTTTCACCCCATATGTCTAAACGCCACAAAACCAAGCCAGTGCACCCCTCCTTGCCAAAGGCTTTTTGATAGTACCAAGCATGCGACCAGGGGGTGCACGATCCGAGAGGTCTCAACGTGACAAACAAACAAACAAAACAAACAGCTTGATTTAAGGTATAGACTAAGTGTCTTGTGCCGTTACTATAGTCAAAACAAAAGTAAAAGTAATTTCTAATTTTTTAGATCCAAAAAATACTTCAAAATTCAATAACTTTCACACCATCAATTTGAACACCACGAAACCAAGCCAGTACACCCTTCCTTGCCAAGGACTTTCCGATGGTATTAAGCACACATGGTCCAGGAGATCTCTATGTCACAAACAAACAAAACAAATGTTTGATTTAAGGTATAGATTAAAAAACTACTTTTATTTTTTATTTTGGGTGTGGCAACGGCACTAGGGCACATTACTTAAGCTTAACTTAAGTTTAACTTGTTCTATGCAAAGGAAGTGGGGATAGTTGAGGATCATCCAAAAGCTGCACCTCAACCATACAATTCAGATATGAAGGATTCTCGTCCCTTTGGCATTTGCATAAGGAGAAGGCTCAGAAAGCAATCATGTAAGGAAAAATTGCGTGTCTAGACCCTTTGCTCATGAAATGCTTTTTCCTTCCTCTTGTACAAGTATTGATTTAATTCTCTTTCTTCACATCTTCATATGTTTGTTTCCACTTTTCAATGCCATTGTTTCTAATCCTCCAATCCTTATTGTGTATTATAGATTGCTTCGGCAACAACAACATCTTCCTCAAACTCTTGACTTCTCCCTTTGTGTTGGTGAGGTCCCTTTTGCTTTCTCCTTCTTCAAATGTTATTTTTCAATGATAAGCTCAACCTCACTATATAGATGGTCTTTAGTAACTCCACACAAATGCTGTTGCTATGGTAGGGCATGATGTTGTCCTAACAGAATAACTTCTTGGATATTGGAAACTTGGAAGACATTGCATGATAGTGGTCAAGTATGTAGATATAGAATGCATTTGTAGATGATTAATAGGATTGCTCATGAGTTGCAGGTACACTTCTTAGGCAGGGGATAAGTTTCTTGTCTCTTGTCCTCTTCTTTTGGTGCTAAGTCGCTCTATTGCCAACTTTTGATTGTCCTTGCAAATTTGAGGTATTATTCCACATTAAGGTGCTCTATAGCCAAAGACAAAGGCGTTCTCATGTATTGTTGCATGCAACCACTACTAGAAATGCACGACCAAAACAACAGAAAATCAACTAATTTATGTTATTGGAGACAATACAATGACCATTTTATAAATTTCTGTAAAAATCAACAGAATTGCAAATATTTTCTGTTGATTTGGATAGTGGAATGACCAAATCAACAAGTTTTTGTTGAATTTGAAATCTTTTTGGAATCTCTGAAATCTTTTTGAAATTTTTGGATTTTTTCTGGAATCTTTGGAATCTAAGTATAATGATTTAAAAAATTTAATCATGTAAAATTCAGTCTTTTTTCAATTCAACAGACTTTGGATTCCATTCTCTCATAGTAGAACAAAAAGTTTCACAAAACTTATGCATAAGAAAAGTTGAAAATTCAAGCTACCTTTCACCTCCAAAAATCCGTTTGTGATCTTGATCCTCCAATCAAAAGTTATAGACAAAAATCAGAGAGGGGTAGCTAGGAACATTTTATTTGACATTTTAGAACTTCCTCCCTGATTTTTGTCCATAACTTTTTATTGGAGATTCAAAATCACAAACGGATTTTTGGAGGTGAAAGTTAGATTGAATTTACAACTTTTATTAGTTCCAAGTTCTTTGAAAAAATGTGTTCTACTATGACTAAATGACCTCTAAAGTTCGCTGAAAATACAAAACACATGAAAAAACAATGAAAAAACTAAATATATAAATCTCTACTTATACTTTAATCACTAAAGTCTTACAATACTTTAGTGGTTGGAACCTTGGACCTCAAAACATGAGGTCCAAGGTTCAAACCCCCTTGGAGGCACTTGCCTAGGTGGCGTTGCCTATGTGGTGGGCTACCTAGGTGGTTGTTTGCCCAAGCAAAATTTATTTGATTATTAACGTGAAATCCAATTTTTTTTAAATTTTTAAATTTTTTTTAAAAATCAACAAATTTAAGTTTGATTTTTTCTAGAACAATGCGTCCAAAATGACTGAATCATTCAATAGATTTGAGTTAAAATTTTGTTGTTTCAGTCATGAATTTTCTAGTAGTGAATTTTTCCCCTAGCTAGCGCCTTCACATTCTTGGCACTCCACATGTCTTTGTGTTGCTTTTTGCTTTTTACAAATTCAATTTGGGCTTCTTAGCTTGTAACTTGAGTTTTTTCTCTTCTTTTCACTATTACTTAGTGGCCTCTTTCTTTAACTTCTTCTTCTCCGATTCTTTTGCAGCTAGCTCCCTCTTGGCCACCAAGTCTTCAAGTTCCTTCACATGATCTTCAGTAGTTAATAGTATAGACTTTTGGTAATCTATTAGCGACTCTACTATTGTTTTGCTTTTGGAGGATAACAAAACATGTGGAAGCTTTAGAAAATGAGCAAATCCTTTATTTTGGCCAATTGCTAGCATTGTAGATGCTCCACCTTCTGTCTGCATATTCAACCCTCCATTATGTTGTACCATCTTGGTTGCTTATTTATTTCCATTATTCTCCTTTGATGTAGTCTCATCATAATTATCACTACTATATGTTCCTACTTCTCCACATGTTGTTGGCTCTTAAACATCAATATCTACGTAGTAATGCTTGCAATTTGGAAGATCTTCTGGAACCTTGTCTAAAATCTCTTGTATTTTCCACTATGAAAGTTGGCATGTTGGTTGCTCTGCACTTGGGCTATCCTCTTTGTTTACTTGACTTGATTCTCCTTTGCTCCTATAGTATACTTCACTAGGGCCCATCTTCAAGTCCATAGCATTTACATTAAGAAGATAGATCTTAGTCACTCTAAACCCATTCATAATGTTCTGCATAGATAATGCCCATTTTAGAGCATATGCTACCCATTGAGCTAGGTCTTCTTTCACTGGTGTCTGTCCCTTATGGTTAGCACTCCACTTATCCCGGTAGGCTCGAAAAAAGAGTTTAAATAGCTTGAAGTATGTTATGTCTAATGGCTATAAGGTATGGAATGTATACAATGAAAAGGTAAGTAAATCCAAGCCTTTTGCTTTCACTGCTTTTATCACTTCTAAATTGACATGGGATTTGTGACCATCCATTATAAACAAATGTCCATGTAAGGTAGAAAATCCATGTAAGGTAGAAATAATGCGGAGGAAATGATTCGTCCATATTGTAAATAAAGAGATAGTCATCCATACCTTTGGTTGCATAGCCAAGACAACTTCAATTTTATCTTCATCCGTTTTTACAAAAAATCCCTTGTTCTCTTTGGTCCATTGAAAATATAAAAGTTTAGAACACTCACTACAACAATGGCAATGTTTTATGACTGCAAAATTATGACTGAGGATGACTGGCGACTGCTTGCAGTCATATTCTTGAAGGCCAACACTTTGGAGAGAAACATGACTACAAAATATGACTGCCAGTTATTTTTACGCCTTGTACTTCACAAGCGTATACTATATGGCCATTAGGAATACCAAAGTACTTCATAGGGAACGTAGGGAACATGTTTGGGAACGTTGGGAACATGTTTGGAAACATTGAGTCATATTATCACTAATATTTTCATATAATAGTGATTTTGTTTTGTTTTGGGCAATTCAAAAAAAATTTGGGCAATTCCAAAAAAATATAGAGAAGTCATTGTTTAAAATTTTGAAATCCTAGTCACCTATTTTTTTGGATTTTGAATCCTAGTCACTATTTTTTTAGGGTTTTGATACCCTAGCCGTCATTTTTTTAAGGTTTTGAAACCCTAGCCGCCACTTTTTAGGGTTTTGAAACCCTAGCTGTCACTTCTTGTGGCTCTTCTTCCTTACTTTTTATTGTCTCTTAGCTCTCACTTGTTGTTGCTTTTTGTTGCATCTTAACTCTTGTTTCTTGTTGCTCTCTAGTTCATGCTTCTTGTTTCTTATTGTTGCATTTAAATTCTTTCTTTCTCTTGCATTTGAACTCTTTCTTCTTCCTAGTTCTTGTTTTTTTTGTTTCCTCTTGTTTTGTAGTTCTTGCTTCTTATTTCTTCTTGTTGCATCTATACTCTCATTTCTTGTTGTTTCTTGTCATGTCTTAGTTGGTGCTTCTTGTTTCTTCTTGTATCTTAATTGTTGCTTTTTATTTGTTTTTATGTCTTAATTGTTGCCTCATATTGTGTCTTAGTTGTTGTTTCTTGTTTTGTATTGCTTCTTGTTTCTTATTGTGTCTTAGTTGTTGCTTCTTATTCCTTATTGCATTTTAACTTTTGATTCTTGTTATCTCTTAGTACTTATATTTTTTTTCTTGTTTCCTCCATCATCAATCTTATTCTTCCTATCCTAAACTTGAGCTATATATTTTGTGTTGATTGTAAATCTTTGAAGGTTAGGCTTTGTTGTTCAATCACTAAAAACTAACCTCTCATTTCTTTGATTGTATATACAAGCATCAAAAGTTGAAACAAAGACATTGGAAGCTACTTGCAACTTCATGAAGCTAAAAATATGACTTACTAAAGTCATATTCCATAAAATATGATTGACGAGAGTCGTATTCTACATTACTGCAAAATATGACTCACCTCAGTCATATTTCATGCCATCAAAAAATATGACTCACTGCAGTCATATTCCATGTCATCAAAAAATATGACTGACTGCAGTCATATTTCACGTCATCCAAAAATATGACTGACTGTAGTCATATTCCGTATCATCCAAAAATATGATTGACCGCAGTCATATTCCACGTCATCCAAAAATATGACTGACCGCAGTCATATTCCACGTCATCCAAAAATATGACTGACCGCAGTCATATTCCATGACATCCAAAAATATGACTGACCATAGTCATATTCCATGTAGGATTTTTTTGTTTGCCCGAGCAACTCAAGAAAAAGTCAAGACTCCCCTAGGAAAGTCAAAGTATACGCCATGTTGATATACTATGGCTAAAAATGCGTATTTATACCCCTCAAAAAATATGACTGCCAATATGACTGATGTCTGAAGCGACTGCTTCTAAACGACAGGAGTCAGTCATATTCCGAGTCATCTACAGTGATTTCTGCGTGAGTTGTATTTTTTGATTTTACGACTCACTGCAGTCATATTTTGCAGTCATAAAACACTGCTTTTGTTGTAGTGACTTTTCTCTGCAGCATTGATGCATACCAAGATTGACAACCACACTCTTTGATCTGGAGTGACAATGTGGACTTTCCTACACCCTACTTTAGCTATAATAAACCCTCCTCCTTCTTTACCAACCTGTACACCAATTTCATCACAGTTCCAAACTTGATTTGCTTGATAATTGTGAGATGCATACAGTTTTTGTAGATTGTTATAGAAAGAGTCAACATTCTTAGGGCATAAGTTTTTTTCTCTTTTCTAGTCTAAGGCTTGGGATTTTCTAATAGCTAACTTTGGATGTCGTTTTTTGAAACATTTGATCCACCTTGGAGTAGGCACACCATCTTTGAAAGGGATAACTCTACCTTGTGTGAAAATGCCAACTTAAATTCTACATCTTCAGTAAATATTCTACTAGTTGTTGCTCTTCCTCATGTGTAAGGACACCTTTCTTTTCCCTCTTTCTTTGGATAGTAAGTCCATATAAGTGTCCTTTTAAAGATGATCACTATAAAAAAACAGTGTTTTTCTGGACTCGTAGTTTTTACATCTGAACGTTGCTCGTGATGTCTTGTCACATTTGGCTAGACATCCAAAAATTTGCGTTATGGTAGACATGCCAAAAACATGGTACATTAAGACAAAACGTCGCACGTTCAGCGTCGGACGTCACAAAAACATCAGTCAACAGGGTTCTTAGAAGTTGACATGTGGCTGCCACCTAAGCACAGGAAAGCTAGAGTGTCATTTTTTTCATCCATTGTCCATCTATGATGTGGCGTCTGACATGTCACTAACGTGGCATGCCACGTCAGTGATGACGAAATTGGCTGACGTGGCATCCACAGATGCTGACATGGCATTTTTTGGAGCTACTTGAATAATCTTTCTAGAATTTAATGATGTTTTTTGAGACATCAATGTGAACGTCTGAGTATCTTGAATAACATCAAGTGAAACAATTGTATGCTTCTCATCATGTCCCATCTAGACATATGGCGTTTGCACAAGTGTGCTTTTTAAAACATATGTGACACTCACCTGTTTTTTTGAACATTAATAATGACATGAGGTATGTTTCTTTATATCATATGGTATGTTGTAAAAGATATGTTGTCAATGTAGCAACATGTTGTACACAATATAAAATATGCAATATATGGTATATTATATGCAATACAACATACAAAATATGCCATATAAAATATAATATATATAATATGTCATACAAAGTACACCATACAAAATACAATATATATACAACATGCCATACAAATTATAGTATATACAATATGCCATATAAAATATAATATATCATGTACACAATACATTGTATTTATCAAGTGTATTGCATGGCTTGAAAATTCACATATTCATTGATGAGAAGACAAGCCTTTTATACTAGTGGAATACAAGAGGCATGACAAACCATATGGGATATACAAAACTAAAATATGAGCAACAACATAAATGCAATGATGTTTGAAATGATGTTTTCAAAAACATGTACATGTCTTACTTATGTTTTTTTTGATGTCATTGTAAACATTCAAAAGAACATCTGTAGTATGAAATTAGACATTCACATCAATGTAATTTTAAACATTTGCTTCAACAATTTTTAAATTTTTTACAAATCTTATTTGTTATCTATGATGTCATGATGAACATTTGCATGTCATTTTCAACATATATGGGGATATCTCCTTGAACATTTAATTGATAAAGTCACATTTATTAAATCAAAGTTGTGTGCAACATCAACTTCAATATAGTATGACACAACAATACATCCAACATGGAATTTCAATTAGTTTGATTTAAATTTTAAATTTTAAATTTTACTAGTTTAATTTCATACCACATAGATGATGCATTCTAAATTTAGTACTTTTAACCATTGTTCCTTCAAGGAACAAATGTGTTTTTGGGCATATATCTATGGGTTGAAATTCTGTTGTAATTTTTTGAAACTTTTTTTGAAGACAAAAAAATTGATTAGCTTCATAAAAATATAATTTTTTTCACAATCGGTGCATGGGAACTAAAGTTATGACCAAATAAGCTCAAAACAAGGGGCAAAGGGTAGTCCGGGAAGCAAAAAGAAATTGAAAAATTCTAAAAAAAATTTTGAAACTTTTTTCTTGTAGATTATATTTTTGTCTATTTGGAAAGCTTTGATTCATTTCATTTGGATTTGTTATGAGAAAGTTATGGACATTTCTATTTTTTGAGCAATTAGAGCATCTTCTTGAAAAAAATAACTTGTTGGATGCATTTCTGAATGCAATTTTATAATTTTTTCAAAATAAAAATTCCACGTGGTTTAGTTTACTTGCTAGAACAATCTCACCATTGGAATTAGTGCATTTTAATTCCATCTAAAATATATTAATATTTTAGATTTTCCTTCTATCTCATACCTACTTCTACTTAATAATTTTCTTAAAAATGAAATTTAAGATTTTTATATTTTTATATTTTTTTTTCCTAAACTCTCAATTCAATTCTCTACTATAAATATGTAAATCTCAAAACTCTATAGTGCAAAAATTTTAAGTTAAAAATGTTCAAAGTCAAAAAATCTAGTCCCTTAATGTGCTGAAAAACTTGTTTTTTCCACTTTAAATCTATGCAGTCAAAAATTCTGAAATGTTTTTTACAATTTTTTTTACTTGTTAGGTGTAAGATCCTATGGTTAGATTTGAAAAAAATTAAAATTTTTTTTACTCTTTGCTATAGAAATGGCAATTTTCAATGTTTTCTAGCAGAAAAAAAGGCTTTGGTCCTTTAAAGATTAAGATGTCAAATATCTCAAAGTCCAAGAACACTAGAAAATCACCCCACATTAGATATGAATGATTTGAAAATAATAAGTTAAGAAGGTGAAATAGCAATAAAAATTATTAAAATTTGATACGAAATTTATAATTTTAAACTAGTAAAATTTAGAATTTAAATCTTAAATTAAAAATAAATATTTTCATATAATATAGTATTGATATGATTTTGTAACCTTTTTTTAGAACAAATCCATTCATCTAATTTATATAAATTTGTTATATAAATTAAATTTATATAGCTTATAATATTTTGAAAATAAATTTTCATAAAATTCATTTATAAAGAAGACATCAAAGAAGATGCCTACAATTGCTTTCGCAACGTCTGCACATCTAGTCAAATGTCATGAAAAGCACAATGGATAGCAAGTTACATTCACAGAAAGTAAAAAATGTTAACGCCAAAAGTAATGTTCCTAGAAACGTCAGGATGTCTTATATGACATCCACAAAAATATCCAAGGTTGGAACATGGACTGATTGGGTATGATGATGTAGCATACCACATCAACATTCTATGTCCACGTCACATAATTTCTACATCATCATGCCATATCAGATGCCATGTCAGCATTCTATGTCCACGTTACATAATTTCCACATCATCATACCATGTCAAATGCCACATCAGCTTTTTGGCCTCACCACCTACCCATTATCCTCTTTTTCACCCCAGGTAGTCACTTTACCACTGATCGCAAAAAAAATTCTGTCTCAACTTTTGAGCTAAGTTTGACCAAAGATGTTGACATGGCTACACATGTTTTTTTGGACATTTTTGAAAACATTTGATGTCCACAACAATGGCTTAGATTGCATCATTGTTTTTCATAGTACCAGTATGTTGTGACTATAATTTAGCAATGCTTTCTACAACATCAAACCAACGTGATATCCCAATGTTTTTTGAGACGTATCGTATTATCCTAAACGTACAACGTTTTTGGCTTGATATTGGAAAAAACATAATTTTCTTATAGTGGATGTAGGTATGCTTTGCTACCTAGCAGTTGACCTTATAGCCATACCTTCATTTACATCTGAAATGTCTGATTTCAACTAATTATTACTCCAATTTCCATATTTTTCCTCTTATAAGGTAAAGAATGACTTGCTGGTTGAGAAATGTAGACACTATGTCTAGTTGGAGAACCCATACCTGGGTCCGGGATTGTAGCTAATGAGTGTCCCCTCCTCTTCCTGAAGGAAATTTGACCTACATTTGCATGTTGCTTCTTCTGTGGTCCACTTGGAGGCTCAGAAAATTCATTTCCTGAAGATGCACTCCGTCTAGCAATGTTCGGAAACAACCAACAACGGTCAACGTTGTTGAACTCCGGAAAAGTGGCAATATGGGCTACGAGGTCCTCTAATGTTTCATGAGCTAGTTGCATATTGGAGTCCTCCACATTGGCCTTTCCCCGTTGATGCTGCATCTCCTCTTATCATGTAGCTTCGTCATCCCCACTTGTTACACCTATCACTATAAGAAACCCCCGTCGATGGTGACATTGTGAGAAAACAGATGGTGTTGCAGAAAATGTGGATGCTTTTATTTTATTTCTATAGGGAAGTCCATTTTTTTGTGATGCCATTCATTGCATGGTTTTTTTTGTAATGAAACAATGGGATGTTTCATTTGCTATCCATGTTCCATGAGTCATCAATAATAACATTATGATGTTTTTTAGTGATGCCTAAGTGAATGTTTGATTGCCTCATCATCCAAAGCTTGGAAATGATTAAATTGAATTACAGAACTTCGCTAATTGGGCTAAAGTAAAAGGCTGACCGCTCTTGAAAAAAACACTACAACTTTCCTACCTAGATAATGGCCGTTGAAGTCATCTAAAGCTGCAATCCAGTATTCAAAAAAATCTTTTTCTTCAACTTTGAATGCTAATAACTTTCAATCTACACAGTCAAACTTCATGAAATTTTTACCATATGATCTCAGACAAGTAAAGTATAAGATCCTATGGTTAGATTCTAAATTTTGTTTGATTGTTTGTTTCCTTAGATGAGCATAGCAGAAAGGGCAGTTTTGGGTGATTTTTGACAGAAATAACCTTGGTCCTTTAGGGGTTAGAAGAAAAAAGTATTTGTAAAGAGGAACATACCCAAATCACTAATACCTTGACATGGAATTATGAATATTTTTCTAACTATGAAAATTTTTGTATTTGTAAAAAAATCCTATGGTTCTGTTTTTATTTCCCAATATTGAAAATTAAGTTCCAAAAGAACTTCATATGTTTATTTTTGAATGTACCAACAATGGAAACAAATGAACAAAACAAAGTCCTGTACAACTTTCATCTTGTTAATTGGAATACAACGATTCAGAACTTTGTGCATACATATGAAACTATCCATTCCGATCCTATTCAATTAATTAAGTTTTAAAAGGAAGGAATTTTGTAGCATTCCGTTTTGAAATTTATAACATTAAGTTTTAAAAAGACTTTTCTATTGTACTGACAAAATGGTATGAAATGACATGATTATTTAATAATTAAAAAATAATAAAATTCCATTAAAATTAATATTAAATTTATAAATTTTTTATAAAATAATAATTAAAATTTTTAAATAGTAAAATTAATTCAATAATATTATTTGACATGGAAATACTAATGCTAGATCCCATGTCCACTATCAATGGCAAAGTTTCCATTCATTTCAATATAACCCTTAAGCACTTTGATGTCCAATTTCTAAATGATAAACAAATTCAAGTCCTTATTTTTTTTTTCATTACTTCTTGAAAGAAAATCATCTGAATTTATGGAAATACTTTATCAAGTTGTCTTATCTTTGGGGACACAACTCTTGTATTATATGTAGCATTTGTTGGCATCAAAATGGCTTAGAAAATGGCTTCTGTAAAAATTATATTAAAATTAAGAAGACTAGAAACTTAAGTGAGGGCCAAATTATATAAAATGAGATTTAGAAAATGTTGGGTTGTAAATTTTTTTTTTTTAAATTCATAATATATATGAAAAATTGCAACACTTATATATAATTTTAAAAACTCATACAAGAAGTTTTCTCCAATGAAAATTAAAATTCATTCATAGTATTTTATTTATAATGAAAAAATATTAAATTTTTATTAAAAAAGCCCCCAAATTTGGGTAGCTTGTCCCACAATATACATATTAAAAAATCATGTAATTAGGTCTTTAATGCTAATATTTTTTCCAAAAATATTCATTTCATGTAAATAATTACATTTTTGGATTCCTTGTTAAAAGTGCTACAAGAGTTTTTTGCATTAATTCAAATTAAAACCCTTAAAATTAGACTGAAATGCATTATAAATAATTTCTAATCTCGGCCATATAGTATGGCACTTGGGTACCCAAGGTCCTATCTAATGGTTGGCTTTGGTGTTGCTAAAGTACATATTGTTTTTAAAATTATAAATGTAGAAGTATGTCAAGTGGTTGACCAAGCCAAAATTGCGTAGACTAAAGTTCAAAACTAGATTTGCAAAAATGAGGTCATAGATGTAAAGAGTGCAAAAAATTCAAAAAATTACCACATCAAAAGAACCTCATTTCAAATCCATTCCAACAAGTTTTATTCAAAAAATGATAATATTTTTCTTGGAATAGAATTTTGAATAAATTTCAAAATTTCTCTTTCAAAATTGATAAAAAAATACTGGTGATAACAATAGTGAATCTAACCATATGGATGGAATCTACAATTCAAAATCTACAACTTTTATTTTCATATCAATTCCAAAATATTCTTCCGAATTGTATGTACATTACAATGATTTTTCCCAAATCGTCAATTCTAAAGACAGCTCTGGACGTTCAGGGGTTAAGGTAGGTGGCTCCAATTCCGACCCGCTTCTAAAACCGATCTGGTACATTTTACTTCTGAAATGTACCAACTGCGTACATTTCAGAAGGGGGTCGGTTTTAGAAACCACTGTTTTTCAACTTCAAAAATTTGTAACTAATTCTACAAAGGTCCAAAAAATATGAAACGACTTGGATTAGATGCCAATTCCATTTTTCTTCCTGCCAAAATTCACTGAAAATTGTTTCAAGATGTTTAGCTTTCCAAAAAATGCAATCAGCTCTTAAAGGGTCAGTTTATGAACCCACTACCTTAAGAGGATAACTTCTGTAATACAGCCTGGGCCCGCTCACTCTGACGCAGGGCATCAATTTCCGAGTCAAATTGTTGGTGCATAGGGTTGTTTGCTTTGGTTTTGAGTTTTGAGTTTCTCTGCCATCGCTAGCTGAAGATTTTTGCGTAAGGACTGTGACTGAGGTACTCTATTGTGCTTGCCTTGTTTCCTGGCTGCTAATGGATCGACGCTCTCCTTTCGACTTTGGATTGAGCTGGGAAGCATGGTAGGTGATTTCATGGTCTGAAACCTGGTCTGATCCGGATATCACATGTAAATCTAACCCACCCTAGACCCAATTGAGGACTTCAGATAAGATTAGGAGGCCGAAACCCTAACCTAGTCTTCTGTGCCCACTTTCGCCTTTGCAAGGTCTCCTGCGAGCTCATCCTGGATGGCAATGGTGTCACTTCTCAGCTTTTGGCAGATGGTCCCACTAGGAAGGCGGAAGGCTTAGACTGGAGATTGCCCACTTGGTTTGAAAGGATTGGACCCATGCTGTGAAACTCTGACGGGAGTTGATCTCTGCTGTTGCAAACCAGCTCTACTAGTTGTGAGTAATGAGTTAGTTTGAACAATTGAGTTATTTTACATTTCCTCTGTTTATGTGGAGAAGGTCACCTCATTCTGGATGTGCGTGTTGTTGATTGTACTGGATTCTATTGTAGCTTCTCATCTCACATTGCCCTAGCTTACTCAAAATTTTGAATTCTTAGAATTTCATTGTTTGTTGGATTGTGGTTAGTCTCAGGTAGTTTTGAGAAGACTGTTTGGCTAGTGTGGTGTTCCTTTAGTTCATATTATTGAAGCTCTGGGAAGTACTCACTAGTGTAGGTGTATGAGTGACTGTGTTAGAAACATACGTCAATAAACAAGGCATGACAAAATGTGTTATCCATATTTTTCTCTTCTATATGTTCCTACTTGGTGTTAAAAGCATTGTTACAGACTGAGGGTCTTAAGAAAGAATTTAGACATAGTTCCAAATTGGGGTCAGATTGCAAACAATTCTTGTAACATCAAGTGGGAACAAACCCCAAGTCTTGGAAACTCTTAGAGAAAGTATATTGTCTATAATTATTTGTACTTACCTTTCTCTGGAGTTTACTGTAGAGGCTGTCTCTAGAAGTTTATGGAACTGTGATATTAGACTAAATTCCAGTACTGCGATTTTTAATTTCTGTATTGGTGAATATGTTTTAGCAAAAAAATGTTATAAAAAAGAATCCGCAAATGGATTTGAGGTTGCAGACCACATACCATAACGAACGAGTATAAATACACTATTCTCATTTTAATTCATTTTAATTCATTTTAAATAATATAAATGTATTTTTTATTCCACTGTTTGACATGGCCGATCTCCGGCCACCTAAGATATTATCAATGATTAATTTAATTTAAGAAAAAACTTCTTTATACTCGTTTTTTATGGCATCCAGCTTAGGAGCTCAAATCTTCAATTGAATTCTCTAAAAAGAAAGTTTTGTATTTCAAAAAATTCAGCAAGATTGTGAGTTCTCAAAGTCAAGGCTGTCTTTAGGTCTCATTCTTTTCCTACTGTGTGCTAATTGTGTGAGTCTCGATGGTGCATGATGTAGGTTTGGACAAGTACATGAAAGTGCCAACTTTGAAGCAGTGGGAGAGAATTCTTGTGGACAGTAAGTTTAGGTTGGTGTCCTTGCAAAGTAGGACTAATTTGTATGTCTAGAGTTGGCATCCTTGTATGATGTGGCAATTGCCAAGTCAAATGATTATTGCCAATTTTCCAGGTGACATTACCTAATGGGTGTCACAACAACTAACTTGCACTAGTCCTAATATATATGGTAGTATATTTTGATAATAAGATGTTGTTACTAGTTGTGTATGTATCTTAGTGATGTTAGATCTTCATTGGATGGGGTTCTAATTTTGTTATATTGGAAAGTGTATGAGTTGTGGACCTACCTTTGTTGACAACATGTACTTAATTAAGATATATTTGTGGTTGCTTTTTTCTTGAAGTTCCAATTATCATTTGGTTTTATGCCCATTTTTATTAATAGTCACTTGAAACAATCAGGATCTTATGTAAGGAGTACTACAAATAATGGGGAGTAAAGTGGCGCCGGTAGGTACAAAAGGTTAGAAGCTTCTAATCTATTTTCACAAAGAATGAGAACATGGTCATGGATTGGTCCAACCCCTATTCCTATAGCTTATTCTTCTTCTCATGTATATATGCATGTCCTTATTTTTGCTTTCCATATATAAAGTCAATAAATCACGGTTCTCTTGGAAATAGTGTGGATATTTTTATGGTATTCTTACTATTTTCTTGGGATACTTTCTTTCTCAGTGAAGTTGTCGACATCTATGTGGTTACCTTCATTTTGTTAGAAAGCCCATGAAATTTATTTGGTATAGAATTATAGTAGAAGTTATAGAAATTTAAAATGAAGTTATCTTTATATTATTTATAATAATTTCTAATACTTTTTGTTTTATATTTCAGGCTTAAAAGTATGGAACAAATCTATTGTGGAATTTGCAATGTTCTATGTCCCACAATTTCTAAGTTTTATGAACACAACACGACTAGGAAGGATGAGAATAAATTAAAGAAGTACAAGCTATATCCTCCAAAGGAAGAAGACGAGTTTCTAATCTTCAATATTCCAAAACCAAAGTCCTCATTGAAAGAACAAGGTAAAATTTCAGACCATACTCTTTATTTTATTTATTTTATTTTGAAATTTAAAAAAACCCTCCAATTTCTTCTTATTATAGTTTTATTAATATTAAAAGAAATCTAAATTTTTGAATTGTTGTATTTTGCATAGATCAAAACAGGTTCGAGAAAGATGCAAGATTATGGTGCTCCTTATGTTCTTTACCATCTAATGATTACAAGAGTTTTCTTGATCATAACCATGGTAAGAAACATAGAAGTAAACTTCAAGAATTGAATTTATCCATGAATCATGGAGAGCAAGACTACCAAGAAGATTATGTGCAGATTCCATTGTATCTCTCTGAGTATGGAGGTAAATTATTTTGATGCTTATATTTAAGTTATTTTTTTAACTTTTAAAATTGAAGTAACCATTATCTTCTTAGAAGTTTTAAATATTTTTTAGGCGTTCTTAACAAAGACATCAAAATTTAATATAGGAATATCACTTTATTATAATGAATGTCAAGAAATTTTTAAAGAAAATTATGTTGTATTAGGTTCTAATATTATGAAGTGGTATACTTATAGCACCAAATCCTCTACATTATGAGCTTCCATTGATTGGATTTGAAATTATAGAATCTTACCGAGCGAAAGGGATCTCTATTCCATCTATAGTGTGTAAGGTTTTAAAGGTAAAAAAATATGTGACTTGAGGTACAAAGAAGACCAAATGGCCTATGACAAAGATAAAGTAATTTTAGCATTGAGTGAGATTCATCATTCAGTGTTATTACTTGATGAGAAGGAGATTATTGGAATCTTTGTTTTTAATGAAATTCCTAAAGCTCAATGCCTTGAGATTGGAAAAATAAGCCAAGGCCTTCTTGCCACTGGTGGATTAGTACATTGTGGGGATAGAAAAGAGTTAGCTCAAATGGTGATGTGTGGTTGGAGGCGTGACCGTATTAAATCATCTACAGATATTGAGGCATTTGGAAGGTTAGTATTTCATTAAGTTTTACTTTTAAAATAATTTATAATTTGTTGTGATTATAAAAATTTTAATTTTTTATAACACATTTTAACTTTAAATTTGTATGTCATGTTTGACAGATATGTACATGGCATAAGAAGAGAAGACCAAAAAGCAAGTATCACAGCAACAGAGATTGAAGAAATTGGAGACTATCTAACAGGCATATTATTAACTCCACATTTCAAGCGACTTTTTCCATCATTCTTGGAGTACTTAAATTGTTCATTGACAAAGGGAGATTGTTCTTTGTTATTTGGGACTATTGGAGGCCAATATATAACGACATTGGGAATCACACATAACTACTTTGTCCACCCTCACTTTGATTTACAAGATGAGGGCTATGTTTTCCTTACTTGGTTTGTTAAAGGTATAATATTCATTACATTTATCTTCATAAATTTTAAATGTTATGTATAGATTTGAGATTCATAAATTATATATCTTATTCATATCAATACTAACTTAAAACATTATATGTTTGTGTAGATTGGCCAGGACCTCAAATGAAAAAAAGAGGAGGAGAATTTATCTTAGCTGAATATGGGGTTTTTGTTATGCCAACGGATGGATTAATTTTAGCTTTATGTACTAGGAGTGTGAGTCATTGTACTCGACTTGCAGTTGGCTTTGATGTGATTGGCATGTCAATGGAAATTCAATTGGGGTTTTGTAGATTTTGATTTGTATAGGCCTCTTACCTATTATTGAATGCGGTGATGCTCTATAGTGCACACTCCTCTATGAAGTCTCTTAGGGGTGCATGGGTTTTATCATTTGTGTCATGCAGTGATGATGACAACAAAGGAAACTTCAATGGCTATTCCAACCAATGGTACAACAACCTAGGGTTCTGCATGTACATCAAACCAATGGATCTATTATGGTAAGTAATCTCAAATGGAATAAAAAAAACATGTTGAAAATCCATTCCTTAGGTATTTTAATATTAATAGAAGTCAACTCTAATGTATTGGAAGATAATTTCTAAGATCCTACATTTGACCAAGTATTAGAATCCAAATTATTATAAAAGTAGGAGACCGGTTCAATGGGGTGGTAGTATGAACTTTTATGAGTCTATAAGTGAATTGAGATCATTTTCTTCTGTAACCTCAAGTGTTGGTTGTTGAGGATGTACCCTGTAGAAGAAGGTTTTTGTCCCCTAAATAGCATTGTTTCAAATGCCTACAACTTTGAAAACACTATTAAGAAATTTGTGAAATGGTCTATTTTTCTTTTTCTTCACGTAGCTGATTCTAGAGTATGAGTGTGTAGATGCGTGACTTGGCAAACTCCTTTGTCAACCTCCTTTACTAATACGCTTGAGTGTGGGGGTTTGAATATCCTTGTAGGTATTTTATTTTGTATTTGGAGTTGGTAATCCAAATGAAGGTTTTGAGGAGTTTTGATGGAGAGCTGTAAGTCTTTGTTTTTCATACCTCTTGCTTTGTAATGCTTGATCATTATTTCCTTGATAAGGAATCATATATACAATTGATGCCTCATTCAATGGTCCAATGAGCATACTATCTGATTTTGGTGGACAGGCTAAATAGATAATTCTCTAACTATAAATCCTTCTACAATTTTTTCTAATATAAAATTCTATTTTTTAATTTTTTAATTGGCAAATTGGAGACATGATATCTAGCAAGGGAGGTGTGGTCTCTATAGAGGAACTTGCACCATATTTGCATGTACTTGCATACAGTGAGGATGCTAAGGCAAGCTTCATTTCAATTTTTTTTAAATCAAGGTAGGTGTTCATACTCTTGCATAACTTTATAAGTAGTAGTAACATTAGCTATTTCATATTGTCAACTATAATACTTTTTGTGGTGTAGGCATCAAACACATAAGTTCTGCCAGTCCTACTACATTTTCATGGTCATTTTGAAGTAGACAAATAGGTAAGCATCTTCATCATAAGTGCTCCATATAATATGTTTTGTATCTCAAGCATGTATTCAAACTCTCACCTACACTAAAATTTGAAATCCACTAAATATGAAGAAACCTTACAAAATATGAAGATTTAGCAATATATAAAATATCAGATGCTCACTATTTGCACATTTGCACATTTGCACATTTTGGTCTTTTTAGGTTAGAGGTTGAATGACTTTTTGAGAGGGCATTTGTTTGTGAAATTTTGCACATACATTGTGGTTTCAAGTATGTTGTGACATTTCAATTTGGGTGTCAACTTTTTGGGCTTTGACCTATGACATACCATGTTACTAAATGTGGAAGTTACTATCTATGTGAACTGTTGTGTAGGAATACATTCTTTAGGGCTTTTACTCACTATAGTGGATAGCCATGGATGGACCATCATTTTGCAATGGATTATCTATCCAAAATGAGTAAAAGTTGTCAAACTATAAAGGTGAACTAACTATGGTGAGCAATGCTATGCACAATTATACTAGTGATAGTAGACTGTGAATTGGAAGTATTTAATGTCTAATTTGAGTAAAGTACTTGCAATTGTTCAATAAATCCGAGTTGATGTCTTTTGTAGATTTCAGTATTCTAGCACTATAAAGAATCTAAAGTCCAATTCAAATTGCAAAAATGTCAGCAGATGTGATTTATGCGAAACCTCTACTTACATTTACTCTTGTAATCTATGTTGAACTACTTGCTAACCAATGCTTACATTGACTCTTTGCAAACCGTCTCTTACGTCTTTGGAATGCTGTCTAGTATGGCTCAACATGACATAGAAGGCTTCATCTTATGCAACAAATGGAATGTGACCACAAGTGATGCAAAGCAGTGATTGGCTCATTATAGGCACATACGTTTGTTGTTGACATGTCATCCTATAGGTAGAAAATATTCTTGCCATTCATAATATGTTGTTCGTCAAGTCCGTTATAGTCTTCTCACCTGTAGAGTAGTTCTATATTAGAGATACTGAATGCACTAAGTTTAAGACAGTGCAAATGTTTGTCGTTGCTTTTGTTAAAAAAGTGGACATGCTAAATGGAATGACCATCCAGCTTCTAGAATACATATTTGAACTAACTTCTTTGGGGATGTTTGTGATGAAGGTACATTAGCGTCTGTACAATTATGTTGGGAACCATTGTCATGGTAGGGAACCTATACATATGTAGCAAGCATTTCCATTCTAATTTGTGATGATTTTGGTATACATAATGAGTCATTTATTTATTTGACTATCATTGCGGAATGTGAGCAGGTTTAGGGTGAAGAAGAAGCACATGGAGTCTCAAATCCAAGGAAACAATGAAAGCAGTTAGTAATTGAAAGTTGTAGCTAACCAAAGTGGACAGGGTGATTGGTCTTGCAAGAACATGGAAACTATAATCAGGTATCACTTTTTTGATGTGCACAATGAGCCTGGAGGACTTACTAGCAATATTTACTTCATGTAGCAATATGAATGCTAAATTTTCCTAATATGTGAAGGACCATAAGGATCTGGAATATGGTGAATGATTCTACATTGCAAATAAATAAATGAAGCTTCTTGCCTTGGTCAAGTAGTTCTTTCTAAAAACTATATGTTTCTATGAGTAAGGTAGTCTTGTATTCTATGCATAATGCTTGGATGCCTTTCAATCACTCATTGAAGATTAGTGGATGCTGACTACATATGAGATTAGTGATATCAGTCAATGCAATTGAGTTAGCATGAAGTTCAGTGCAATAGCCCTCCATTTCATTGCATGTCAAGTTGTTTTAGATTTTTAGCTTCAATCATGGTTTAACCATAATATATAGGAGCATTGTAAAAATTGTGAGCTTCATGAGAATGATTGTAAAGCCATGTACACTTAGCAAGGTAGGCATAATGACCAGTGATGCCATGCTTTTGCTATAGGTTAGACTTTGCCACTTGAGCAATGGCACTAGAGTTTGTAAAGTTCTTAATCATTGGTAGTTGCTGGTAGAGTGGTGCTCTCATCCAGGATTCCATGAATTCATGGAATATGATGTGAATCTCTTCTAGCAGTTTTGAGTCGCTAAAAATTCACTGGGGTCCAAGTTAGGCTTTTGCTCCCTTCTAACATTAGAGAGAAGAGATAATTTGATTATAAGCTCTAGCCTAAGCAATGACATCCTATACACTGCACCACATGACCTATGGTCTAGAATTTTCTCACGGATATGCCAAAATTCAAACGTTTAGTCTTGTTGAATGTCATCACGTGAGTGTTTGAGAAGTTTCAATTCAACGTCTATGAGGATGTGGTATGACATTGAAGACAATGTCCACAACACAGTAATTCCAGACGTTCCACTGACTACAAAGCAACATTAGTGGGACTGTGTCTGAAGTCAAGCATGACCATTCCATAGAATGAGACAACCACACATAGTTGTGTAGTGCACATGATGACCAAATGGACCTCAACATAGGTTTACAATATTTCTTGTTTCAACCTATGTACAATTTGATGCCGACTTGCGCTTAGGTAAAATTGTGGCATTCCAAAGTGTCACCTAGATGCATATCAGTGTCATCACTGAATAACTTCTAAAAGACGTTGACACCAATTCTTAGGTTACATTGAACATAAAAGAAACACCCATGCTTTCAAGCTCATGGCTTCTTATAGTCAATTGGAACATCTATTGACACTACATGTTGCCGACAATGAGGCTTGTTGTGTTGCACCACTACTATTATCCAAAAGACCAATGTCAGCAAAAAAAACACATTCAAGCATGCAAAACATTTGAAAATGAAACCGTGAACCCCTAAACAATGTACACATGTGGTGCTCCGCACAAGCAACGATGTCAGCGGAGACAGACACGGGAATGTTATTGGCACCACCGCACATCATTGGTTTATCAAATTGTAGAAGCCACGTCACTTGCCATGAACTCCAGGGCAGGGCAGAAAATTTGTTGACTTGTCAATGACTAGCTGAAGTGCGTTGACGTGGATGCCATGTGGCGCTCATTTGAGGCTTCTTGCTGGCATGTTATAGCAAGTGTTTGAAGCTGGCATCTCTAATTCAAGGCTTGTTAGTCTAGATTTTAGTCCGTTTTTGCCCTGTCAATAGGAATGGATTTTAGGTGACGTTGCATCCAACGCCTTCTTTGTCCACCAAAACGTATTTTCTCGTCTTCAAAAACATTACTTTGGACGCGGTCTTCTTCTAGTGTATTTTGGATTCTACAATTCCTTGTTCACATGGATCTAGTGTTGCAGATTGAGGGCGCAAAATCCTATGTTCTTCTTGTAGTCCCACTTTATGAGCTTCATCGCACAAGTCCTCCCTCTCAAATTTCTCCATTTGTTGAAACTAGTCTTGCTCTTCTTGTCGATCCTCCTCTTCTCCCCACTTTTCCTCCTCATTGCAAAACTCTAATTCATTGCTTTCGGGACTTCTCTATCTATACCAGCTCCTTTCATCTCCTTCATTGCTCTCTTCACTACCATTGCTAGAACTCATGGTTATTAAACAAAGTTGGAGTTCATAATTGCAATTGAACATAATGCCACTTGACCAAGCTTTGTGAGTAGTATCCTCTTGTTCTACTTGGCTAAATTTGTCCACTTCTATTGTGTATAATACTAAAAATTTCAGCAGGGTTTCCAAGCACTTTTGTTAATATTTGTCACCCGCCGACCATGTCTTGGGACATTTTCTAAAAATATAGTTTATTGAATTTTAAATGCTTCAATGAAATTGTGCACTACTCATTGTTAAAGTGACGACTAATACATTTAAAAGCACTCTCTAATAAATGCTAAAGCATTTAGTTTTTCTCATTTTATTCAATGCTTCACAATTTAAAACTAATCTTTGTATTCCATACCCTCAAAAAAACACCCCATCCACATCTTCATTAAATTCACTTCCCATTGTAAAAACAATTTGTTAGTGCTTCAATTAGTACACTTTATTTTAAACTTCTACTAATTATGCCCTCATGTACAACCACTGAGTGCGCTTTGTACGCAATCTTCTCAATTGATTAGTATTCCAAATGCATGCACATACGGTACTTTTTTTCCAGTACACATACTAGGTTCCATTTTCAACAACTCAATGCCCTATTGTTGGCTATTTTATAGGGGTGGTTCTTAATGCCCGAATACTTTTCGAGTCCTCTCCTATAAGGCAGAACAGATCATTGGCAAACTCAGTTTGACTTTGTGCCATTGTTGATTTTTTTTAATTCTACATACAAATATAGAAACAAGTGTGAGAAATTGTGAGAACAATTGAAAAATAGTTTTTGGTAAAGTCTGAATTTGTTATGAATTTTTGAAAGAATCCAAAAGAGTCTCTAGACTACCCCAAAATCGATATAAAGTATATTCATAATGGTCATCTTATTCACTTGAGGTACTCACAATATTTTCTAACATGGTCACAACAGGAAGGCCTAAAAAAGTCACTTCCTATAATG
This sequence comes from Climacium dendroides, assembly GCA_950106755.1. Classification (NCBI taxonomy): domain Eukaryota; kingdom Viridiplantae; phylum Streptophyta; class Bryopsida; order Hypnales; family Climaciaceae; genus Climacium; species Climacium dendroides. The sequence goes on along the minus strand of OX467090.1, from coordinate 15,095,660 downwards.
ATTTGACACTCAAAAGGTGAAAGATCCCTAGAGTAGTCACTAATCATCCATTACCTTCATTGATTGTCATCCAAAAGTCTCATTTATTGAAACAAAATATAATAAGTCTTTCCCTAGGTGTCCAAAATGGGACTTTTGTCCATCATCAATTGTACTACCTTATTCATGTCAAACTCTTAAAGTAAAGAGGGGAATGTAGATTCAGGACTTTGGGGCAAAATAAATAAGAATTTGATAAGAATTCAAACAAGTGATTTTTGTTTTTGCAAGTTTTTTTGTTTCTTCCCATTCTTATATGAATATATTTAGATTTTGAAATCTAAATCATGAAACATCAAGTGACCATGTTAATCACATTGCTAAAGGATAGACAAAATCACATTTTGACATATTTAGATTTACTTCATTTGTTACCTATAGCTCCCACTGAAAGTTCTTAAAGACATTCATAATCCCCCTAGAGATTGCTAAAACTTCAAAGGTATATCCTAAAAATTGTATTTGTAATCACTTTTTCAACATTCAAATATTTTACTTCCTCTGTCCCAAAATGATCTTATTGGCATGAAATCTTAAACCTAAAATGATTTTCTTGAAGTAACGTGGAGGAAGGGCCCACATATTTTGAAAAAGTTAAGAATACACAGCCAAAAAAAATGTGGATTAACTATTGTAGACACTAACTTCATTCCAAAAACCACCATAGATTGCCACCTTGCAATCCAAACAAACCGTGTTGTTAGCCAAAATTACATGTTCTAAAATCACATGTCCCAAATTTGGTATTTATATCATCATTCCTAAGATTGGTTAGCCATGAATGTCCACTTAGCCAACAGTATCCCTGACAATCCATCTTGTACTTGAATTGATAGTGCAGGAAGCAAAAAGAATAAGCAATACTGGAAGTTCTAAAGATGATCAGTAGGCGGTACTCTATTAAAATGGCTCCAAAACCTTACGTTTCAAAATATTATAACTACAATAGCAATGCATCACATTCTACTAACAACTCAAACTAGATTCTACAAAACATTAGAGGTTTTTTGGGGGTTGGGAGGGTTGTTTTAGGCCTATTCCCTTTATTGTTCCTCCAGTTATTAAAGAACGGCTCATTGTCAAAAAATTATATATATATATATATATATATATATATATATATATATATATATATATATATATATATATATATATATATAAATGAAAAAAAACTAATTTAAAAAATATATATTTGTATATAATGTGGCAATCTCTTAGCCATACTACTATTGCAATACAGTTCCTAGGTTTCCAAGAGCTCAAAAACTTGTAGCCCTCCACAAACCCCAAACATCCACTAATGAAGTCATTTTCAACCTTAATCTAAAACATTTTGTAAAATAAGAAGATCACTTAGGGACAGAGGGAATATTTTGTATGTTCCCATTTTGTAACTGTATATGTTTAAAATTCTACATTTGTATTGTTCACATGCCTTCTATAATACTCAGATGTTTTTATAACTAATTGAATTACCATGAATTTTTCATTGACGAGTGAAGAAGTCACATCAAATACAACTCTTAAGAAATCTTAAAATTTCATCATAGTTATTTATTTTATTGAAGAACATTATAAAGTTAATCAAATTTCTATGTCTCTCAGCAATTAGAATATCAACAAACCATTGTGATTATAGAACAAAAGTTCAAATTGAAATAAGATGTTGAATTTTGAAAAAAAATTCAAATTTTCAAATTGGAGTAGAATCTAGACTTGATAAAGTTCATTTAAATAATTAGGCATAAATTCAAATAGACCATTTTTCTAGCTAAAGTTAGAATGAAGAGTAAAGAGCATGGATTTAGCATTTTCTTCTAAAGAAACATCAATAATACCACAATTATAAGCGAATTTCTACCTCAATCCATTCATTGCAAATGCTATTGAGCAAATCCCCTAAACGATTTGCATGACTTTCTTATCATATTCTACATCCATGTATGAAGTCATTCATAGGGCATGAAACAATTATCTTAGTTTAGCAAGGTGAGCCTTCATATAGTAGATAGTGTAGTAAGAAATTTCCTAACAAATGACCTTTCCAAGACCTTGAAGGAGTAAAAACTATTGATTAGATTAACATTCCTTAATTTTGAAATTGTATATCCAAATTATTGAGTTTTATTCAAATCATATATATTAATTATTTTCTAATTTTCTAATTTTACAATGGCTTCTCAAAACAATTGACCTAGTATATTTTTTATTTTAGTATTTTTGACATTTTACATTTGAAATTGGATTTTACATTCAAAATGATTTTGCTTTGTTCAGTAGCAAAACTAACAAATTGAGGATTCTCTACTTTAATTTTTCATCTATTAAAGGTCTAACAGTTCTAAAAATGATTTTCTTGCAATTCAAAATTGAGAGACTACAATAATGTTTTTGAAGTATAAAATGAACAACTTAAAATATAATTGTATTATACATTTACAAATCTAATACATGATTAATAATTTTTTTAAATTACAAATATAAAAAAATCAATTTCAAGAACTCAATTTTGCTTGTATTTACCACTAAGCCACCACTTTTTAAACACATGTTTAAACTAGACCAACCAAAATGGCAAAATGGAGAATATTCTACAAAAATTTGGTCAAATTATGTTATATATGTTCTAAATAAAAAATTCATAATTTTTCATTGTGGACAATAGGTAGAGGTATAGTCTAAATTGAAACGTGTCAATCTTAATAGTGAGATTGTTACAGTAAGTACCCTTTATCCTATAGACCTTTCTGTTTTAATAATTGATAAAAAAGAATTCAAGAACAAATCCTATATATTATTTTTAAGGAAGATGCTCTAATCATGACTCTTCATAACTTATGCATCACTAATCCAAATGAAATAAATGAAAACTTTCCATATAGACATAAATATATTCAATGAAAAAAGATAAATTATAAAAATTAATTTATAATATTTTCATTATTTTTTGTTGTTGGGCTTGAGAACTTTGTGCTTATAATAGGTGGTTATAACTTTTTCTTCCAGCCACTAATTGCAATAAAACTATATTCCATGAAAACTTGTACAATACCTTACTTTCAATTAAATTATAAAAAATTAGCATAAAATTTGACATTAGAAGAACTAGTTTCACATCCTTCAAATCCATTCTAAAACTTTAAACCTGAAGAGATTAAAATTGTGATTTTTCCTTCATTCTTGATATTTTTGTTGAATTTTTTAGATTTGAAAATAGAAAAATACATTATCCTCTTATATTATATTGTGGATAATTTCTAGTTTAACTAATTAATTGGTATTCCCTCTATTCTAAAATGGGCTTTGAGTTGGACAAAATATTTAGGATTAAGATTGAAAATAATGTTATTTCAATCCATTTTGAGTTGTAAGTTGAGTTTGGTGCACTTCTATCATCCTTAAACTTTTGAATTTTGGATCCCTTTTCAAACCACATGCATTCAAGTACTAAAAAGGTGGAGATTTTTAGGCATTTTCAACTAACATGGGTGGGCAATTAATTGTTGAGTGTAAGGTCATCATTTTGTAAGCAATTAGTTAGGGTTGGAGCTCTTGTGTGGTATCTCCTAGAATGATCCAAAACTTCATGTCCTTCAATTGGGCAATACTCAATGAGATATAAAAAAACAAGAATGACTCCACTTACTAACTACTGTTTATATTACTCACACATTAGAGAACCTCAATTGTTTGTACAAACAATGTTGGTTGATACCTTCACTCATTATCATTGCAGTAGTCCCTTTCTACCCACATCACAACATGGAACTAGAAGATCATTTGGGGACAAAAAATTAAGGGAACTAGAAGTTATTTTTGTGACAAAAGGAGTCTTTTATTTATTTTTAGTTGGAATTTGTTTTGATTCAAGGCCATTTCTTTCAACATGTAAGAAACTTTCCGCAATACACTATAAAGTAGTATCAATAAAATTTAACTTTATATTTTTTTATAACTATAACTCAAAGATGCCATCATTATAAGGCATCAAAAAGTCAATTGAAAAAGATACATATAACACTTGGTTCAAAGTTGGATCTTCATTAAGGGTTCTATTTAATAATTGTAGATCTATATGAATAAAATATTAAATCCTACTAGAATCTTTTTAGTCAATTTAGTAGAAGTGCCAAAAGCTTAGTCCCAATCTTTTTTCCTTTAGTAGCCTTGATTCAAAATTATATTTATTTGAAGTAAGAACCCCTTAAAGTAACATTTTTTCTTGTTCCAAATTTTTAGTCATTAGAATGTGAAAAAAAATGTATTAGATCATTAACCCAATCAATGACCTTGTTTAATAGAATTCATGTGTGATTTGGATTATTTATAGGTTCAATTCTAATAAACAACACACTACACTGATATCTTGAGTATATATCCTATGATTCAAAGTTTGGAAATTTGTCAAATATTTATAGAGTATTAAAAAATTACAAAATAACTTGAGATGGATTTTTCTAGGATTGGCTAATCTAGTGTACTTTTTTTCCATTCCGGTGGCCACAGATGTTGAACAAGAAATAGTAGGGGTCAGTATACCCTTTTTCACCCCATTTTCAATCTTCAAAAAACAGAACATGGCACTCTTGTTGGCTTTCCTTGGCTTAGGGTCTGTTCCCACCAGTCATTATGGCAGCAATATTAGGTTAGGAACTAGTAAAAGTGGAGGGGGAGTTCCCACATGAACATTAGCATATTTGCCGAGCCTGCACGGGTGCTAAGTTGGTGCTCAGGTAAGGTCGCTCATCGTAGAAAATGTTAGTAGTTCAGAGCATCGCCACGACTGCACTTCAAGTAGGGGCGCCAAATGCAGCCTTGGCATGTGGATTTAGAGAGTGGGGCTTCCCCGCTACTACTCTGCCCGACAGTTGACGCACCAAGCCAAGGCACAAAATGGATATTAAATGCAAACAGTTTGAAGGTTTTGAAATGAAATCTACAAAAATTTAACTTTCAGTGCATTACCTCACATTGTTTGTGAAGCACTCTCAACTTATTTCGAGTTTTTATGGAAGAAGGGAAGCTCAGTATATGCACATGGGGTGGTAGAAGGTAGAACAAACAATGTGGGATAAGTAAAATTAAAGTAAGTAAGAGCTCAACACTCAAAGTTAATTCAAAAGTAGGCAATGTAGAATGAACTTTAAATTAACTATGAGTGTTGAGCTCGTACTTACTCTAATTCTACTTATCTCACATTGTTTGTTTTACCTCATACCACCCCATGTGTATATAGTGAGCTTCACTTTCCACTCAAAACTTAGCAAAGTTGAAAAGCTTGCCTACCAACTGTCTACACACAAATAAAGGGAACTTTATTGTAGTTGGAAGATGATTTTCTTTTTCAATTTTTTTGACACAAGTAAAGGATGAACTGTCGTTCAAACTACTTGCGAGGTTATTTGAGGCTAGGTGGGGTCAGTGTCTCGACGATGGCGTAGAAAGTACTGTCAGTACCTCGAAGATGGAGTGAAATGGGCACCCCACTAAGGTAGGTGGCTCTTAAACCGACCTTTTAAGAGCTGATTGCATTTTTGGGACAGCTAAACATCTCAAAAAAAATTTCAGTGAATTTCGGTAGGAAGAAAAAAAGAATAATCCAAGTCGTTTCATATTTTTTGGACCTTTGTAGAATTAGTTACAAATTTTTGAAGTTGAAATGCAGTGGTTTCTAAAATCGACCCCCTTTTGAAATGTATGCAATTAGTACATTTCAGAAGTAAAATGTACCAGATTGGTTTTAGAACCAGGTTGGTTTAAGAGGCACCTAGTTCCATTTGCTAGTGCCCTCAAGAGCCACCTAGTTCCATTTGCTAGTGCCCTCTCCAAATTCTGGTGTGGCCTGTTGTTTGGCGCGCTTGTCGTGGCTTTCTTGCACAGCTTTTGCATGCTAGATAGCGTGCACGTGTCACTTGAAGTGCAACCATGGCGATGCTCTTAGGCGGCACAATTAGTGGGAAACACGATAGTGCGGCTAGATATCAGCTTTTCCCACGATAGTGAGGCTAGATATCAACTGTAGCAGACAAGGAATGAATGATGGAAAGTGCTGGACTAGTCCTTAGGGTTGGTTTCGAACTTGCTGCTCAATGAACTGTCCTTCTCTTTGTTCGAGGCGGCCTTTTACCTAATCACAACATTCTTATCTTCAACTCCGTGGGAATAGACCCTTACGGAGGTTCCATTCTTTAAAGATTGCAAATGGTCATTCCTCTCTTCCTGAGGTGAAAAATGAATGTGAAGAATATTTCTTAATAAGGTGCCCCTGTTCCTTAAAGTCATTCTAGGGTGTATCTAAAATAAAAGACCCCCTATTTTGTACTTATTTTGTACTTAATTAATTTATCTTCAATTCTCTCTCCCAGCCAATTTGAAGCTTTCTGATTGCAAATATGAATTCAAAATTTGCAAATTTTATCATGCGTGTCAAATAAAAAAAATTCTGTTGGCCGAGCGAGGCGGTTCACCCTGTCCCGATTGATTTCGTCGTTGCTGCTGCCGATTTCATCCTCACCGTCGTTGAAAAGCCCGTGGATTAGGGTTTCACGTCTTCCAATGTTAGCATCCTCGCAGATGCTATCTGGTGCTTGTGCTGAAAGGAAGGCGAGCGATTTCACAGACAATTTTTGTAATGTCCTGAGAGAAATTTAGTGCTTAAGAAATTTTGGCTGATGAAGAAGGCTTTGGCGGCTTTGGGATAGAGCTTGACTGTGTTAGAAGGGAATGCAGGGGAGCTGAATTGTAGTTGTGAGATTTCGATCGCCGCCTGCGTCGCATGGTAATCGTGCTGACTGTCTGATCAGAAAATTACTGCGGGAAAATAACTACAAATTCAATCGCAGGTGAATGCATTCTCCATTCTCCATTTCTCATCCTCCACACGACACCAAAACGGGTGGCACACTTTCTTAACGAAGAAGGGCTCCCTATTGTCTTCTCTTTTCACTCCACAACTTCTCATTCTTCATAGAAGTTTCATATTTGGAGAAGGTGTGACAACCCTAGGTGTTGCTTTTAGGGGTTCTTACTTCAGCTGTGACTCTCCTTCTCGGAAACATACTTGCAGAGTCCCCGATAGCCTTTTCTGACCTTGCGTTTTTTCGCTCTTGTCTGGTGCGTGACGTCCCATCGTTGTCCTACAGCCCGAATCGATAATCTGGTTTCAATTTCGCACCAACACGATTAGAATGCAAAGTGTCGTGATGCCAGGGTTTAGGATTTAGATGTACTCTGATTTTTGTATTGCGGGAGAAGTGCAGAGGAGTTGTTGTCATGGCCAGCGAAGGCGCGCCTGATTATGCGAATGCAGCTGTCGCTCAGGAGGAAATTGCAGTCGATGAGAAGAATGTAGATGGTGAAGCTGAACCGAAGACTTTTCTGAAAGGCAAGAGGAGGTCGGAGCAAGAGGCGCAAGGCAAGGCAGGAAAGCAGAAAGGGCAGTTACCTAGAAAGAGGTTTTTCAGGGCCCGGGCACACAGTAATCCTCTCAGCGATTGCCAATTCGCTGTGTATGTCTTGTCAACTCCGTGTTATAATTTTTATCAATTTCTTAATACTTCGCCATGGGTCTTTTGGATATTGGTCTGAATTCCAAGTATGAATTTGAAAAGGAGTTCGAATTGCATTTCTTGAAGAAATTCTGTGCTGTACTTGGTTTATGTTTTCTTTTCATTTTTTTTCTTTTGGGCCCTTATTGAAAGTTGATTTTATGATACGACTTTCTTTTGGTAGGCCTACAATGCCCAGTGAATTTGATTGGTCAGAGAGCTTTCCAGAGTTTTTCTCCCAAGAAGAAGTGTCAGGTGAGGAATGTTCTCCTGATTCTTCAAGTGGTAATGCATTAGATGTGGAGTGGGTGCTATTATTTCTCAATTTCAATGTGATGAGTTGTACTCTACGATCTTAACTAGGTGAAGTTTGAAGTGATTTTGGATGGATTAGTGTTGCAGTCTTTCAGATTGTTGAGGCTTAATCCGCTCTTGCTTTTGTTGTGACTGGGGATGTGCCAATTTTTGTTTGGTCTTTCCAAGGTTAGCAGGCCTCTTAGATGAAATTACATACTGTGTTGGATGTCATGCCGTATGCAGAGGGCAGAGATCTGAAGGTTCGATTTGCTGATATTGGTTGCGGTTTTGGTGGTCTAATTGGTACATGCCTACGATGACTAGTTTGTCTCCATTTTATTTCTCTTCATATCGAGTCTGGGTTCAGATGCCTCTACCTGAACGCGTCAATGGTTGTCGTCTCATTGCCCCACCTGTTTCCTGACGCTCCTTCAGCATTCTCTGTGAGCTTCTTTTTTGGTATTTTAAGAGATATAATTAGACATTCATTCATTTTCTTTCGGCCTGGTCCTGGTGGTCACGCGGTGTGAATATAGTTTCTGACAATTGCTTCGTTAAACTTGCAGTCCAAATGTCGCCACTGTTTCCTGAATCTTTGATGGTGGGGATGGAGTTAAGAGACAAGGTTTGCTTCTATGTTCAATATTTCTTGAATCTGTATTGTTTAATCCCTAGATTCAAACATGTCACTACCTATACTTGAGGTATTAGTTCTCATTACTGAAGTGGGACTATATTTCTTACTGAGTGATGTGGACACTCACAATTTGGATTGTTGAGGATTTCCGTTGCTTTGTGTTCTGAGAACTTTATTTAATTAACCACAGATAATATCTGAAATGTCAGGTGAGCGAGTATGTGAAAGAAAGGATCATTGCATTACGTGAGCAACATCCAGGGCAGGTATTTGTGGATAATTTGATGCTTAGCGTTTGGTAGTCATTTTCTTAGAAGATTCATATTGTTGGTGAATATTTTAGTCATGTATAATTGCAAATTCTTTTGTTAAACTTGTAGCCGTTGTGGATTATTGACGCTGGCATTTTCTTCACGAGGAAGAAATTATGGCTCTGCATCTTAGGGATTATCGGATTTTTGTTGTGCAGTATAAAAACATATCAGTTTTGAGGACAAATGCTATGAAATACTTGCCAAATTACTTTGAGAAAGGCCAGGTATGCTGTGCTGCAAAACTCACTTGTCTGGAACACGTGAAGCGTCATCTTCCATCTTCTTCGGGTCATTGACTTTAAGGCACAAGAGTTTTTGCGCTGAAATTATGCTTTGTATATTTCGCAGCTCCAAAAGATGTTTTTTTTATTTCCTGATCCTCATTTTAAAGAAAAGAATCATCGACGACGTATTATCAGGTATTTTGACTTGCCATGCCTTACAATCAGTGTTTCTTGCCATTTTCTGATTTTTAATGCTAAACGTCAGAGTAAGAGGCAGATAGCTTGTCCCTCTTTTGATTTCACCCAAATGGTAATTGTGTGCAGCACTGCTTTGCTCGCTGAGTATGCATACATCATGGCTGTTGGAGGTACGTCTAGGACTATTAGCTTGTCGTGGCTACGTGCGTCTTCTTTGGAGAATATAAGCCCTTTAATGAAGTGACTAGGATTTAGTTTGATTTTGTGATCGTCAATACAGGCTTGCTCGCTTTGTGAGATCTCTCATTCCTTATGTTGTGCGGATTATTGTGGATTGTCTTTTGGCAGGCATTTTGTACACAGTAACGGACGTGCAAGAATTAGGAGAGTGGATGAAGACAACTTTAGATGCACATCCCCTCTTTCAACCGTTAACTGATGAGGAGATGGTAACTTCCTCATTCCTTTTCGCTATTGTCGGTTGATTGCTTTGCGTATATCTACTGAACTGCTTATCCTACATCAACATAGTGGTTTTAGAGTAGAAGGAAATTAGGGCAATTTTGTTTGGGTGGAATACATGCATGTTAGAGTAATCTCTACTTTCAAGGTGACCAGTTTGACATAGAATTAGACTTGACTTGTAGGCAGAGCATGGTTAGCAATCTAATTGTATAATGTGGTTGCAGGAGAAGGATGTCTGTATCCCACTTTTGACGACTGCAACTGAAGAAGGTCAAAAGGTACAGCAACTGCTTCATTCTATATATTGCAACCCCATTGATAATTATCAAGAGAAAGCAACTGGTCCTTCAATGTGTCACCTTTATTTGTATTTCTACTCATGCCTGTAAATCCAATATGCATTAATTGTAGTTTCAGTACGAGACGTAGTCACGTGAGATAGGTTGATAAAAGTGAATATCTAGACAGTGGAATCTCTTCAAGGCCGTCCCATGCATGCTCTAGAGTTGTGTAGTTGATAACTGTGTCTTCTGTTGTGCAGGTGGAACGGAATGGAGGTTCGACATATAAAGCCATTTATAGACGGGTAGCTGGACCAGAAAATTCTGGTGCCTAGAATGTGATTATGTCGTGAACGTGAGCACCTTCTCATCCAGGTCTGTTGTTGGTACAGAAAAGTCCCTATGAGGAATTAAAGATGCAAGCTCGCATTGGTTTTCCTGCAAGTGTAGAGGAAGTATCGAACACCAATCTGGTTCCAAACAGCGCGACATTTGTATCATGTTTACTTAACAAGGTAGACCAACCTCATGGATGATTAACCAGTCTGATGTTGCCATCTACTTTTGGACTCTATCGGAACAGTTGGTAAGTGATGACTGATGACTGCTTGTGATTTGTAATGCTTTGAAACAATCCTTATAAAGCGCTAGTCTTCTTTTCAACTCCACTCTTTTGGAAGTCACCCTTGTTAATGCACACGTTCTAGTTTGTGTCAGCTTTCTCGCTGAAGGCGTCATCCTCGGTCTCCTCCACTATCTCTCCTTTTATCTCTTCCAAATTCTGTTCACCTGCATTATTGTCTTCTGCAATGTCTCCATTAGTGTCTTTCGTAGCGTCTGAGTTTCCTTGGTAGTATTTGGGTTTGGGTTCCAAGACTTGAGGCAAATGTTTGTATTGTTGAGGATTATTGTGTAAAACCAATTTCGTGCAAGTTTGGCGCATGTTTTCAACTCTTCTATCTTTTGTTCTATGACTTCAATGCATGTATGATTAATTTGAATTTTTGAAGGGTGCAATTAGTCTAGTAGGGTAGGATTCACTTCATTGAATTATCAAAGGTGCTCATTTTAAGAATCAAGTAAAAAATTAATCTTCAAATGATGCTATGGAAGACAAAGGTGCAACTATTCATCCTCAGAATTTTGTTGTTAAAAGAGGTCTTTTATAGTAGTTTGACTTCCAAAGAGTGCTTTTGCATTTTTTGAAGCCAACTAGTAGTTGGTGCTTGCTATGCTACGCATTCATTATTAGAATTTCATAAGAATTTTTATGTATTAGATAGAATGTATAACAAAAATTTCAATAAATCTTCAAATAAAAATGATTAAAATTTTTGTATAATTTTTTTTATAAGTAAGCAAATATTGAAAAGTACAATAGAAATTTATTGAATGATGAATAAAACATATACAAAGATAAATACTATAAAAGATACACATACATTAGAATGCATTAGAAATTTGATTCCATTGTTATAAAAAATGACAACCCAAATTGAAAAATTGAAAAGAAAAATTTATAAATCTCAAAAACTTTGTGAACAATTTAATTGTTGTGGAATCCAAAATCGCTTCAATTGAATAAATTTCTCAAAATCATTTGGTAGTAGCAATAGAAAATTGAAATCATGAAAGCTGAAAGTTCACAAAAGCACAAAATCATAGAAGTGCAAAGCCAAGGGAAGCAATGGATTTGCTACCTCTATAATATCATCCTATGGATCCTATTTAATATCACCTTAATTGCAACAACTATATTATTTTTATAATATCACCCTTTGTAAAAGATGATATTATAGAAGTGATTACAAACTGCTACTCTATTTCTATAATATCACATTGTGTGAAAATACAATTTCTATGTATACATGATTGAAAATATTTTTATAAAATATTTAAAATAATTATTTTAAAGACTTATTGAAATCATTATCATGCATTCTATTCAAATATATCAAAATTTTACTAATATGTGATACAATGAATGCGTAGTGTAGCAAGCACAAGCCCCTAGTATCAATGATAGCATTTGTGATATTACAGAGGGAGTTATGATTTTAGTAGTATGATGATTATTCATATAGGATCCAAAGGGATGATTTCCATGGTTGCTAGGCTGTCCTTTAAGGGTTAAAAAACCTAAATGGGTTTGACTAATCAATTGAGTATTGTTGCTATTATGAAACTTGCCCAAAAAATTATTGCACTATAGGTGGATTGTAAGATTATTGGACCCAATTTCCAAATTTTATCATGGATGACAAATAAAAAATTCTTGTGTTTTCCCTAGGGTACATTCACCGTGCAGGGTCCACTTCGTATGGCCAATTTAACTTCCTGCGCTGTAGTTCCCTTGTGTAAAATATTTCATTTCGGCTTCCAAGGCTGAAACGGACAGGGAGAACTGACCCCCTCATTGCCCCCGCCAGGGTTAATTGTGTAAAAGTCCCCTAATTTTTTGCCATGATTTTTTTAAATTTCTACACTGCCCATACATAATTTGGGGCCGCTGATTGCAAATCTGAATTCAGAATTTGCAAAAAAAATCATCTGATTGCAGATAAAAATTCCACAGCGTTTTCTCCAGGGGTAAAACGGGGCCGGGGGGCAGTTCACCGGAGAATTGGCCCCCTCATTGCCCCGGTCAACTGTGGTTTGACAAAAAAAAAGCCCCCTATGTTGTGCCAATTTTTTTGGCAATTCTTGCATCTCCCTGTAGTAATTTGGAGCCTGTGATTGCAAATATGAATTCAGAATTTCAAAACAAAATTAAGCCTTGCAAATAAAAAATTCCAGGGCTTGCCCTGGAGGGGCAATGAGGGGGTCAATTCACCCTGGCCTGCTATTTGCCATTCATGTGCCCGTGTTCTTTAAAAGATGCCGAGGGTGTTCACTTATTATAACTTCCAGAAACGCCGCAACAGATTCCGCTCTCCTCCGAAGAAAATCTGTTTGGGGCAATTTCGATTGCGGCATTGCCGAATGCAATCAATCGGAGTTAAGGCGCAAGTGCAGGGAATTGCAACGTTGGACTGCACAGAGCCGGGTGCAGCAATTTGCTGACGTCCTTCGTCGGTTGTCCATGTCCCCGGAGCCCTTGCAGGGCGGCCATGGCGGATCACGGCAAGCGGACGCCCCGGCGTCTCCTGCGAATGGAGGGTGTGATGACGGCCGTGCGCAAGGCCTCGCCGAGGTTTCTCAGGGTGCAGGACTGGAGAATGGGCGGATTAGGGTTTCGTCCCAAGCGCCTGGTGAGCCCAGGCAAAGTGACGACGCCTGTGGTGCGGGGACACAAGCCTCATGTGAGCAAGGCCAGAACGCAGTCGATCACGCCACGCACGGACGAGCTCGTGAGCCTGTTTCGTCTCGTGCGCCTGTCTTCGGAGTGCCCACCCCGGACGCAACAGAAAGCTCTGACACAACGATTTCCCGAGGTGCACTTGTTGCGGAGCTTGACGACCCCGCATCTGGCGCGGTGAACTGTCCCGTGGAGTCGCGAGAAGTCATCCTCCAGCGGGAATTTGCCCATCATCATCCAGGAGTCGCGCGATTGAACAATGGCTCCTTCGGTAGTGCGCCGAAGCGGGTGCTGGAGGAGCAGGCGCAATGGAACTTGCAGTGGTTGCGCCATCCCGACGCTTTCTGCTGGGAGCCTCTGTCCGACGGGTTTCTGGCAGCCCGCGAAGGATTGGCGGAGTTAATCGGCGCTCCTGATGTGGAGGAGATCGTGTTGCTGGAGAATGTAACCACTGGCGCGTCAGTCATCGCGGTGGATTGGATGTGGGGGTTCCTGGAGGGACGGTATGCGCGAGGGGACGCCATTGTTATGTTTGATTCAGTCTATGGCGCCGTGAAGAAATGCTTCCAGGTAAAGGAATTCGTCCAAGAAAGAATTCCGTTCAATTATGCAGCGTCGTTTTGCAACAATTGGATTGTGGTCACAAAACCTAGAGTTCAGGATTTGCATCTTAAATTCTTATTTCAGGCTTGTTGTGATTTCAGGGCTATTGTGCTCGGGCTGGTGCGCATCTCCTCGAATACAAAATGCCGTTTCCAGTAAGGTCAAACGAAGAGATTCTAAGCACCTTCGAGGAGTTTCTTTGCAAGGAAAAGGCCGAGAATCCAACTCGGACCATTAGGCTTGCTGTCCTGGACCACGTTACGTCAATGCCATCTATCGTTTTACCAATTCGTGACCTCATTCGTTTATGTCGCACCCATGGAGTGGAGCAGGTATTCGTCGACGGAGCGCACGCAATTGGAAGCGTGGACATCAACGTCCACAACATTGATGCAGATTACTACATGGCGAATGTTCATAAATGGTTGTTCGCACCTCCGGGGGTCGCCTTCTTCCACGCCAAGCCTCACCACCTGGCTCGTCTGCATCACCCTGTCGTGTCGCACAACTTTGGCACCGGACTCCTTAGTGAATCGAAATGGGTGGGCACTCGCGATTACAGTGCTCTTCTGTCTGTACCCAAGGCAATTCAGTTCATGAAGGAGTTTTTCGGCAATTTGGAGTCCTATAGAAAGAGCAATCATGAGAGGGTGGTGGAGATGGGCGAGATGCTCGCTCGGTCGTGGGGAACGTGTTTAGGGGCTCCCCCTGATCTCTTTGCTTCGATGGCTATGGTTGGTCTGCCTCCAGGACTCAACATTCTTTGCCAGGTCCATTTCTAAAGTTTCTCTGAACTTCCGTATCAGCAATGTTGTATCATCCAGTGAACACTGTTTTCTGAAAAATTAAGCTGTTTCAAGAAGTTTTAGACAGCATCATAAAAATAATGATGAAAATAATAATGAATTTTATGGCAAAGATTCTCTTTATGATGCTGCCTAGAAGTTCTTGAAACAGGCTATTGTTACAGATAATTGTTAGGAGCTCTTGTTTCAATTTACAAACTTGTACCTTTTCTAAAATATTTTAGAATGTGTTAGTGCCAGTTATTGGAGAGTTTACTAGGTGGATGGTAAATTTCGGTGGGTTGGAAATATTTGTGGCACAATTCCTCTTCGTGTTTGCCGTTCTGCATTGACTGATTGGTGACATACTGTGGATACTAATCTCATGGATGTTTAAGCATAAATTATGTACACTCAAATGGGACTTTCTCCGACATCTAGAAGCGCATTTGAATGGTCAGGGACATGATCCATAATCGCCGCAAGTTTTCAAGAGGTCTTTGAGGCAATCTATAGGAATCTAGCGTCATGTGTAGGTATCCTTTGGTTTCAACTTTGGAAATTTGTAGAATCATTTTGAAGATTCTGAAATGACTTGGGGTGGATCTCTCTTGAAGTTGCTAATGATCCTATCAAAGTTAGTAAAACTTTTGTTTAGCCACCGACATGGACGATCGAGAAAATGTGTCAATTTGGGTGTACATGCCTTTCTGCCTATATCAATGTAGCATTCCTTGACCCTTCGAGTGCGTTTTCAGGACGATGCTTTGAAGATGCGGTCACGTCTTCGAGAGGAGTTTCATGTGGAAGTACCTTTATGCTATGCAGGAGAACCAATGTCGCAGATGAATGGCTCCAAAGTGGTGGCCTATGCTCGAATATCTCATCAAGTCTACAATAAACTTGAGGATTATTATGCATTTAGAGATGCTGTGAATATGATTTTGGCTGAAGGTGCATGAGAGTGGTGGGTTCCAGACTATCAGGATTCTCATACTGCCATGGCTTTGAAGAATTAAACTAATTCTTTCGAAGTCTTGTGCTTTCCGAAATCTGTACGTATGTGGTGTGACGGTCGTGACTTGTTCCCCCTTCTGGACCTACAGCTTTGTAGAGAATTTATTTTGTCAATATTTCCACAGGAGTAAGTTATATAGCATGTACAATGTGAATAGGAGATATTGCATTTACTATGTATCAAAGTGTAATTTTAGTTGAGGAGTTTAGCGTCTTTACGCTTCACCTGTTAAACGTAGACGTCAATGACTGAGACGTTACAGCCATGGGTTGACGAGGAAATTGTTTTTCCCAACGGAGGAAAAAATTCAATTGTTGAATCTGATTTTGGTAATGATATTTTTTGTCGTGTATCTCCATTATTTATCTACCATATGCGGCTGTCAGTTTTGTACATTGTTACTTTAAACCTGTGATGTGTAATTTTGTAAGTGTCGTGTGCCAAGTTGGCAATGGCTAACAACTACTATAAGAAAACCTTGTTTTAGGTGACATTCAAAAAAACAACTGACGTCAAAGGGAACGAATTTTAGGTGACGTTGAAAAAAAACCCTGTATTTTTCATGTCAATAATGATGTACAATGGAACATTAATGAAAATAATTGTTGACAGAAAAACATAGGTTGTTTTCTTCAACATCACCTAAAATCCGTTCCCTTAAACATCGAAAATTTTGGTTTCTTCTAGTGAGCATCTCCACCCGTGATGTCTAATTTTATAAGTGCCGTGTGGCGTGTGCCAACATGGCACGTTGGCAATGCCTAAAAGAGCATCGCCACCAGTTGCCCTCCAAATGACCACTGTACCAATAAATGGTGAGTCCCCTGAGATGTGCATGTACCGACCACCCAATGATCCCCACCAACAACCTTTTAAAATAGGAATGAATATAACTTTTCAAGTGCCACCAAGGCGTCAAGTCACAAAGAATGTCACCGTGATGCTTCTTTTGTCTTGCCTTCTTTTGTGGATGGTGAAGTCAACTTTGATGAGCGTTCCTCAAGGTTGAACCAAGAACAAGAGGCAAGGACAATGTGGCTTGGTAAGGACAAATTAAATAAGCACATTTTCCAAATGTTTTTCCAAATGATGTTCTAAGCAATGTAGATTTCAAACTTTCAATGTTCAATTTTTTTCTTAAGAAATTTTATTAAGAAAAACACAATGAACAATGGAGTGTATTTTTTTTGGAAGATGACTCTTGAATTAATTTGGGTCCCTTATGAACACGTACTAATGAATTCAAAAGAAAAGCTTTTGTTCATACTTTATGACTTATGCATATAGTCATTAATATTTATAGACTATTTATTTAATTTTATATTTATATAAATTTTTATATAATTATATATTCTTATATATGAAGTCCTTTATTAGAAAAAAACCCAATGAACAATGGAGTGTACTTTTTTGGAAGATGACTTTTAAATTAATTTAAGTTCCACATGAACATATTTTAATGGATTAAAAAGAAAAGCTTTATCCTTTAGTTTATAAATGTCTATGACTTATACATGTAGTCATGGATATTTATAGAATACTTATCTAATTTTATATTTGTGAAAAATCTTATATAATTGTATATTCTTATACATAAAGTCTTTTATTATTTTTTCCATCCTTGAAGAATATATGGTGAATGCATTGTGCCCCCTTGGTTCCAAAGTATTCCCACATCTTTGAAGGGGACATTCCCACATCTCTAGCTTGTTTGCATTGTAGTGATATGTGATGTGTTTCCAAAATTCCCACTCTTCTGTCTAGTCCCTTGCTTTGGGTCCTACAAAATGTGCAAAAACAAAAAAACATAATTGCTTCTCCTCCGTCTTGCAAAAGTTCCTCCCTTTCTTTATACGCCCACCACCACCACCCTCCGTAGCTTCCAAGTTGGCATCCATTGAGAGAATAGTCTATGTTGATTAGGATAACATGAATGTAATACTACCCTCTACAAAGCTCCTCCTTTGCCATGCAATTGTGTATCTAATGGGATGGATGGTAGAATTTCTACCATAATGGGTTGCTAGTGTGGTGTCGTTTGTTGCTAAAAAGCACGGCAAAGACGGAGTGCCGTTGCTAAGATCATTATATACAATTGGTGGCAATGCTCTAAAAGCATCTCCACCGTGGGGCGGCCAATCTCCCATGGTAAAGGATGCTTGGTGTACTACAATACTATCCCATCCATTGTTGCCATAGAACTCTCCACAGTTCAGTCCTTTGTTGACCTTTTGTTAACTCATGCTCCCACAAATTCCAGCTCATTATGGTTTTAAAAAAGTCCTCAAATCTCTAGTAAGTTTTTGAGGATAGGCTTTGTCACTTTGCACAAGAATGCTTTAAAAAATATGGATAGTTGTGAAACTTCAAGTACAATTCAATTTCCTCGTCCACATTCTACTAAGGAGAAATTCTAGATTTTGGATGTATCCAATTGCCAAATGGGCTTAGCCAATGCTACAATGGGGACAATGAGTGAGACTGGGCCACCTTTTAGCTATCCTGGTCCCATATATGGGGCAAGGGTGGCAATGCTCTAACAACATCTCTATACTTGCTTGCCAAACTTGGTTTATTCTAATTTAACTTTTATTTTTGAAAGGCCCTCAAACTACTTGTCTCCCACCCTTTTCTACTAAATGTATTCCATGCACAATCAAGTGATCATCAAGTAGAGTAAAGGATAAAGCAAGAAAACTTAGACGAATAGTGATTTGTTGTGTCATTGCTTAACATGTCACGATTCAGGATTAAAAAGTATTTAGAATGGCCTAGAGCACTTATCATCAATGTTTGGCATGTATTAAATCTTTTGAAGGTAGATTTGAATGGAGATGTACTAAGAATGTTACCAAACCTTAAAAAATAAAATTTCAACATTGAAGGTCTAAATCTTAGCTTTACAATGATGATAGTCATATGTAAAGAAGTTTGAGGACACTATTTTAAAAGTCAATCAATGCTATAAGGAGAGTTTCTTGTATTGTAGGTGTTTATTAATGTATATAGTCCTACACCCTAAATCTATATCAATCCACATCCATATTTATATGCAATTATGTACACATTTGTTTGCTTTGTGCATATTTCTAATGTATTGTAAGTATAAATCAATTTCCTTCTAAGTTGTTTTTTTAGCCATTCTCCATGTAGTGTACTACTTTGTACATTGTAATGTAGTCTTTTGGGCAGTATATAAGCCAACATGACATGAACAAATCGCAAAATGAAAATTAAATATGCTTTGTCAAGCTGTTATTTTTGTATTCAAGGCAATTTCAAGGCTAAAGTTTGTTGGAATGGTGTGCATTGTACTTGTAAATATTGCTTCAGCATGAATCAATCTACATTTTGTAATGAAAACTAGACTATATATAAATTTGCAATATATATACCTTTCATATATCTTTTTTGGAATAGAGCATAATACTATTTTGGTCTTTTGATAGCCACTCCCTTCTAAGGGTATTTTTAGAGGGCTATTGGTAACATATTTGAAATAGAAATATCATATTCTAAATTGTACTTAAAATGTAAGAATGTTTAAAAATACTCTCATAAGATTTTTAAAGTCTTTAGGTTACTTATAATGTTTTAATGTTTTGTTGTTGAGCATAAATAGAAGCCTATATTTGGATTCATCTAACATTCTAATCCATAAAAGACATTGAGGACATTTAGTATCCAATGAATGACAAAATATCTTTCTATTTAGAAGAGAAGGACAATCTTTCATCCTTGGGAATTTGTATAGAAAGTAAATGGTCTTTTATAGTAGATTGACCTCCAATGAATTATTCTAGTTTTCTTATGCTCATGATTCACACAATGACAAAATCTTTCATTTCCACTGAGACCAAATCCATCCATTAGGGGTTAAGATCCATGCTAGTGATCTCCATCTCAAGTTCTAAATGAAAAAATTAATTAATTAATATTACTGTAGTTAGAAATTGTTTTGGATTGTTTAACTTACTCATTTTTAAAACAATGTTTATCAATGTCCATTAAACGTATTAAATTTAAAATATAATTTTTTTATTGATTGACATAGAATGTAAGATTTATAATGTGCTCAAATTATGTATATACTATTTTTATTTTATAGACTTGTTCAATTTTTGATTTTACAACAATTAAATCAAGACCTTGAAGGCTTCAAATGACGGTTGTCATTGTGTCTTTGATATACTCTAGAATCTCAACTCAACAATCTCTAATAATTGTCTAGAACTCTCTGTACACTAAAATCCAACTCTAAAATTAGATTCAATAAAATATATATTGAAGATGTATACTATTTTATGTTTTGAATTGAAGGATATTGTAAATCAAAATAGATTCTTTATCAAATTGCAAATGCAACAAAAAGATAATCTTATAAAAGAGGCAACAAACTAATTAATGTTATACTTATTAGTCCTTTGCAAATACATCCTAAATTTATATGTAATTCAATTTTCATTTACAATTACTATTTTTCATCAATTTTGACAATTTTTTGAAGAAAGTGGTGAAAATTAAACTACATGTAATAAAAAATTCCAAAATAAATTTGATCACTTTGCCATTTGACAAATTTTGTTAAAAATGAATGGCTAGTTATTACTTGGAGTAAGTATACATTGTAATGCCACTTACTCCAAAGTACATAATATATGTTCATAGGAAAATGTTCTTGGAAGAGAACATTTTCAAATAAGGGGCTTTTCAAGGAAGGTGAAGCCTACTAAGGACTAGGTTTTGATTTTTGAGAATAACCTATGAGTATGACATCTTTAGAAGTAAAGCATTTCTAAAAGTTTATGGAATGAATAAATTTTTTATAATTCTTGGCTATAGAGGAAAAGACTAGAATTGACAATTACCCTACAAAGTCCACCATAAAATTATAGTTGATAGTATCAATATACTTTTTAATTTTATTTGGCATACAAGGATTCTATGCAAACTCTTTTTTACTTTTTGAGAATGTGTCAAGATGTCAATCACTTATAAACACTTTATTTTTAAAATCATCGATCATTTGACCAAAAAACACTTTTCACTTATATTCATGTATTTTTAAAAGTTAAGTATTATTGAAATCATTTTAATAATTTAATAAAAAAAACCTACTATTTTGTATGGCAAAAAATAAAAATAAAAATATATTTTGTAACGGTGTAATTTGGCCCCCATGGTCGGTGCCAAAGGAAAAGGGGCAGATACAAAGTTAATTAGTGGCTTCCCAGGCGCTGATAATGCGATACCCTGACCTCCATTCACCGGATCCCACCAGGGCATAGATTCACCAAGGAGGGCATCAAGGGTATCGGGTCCGGTCACCCTAAACTCCTTTCTCCGACACTGCTTTCTTCGTCGTCGTCGTGGTTTAACCGAGCTTCGTCGTTGCCTTTTGTTTTCCCGCCGCACTCGAGCATTGCCGAGTGTCCGCGATCACCACCTCCTCGATCGCGGCGCTGCTGCCAACCTCCTCGTCTCCGCGTCTCCCGTTTCTGGTATGTTCCGCTTCTGCTTTCTCTGTGAGTCTTCCCTCGTTTCATTTGGTCCCGTATCGTGGTTTTCCCCTGGGGTCTTTGCAGGGGCTGTTTGCCTCTTCGCAGAGGAAGGTTGCGTCCTGTTTTTTTGACTGTCCATGCAAAGCGAACTCATTCCGATGCGCCATTTTGAGCAGTTCGATTTCAGTTTTCCGTGTTAAATTTTTTATTGCTTATCTGAAGTTCCTTTGTGCGTATTTCGATGTGTTACAGGTTAGAGTGGTTAACGATATGTGTTTGTAGTATGTTTATAAGCTTGTTTGATGTTTAGATTTCCTGGTGGAGGTTTTTTACACTTGTCGGTGGTCGGAGCTGCTTTTTTTAGAAACAAAATCCTCCACTCTGGATTGACCGAGTGTTTTGGTAATTTGACGTTGCGTTCTATATTCTGTGTGTGCAGACAGCCATGGGGTTTATATCTTTCATCGGAAGGGTCACTTTCTCTGCGATCTTCATTTTGGCTGCCTGGCAGAAGTAAGTGACTTTATTTTGTCAGCAGATTTTCTCCAGCTGCTTGCGTTCTTTTGAATCATCTTGTGTGGACATCAAGTGAAATTATTGTGTCCGAGCTGGATCTTGAAAGACTATTACTTGGCCATCGTCGCAATCTGTCAGTGAATGGTGCTAAAATCTGGGGTTCATGTTCTAGGATCCAAGACTTTGGAGATGACGGAGGCTCTACGTTGAAGACATTGGAACCAAAATTGGATCTATTCAAGAGTCACATTTTTGAGACACTTCATTTCAAGGTTCCTCCTGTCGAGGTACTTTTTGTGGGCACTTTCTCTGATCTATTTTTGAAAGTATTTTTCTTTTCTTTTCTTTTTCTGCGTATCCTCTTTGACGTACTTCCTAATTCATCCCACCCTGTCCAATTAACATATTGCAGTTGATTCCCATCTCAGTCTTTCACAATAGTGTCTACATTTATAAAGAGTTCATCTCGTTAAGTCCTGATTTTCCTTTTCGGTATGACAAGATTTTCTTTTTGGTGCAGACCAAGCATTTGCTGATGGGAGCAATTGCTTTGGAGGGTTTTGGCGGCCTGCTCTTCACAGTGGGCAGCAGCGTTGGCGCGTACTTGCTGGTCTGATGTTTCCCTGGATATTTTTTTTGTTTCGTTGTTGTGAATGTACACTATTGGAGACACTTGTTGTGAATATTTTCGTTGTGGTGAATGAAAAATTTGAACCTAGATAGTAAAACCTCAGACTAGGGCATGACTGTTAATGCTGTCGTGCGTGTTGTCCCAGCTCATCTTTTTGGCGGCTGTTACCCCAATTGTTCATGACTTCTACAACTATGATCTCGCAAGTCCAGAGTATGTTCACCAGTTCAACCAATTTCTGAAGGTAATTGGGTTCTGTTCTACTTTGTATTTATTTTAGAACGTTTGTCTTTGTATTTGGATCAGTGTATCTTTTGGTGCTTCTGCTGCATCGTTTATTCCACATCGTTTTATGATTTCTATGATCCTCATATTAAAGGGGATCCACTCCCATTTGGCATTTGTGGTTGGAATGCAGAACTTGGCGCTTTTTGGTGCTCTTCTGTTTTTCTTGGGGATGCGGAACTCCACGTATCGACAGATCAGGAGGAAGCAACCATCCAAGTCTAAGGTTCCGTAATTTTAGAACCAGAACTCTGTGTACTGACATTAGAAAAGACAGGTATGTAGGAATAGTAACGTCGTGTACAACCCTTTTTGCACATCCTGTAGTCTAGTGATTTTTGAAAGTTAGTAGAAGGATATGATTTGTCAATCCTCCCTTTGAATATTTGAACGATGCTTGAATGGACGTCTGGCATTCCTTTGGGGCTGGATGTGTATTCAAGTAACTTACAGTTTTATGCTTTACAGCTCTGGTGGAAGAGTTTCATGCATTTGTGAATTATGAAAATAGATCCGTAGAACCGTGAGAATGCTGTGGTCATTACTCACAAACGAGTGCTGTTGGTTAATGACTGTCGAAGACTCTCAAACTGCACTGTCTGCAATCATATGCCCTAAATCACATAAAATTGACGACTAATGATGATCAATGAACAAGGACATTTTTCAATTCTTCGTTCTTTGTGAGAGATTTCAAATAACTTTGGCCATGCAAAGTCAGGTGCGTGTGCCCAGACTTAACTGTGGATGTAACCTTTTGATGTCATTGACGTTGATGTCAATTTTGTGTAGTTTGTTATTCTTGGTGGAGGTACCATCCCAGCTGAATTGTACCTGTTTATTTGTGAACAGAATCGATTATTAGTAATTATGTTTCAAGTAATTCTCCAAAACTCCTTGATTAATCCCAGATTGGAGTGCAGTGAACTCTGACTTGCGACCAGGGTGTGTTATTGGGATCAGAGTGTGCGGACTGTTCCCAGACTTGAGAGAGACTCTAAACGCATGGAGAATGCGGAGAAATCAGGCAGTATTCATTACATACGACGTACCACTCACAAAAGCAGAACAAGGAAGCTTCACATGGAGGATGCTCCGTCTAAGGAAACATTGCCAACTACTGTGACCCTAAACCAAGAAAGTACTGTTGCACAAATCCCGACTATTCCTGTCATGTATAAAAACTCCATTTGGTTGCAAAATCAATCCTTTTTTTTGTAAGCTGCTTAAGGAGCTAGAAAGCTTTTTTTTGTAAGCTCCTTAATGCACTTTCTAGCTCCTTAATCTGCTTATCCACACTGCTGAATTGGTGATTTGCAAAGGGTATCCAAGTGCTTGCAAATACTGAAACTCTTCTATGAAAAATTTCCCCTATAATCTTCATCTTAATTAATTAAGCCATCTTTGCTACTGAAAAAGGGGTATAACTGAAAGCATGTGCTCAAGTAAGTGAAGTAGATAAAGGTAAATTTCTGCCTAATCTCTCATTGTTGATTTGGAAAGAAAGTTACTTTATTAATCATATATTCCTGTTTTCCCAGTCCCGAGGAAGAGAAGTACAGCAGAAGATTACTGTAGTGCACACTGTCCCAAAGACTGAATGAAGCAGCTGCTGGGATTCTTCTCATAGAACTTTGGTCCAAAGTCCAAATCCTGTGGAAAGTGGCGTTGCACCCTTTTTTTCACAGTGATTTGACTTCCAAGAGTACCTTGTGAAGGTAAGACAGCCCATTGCGGTCAAATGACCCATTGCGGTCAAATGACTCATTGTGGTCGCCAAATTACGGTCAAATGACTCTTTGCGGTCAAATGAATCATTGCGGTCAAATGACTCATTGTGGTCGCCTAAGAAATGACCTATTGTGGTTTTTTTTTGGGATGTTTGCAACAATGTATGTCTTACATGATAGCAATGGACTGAACACTGACCTCATTAGGAACTTATGAGTTTTTAGTGTGAAGTCCATTGTAAAAATTGACTTTTTTGGCCTTCTATAATAGAAAATAATTTGACTGCATTAGGCAGTGAGATGAGCATTACAGATTCAAATCTTAGTGGTCTTAAGGTAGTCTACAGACTCTTTTGGGCTCAATGCTTCAGAAATTTCTAGCAAATTCATACTTTGTCAAAAAAAATTAATTTCAATTGCACTTGCTATTTCTCACACTTGTACTAATGTAATAAAAAAATTGAAAAATTTCAGCAACAAGATGATGCCAAACTCCTCATTCTGACCACAATGGGTTGGTTTACCTTAGTTGCCGGCCAGGGAGAACTAACCCCCTCATTGCCCCGGCCAGGGTTAATTGCCCCGGCCAGGGTTAATTGTGAAAAAAAAACCCGTATATTTTGGGCCATGATTTTTTATATTTCTACATTGCCCCTAGCTAATTTGGGCAAATAAAAAATTCCACAACGGTTTTCCCCAGGGGTAAAACGGGGCAATGAGGGGTCAGTTCACCCTAGCCCTTAGTTGCCCCTACCTCATTAAGTATGACTTTCATGGTACCGAAAGAAAATGAAGCAAATCCGAATATAATTACCGTACGTTGGGGTCAGATTGATTACACCAGTCATTTCTTTTGGGGTTGAATATCCTTTCATTAACTCGATTTATGGTTTTGGGAATTTCATTTTGTAAGATTTGGAATATTTCTTGACTTTTAGTAAGGTCCTCACAACTTATTGTAGTATTTAAGACTTTACCAAATCTTTCATGACCTTTTGCAACAAGGTCCTCCTAGCTTAGTAAATTAGCAAAAAGATTGGTTAAGTTTCAATCCCTTTCAATGAACACAATCTTTTTGAGGGGAAAAAAAGATTAAGATTAGTAAGCTTATATATAATATATATTTTTACATTTATAATGCAATCAATTTGGTATGTATATTATTTTTTATTATCCATTTTTCTTCAAAAATTTCTAAGATATAATTAATTTTTATTAATATCTTCTACACTATTCAATAACGCCACATTATAATTTATGAAAATTTCATTACATGCCATATTTGATTATATTTTGAATTTCTTTTTAACAAATCTGACCCAAATGTAGAGTAATTTTTAAATATATTTTTAATTTTTTTACCCAAATGTAGAGTAATTTTTAATTATATTTTTAATTTCTTTTTAACAAATCTGACCCAAGCGTAGAGTAACTTAATTGACCTCAAAATTGATGATTACCTTTGGAAACGATGTTGCACAGGGAGAAATAAAAGCTGTAGACTTTCAATTGAATATTGGATGGTATCCTGATGGTTATATTTACCATGACA
The DNA here is from genome assembly GCA_950106755.1 of Climacium dendroides. NCBI lineage: Eukaryota > Viridiplantae > Streptophyta > Bryopsida > Hypnales > Climaciaceae > Climacium > Climacium dendroides. The sequence continues at coordinate 15,069,739 of OX467090.1, read as the reverse complement.
ATCGTTAATATTTTAAAATAAAATATGAAACTAGGATAAAAAATTCTTTAAAATTTAATTGCAAGCAAATTAAAAATCCTTTTGAGTGAATTATGTTAAGAAAGATTTAAAATCAACTAACCTCATTATGGTAATTTTTTGGAATAATTTTATATTTAAAAACATGTTTTTTCAAAGTGAACCCACTTCTGCAACTCAATCTAGTTTTCATATATTTCTACTTCCTAATTCCAATAATACATCTGAAAATACCATCAATTCAAAACAGATTGAATGGGCTTTAAGTGTTAATCGGCGTCATCTTTCTACCGTAAATCGGTTTCATAACACATTAGGTGTTTGAACACATCCTAGGAGTGCAAGGCCACAAATGCTCTAAGTTGGAGGGCTCGTCAAATATAGAAATAAAATTTGAGCATGTCAATTTGAACACACAAGGATGCTGATGCTCAAAGTTGTCAAAGGGGATTGGCCTGATTAAAAATTCAAAGAAACTTCTCCATTTCAAGGTAGAAATTTTCTCCTCATGCATGCCTCCTCAGATTCACATGCATAAAATCGTAAACTTGCATCTCACTGTGATTGTGCAAGCATTGGCGTTAGAGCGTCTTCTGGTTCAGTGCTTCAAACACTGAAGCGTTTCATGTATCTGAAGGAAAATCTCACGTACACTACATTAAACTAGGACTAATGAGAAAGATGACGCTTGATCTCACCCTCCTCTAGTTTGGAAGTCACATCTGCCGGATCCGACCGTGACGTTGAAGCTTCCGATTGTATGGGGGCGTATGCATGGGAAGCCATAATCCTCTGTTGACAATTGTCTGGCATCGACTTGAGGGCAATTCCCATTGTAATGAGAAGCAGACCCGAGCAATGCTGCCCTAAAAGTGGCTTCGTAAAAATGATATAAGAAAGAAGGAGGGTGACTGCCTTTCGGGCAGTTGTGACCTGCATCCATAACAATGAATTAAGCATTGATAAAGAAGGTTCCGGTTTCAACGAGCATTGATCGCAACCCTAATCGCATCAATTTGCTTGCATTCACAGAAGCCACGATCTTTAGAAGTCATGCAATGGATATTTTCAAAAGGAGAAGGATATCTGGATACTAACCATAGCTGTTGTAGCAGCCCCAAACAAGGCGATGAGGCAAAGGACGGATAATTGCCCAATGAATGTCGCACAAGCCTCAAATATAAGCACAATGTATATATAAGGATTCTGCAACAATGAACATGCCTCGTTAACGCAGTTCCTGCACTCAGTTTCCTGAAATTTTAAAATACAAATCCAGAAGCTTCTCCTGGAATAAACCCGGCTAATTGTCGTGTCGCATTCAATCTAATGTGGCTAAAAATTCTAGTATATAGAATGCTCCGCATACCAAATGTATCTTTCTGAGTTTCAGCATGCTGTAACTCATGCCAGGAAATCTGATTTCCACAAACTTAATTTCACAGGCCAGAACCTTTTTTATTTCGATTTCAACAATTAGTTCACAAAAGTCTCAGTGGCTGAGATTATGTAAAGCAAAATTAGAAAGCATATCATGGCGCCTGTAAACAAAGGATACAATATCCTAAAAATGGAATAATGTTCTTGCCTGAAAGCACTTGGACCAAGCACGGAACAATTCGCCTGTTATGAGCATTGGCGGGATAAGGAATGGTAGCCCCACAGCTGTTGTACAGAATAGCATTTCCAACTGTGGCACACGAAGCAGGCAAGAATAGCTTTAGACACAACTCTTGGATACGCAGTCGGGAAGAAATGCGGAGCATTCTATATACTAACATTGGCTCTTCAAAATCTCTTTCCGAAACAAACAACGTTATGAATATCGATTTAGCAGGTAAGAAGCAGACAACTCTCTACACCGCTCAGAAGACTGCAATCATAGCCCCTAGGTTAACATTAAATTTTCATGCATAGACAAGAAGAATTGTCTAACAAGCCTTGCCTGAGTGGTCGCAGGATTAACAGTGAAGATAACTTCCTGTAGGTTTCCAACAAAGGCGTCCAGAACGAGTGCTCCCACCACCATCACCACACCCATGATGCTGAAGTTAGGTGAGGTTTGGGCATCTGCAAGTGTAAAAGTCACCAGCCCCAACACCAACATAATTGCAGAAACATATTCCACGACGGAGTAACGCCGTCTCAGTCCAGGTACAAATGCACCCATTATCATAACTGGCAAGACCTGTTCAGTCATCCAATCAGACGTTGAAAAAGAGACATCCAACACGAAATTCACGTTCGAACGACCAAGCAATTAGGGACGGTTAAAGAAATAAAATGCGTGGATTACACAGACCTAATGTGTATAGCTTGCTTACTAACTAGACAAGTCGCATTGTCGGGATCGTTAGCAATGAGTAGAACAAGGCTAGAGCAAAAGTCAAGAAAGTGTTTAGTTAGTGAGGTACCTTAGTGGATTTGAACATGATTTGTGCAGGATAATTGAGGAACATTAGAGAACCTTTTGTGAGCCCTTGAGAACCCATCAAGACAGCTGACAGCTTGATGTAGGTCTTCCAGGGGTTGACGATGTGCTTGGGTCGAAAGCCGTACCACGAAATGAGACCCAAGTAGACGAAGCCTTGAACAAACGTAAAATACCATCCATAGCTGAACATCAAATACGAATATCGTCAATCTACCGATTCACGGAAACTGGATCACAAGAACGAAAAACGAAGGAATGCTGTAGGTGCACCAAGTACCACTGACCTGAATTGAAGCCTGTTGTACACATATTCCTGCACCCAGACTTTGAATTAGCAATAGCGGATTTAACGGCTTTAACGCGAATTCCACTTCAGAATCTCCAATGAAGTAGTACCCAAGCCAGAAAACATCCAACGAATAAAAGAACTAAGGCACGAGACCAATCACAAAGATCAATTCGTACAAAGGCAACCACCCAGCGAAAACATGGTCATGTCAAGAAAAGGGGTCCTCTGTTACACAAAGTCATCAGAGATGATGCTGCCTATTGGTGCTCTTTTTCGAATGGCGTTTGCATCAGTGTGCCAAGAAAGTGAACTCAAGCACACATATATGCTAAATTAATATGCAAAAGGTGACAGACACAGCAAGCAAGCTCCCAATCTGACGGTGCTGCACACACCTCAGTCAAACACAAGAATCGTTGCAATTCCTTCCAATGAAGCTGCATTATTCATGGGAGGCCCAAAAGATGAAGAGCCTCCCCCTCGCCTCCGCCAATTGAAGCTCATGATGCACACTCACCTCACAGACGCCGTTGATCATGTATCCGAAGAAGAATCCTCCTCCGCAGATGAGCAGCTGCATCCACCTGGGCTTGGAGCTCACATTGCAGCCCAGCAACCAAACGTGATTCTCCTCGGCAGGACCCATCGTCCTCCTTCCCTCCCACTATGACCACACTCGCTCTCCAACAAGGCAATTAAAGCTTGCTGCCACCGATCTCCGTTTCCAAGTCTTACTTAATTCACGGAGATAGGGCTCACCACATCCCTGAAGTGCAATTTCTTCTCAGTTACTTGTACTCGTGCACACCTTGCGCTTCTCTTCTACGGCCACGCAACCCTAACAACCCCCTGATCCTTACGAACGCGCTTTCATTCAAAGTCTCCACCGCCAAGATCACAACCCGTCGAAACTATGGACATCCATCTCCCAACGGACAATGCCTCATCAAGAACCGCCCTCCTCCCAATGTCTGTCCAACAAAAGTAACTCCCCCCATGTCCAACGCCGCTGCCTCTCACGGCTTCATCCCAATTGTCCGTCTCTGCCCCAGGACCCTACCTCCCCTCCCCAACGTGGCTGCAATTGCGTCCACCCAGCGAGCCCAGCATCAGACCCCTTCCCATGAGACCCCAAATGACGAATCCCACGTCGTCCCACGTCGTCCGCTCATGAAAAAAGAAGCACGTGATCCCCCCAAGAGGTCCCTAGCCCGCAGAAACAGAAAGCCATGACGAGTATCCCCAGTTATGAGGTCTTGTTTGAGTCCATCCATGCAGATGTGGGTTCGACGACGGTGTGTGTGACGATGGGTCTTGGAGAACGCAGGAGCAGCACGCTTTCTTTCTGTCTGCGAGAGGGACGGTGGGTGGAGGGGCGTCAGTGGGCAACTGCGTACGGAAGGCGTGTTGGGATGCGCTTGCTTGCCCTGGTGCAACTGGACTTCTCCTGTCAGGAAGGTCTTGTGGGGTGAGATTCTGGGAGTCCCCTGCTGCAGGACAAATGCAGTCTAGCAGCGGCGCAGCTAACTTATGGCGGCACCATGGGCGCCGAGTCTGCGCCACCTCCTGATATGAAGCCCGCGTGCTTTTCATCATTCAACAGGCATCCAGTCACGCCAGATGCCGGCCCCCTCGCAAGCAGGCACATTCTCAGGGAAGTGAGCACGAGGGAGAGCTATGGGGTTCATTGAAAAAGGAGGTTGCTATTTTTTAAGGGGAAAAAAAGGAATAGCAATCTCTTCTATTAAGAGAGCATGTTTGTTTTGTTTTGTTTTGTTTTGTTTGTCACGTTGAGATCTCCCGGACCGTGCGTCCCCCGGTCACGTGCTTGGTACCGTCGGAAGGCCCTCGGCGAGGAGGGTGCACCAGCTTGGTTTCATGGCCTTCCAACATACAGTGTGAAAGTTGTGCACTTTTGAGTTATTTTTGGTTCTAGAAAATTAGAAAATTACTTTTACTTATATTTTGGTCCCGATCTTGGTACTGGCGGAAGGCTCTCGGCGAGGAGGGGTGCACCGGCTTGGTTTCGTGACATTCCGACTCACAGTGAGAAAGTTATGCATTTTTTAAGTATTTTTATGAACTAAAAAAATTAAAAAATTACTTTTTCTTATATTTTGGTCATAATCTTGGTACCGTCAAGATGCTCTTGGGGAGGAAGGGTGCACAAACTTGGTTTTGTGGCATTCCGATTGACGGTGAGAAATTTATGGATTTTTGAGTTGTTTTTGGTTCTAAAAAAATTAGAAAATTACTCTTACTTTTGTTTTGATTGAGGCAATGCCACAGGGCACTCTATTAAGACAGGTGGTTTGTTTGTTTTGTTTGTCACGTTGAGATCTCCCGGACTGTACATCCCCGGTCGCATGCTTGCTACCGTAAGAAAGCCCTCGGCGAGGAGGGGTGCACCGGCTTGGTTTCATGGCCTTTCGACGTACGGTGTGAAAGTTGTGCATTTTCGAGTTATTTTTTGTTCTGAAAAATTAAAAAATTACTTTTACTTATATTTTGGTCACAATCTTGGTACTGTCGGAAATCCCTCGGCAAGGAGGGGTGCACCGGCTTGGTTTCGTGGCATTTTGACTCACAGTGTGAAAGTTATTGAATTTTGAAGTATTTTTATGAACTAAAAAATTAGAAAATTACTTTTACTTTTGTTTTGACTATGGCAACGGCACAAGACACATGTACTTGGTATTGTTGGAAAGTCCTTGACAAGGAGGGGTGCACTGGCTTGGTTTTGTGGCGTTTGGAAGTACAGGAAGTACAGCATGAAAGTTATGCATTTTTGAGTTATTTTTTGTTCTAAGAAATTAAAAAATTACTTTTTCTTATATTTTGGTCACAATTTTGGTACCATCAGAAAGCTCTCGACGAAGAGGGGTGCACAAGCTTGGTTTCATGGCATTCCAACTCACGGTGAAAAAGTTATGGATTTTTGAGTTGTTTTTGGTTCTAAAAAAATTAGAAAATTACTTTTACTTTTGTTTTGATTGTGGCAACGCCACAGGGCACTCTAGTCTCTTCTATTAAGATAGCATGTTTGTTTTGTTTTGTTTGTCACGTTGAGATCTCCCAAACCGTGCGTCCCCCAGTCACGTGCTTGGTACTGTCGGAAAGTAAGGAGGGGTGCACCGGCCTGGTTCCATGGCCTTCTGACGTATGGAAGTTGGAACCGGTGTGAAAGTTGTGCATTTTTGAGTTATTTTTGGTTTTAGAAAATTAGAAAATTACTTTTTCTTATATTTTGGTCGCAATCTTAGTACCATCGGAAAGCCCTCGACAAGGAGGGGTGTACAGGCTTGGTTTCGTGGCTTTCCAACTCATAGTGTGAAAGTTATTGAATTTTGAAGTATTTTTATGAACTAAAAAATTAGAAAATTACTTTTTCTTAAATTTTGGTCACAATTTTGGTACCGTTGGAAAGTTCTTGACTAGAAGGGGGGTGCACAGGCTCAACACATAGAGTATTATAAAAAAAAGTCTAATTTCTTATTCATAATCTTAATTTTAGCCATAAAAAATATTTTTTATAAATTTTATTTTACTAATGAAATGCAACCTATCAAATTCAATTTCTACTTCAAATAACATGAAGATTTTCTAGTTTTCTAAAATTTAATATTTAATTACAATTTGAACTTTAGACCTAAAACTATGATCTATTGCTTTCCTAGTTTTTAGAAAGGCACAATAATTTGATATAGACTAAAATGTTCTACACTATAATATAGACCAATGTACCTATTGGAAAAAAGAAATCAAAATTTTGAATATGATATAAATTTTTTTTCACTTTCTATTGAAAAATTCATTAATATTTAAAATTTTCTTATTTCTTTCCTTTCACTTTCTTCCTCTTACAATTATCCTACATTACTACATTCAAAATGGCTTTTAAATCTCTCCACCCCTTTAATGGGTGAATCATTAATCATATTTTTGCACATTTTTACTTATATCTTTGTACGAACATATTATTTATATCAATTTCACCAAATTGGTCATACACAAATATCATCTTATAAAGATTTAAAAATTGTTTGGGATGAATGAGAAGGTATACTGGTATGTACAATCATTGTTGTAAAGTAATTTGTTCATCATCCAATATATGGATGCCATGGTACTTAGAAATTAATATAAGGTAATAACAAAAGGCAATGACAAAATATATTGCAATTGTTGAAGGTTGAAGACTCAACAAAAAAAGTAATGGAAGAATACAATTGATTTCATGTAATTAAGAAGCATGTGAGATAAGCATCATCAATGCAAGAGAAATATTGAAGTGGACCATTTGCAATGCAAATATTGGATGTAGGAAAATAGTCTTTTTCACTAAGTATATTCATATTAGTGAATAAAGTAGTATTCTCTGCAACTACCATTGGTAAATAATGTTAGATTTGAGGCCTCATATGCATTTGCATTTGCATTTTGTGCAATTAGAATTCCTTGCAAAGAAGACTTCTTCCAATTGTTCAAGGTCAAGGAATTGGATTGAGTGAGGAGGCCTTTGCAACCATGGCCTTTTTGATGGCTAGGCCATCACATTTTTTTGGCTCGCAACCAGAAGGAAAGAAAAGAGACAATGCATTGACAAAAGCTACGTCTAAGCTTACAATGAATATGACAAAGTTTTGGTTGAGTAGAACCTTACTTGAAAAGCGAGGCAGAGATGCAGGGACAATCTGGCTGAAAGTCACGTGTCACAGAATAGTTGCTGGAACATATGTAAAAGCTGATGTGGATGGAAAATCAAAATCCATAACTATGGCATTTCAATGCTTTTGCTCTATGCAAAATTTTGAATAGTTCTACCTCTCATGACCAACACCAGCAGCAATACCAGGCTGACAGTTTAATTCCTGTTCAGTGTGGAGCTCAGCAAAATTGATCCCAAATTCCAAAATAATTGGGATAGAAACACAGACAAATTCTGCCACCCGCAGAGCTTTGTTTTATACTTAATGAACGGCACCAGTCATTAGCATCTGGATCTCCTGGTCTAATCCTTTGATGACGCGATCACCTGCATTATAAACCCCCGTTCCAAGTAAATAAGCTCTCTGCTTCTGAAGTTTCTCAAGCTTACTTTTGTTTGCTTTCGAAATCAGCTCAAAGTCGAGAGGAGTGGAGTCTTTATGTCCAAAACCACCGTGACAGGGCTTCGTGATTGCACCACTTTGTTCAGTAGGGACTTGAATCTGTTGCGTGGACCGGAGAGTATTGGGAGCAGGTTCTCCGTGTTTTAATACGTCTGACGAATCCTGCGAGAACAAGCAGTCACTATCGTTACGGATTAGCATCTGTGATGCATAAAACCACCCTCCACGTCCAACAAATTTGTGAGTCCTGTCGTTGTCAATGCAGCCTATCCTCAAATTCAGAAGTAACATGAATTGGCAGATAATTACATTACTATTTCTGCAATGCGAACGGTAATCTTCTGAAATTCCTGAACTACAAATATAAAATTCAATTGGGCATCTTATAAATAATTACACTAACATCTAAATGTAGAACATGATTTCTTGTTATTATTGGTTTATTTGGTTACCGTTTTGAAGCCACTCCTAGTGGCCACTTTGGGCCATTTAAGCACTTGCGGGTTCTGAGCGCGTGCACTAGTTCTAAAATGACAAGGGTAGCAGTTTGCAGTGGGCGGAACAAAAATACAACCTAGAACAGACCTGAAATATTTGGAGACCAGATGGCGGTTGTGCTTCATCCTTGCACTTGGCAACTCCAGGCAGAGCAAGATTGGGCAGACCACTCTTCCTTGTAGGAGATGAAGATTGGTGAATGACCGTGGGATTCCGTCTCTCCGGAGAAATTTCATACTCCTGCGGAGCAGTCAATGCTTTTTGTTCCCGGAGCTGAAGAAGGCTTAGCTGCTTCTTAAGGCTTTGCAGCTCCAACCGATCCTCTCTTGCCTTCTGGCACTGGGATTTCACAATGGCAGCAACGGCTCGCGACTCCAGTCGAAGCTTGTCTTCAGTGGCCTGGTGCCGCTGAACCTCCCGTACACGATGTAACTTAGCCAGTTCCTTCGCCATCTTCATCACCTAAGGGTTAACAAAGTGAAAGCTTTTCAATTAGTGTTCAACTGGGCAGTCTAAGACCAACAACAACCATTCATCAGGACAGGACTCATCATCGACACTCAACAAAAATGACGACGTACCTGGGATTTATAATCATCTCTAGAATGGATCGCTAGCTCACATTTCCGCTCCAGATTGCAACACTGCTGTTTCAGACCAAAGATCTGCCCCAAAAGGTCAGACTCCTTGGTATTTCTTAATGCAGATTTATAATCTTGAAACTGTTTCTCCAAATTTGCTAGTGAGTCATTCGAGGTTGCCAATCTCTGCTCAAGCACTCCATACTGCTCTTGCAAAGAAGTGAGCTTACTCCGCTCGAGCTCCAGACGATGCTCGCATTCAGCCTCCAGCCTCTTAACTGCAACCTGGCAGAAGCACCATAAAAATACTCTGATTGATATGCGCCCAAATTTGCGACATCTAGTAACAAAGACGATCATCGTGAACAGGTTAGTCCTCTAATTATGATATGAGTGGGTATTCTAAATTTATTAAGCAAATTGGTTCTTGAGCTTCAGTGTCTTGCAGGAAGTCGATAATTCAGCATGTACTGCTCTTCAAGCATGAACCTGAGCATCAGAAGTGCGATTTGCATATGCTCGTTCCAATGCTTCTTTACGACTTTCGAGACCTTCTTCTGCAACATTTACACTTCTCTCTCGTTTTTCCAACTTAGAAAGCGTTGCCCTGTTGCGTCAAAAAATTCTAGACTGCTGTTAAATTCAAAAACCAGGGCATAAAAAATAAGCCTTGTCTATTATAAGGGACAAAGGTTTTTGGCGACAAATTTGGTGTTCATTTTTTTTTACCTCGAATCATCCAGATACACGATAAGAGTCTTGCACAAGAGATAGATCCCTACCGTAACTTGGCCTCCAGTTCAGCTTGCACTGCTTGGAAATTGCGCATTTCAGCAACACGTTGGTTCTCTTTCTTCCTCCAGTCTGCTTCAAGTTCACTCATCCTAGCTGCTTCCCGCTGTTTCAAATCCTCAAGCCATCTAGCTTCCTCTGATCTTCGCCACATCTCAAACTCCCATGCCATCTCGTATTCTGGTAGTCTGCGAATATCTTCATCGCTCGCCCCATCTCTGGACTTCATATGTCCACCAGCATCACTCATTGAAGGACCCTTCTTTGGAGATGTCGTTTTCCAACTAGAGGATACGCTCTTCCTTCTTTTATTGCAAGGAGTCTCACTACTACTACTCAATGCCTGCATCAGCACTTCCCCTGGCTCTGCCTCACCTAGATTCTGCACAGTGTCTGGCTCTCCTTTCATATGGCTACAATCAGCAGAAAACAAGACATTGCGTTTTGCAGCAGCAATGTCATCTGATCGTGGCTGCCGTGCAGGGCCAGGAGATGCACCTATCCTGAATTTTACAGGCTCGGTGCTAACCACAGCACCAATATCTTCAATAGCGAGAACAACTCGTAGTGATCCAATTTTTACCTGCATTTCAAGATATGCCTCAGCTTTAAGAGAACCAAATTTTTCTCCAGCACCGGGAAAAAAATATTTTGGCAGGAAAAAAGATGTCAAGGATTCATTGTCAAGAATTCGTTGTCAAGGATCAGCAATGTGGCTAAGGATTCAGCAAATGTGGCTAAAGACTCGGCAATAAAGAGTTCACAGTGATAGATCAGCATGCTTACGTCTTCAACCTTTCCCCCAACAGTACCAGGACCCTGCACGGAGGCATATCCATCTATCACTGGTTGCTCCATGAGAAGCTTCATAGGTAAATTGGCGACACCAAGTACAGAATCTGCTGCATATCTGCAAATGCAGCAGTAAAACAGTATTTCTCCAATCTTCAAGAATCAAACACTACTAATTTCGAGGATTCAAACGAAAAGGGAAGAAGAAACAGGCATAATATCTTACTTGTCTCGATGAAGAATATAAGCTTTAACCTCGGGTCCTAACGCCAGCATTGCAGTCATGGCAATTGGTGAAGCAGGAAGTTTCAATGTAACGTAACTGTGAAGCCACAATGTGATCATCCAGCAACCCCCACACCCAGCCATCATCAATCAGTCATCTTTCTTTGCTTCTGCGGAGAAACCTCTGTCTGGACAGTCCCACCCAAGAACGATCCTCCATACAATCAACACTGCTATATGTTTTCGGACCTTCAAAGTAGGAAAGCTGCTTTGAAGAGCACTAAATATTAAGGGGACGCGTTTACACAAAGGATATAAACTCTATTTTTTAGCACAGTACATAAAGGAAGGCATTACAACACTCCGATTACATTAAACGATCTCAAAAATTTGCTGTGATTAAGCAACACAAGCCCTTGCATACTGATGGTGAGTAAGGGATGGTCAGCAAGAGACCAAGGTCAATACCGGAAGAATCCTCTTCCTGCACGATACCCATTCATTCCAACATACACGAGGAAGAATGAAAGAACGTATGACAGACGCGAGAGATGGAATGCAGGAGAGCAGATCATGGTCTCCAAGAACGGGCTTACCCATTGGAAATATTGACTTCAGTACTGCGCTCAACAAGCACAGGAGGGTGAGTCCGCAGCGACGCCGTAATCTTCGAGGGCAGATCACTCGCCTCCACGGCAGCTCGCACGATCTCCGGCAGCACGACTCGCACAAACAAATTGACGGAACGCATGGGCAAGTGCTGGGTGGCTTTGAAGCTGCAAACATTGATGCTGATGCAAAACAATCGCGCCTCTTCTTCCACGCTCGTTATTTCCTTTCCTTCCCCTTCACTACTGCTCGAGTTTCCGTTGTTGGATTCCCATCCCCTCATTTTCAAAAGTATAAACCCACACGAAGCGCTCACTAGCTCACTCTTCAAAGAACGGGCTTCCTGGTAACCTATAACCCTCGTTTCACGACGTTGCCGACCACAGCAATTGGCAACGCGCCATTGAACGTGTTAGTATCTTGAGCGAGTTAGGATACGTCCTTGGTTTGATAAGAGCAAAGAAACCGCCATGGAAGGTGCTCGGACGGACCGGAGAAATTCTACTCTCGGATGGAACTGAGTCCGCATGTGTACAAGCTCGTGGAAAGAAAGCGGCCAGCCCTTGCGCTTCTCCCCCGAACCACTCAAACCCTAACAAAACCTCATCCTCATGAAACTACCAATGCCCATTCAAAGTCTCCATTGACTACTACTCGCAATAAAATCATTCTCAACATCACGACTCCGTCGAACTTGTCGACATCTGTATCCAGAGATTATGCTTGTACTTCCTCCATAATAAAAACCAACACTGAGTAGCTGCAACGGGCAATGCCTTCAAGGACCCACGATGTCAAGCTAAGCAACCCTGCATGTGAGTAGAAGTACAAGCACTGAGTCTATCTTTAACTCTTTTCTGATTCTGTGGCGTGAGTGATTGCGTGGGGCCGAGCATGCACACAATAATACTGAGCTCTGTACGAATGCGTGCAGTGCTTGAGAAGCATTCTCTCACTGCACCTACATATTGCTTGCACGGAGAGATTCTTTTTTATTCAGCCTGAGTTCACAAAAGTAATTCACTCGTTTGATAGGCATTGATAAGGGCTAATTTATCAACACACTAGCAACTCCTGGAACAAACGCTTTGAATATCTCCTTTGGCTCAAAACATCTGCACATAACTGGTCTTACAAATTTTTGTTGCAAGACTGGTGTCTCAAGAAAGTATCGAAGCCAATCCACGTTGAATAGTGCACAGAAAAAGTGTCCTAACAATGGGGCCCAATGGTGATACTTCTGCTCATACCACCCTCAAGCTCAACTAAGAACATCCGCAGAAGCAGGCTCACTGTAACTGAAATTACAGTAAGACAAACTCCTAAAAGCACCTCTTGGGAACCTACAACTCGCCAGAAGCAGCAATGACACACTTCTTCTTGGGATTGTCCCTTCGATCAGTGTCTAGACCCTCAATTTTCTTCACCACGTCCATACCTTCAATCACTTGTCCGAATACAACATGTCGCCCATCAAGCCATGGGGTCTGCAAGGAAACAAAACAAAACTTTGTCAGGAAAACTAAAGAAATCGTTCTATTGTCAAAAGCAGACCATCCAGAAACCCAAGACTGACATGAGCTGGAGTAAGCCAGAACTTCAGTCAACGTTTCCCACTGACTCCCAATACACAAACATCCAATTCAAACATTACAGAATGAGTATTCAGATTAGAACATCAATTTTTCTTCTTCGCCACCACCCTTGAAACAGACTTTATCGAGTTGCAAAATTAAGGTAAAGAAGTACTTCTCTCTTGGCGTACCTCTACAGTGCAAAGGAAAAACTGGCTTCCGTTGGTGTTAGGCCCAGCATTTGCCATACTCAAAATTCCTTCACCGGTATGCTTCACTGAACATCAAATCCACAAGTCGGTCAAGTGAAACCAATTCTGCTTCAAGGGAGGTCAACAGTGAAGAATGGAAGGCAAACCACAAACTAAACAACTTACGCTTGAAGTTCTCATCCTTGAACTTGTTGCCGTAGATACTGTATCCACCAGTGCCCTGCATACAAATATCCAAAAAGGGATAAAAGGAGTCAAGGAGAGCGGGCTTGATTTGTACATGCTAACCACAACTACAGGTAAACACTCCTCTAAAAAGTCACATCATGTGCTTTAACCCTGATACATTTCCAGAACAGAAAAAAAAAATGGGGGGGGGCAATGCAGAAAACTAAATGAGCGAGGACCAGCAACATACATTGCCCTTGTCAAAATCACCACCCTGGATCATGAACTGCTTGATAACACGATGGAAAGCCGAACCCTTGTACCCGAACCCCTTCTCACCTGGAAAACAGCATTGAAATAATGCGTATCAACAAAACTTGGACGTCACAGCAAAACCAATGCATCAATGACAGTGGATATCAACAACTGGAATGTAAAAGATTAGAACTTGATGAATCACACAAAGCGGGGACATGAATTCGACTCCATTCGAAATTCTGTATGCTGGTGTGCCAATGACATCATTGCATTATTGATTGGATTCCTGATTACAGACAAAAGATACCCAGACTCTGCGGCCAGATGCTCGAAGATAAGATGCTGCGGAACAGTAACTAGAACCATCAGGAGAATGAAGAGCATCAAACCTGTGCAAAGAGCACGGAAATTCTCGGCCGTTTTCGGAACGTCATCACCGAAAAGTCCCAGAACAACACGACCCTCTGGCTTGCCATCAATCGTGATATCAAAATAACATTTCTTCGTCACCTTAGCTTGAGTCTTCACTTCAGACTGCCCAGCACATCGCCTGTCAGAATCGCCACACTAGAAAACGTGGCATTCCTAGAAGGGTCCATCCCGTAATTGAATCAGGACGTCGGCCCCAAAGTCCAGTCCCGAAGAAACCAACAAACCCAACATGGAAATGCAAGTCCAGGCGCACCTTCGGGGCTAGAACGGCGAACGGCTTCCTGCTGACAGACGATGCTGGTGACGAATCCATGCGCAATTGCTTGCAGGAAGCGCCGAAGCTGCTGGAGGAGAATCCCAAAGTGGCATGTCGCCGGCCACTCCCAGGAACCGAGTTACTGACGGAGGAGACCACTTCGCCATTGCTCCTCGGCAGCGAAGAAGACCACCCTTGGGAAGCAACATTGCCCTGCAGACGAAATGGTTAGTCTCTGCCACATTCATTTCACGCAGGGCAACCACAAGAGTAGCATCATAGCTCGAACTAGAACCGCAGGATGGGTGCGTACGACGATGGCGGTACAGGCAGCCATGGCGATGTTGAAGAAGATAAACCCTTCCTTCCACAACCAGAGCAAGGATGTTCTCGATGATCGAATTTAAAAGAAGGAGCCGTGGCTATGGCGACGGAGTTTCAAGGGCGCAGGCAATCCATGATCATCCAGTACTGCTCCGCCGACGGGCCGACCGAGTCGATCACTTGGTCGGTCGGAAGGTAGGTAGGTTGACACGCCAGCACGCCAGCAACCCAGCAACCCAGGTTGCGGAAGTGGTCTGTTTTGCATTTCATTTCATCTCACTGGATGGAAAAAAGGTTAACTAAGGTAGAAACATCCAAAAACGTTACTTTAAGCAATTCAGCATAGTTGGAGGAGTATTTTTCTAAAAAATAATATTTTTGTAGTATATGCAAGTGAAAATCATGAATATTAAAAAATATATATATTTTTTGGACATTGTATTTAATTTCTATGATTTTTCAAAGTGTTGGCTGTTTAGACCACTAAAATTGTCTCATAGGTGCCCCCAAAACTAAACCTTACAAAAATTAGCTGTCAGCAAATCATAGTCAAATATGTGTCCTTCAAATGTGTTGACCAATCCATAATAAGCATGTGGAGAACGTATTCACCAAAGTCTAGAGACACAATTGGATAATTCTAAGAACAAAGAATAGGAACAAGTGCGATTTTGGGTGTTTCTACCTTATGGACTAAATGAAGAATCAATTGGGAATGAATCAACTATCTAAGCATCAATTTATCTATATGTAGTATACATTTGAACATTGTCAAGATTGTGTGTCATGAAATTAGTGACATCTTCATTTGTCTCCGTGAAGAAATGGGTCACATTTTCATCCATCTCCAATACATAAATGGGCATGTCGTTTCTCATGAATTTCAATAATAGAATCATCTATACAAACATTGGCTATGATTCAAATCATTTTTGCATTTGGTAATAGATTATGTCCTAATTTGTTACAAAGTATATGGTAGCATGAACCCAAAGTGTATTTATATTTGTTTTTGAATGATGATCATCTAGGAATGGATATAGATACATTATTGGATGAGATTTATTTTATTGGTATGACTACTAACACCCAGTATGCTTAAAAATACTCTGATTTCATGTAAGGGAGCACTTAATGTTAAACACTTGGATAACTTGCTACAATCACTTTAGTCATTTTCCTATGTAGATAATTGAATAAATTTTTGTGATGGTTTGAATGAGTTACAATGATGCTAATGTGTAAACATGAAAATCCAAGCATATGAGCCTTTAGCATATTTAGAAGTAGATATCCTACAATCATTGAAGGCATTTATATAAACACTTATAATCAATAGGTATCTATAATATGATTACACTATAATCATAGAAGGTTTTTATAAGATAAACACTTATAAAATAGATGTACCATCTATAGTCTTGTAGGCTCATAGGCTTAGACTTTTAGGCTAACATAATAGCCCCCCTTGAATGAATTGGCCTACTGATTTATATCAAGATCTAACAATTCTCATTTACAATTTTTTTTTCTTCTTCTTAAAGTTCATTACTAAAAATAAAAAACAATAAACAAATCGATTTGCAAAAATATTTTTCCTACAATTTTTTTAAGGAAAAAACAAACTATTGAACACATCATAGACTTAAATTATTCAAAATAGGATCTTTTCCCGTATGTTGATCTAAAACTGAATGTAAAGTTTATATTTTGTTTTTGAGTAGATATATTTTTATATGATTTTATTGAATTTATTGAATTTTTTTTCTTTGATTACAATACATGATGTTGTTCAAAGAAAAAGCACTACTACAATTTCAATATTTCAAAGCAAATTTTCACTATAAAAAATTCTTAATGTAGTCATGTCAATTTGAATATTTATTCAAGTATTCAAGTGTTTTGATCCCAAAGTCTTAAATAGTCTACTCTGATCACTTGCAAAATTAATTTTGATAGGTTTTAGTGCCCTTGTATATTTGAATTATGCACATAATTTTTTATAATAAATTATAATTATTGTGGTTTACCTATTAGATTTTGTTTTATGCCAACATAATAAGTATTGCAATTTTTTTTTTTTTTTTCCAATTTCAACTTCAATGCAAGGAGCTAGCAATATTGACTTTTTATATTTATATTTATATTTTTTCAAATCATTCTATTCTTTTTAATGATTAATGAGATGAAAGCTATAAAGAGTTTTGTTTTACGGTCTCCATGAAGGCATAGTAATAAAAAAAAATTAACTCTTTTCAAATTGAAGGTACTAATTTTTAAACAAAACCAAAAATTGAGGTGATGTGTTAGTTATTGTATTATTTTCACCATTGAAATTGACATTTCTCAAACTTAAGTCAAAGTAATTATTGATTTAGCTTTTTATTTCATTAGTTAACACCTTTCATTTTATTTATGTAAAATGAATACAAAATTTTCAAAATGTTGTTTTAAATATGCAAGTTCTCATATTTTTCCTAATTCCCAAATTAATGCAAGTTTATATTAATACTATGCTAATTGAATTAATTGTCATGCTAATTACAAAGAAGCCCACATTCAACAAAAATATGTATGTATGACATTTTAAAAATCTTTAAAAATCTAAAAATAGTTGCAATTATAGAACATTTTTGGCCAAGTAGTTTTATACCAACAATAATTTCAATTTAATTTTATGTACTTCCAATGAATTCATGAGGCTTAAATAGTTGAGCCACTCCATTTGTGCTGGAATTTTTTTTTTATCTTTGTGTGTTTGCAAGGTCTCTTCCTTCTTTGGTTTTGACGAATTTTTTGGGGAAATAAAAATAAAAATAAAAAATCCCTCCCTTGCAACACAATCATTGACGGTTACATGCAGCAACACAAAGCCGTAAAGTTTTATATTTGATATGCATTTGATATTTCAGACCGGAGCTACCCTTCTTACTTCCGATTAGTTGTCCTCATCACTGAATGAATGATAATTATCCGTTCATCGATATCGATGAATGCTTCAGCTATCATAGACGATCATCGACTTGTGTGGATGAATACTGCGTATGCGTGCGTCAACTAAGATGAATGAGAATTGCTTCATCGTTTCCTTCAACCGGTCATCGTCGTCTTAACTCCCGCCTCCTCATCTGGCTTGTGGCGCCTTAAATTGAATGGGAAGATTACATGGCGCCTTTGCGCGGCGAAGCAGAGTTTGAATCCTCAGTCTCACAGTCCTTCGACACAATCTTCGAAGGCACAAGGAACTTCTCCTCTGCGGAAAATAGAAGAGTGCGGTATCATGGCTTCTCCTTCGGGTAGGTGTCTTATTTTCAAATGCAAGAGTTCAATTCAGTACCATTGTCAGGCTTTGGGGACGGAAGATCCTCACTGATTTTGGTTATGTATCAAATGATATGAGGATAAGCTCGCATAGTGGTTGAACAAGGGGTTTTGTTCGTGGCTCCATGGTTTGTTAGGATAAGTCATAATCGCTGTACCGATATTCAGAAGCTCAGCGTCGATGGAATCTAATTCAACTGAAATCGCTTCTGTACAGAGAACTTCCTGGATGGGAACCCGGCTGTCATTCCTGCTCTCACGGACTATGACGCAGAATTTTCTCAACAGATGCTGCAGGGAGCTGAATCCTCGTTTCAGAAGCCGCTCGGAGCTGACACGGAGAAGCAGCAGTCTAAAAGGACTACCAAGTCTTCCAAGTCCGCTAAACGAGCAAAACTGGCCACAATTTCTCTGGAGGATTACATGCGTGTGTTCAACAGTCTCACCGATGGGAAAGGAAACGTCGTGCAACCAAATTGTGATATCAAGTTGTTCACCTACGCACAGCTCAGATCGGTACGATACCGTTACGAAATTCCCTCTCAAACACATCCTCTGGCGTATCTGTCTTAGATATTTTTCTGTTCTAGCAAAGACATGAACCAGTTATGGCTATTACCGGTAGTATTAACCTGATTGTCTTCGAGACGCCATTTAAAGTTTATCAAGCCCTCTTGCGAATTTCATACCACCGATGCACTTTTTATTCGTTGTGACAGGTTATACGACTTCAGGGCTTAAAGACTTCGAAGTCGACCAAGGTTTTTATGTTGGAACTTCATACCCTTCGCTTGTCTTTGAAATTTTGCCAAGTGTCATGTAGAACAGTGGATCCTGGAGTATTTATGAAAATCAAAGGTCAATGTATTAATGTGATCAACCCTGGGACCCTGTCGATTTTTCTTATTCAATCGGAACGTCCTACACTGACATGGCGTCCGTGCTTTGTGGGATTTGTGATTTATGAGGGTCCGCTGCTCTCCTTGACACCCGATTCGCTAAAGATAAGAGCCTTTAAAAATTACTTAAAAATTTCATGTCGTCTACCGCTGCTACCGGTTTCTCGAATTTTCTAAAAGGGGGGCGGGTAGGGTAGTAAAGACATTATGTGATTTAATTTTGGCTTCACAGAATCGACAAGTACAGTATATTCTGTAAGTTCTATGACAGGGACGTGGACATTACACTTTCAGTTCCAGAGTGACTATTCCAAGTCGTCAAAGTGACACCCCTTAGTAGTCTAAAACCGCTCGACAGAAATTTTCTACGTTGTGCTTCAGTAGAAACGGATGAAGTCCCGAGTTCAATTCATTTCAGGCGCACAAATGGAATCCGGTAATAGATAGCATCAATTTGACAAAGTTTTTGATGTCAGACTTGAGTTCATTGTCATTTTTCAGTTGCATAGATTTAAGGATCAGAAGTCAATAGCTCTCCTGGGTTTTCAACGTTTACAAATGCCTCCACCTTACAAAGCGGAATTGACTCTGACTTCATCCTAACGTCATTAAGATGTTTGGACACTTTGAGAATTGGAACTCGGATAATTTTGAACGTCGTCGTTCAGCAACTCTCACACACAACATTCTGGTATAACTTTACTAAATTCTGGTCAAATCGTGTGTGTAGAATAATTTGTTCCTCTCGTTGGTTGGGGTTGAGCTCTGGAACCCTTCCAAGCTGGGCCCTCTGGAGCCAAGAAACATTACTGATAAAGAAATGAAGGAGGATCTGCACGTTCTCCAATGGTGACAACCTAGCAGTGCCGGTTAATTCACGATTCCCGTCAGTCTCCCGTTTTCAACAAGGCACAACGTGATCAGAGATGCTATTAAGAGAGCTTATATAAGCCAGCAGAGAGTGTATAATCGTTAAAAAACTGTAACGGAAGGGATTATGGTGATGCCATTACAAGAGAAGCCCAGCGTCATGCTGGAGACGTTAGCAGCACTTGGAAGTATTCTCGAGATGGAGAGCCTTACAGTTTGTTCAAATTTCAATAAAATTTCTTTGTATCAAGTTCTTACCTACTCCGGGTTACCTACTCTGTGCCAGTGAATAGCCCTGATTCAAAAAGCAATCAGATGAGAACGATCACCATACACCCTGCAGTCTCGTTTACTTTTTTATTTTTTTCAATCAGATTTTCCATGTTGCACTAAGTTACGGAAGTATGCATACACTCTAAGAAAACTCATTCTGGTACAGCATATTCATACCGCTTTGAAATGATAGTGTTTTCAAACTAAAAAGTGCTTGAAACAGGTCCGGAAGCATCGCAAAATTTTCATCATCAAATCCTCAATAACAGAGAGAGCTAGAGAGATAAGAAATATGCTCACAATTGAAGATAATTCAGAAAGAGACGATTAGGAGTCCTAACTTGCTGTGCGGATGGAGTATGAAAAAGAGTATGGGCAGGAGTCACTAGCGATCTCCACCTCAGCACCTCGATTTTAACGACTTCTAAATCAAAAGGACCGCGGTAACAGGAGGGGCGAGTAATTAATCTCGTACCGACTGTCCAACACTACTTAGAGGCTGGGCGGCATCTTAACAATGGTCACAGGGCAGGGCACATTGTTGGTCACATAGTTGCTGACGCTCCCCAGGATGGTCCTGCCAAAAACACAAGGGAAAGATGAGCATGGAGATTAATTCATGGCATGTCAACAACTTCGCGAAAGAGTCCTGAAGAAAATTATGGAAATGCATAATACCTTTTTAGGGCGCTGAGGCCTCGGCAACCCATAACAAGGAAATCGAGAGGCGCATCCACAGCAGCGCTGCACAGCTTCTCCTTGGGGTCTCCCCAATACACCTTGAACACCACGACAATCTGCACCCAAACATGGCCATGATAAACAATCTCTCAGCTTCAGCTTCTGCTTCTCCTACACGATCCAGAGGGGAAGTTCTACTCATTCTATCTCAATGCTATGGTACATTCCAAATGAACGCTGCATAAGGCAGTGGATTTGCGGAGGGGTAAGAGGGGCTGCATAATTACCTCCTTCACTGTGGCCTCGTGAAGAGCGTTAGTCAATTCTTCATCAAGCTTCAGTTGATATTTCTGCTGGTTCAGTGGGTCCATAGCGGCCGCCAACGGAATGAACGCTGCACAATCAACACCCATTCAAACACCTCGACAAAAAGCTTCAGCATCCTATAACAAGAGTCTCGACTAGCTATTGATACGCAGGGATATTGAAGAAATAGGATTGTGCGAAGAGACGGCGCTTACGGGAACCGGAAGCTTCCCACAGAGCTGCCTGACCTCCTTCGAGAAGAGGATCCTTGTTCACCACCAGCACTATGAGGTGATCATTTGGGCGGACGCAATTGTCGATGGCCCACTTCAACGCATACCTACTGCTTGCTGAGTAGTCCAGCGCCACTCCGATATACCTCTCCCCATTCATCTTCGATCGCCACCAGCAGCCCCTACTTCCTCAATGCCCAACCTGCGCATCAGACAACGAGGATGTTCATCTATCCCGGACGGCAGTCACGAAGGTATGGGATGTACGTAAACCTCGCGCTCGTTCACGAAATAAATAGACGAATGTATTACTACTTGAAGCTTCAGAATCCATCTTCATAGTGGCACGTGATCGATCTTTCCATCATCAGTGACTGATTCTCTTCCTCTCAATCATACTACGAGGCTCGATTGGTAAAATGCGGGCCTCATAGCTTTGAAAAGAATTGAACGTTGTGACTTGTACCCATACGTACTTCAGACTTGCAAGCTTGCTCATTAAACGATACGATTTGCACTTCACAGGGTGAAAGAAAACATACTTCATTTACACAATTGAGAAATCACTCAGAGTCATGTCTCCGCAAGAAGTTAAACTGTGACGAGTGCTCATGAATTCTCGTCCCTGACACGAGACATGCGACGGAGCCTATCCAAGATGGACCACAAATAAACAAGCTGAATGCAAACAAAGAAAAGGAGCGTACCCAATTCCTTCCGCGCGCGCACTCTGTACAACCCGCAGTTGGAGAGCCACAATGCAGTCCTGGTAGTCGTGAACTAAGCACTTCCGAAACTCTACTTGCACCAGTGTAAGAAGAAAGGCGTTCGCTGCACTGCTACAAGGAAGGGGGAGGGGGAAGTTCCGATGGCAGGGAACAATCATCCCCACACGACGGCACAAGAGTCGCCACATGTCCACCCCATGTTGCAGTCAGCACTGTAGTTTTCTGAGTCAGCGAAGAGTTATTTCCATAAGGGCTTGTACGTAAGCTTCAGTTATGTCCCAATTCATTGCTTCATTTTCGGTGATCATGGCTGTCGCTGTTCTTTGCAATCTTCTACACTGGTCGTGGCAAACCTTGGCAAAATATTCCGTCTTAGCTGCAGTAAAGATGGTCATGTTGCAGTGATCATGGTGTAGCTTCACAAAGATGGTCCTAGCTGCTGTTGGATGAATTCCTAAATCCAGGAACTGAAGTACCCCAAAACATTTGGTCACTACAACAATGGCAGTGTTTTATGACTGCAAAATTATGACTGAGGATGACTGGCGACTGCTTGCAGTCATATTCTTGAAGGCCAACACTTTGGGGAGAAATATGACTGCAAAATATGACTGTCAGTCATTTTTACGCCTTGTACGTCACAAGCATATACTATACGGCCATTAGGAATACCAAAGTACTTCATAGGGAACGTAAGGAACATGTTTGGGAACGTTGGGAACATGTTTGGGAACGTTGAGAACATGTTTGGGAATGTTGGGAACATGTTTGGGAATGTTGGGAACATGTTTGGGAATGTTGGGAACATGTTTGGGAACATTGAGTCATATTATCACTAATATTTTCATATAATAGTGATTTTGTTTTGTTTTGGGCAAGTCAAGAAAAAAATTTGGGCAATTCCAAAAAAATATAGAGAAGTCATTGTTTAAAATTTTGAAATCTTAGTCACCTATTTTTTTTAATTTTGAATCCTAGTCACCACTTTTTTAGGGTTTTGAGACCCTAGCCGTCATTTTTTTAGGGTTTTGAAACCCTAGCCGCCACTTTTTAGGGTTCTGGAACCCTAGCCGTCACTTCTTGTGGCTCTTCTTTCTTACTTTTTATTGTCTCTTAGCTCTCACTTGTTGTTGCTTTTTGTTGCATCTTAACTCTTGTTTCTTGTTGCTCTTTAGGTCATGCTTCTTGTTTCTTATTGTTGCATCTAAATTCTTTCTTTCTCTTGCATTTGAACTCTTTCTTCTTCTTAATTCTTGTTTTTTTGTTTCCTTTTGTTTTATAGTTCTTGCTTCTTTTTTGTTCTTGTTGTATCTATACTCTCATTTCTTGTTGTTTCTTGTTATGTCTTAGTTGGTGTTTCTTGTAATCTTGTTTCTTCTTGTGTCTTAGTTGTTGCTTTTTCTTTGTTCTTATGTCTTAATTGTTGCCTCATATTGTGTCTTAATTGTTGTTTGTTGTTGTGTCTTAGTTGTTGCTTAATTGTTGCTTTTTATTCCTTGTTGCATCTTAACTTTTGATTCTTGTTAACTCTTAATACTTATCTTCTTTTTCTTGTTTCTTCCATCATTAATCTTATTCTTTCTATCCTAAACTTGAGCTAAATATTTTGTGTTTTTGTAAGTCTTTGAAGGTTAGGCTTTGTTGTTCAATCACTAAAAACTAACCTCTCATTTCTTTAATTGTATATACAGGCATCAAAAGTTGAAACAAAGACATTGGATGCTACTTGCAACTTCATGAAGCCAAAAATATGACTCACAGAAGTCATATTCCATAAAATATGACTACCAAGAGTCGTATTCTACATCACTGCAAAATATGACTCACCTCAATCATATTCCATAAAATATGACTGACGAGAGTCGTATTCTACATCACTACAAAATATGACTCACCTCAGTCATATTCCATAAAATATGACTCACCTCAATCATATTCCATAAAATATGACTCACGAGAGTCGTATTCTACATCACTACAAAATATGACTCACCGCAGTCATATTCCATGTCACCAAAAAATATGACTGACCGCAGTCATATTCCATATCACCAAAAAATATGACTGACTGTAGTCATATTTCATATCATCAAAAAATATGACTCACTCCAGTCATATTTCACGTCATCAAAAAAATGACTCACCGCAGTCATATTCCACGTCATCCAAAAATATAACTCACCGCAGTCATATTCCACGTCATCAAAAAATATGACTCGACCTAGTCGTATTCCACGTAGGATTTTTTTATTTGCCCGGGCAACACAAATAAAAGTCAAAAAACCCCTAGGATAGTCAAAGTATACGCCTAGTTGGCATACTATGGCTAAAAATGGGTATTTATACCCCTCGGAAAATATGACTGCCAATATGACTGATGTCTGAAGCGACTGCTTCTAAACGACTGGAGTCAGTCATATTCCGAGTCATCTACAGTGATTTCTGCATCAGTCATATTTTTTGATTTTATGACTGCTTGCAGTCATATTTTGCAGTCATAAAACACTGCTTTTGTTGTAGTGGGTGTTTGATGAATGCCTTTCAGTGTTTACTTACTTGGTCAATGAATAATTGCATGGCTACGATTCTAATCACGGTGATAGGCTTTTCGTTTTAGGGCTAACTAGTGTGCCCTGTGCCATTGCCACAGGTGAAACAAAAGTAAAAGTAATTTTCTAATTTTCTAGAACAAAAAATAACTCAAAAATGCATAACTTTCACACCATACATCTGAATGCCACGAAACCAAGCCGGTGCATCCCTCCTCGCCAAGGGCTTTTCAACGGTATCAAGCATGTGACTCGGGGATGCCAAGGGCTTTCCAACGGTATCAAGCCAACGGTATCAAGCACGTGACTCGGGGACGTACGGTCTGGGAGATCTCAACATGACAAACAAACAAAACAAATAGCTTGATTTAAGGTATAGACTAGTGTATCCTATCATTGCCACAATCACAAAAAAAAACTAATTTTCTAATTTTTTAGATCCAAAAAATACTTCAAATTTCAATAACTTTCACACCGTACGTCAAAACATCATGAAACCAAACCGGTGCACCCCTCCTTGCTGAGGGCTTTCTGGTGGTACCAAGCATGTGAGCGGGGGACGCACAGTCCGAGAGATCTCAACGTGACAAACAAACAAAATAAGCATGATGTCTTAATAGAAGAGATGTTTTTATAAACCATACCTTTTTTATTATCTCTTTGTACCCTATGCAAAATTTGATGACAAAATAATAGAAAAAGTAGAAGATGATTAAAGCATAAGACCCAAACCAAAAAGGATATAACAAAGATTTGACGAAAAAATCCAAAAATAATAAAATAATCTACAACTTCTATATTGTAAGTCCAAAGCCTATGCATCCATCTTGGCTAAGGGTACCAAGATTTTGTCTAAAATATAAAAAAAAGTGCCTTATGCCGTTGCCACAATCAAAACAAAAGTAAAACTAATTTTCTAATTTTTTAGAACAAAAAACAAATAAAAAATGCATAACTTTCTCACCATGAGTTGGAAAGCCACGAAACCAAGCTGGTGCAGTCCTCCTTGCCGAGGGCTTTTCGACGATACCAAGCACACGACTAGGGGACACACGGTCTACGAGATCTCAACGTGACAAACAAACAAAGCAAACATCTTGTGGCTTGTGCCGTTGCCACAGTCAAAACAAAAGTAAAAATAATTTTCTAATTTTTTAGTTCATAAAAACTTCAAAATTCAATAATTTTCTCACCGTAGGTTCAAACACCATGAAACAAAGCCCATGCATCCTTCCTCGTTGAGAGCTTTCCGAAAATACCAAGAACGCGACTAGAGGACGTACGGTCCAAGAGATCTCAACATCCAATGTGCCTTGCGCTGTTGCCACAGTCAAAACAAAAGTAAAAGTGATTTTCAAAACCAAAACCAACTCAAAAATGGATAACTTTCACATCATAAGTCGGAATGCCACAAAACCAAGCCGGTGCACCCCTCCTCGCCAAGGGCTTTCCGATGGTACCAAGATTGTGACCAAAATATTAAAAAAGTAATTTTTTAATTATTTAGAACAAAAAATAACTAAAAAATGCATAACTTTCACACCGTACGTCCCAACACCATGAAACCAACCGGTGCACCCTTCCTCGCCAAGGACTTTCCAATAGTACCAAGCACATGACCGAGGGATGCATGGTCTGAAAGATCTCAACGTGACAAACAAGCAAAACAAACAGCCTATCTTAATGTATAGATGGTTGTATGAATGAAAGTGTTCATTCCCGTACCATATAAGCAAAATAAAAATAAGTCTTTGAAGGTTTTTTGAGAAGTGCCATGAATGTTCAAGGAAGGAAAAAATGATTTGTACAATCGGGTATTGAAAGCTTACAAAATGCATTTTGTACATAATAGAGAATAAAATAGGCTTTTGTTGTCCTGCATAATTTTCACTCAATTCTTACCCAATCCCAATGAAGCATACCAAATTTTAGTTTCAAAAATGAAAAATTCTTTTTCGAGTGAATTTTTAAAGTCAAATTTTGTGGTTTTATATAATATTTTATTGAAAAACAATTGATCATGAATTTTTTAATTCAATTGCATGGATACGTAGGGAACATCCATAGACACATCTTTCATATTAAAAAACACCCCTTTGGATAACACACACTTGGGTAACACACACTTGGATAACAAAAATATGATCAATGAAGAATTCAATAAAAAGTTGTATGACTAAACTTAAAAGAAATGGATACATTTCAACATGATGGTACAATTATTTTGCCAAAATCTAGTTAAAATATAAAGATATCTATTTCACAAAGTTTGGACATATGCCACCTTGCTTTGAATTCTTAATAGATTATATTTTTGTTACTTAAGGGGGTGTTTTTTAATATGAAAGATGTGCATATGGATGTTCCCTACATATCCATGAAATCAAATTTAAAAAATTCATCACCAATTATTTTCAATAAAATATTATGTAAAACCACAAAAATTGATTTAAAAAATTCACCAAAAAGGAATTTTTTATTTTTGAAACTGAAATTTGGTATGCTTCATTGGAATTGCATTAGGATGTAGTGAAAATTATGCTTACCAAAAAAACACCAATTATAATCCACATTGTAAAAAAAAAATTCAATGGCTCAAAAAGGCAATTTGTAAGCTTTTAGTACCCGACTATACATTGTTGTATGCCCAATTGCTTTAAAAATACTTCAACAGTTTTCTAGAGAGTTTTCAAAGAAAGTAGGTAAAAATATTGGCACTTCTTAAACACAATAAAAACTTTGAATGCTGGATAGGAAATCTCAAAGTTTGCAAACAAAACTTTTGTAGGCACAATTCATTATCTTCGATTGGTCCTCAATTCAAGTTGACCTTGTCACCTCTTCTCAGTGAAGAGACGACCACACTTATACCATGACTCCAAATTCTTTGAAATTTGATGGATTTTTCTCTAAGCTTACATTCCTTTTTTGCCCAATTTTTAAAAATTTATTCATTGGGTAGTAAAGAATTCAAAATTTAAAGATTGTTGATCACCTTTAAGGAACTTGTTTGGACAATATTGGGCTACCTTTAATCATTACAATCTTGAGAGTTTATTCTGCAATTTGATAAAACTTTGAAAGTGGACATAATTGCATCTTTTTCAAGATTCTATCTATGTGGCAAAACAACGGGTGCAAAATTTGGATGAAAGTGTACAATTAATGCTAACTTTGGACTTGCCAACTCACTTGCCTTGAGGATATTCTTTGGCATTGCCACAAATAAACTAAGATAGACACTTAGTCCCTCTTGATTATTTAAATTTTTCTAAAAACTAAATTTTGGTAGATTCAGTTTAAAGTAGATATGCTCCACAAAAGGTTTTTTTTTATAAATAAACTAAAAAGATTTATAAATCTTGTTGGCAACTATTTTTATAAATGTTTTCCTTTAAACTTACTTGAAGGGTATAGTACTTATGTTTGGGAGTCAACAATTCCATTCACTATTGTTTCTTTTACAAATAAAATATGTTGGTACATTAAAATAATAGAAA
Source organism: Climacium dendroides (assembly GCA_950106755.1). Taxonomy (NCBI): domain Eukaryota; kingdom Viridiplantae; phylum Streptophyta; class Bryopsida; order Hypnales; family Climaciaceae; genus Climacium; species Climacium dendroides. The sequence goes on along the minus strand of OX467090.1, from coordinate 15,041,806 downwards.
TTATTTTTCTATTTCACATGATTGGAAATTTGGAATTATTAACCCTTGAAGGGCATGAAATCCCTTTGCGGTGTATAATATATTATGAATTTGGTGGTATTTGATCCAAAAAACATTGACCAAATACTTTTTAAGTCAAAGTAAATTAATGATTATGAAAGTACTTAAATAACAATGTATTTGAAAAACTAGAATTCCTTGAAATTGTAGTTTCCTACATGAAGGTCAAATTTTTGTAAAAAGTGTCACATGTCATCTTGTGAATGATTTAAAGTAGTGTGAATCCCTGAGAACTTGACATGGAAATTCAATTTTGGCACTTGAATGCCAAATCAAACCTTCATGTACAATAGTTGGTTAAAATATTATTATAGCTACTAGAGAATTCCAAATTCTCGAACTATGATAATGATACTTTTATAACATTTTAAACTGTATTCATGGTAATAATACAAAGTTAAGTTTAAATAAATTGAAACCTCCAAGGTCAATTTAGCAAATGTGGCACTTCATTTGAATGTTACTACTACAACATTTGTATCAAAGGTAGTATTGATTGAGACTAGCCTAGTTTGGAGTTAGAATAATAGTATTTAGAACCAAAATGATACCTAAAATTATAGTGCCACCCACACCCAATACTAGTATAAATGAGTGATTTACCTTCTAAACTAGTGAGTCAACTTTTTGATGTAATGAAGTTCTATTGCATTAGCGTAGATGCTCAAATAAGGTTGGAGAAGATTGACCCACTTATTCCTCCAACCAAGGGTAAATGTAAAAAATTGCCCCTTATATTGTGCCTCTTTTATTTTTGTATTTTATAACCTCTCCTACTTATTCTAGGGCCTCTAATTCCTAATATGAATTCCAAATTTTCAAATTTTATCACATGGTAGCAAATAAAAAATTCTAGTAGTTTTCCTATAGACAAACCACACATGGAATTAAAGGTCAATTCACCCTGGCCCTCAAATAGTCATAAACCTTGACAAATAAACATTTTTTAAACCCTTAAACAATGGGCTGGTCACCGTGGCTAAAGACAAAGCTATTGTAGACATGGATAGTGCCTATTACAGTACTTCGACAATGTGCATACACAATAAAATGTGTTTGTCTACTATTGCATAAGTAACCATTCCATGCTACCCTCTTATGAATTTGTAGGGAGGGCAACACTGAACCTAATACCGTGAACATGAATGTCTGAAATCTTTTCTCACTAAGTAGAGTGCCTAAAAATATAGAAGAAATCAACATTGCTATTATCTGCCTTGTATGATACAACACGCCTCCACAATCACTTTGGGGAAAAAAAAGGGATGAAAAATGGCCTTTTGACATCCAACAAATGATTTCTTTTCATCCATTGAACAAAAAATGTCTGCTGCGGTGTTTGAGGATTAATATAGAAGAGAATTTTTAGGCGTACAGATCCAAGCATTAGTTGCATACTTTCCATCCATAGCCGGTTGTTGATTTTTCAATACTAACATGGCACCGTCCCATTGTAACCCATCACCGTTGTCATTACAAGTTGCAACTCATGACCTTCTTTCCTTTCAACTTGCTTCCTACACTCTTGGATCATGAAGATCAAAGATTATGATTGAAAAATGTACAACCGGTTATCTAATACTTAATCTACGGCTATCCACATGCGGTGGCGATGCTCTGTAAGGGTTCTTTCGGTCCTCCCAATTAACTTAGGGTTTGGAGTCAAATCTGCCGTGAACGACGATGTTCCCGCTTGTTATTGCGGACTTGCGGGTGTGGAATTAGGGTTTGACATGACCAATCCTGTATAACTTGATACATTACCATTCGAAGAGGTTGACGTGTAGCTGATTACGGTCGTAGTATCCGAATCGTGCTTTGCAGACTGGAATCATTGCCCTCGTTCCTGAAAATGACAAATTGGCTCTAGATTTGAGCACGCAGCTGCGTAATCGAGGCGAAGAATATTAAATTACTCAATTGCCTAACTCCATTGACGAAAGCTCAATTGCGACCACATTGGAGGTGGAATTGCGTGGTCTGTCCTCATAGTCAAGGTGGAATTCGACCGTGCAATCTTCCTGGAGATCTGACGGCATTAGTGCTCGACAACTGGTTGAAGCTTTCAGCAGCAAGGCCGCGTCTGGAGGGATCTCGGGATAAGAGTCTGAACTCTGAACACACTTCTTCTTTAATGCAATTAACTTTGTGAGGTCGCAAGAGCGAAGAAGTGGAACAGTTTTCGAGATTCGCGTCATTGCAGAAGCTGTTTCGATTGAATTTGACTTTTTGTGAGTCGTGCTTCGCCTTGCTAGCTTGAGTGAGTAATTTTTGGTTTGGCGGTGAGGATAGTTTCGGCTCATGCTGTCTCGTTCGAGGTTCTATAACTTGCTTAGATGCAATATTTCTTCGATTCGGTGTTAATCCAATGATGATTATGGTCTACTTTCGATCGCTGGCCTCTCGGAAGTTTCAATTCCCTAATTGCGGCGTAGGATACGTGCAGCTCCTTTTCTGAAGGCGGGGATCAGATTAGGGTTAGACTGTTTTGCGAATAGGTTTTCGCATGCGGTGTCGCGCTGAGGGGACGGCTCCTCTCCCGAAATGGCAAGTAGATCGCAGTTGAACTTACGTTTTTTCGTTTATTACCTGGTTCTCGTTGTGGTGGTGGTGGATGCGAATGATCTCTATAAGGTTAGCAATCTCTTCCTTCTACGTTTTTTGAAATTCTTTGAATTGAATACCCGTGAAGACTTTTAATCTCCAAACAGGAAATGACGCACTGATGATTTGAAAAACTTCTCGTATTTTACGTAGCTGAAGGTCTCATCTGCAGAGGTTGACTATCGTAGCACGACTCGTTACATAGTCGAGAAACCGTGCAATTCTGTGATTGATCTGACCTTATTCTGGATTCAATATTGGTGAAGAGCAAATCTTCCACGTATGGCATTGAAGGCAGGTCTGTGACTTATGTCAATATCTTGACAATTGAATGCTGTGGAAATTTGGTTATTGGATGTCAGGTTTTGGGAGTTGATAAGAATGCCAGCGAACGAGATATCAAGAAAGCATTTCACAAGTGCGCTCCTCTTAAGCCTGCTGATAGTGCGCTACGAAATCTCTCTTGGCCTTGCCGTATTAATATGTTCTGTATCAATTAGGTGGTGAACCAATGGTGTGCAAACCAAATAGGATCCGATTGATCATGTAGTTGACAGATTTTACACCTCATTATTGTCTTCAGCATTTATACCGTTCAGTTAAGGATCATGATATGAACCATTCTGATAATTATGCTCCTTTCTCGTTGGAACAGACAATCGTTGAAGTATCATCCTGACAAAAACAAAGCAAAAAACGCCCAATCGAAGTTTGAGGAAATTAGTCACGGTATGATTTCTACCCGCCTGCTTTGGATTAGTGCATTCGGTCGTGTATGGACTTGGGGTTTAGGCTTTTTTGTTTACATTATGTTATTCATCTGTATCTCTTGAATTTTAGGCGAAATCCGTTTGTAAATGTTTTTCAGGTAAACCTGTATGCAGTTTCCTAGGACAGATATCTATGATAACTACACATACTTGTATAATTTGTAGTCACTCGTGTTTTACATTTGGTGCAGCATATGAAGTACTCTCAGACGCAGAGAAGAGAAAGCAGTATGATCTGACCGGTGATGAAAAGGGCCAGGGATTTGGAGGATCCCAGGGTGGCTATGGAAGCGGGAATTTCGGTGGGCAATATGCAGGTCATCAGTTTCAAAGCGGTGGTCCTTTTTTCCAAGCCGGCGGGCCAGGTGGTCGAACGTTTACCTTCACGTTTGGCGGTCCTAACCAACAAGCTGAAGAAGGTGGCCACCAAAGATTTTCACAATTTTTTGGCAATTCTCAATCGCAGCGTCAATCACGACAAAGGCAGAATTCAAAAAGGGAATCTGGAGAACAAATGGGTTGGGCTAGAAACATGTACAATAAGTTCACTGGGAATGAAGAAGGGAACCCTGGCCCTGCCTTTGGGAACTTTGGGAGTTTTGGAAGCTTTGGAAACTTGGGGGGTGGAATGTTTGATAATCTTTTTAGCTCCTTCACGGAGGGAAGTGGAGAGACGAAAGAGGGAGGCAGTCGAGAGCCTAAAGCGAAGAGCCGTGATGCTCGGGTGACAGTGGATTTGCCCCCGGCGATTGAAAAATTAAACCCCACAAAATTCAAAACACTGGTGCTAGGGACAAGCAAAATCTCTTGGTCTGTCTTGTATTTTGTACCAGATTATCCCGGAATCAATGACCGCCTGAAGCTCCTAGCATCTTTTGCCGAAGAAATGAAGGGAATTCTCAAGGTCAGATCAATTCCACTATTTGCCATGCCCTTTTATATATAAGATGTCAAGTTTTTGCCATGCGTTCCTTTTTAGCGGTTTTGTTTGCATTGTGTACCGAGTAGATCTTTGGGTCTGTTATCTGCTTTTTTTCACTATTGTATTATAAACATCTCTTTGAAGGGTTCTGGATCTTAGTTGGTATATTAACAGACTATGTTTTTCAGGTTGGTGCAATCGACTGTGAAAGCCATGGTAAATTTTGTAAAGAGCAAGAAGTTCAATTATTTCCCAAGCTCCTGATCTATCCCCTAAGAGCGGGAGGAAGGTCTAAACCAGTGCCACACCTTGGGGATTGGACAACCAAAGCTTTGTTGAAGTTCTACAACCAGCAGTTTTCCCCTCTGATATCTTCACTCACTCACCAGAACTTTGTGGAAGCTATGTCGAAGAATCAGGAGCGACCTTGGGCTATTTTGGTTAGAAAGAACAAGGATTTACCAGTTGCATGGCTTGCTATGTGTGGAGAATTCGAGGGGCGGATTGATTGTTATGAAATCCGGGTAAGAAATTTCTGTGCTATTTCGTCTCGTTTGTTCTGTGCCTTATGGATTGATCTCTGGGAATCCTCTAGTGGACTCTGTTACATCCTTATAATATTCTATGATTGCCAACGTCATTGGTTTGAACTTTTTATACTTTGCTTTTAAACGAAATTCCATCGATGGATTTCTCATCTTGGTAGCGTTTGGGTCTTAAGCTTTAAGCATCACTATTGTTGATGCTTGCAAGTTTTAATTCGTGCAGGTCAATGACGAAGAGGATCCTATCGCTAAAAAACTGGGAGCAAGAGAATTTCCTACAGTCGTGGGACTATCTGCTGGAGAGCAGCTTCACTTTGACAATATCGTATCTGACAAGTCGCTTCCGAAATCTGTCGGAGCTTTGAGAACGTTCATGGAGAAGCTTGAAAAGAAGGACCGTGATTTGGAAAAAACCCAAAACTATTCTGAGCCTGTTTCTTATTTGACCCAAAAGAATATGAAGAAAGTATGTGGACCAGAGTCATCGTTGTGTATTATTGCCACCTCAAAATCGAGCAAAGGGGAGGCGAAAGCCAAGCTGATTCTTCACGAGGTTCACTTTCCTTGAACATGTTCCAGAGGTTCAGCGTAGAAATATTTTCAGGCATCTCTTATAGAAGTGATTGAAGCAAGGCTCTCATTCAGAAGTTGGGACTAATAATCGATTTTATTGTTTGGTGCAGATCTCGCAAAAGTCGCTTGTTAGAAAAGCTCATGGATCACAGCCTGTGTCATACAGTCTGGTTGACGCAGCGAAGCGGGAAACCTTCATGAAATCATTTTCTGCAGTTGATCTCTCTAGTATCGACACAGTTCTGGTGGCCTACAAGCCTCGCAGGGGCAGGTCGGCGTTGTACAGGGGTCCATTGACACTTGAGGGGGTTGAGGATTTCGTCACGAAAGCTCTGGTTGGTGATCTCACTTTCGAGCCAGTGTATCAGGCACCAACATTATGACATGGTAGTTTATAGTATACTTGTGTTTCTCTCAGACAACCTTGTGTGTACAGTATTTGGATGAGATCAGTGTAAGCGGAATTCACCGTATTCTTTCAAAATTGCCCATTTTGCAAGTGTGTGCATCCACTTTTGCCGTCTTGTAGCAAGCTCAAATTGAAGATACGAAATTGTGGCCAAGTTATATCACTGTACAAGATCGCAAGATATCCATTGAATTCGTTCAAAACACATGCTATGTAAGTCTTTGTATACAGAAGTTATCACACAACCACCATAATAAATTTAAGACGCTGTAAACTGCTCAATAATTTCCAGAATCATGATCCTTCTCAGATGATGCCACTCAAGCTCAGTATTGGGGAGTTAATTGTGGAACAAAAATATGTGCGTGACTAGAGTTTGTATTACATGAGCAGTATGTACAAAAATGGCAATTATTGTTCGTCATTCTGTTCTACTGTTCTGTGCATCGAATTACACCCGCAGGCCATACCAAATGGCAAGTATTCTCTAATAATCGGTGGCGCGCTTCAACCTTGGAAAGATGCCGCCTTGATGATAGTTAGAGTCAAAAATAATAGTTCATAATATACTGTTGCTTCTTTAGGTTCATCCCATTCAAGGATTCAAAAAAGAAATGTGGAACCTACCGGCTTGCCCCAACAACCCACTTGCGCCCAATGGTTTACTGTTCCCTGCCTCCGAAGCTCCAACTTGACGGTATTACTGCCACTGTCTGCTCCCAGTTTTTCAACTGATACAAGCCGTTCTGACATTCCAAGGCGTCCGATGCAAGCAGCGAGGATCAAAATTGTACATCCATCACACGTTTATACAGGAACAGAAGGGCAAATATCAACTCACTGTGTCAGCGGCAGGGATAACCCTTAACCCTGTCAAGCAGCGATTGGAGGCCACCCACTTCTAACTTAACACTGCCATGAACAAGCCTCCTTGACATCCTCCATGCTGGTGGTCTGGGATTCGGACTGAAGCGAAGTACAGCCAGACACAGAAGTCAAGACAGAGGGCTTCTCTATGAACGCAGGTGGGGCATCTTCTCTCTGCCGAGCAGCCTCTGCGAGCCTCGTGCGATGAAGTACTTGGCGGTACTGTCATGTAAGAGCATCATGAGGGATTATAAGAGAGTACCACAAGAGAATACAAGAGGAATTAAGCCATCAATGAAGCCATTAGAAGAGGCTTCATTGACCATATAATTTGTGCTAAATTTGAAATAGACCATTCGTCTATTGACATTTCGTTTTTTTCTTTTTCAGTTTCCCTTGAAACAAATGTGCAGACTTTGAGATGGTGCAAGTTTCTGGATTGTTGTAGGGAAAGGTTCCAGGTTCCCCTGTGTGGTGAATGGAACCTCTCCCTTCCTGTATGGTGAATGAAGACTTTACATTATATGTTAGAATCGACTGAGCACTTGGAACAGAACCGTCGACTTAAGAAATCTTCACGACGGCACTATCATGCTTACCGTAATCAGTTGTTCCTTGATAAGTTGCTCCTGGTAATTCTTCGCATCCTCGGCAACCTTGTCGCGTCGACGTTTCTCTTGGGCCCATTTGCCAAACAGTAGTTGGATCTGCGATGCATTGGGGTTGCCCCGGAATCCAACCGCTAGCGCCACAGCTTCGTCAACAGTGATCTCCCTGTAACCCTTATCCTGAAACGCCTCTAGCAAAACCTCTCGAGCCAATATCAACGCATTTTCCTCCACGTTCGAGGTCTCGGACTCTGGTTGAAGCGCACTAATATGATGGACGGAGGGCTTCTTCGTGTGAGGAAGTGCCTGTTGGGCATCCTGTGTCGGACTAGCAGACTCTGTACGCTTCCGAGATCGGCCCCCCTATGAAGTAAAGAAATATGAAGAGGTCGAGTCAGAATCTCCAGACAAAGTCCAAACCATCATAAGACCACAAAGGTGTAATGTAAAGTCTCCATTCACCATTCAGGTGAACTTTGAACCATTTCCTACAACAATCTAGAAACTTGTACCATCTTCAATTTGCACATTTATTTTGTGAGGTCAACAGAGCATCTAATGTACTGTATGGTCAACAGAACCTCTATCTCAATTGCCTTGAAGATGGAAATGATAAGTGTACATACATACATACATACATACCGCGATAGGTTGGGCATGTGAAGTGGAGCTCCCAGCAGGCTTGTCAATTCGACGTATGAGATTGGCCCAATTGCGAAACAGCTGCATGATCTGCATCGCATCCGGGTTGCCGTGGAATCGGGCCGCTAAAGCAACAGTCTCGTCGAGAGTAATCTGCCTACAACCCCATTCCACGAACACCTGTCTCAGAGCCGCTCGAGCGGATCTCCGAACCCAGCGTCTCGAACGTTTCTGATACAATCAATAGGTACCATGCACCATGAGAAAGATTAGGCCAAGTCCAAGGTAGGCCTAAATTCGGCGAAAGCACATGCATACAGGGCCTTCAGACTTCATACATCCCAGGTAGCTTACCTCCCGATTGTCGTTCGGCTGGGCAACACCAGGCGGTTGCTGGAGAGGCCGAGTGATGGACGGTTCCTCATTGGCCAGCTGCTGAACAGCAGATCGCTGCCCATCGGTTCCCTTGTCCACCACACCACCAGAAATAGCACATCCCACGCGCGCCCACCGAAGTCTGTTCCGAATGGCTTTGCTGAAAAAGGTCTGGTAAAAGAGAATAAGTACACATGGTCCAGGAAACAAAAATTTGACATTTGCAAGATGACGACAACTATGGTCATGGCGGCGAAGATAATATCAACACTATCCCATGTATCATACCTTCAAAAATTGGCAGATATCTCCACAGGTCACGTGCTTCGAGACTCCAAACTTGTCAATGTTCTTTAGAGAATTCAAGGCCTTATAAGTGAGACCTGAGTCTACCATCAAACGTATGAAGAGCTCCGAGGTGAACAATGAACAAATCACATGGCTTGGAATGGTAGTAGCCACAGAGACTGACAGACGCATGCCTAACCACCACTCCCTCCTCCTCCGTGCCAAGGCACATTCTTCACTACTCCATTCTGCAAGATGCAATCTATTACGCCAACTAACAGGTAAAGCCACACCCTCTCTAAATCCGCCGCTCCAAAAAAGCCTGGAAAAATGTTCCAAGGCGTTGGACGGAGCCGCGTCGTCACATAGCTTTCCTACCAGTGGGCTCTGCAATAAAGCCCAATCCTGGGCACCTGCAGTAGGTGCCTCCTCTAAAGTCCGAGGCTGTGGCGAACACTCTGGCTCGACCCCAGGAATGGAATGTGGACTGGTTGGAGCGATATCAACATGAGAAGACTCTGCAGTGACGGGAGACAGAACTAAATCAACTGTCTTCCGCTGCCGACTGCAAACAGAGGTGTCAGCTCCTGCAACCGGAGGTAAGACTAACTCAAAATATTTTCGAGGATTTCGACCATGAGAGGATTTCGAGAATTTCAGAACGATCTCCTCTTTGGGAGGTGGCAGAGAAGGAAGAACTTGCGGCATGGACCGACGAAGACGCTTTCGTGATGGGGTATCCAGATATTCCATGGATGGAGGGCTAGGGTTGCCAGCACACATATCTGGCCGACTACTCGGACCAACCAATTGAACCTCTTTATCAAAGAAGGGAGCCTCCTGCACATCCAAATGACAGTGCCAACAACCCCACCAACGAAGAATGAATTGGAGCTTATCTGGAAATCAGTATAGATCATCTTTCAAAAACGTCATGGCTCGAAGACTGTAGACGCATGACCCAGGAACCATCAATAAGAAAAGGAATACCTGACACTTCATGCAGGTTCGATTGAAATGAACAAATTGTGGCTGTGCCTGTCCCAGCACCGAAGCCGGAGCAGTTGACAAGGGCTCACAAAGCTACCATGCACATCCCATATCTAACATGCAGAACATGTACGAACCACCTTTACACAAAAACAGACTGTGCTAACATAACACACGTCGTGCAATCGATATACGTAACTCAAGATTTTATCTGATGCAACAGATATGTCTGAATGCCACCACCAAGCTCAAAGGCTCCTCCTACCTTGTTAATGGCCTCTTCTTTTGCACTTTCCATTCCTGTCTCCTTCTCCTTCTTCCGAATCGGATGGAAGGATGCGAAGTATTTCAAAACGATCTCCTCATTGGAAGGGGGCAGACCAGGAATGTCTTGCGGCATGGACCGACGAAGCCGTTTTCGTGATGGGGTATCCAGGTGGCGCATGGGGTCCGGGGGAGGGCTGCAATAAATCATATCTGGCCGTCCAACAGGTGTGCGATCAGGTACTTGGACCTGGTCATCCTTTGTTTCGGTCTCCTTCTCCAGCTCTAGCGCAAGATCCTTCTCCTTCTTCTCCTTCTGATGTTCCTCGTCTTTGTTCTCCTTCTTTTGAGTGCCCCTGTCCCTCTCCACAGTTGTCTCCACAGTCTGCTTCTCCCGATTCTGCCCAAAGGAGGGAACGCTTGAATTCAGACAATGAAATGGGCAACCATAACAATAACAAGTTGAGTACACTTGAGTTCCATGAGCATACAGACCACTTTAGTACAGCTGGTGACTTCAAATATACAACGCACGTCTGCATGCTAATGGAGTTGTCCATCATGATCTTCTAGTAGGTCGTGTAATTCGGTAGTGGAAACTTCGTCGCCATTGCAGATACAGTAGGACTTCAATGGCAATGTAAAACTCCAAAATACAACGCCATGAACTCTAGTAAAGCTTCCCGCTACTGCTTCAGCCCCAGAACACAAGCAATAGCCCTCAACAGTCCTGAATAGGAGCATAAACACTCTATAGAAGGACACGAGATTTTACGGGTCAATCCAAGAAGATTCATTACTTGATCGTTGGGAGACCCGAAAAGACTCGGATATTATGCGGGTGTGCTTCATATTCATGACTGATGCCTCACAAGTCATAGTAGAGGAAACAAATTGACTTGTCCATTTGCCATTCTGATGCAAAACTAACCTGCACGTGGACACTGTTCACAAAATATACACTGGGGTCTTCGATTGATCTGCACCGTGACGAAAGACCCAAATTAACAAAACTCGAATGCCACGACAAAAAGTATCGATCACATACTAGTATACACGCCACCAACACTTAACTGATAAGATTATTCTACTCGAGATACACGACTTCACAGCTTAAAAGATGAAAAAGCACATCCTTAAGCATGTTCAAGTCCATATTTCTGTCAGTGAATACCCAGCTAAAATATCCAAACCCCAGCCTGCTTCTTTTTACGTGAACCACAAAAAAGTTCAGAAGCAGAGACCTGTTAGACGATTAGAAGCACAGAAGAATTTCAAGAAAACCAATGGGTTGCTTCCTAAAAACAAGTAGCCCGGGAAGCAGCCGAAATAATCTCATCTAGGCCACGAACATGTTGCCAAACCGAATACTACTTCAATCGAGTGCTTCACGTACCTGACAAGCAAAGCATGATTCCTGACTGCTGCAAAAAACTCGTTAACTCCACCAGCATGGAAGTATAAAGGTGGAAATGAAAGACCTGCACAGCGAAAAGAATGCCCATTAATGTTCGTCCGAGATTTTAAACCTCAGAAATCAGGAGAAGAAACGTAGCTTGAAAAGATGTATTCTACAAAAGAATCACTACTACGTAATGCTAAATCTGTCTAACTCGTCATAAAGATCGATTACATACGCGAATGAAGAAGCGGGTGGAGTCAAAGCCTGGATATTCCATGTATCCCTCGGTTACCACTTACGAAAATGGAATTTAACAATAGGTTTAAGAACTCAATACCTGACGTAAGAACGATGATGATGTACTGCAACCCAACCGATGGGGTATGACGACGAATTGAGCGAATCTCAGCCAGAGAAACTGCACGAATCGTATGCGAATTTTTATCTGTGAAGCACAAAATCAACTCTTCAGAAGAATGTTATCTCCCAACTTGAGACTGAACACGTACATTTCAGAACTTCAGAGAGCATGGAATGAGGCATATCATATTACCACTGAAGTGTTACCACCTCAAGCCCTACACACACCTTTCTCTGCAGTTCTCCAATCTGTGGGCCCACGACGCTCGCAGGCATCAAAAGGGGGAGGAGGGGTCCATGTCTGCAACATACACAATTGCAAGCAAATTTCAACGGCAGATTGCAAGACCCACACTCCACCTTCAAATTCGAACAAAATGCATCACAGGTAGGCATCTTAAAAAGTGGCTTCAAATACAACGGAAAGCTTGAAGAGAGTATGTCAAACCAAAGAGTAGCTCCTAACCCTACCAGGAATAGTGAAGGCCCCAGTTTCGTCAGTCGAAGCAGACCGTTGATACGTTCACAGGCATACCGAGCTGGGTGCACGGAGACGTTGTCCTTCATAAAAACAACTTCACACGAGTCTAAACCTCCATCTCCAACCACTGACTTCCCTGTCTCACTTCCTAGGATTTCACCCTGTGAAAGTCATAAGACAAATAGCCTGAGTTGTGGCTGTTCCCCACACCAATCGCAATAAGAAGAATGCCACAAGAATGACAAATTTAGGGGGTTGACAAACTAAAAACAGAATCAGCTTGTAACGCCGAATGTGGGCCATAGCAGTCTCTGAAAACGAAGATATTTGCACGCGGATATCTGAAGTTCAGAATTTTCAAGAAATCAGAGATTGCGTACTGCATCCATCAATGACAGACGAAGACCTACATCCTACATTACCCATGCCCCACACTGCTAAGATAAGGAAATCAACACAATCAAAACTATCAAATAGTGCCCTTGTTCTAGCGGATCCACCAAAACTGTTCACTCATGGCGAGTGCGCTCGAAGTCCGACATCTAAATTCACAAACAGCCAACCTGGAACACCACCACTCTGCAGTTCAAGATCTACATGCTGAGTGCCAAAGCCCTCCAACTGTTCTCTTCCAGTTCGAGGTTTAGATTTACCTGGAAAGTCTTCGTGGGTGTGATTGCCTGAGATGACAGAGAATCGTCGACCTCTTCAACAAAGTCACTGGAGTCCACAGATGGCCCCATCGATTGTCCTCCGATCCAATTACTGCAATTCATGTTTTGAAAGAGAAGGCACAAAATGAATGAACCCCAAGTAGAGCGTGACCAAATCCACGTTAATCGACGCCCCGCATACTTGTGGTTGCTGAGACCCTGGCCCCAACTTGAGCATTCCACTGACCCAGTGCCGCAATCTAAACGCCGCGAGTAAGCTCACCACAAACCTCACTCCACCTCTTCCACTGAAACAGCACAAATGTAGCGAACACAGTCACAATTCAAGTACCATTCGCATACATCGCCCTGCATCACCTGCAATTGTTCATGGAAACACGATCTCGGAAAAGTAGAACTGAGATAGAGCTGCCACCAACTGACTGACCCCGGTCGTACGTCAGGGCCACCCACCGACACCAAAAATGCCAACAAGAGGAGATATGGCACCCCAAAAGCTCGAATCTTGGGTCGAACAAATCGATCCTGCCGGTGTCAAATTAAAAAGCAAAACTACTTGAGTGGAATGACGCTGAAATGGCGACGATTGGCGAAGGAAGGATGGCCTAGGCAGTAAGGGAGGAGTGAGGGTTTCTGATTCTACGGGAAGACCATAGCTAGGGTCATCGCCACGCCGACACCGCCTTCATGATGCCTGCCCTGCGCCTGAAATCCGGCGGACGCCAAGATGGGTCTAGAGATCTACGAAGGTAGAAATCGGAAATTCCTGGAATCGTAGATTTGCACTTGGATTGTGGGCATGATGCGAGCGGTCCCACACGGACAGCAAATTAGCAAATTTGGCTGGCAGGACGTTAATTCGTGCCATCGAAGGTGGGCCAAGCAGGGTAAAATTTGTGTTGTAGGGATAAAAGTAAAAAAGAAGCCCCCTATTTTGAGCCATGTCTAGAGTACGTTGTAGACTTCACCTCGCTAATTTGGGGTCTCTGGTTGCAAATATGAATTCAGAATTTGCAAAAAAAATCATATGTGTCAATTAAAAAATTCCTGCGTTTTCCCCGGGTTAAATCCACCTCACTAGGCCCACCTTCGATGGCACGATTTAACGTCCTGCATTTGGCTGACGTTCAGCTCCATCTCAGTCACCGACATTTATCACCAGCGATAACGTAACCGTAGAGGCGCTTGCGTATCGTAACTTAGTTCTCTTAAGTCCCAATTATCAATCATTCAGTTCGGGGGCCAGCGTTCTTCATGTAGCGATGTTTTCTGCGTTTTTTGATTGTTTGGAAAGGTTCACAGTGTCATGGCTCGAATGTGCTGTTGGAAGAAAGTACAGTAAACGCAAAAGATTTGCTCCAGCCAGTCATCATTAACTGGATACAACCTCACCTTGAGTTTCACACCACTTTGAACCACCAAAGTTACAACGTCAATACAGGGGACACCGACTCCCCAGCTGATAGTAAACGTATAAAATATATAACCTCGATAACATACCATGTCTGTGTGCACACAGGTAGTGTGCCTTGGCCACATGAGTGTAGCCAAATTTAGACCATTCACTCTAAATTTACAGATAAACTACCCCAACCAAAAAACGCTACTGGGACAATCCAAAGTATTACGAACCAAAACTGGCAGAGATGCAAAGGATGCCTTTCTAGATTAAAGAGGTAGGCATGCTGCTGGCCACAAGCCCCACTCAGTTAAGTTGTATTCCCCGATCAATCCTTCTGCACTTTTGAGGAAGGTCTACTTGACGCTCGTCGCAAACCCTTAATCAATAGGCTAGCTTCCCTGATCAAGTACAAAAGATGTATCAGGATTAAATTCAGTTCCAGATAAGGTAACAGTTCAGAAGGACTCAGGCATCGAAAATTTGAAGTGCCTGCGCAGAGCTTCAATCGCGGTAACAATTAAAGCACGACTAAGATTCATATCAAAGCACATAAATAAAGCACAAAACAGAAGGCTACCATACAAAATTCATTACTATCAGCGTTATTTTGTTCAGTTCAATGAGAAAGTGAACAATTTATGATCTTGCTAAGCATGCCTGAATCAAGATGAAAAGGTGACGAAATATCACGTACCGTTTATGCAAATATACCACTAAGTAAAAGATTGCTAGTACCACAAGGGTAAACAATGATAACGCAAAGAATAGTGATTTGTTCCTGTTTATCTGCATCAGTTAAAACAAAAGTGACAATACTAAGCATCCCCGCATGATCAGATACAAAAACATAAGGATTGTAAATCAAACAGAGTCGTACAACAAGCACTGCACTTACCTATCCCGATTCCTAAAGATATGTGGCATATCTACCAAAGTTGGTCACATGTCATAGGAACAGATTAAGTTTGAGATAGAGCGAACAATAGCCATCCATATGTGACTCGCGCACACAGATGCTAAGGTTCTAAGCAAGGAGAAAATAATGCAATGCAATCAACTCCAACACAAAGTAGTTTAAGAATGTTAAGAGAAAATACCCCACTTCCCCTGGGAAAGATCTTCAGCTTCTTCTTACAAGTATGGGCATCACAAAATTGCCGCTTGAAGAAATCTGGGTTGAATAACCAAATCAAGAATCTGAGTTAAGAAAAACGGTGTAAAGGAATGGCTGCTCGACACAGGAGTCTGCTTCGTTTTACAATGACACTGCCATTGTATCAGATGGACAAAAACTGACAAGAATCTTCGAAACAGATAACACAAGCGTAAGAGAATTCACACCGTTTAATCTCTGCGCAACTGGGCTTTGCTCAGCTGGAAAACAAGTATTTGCCAAGATCTGTTCCGATTCACAGTTGCAACAACCTAAGTCATTAGACCGATATACAAACCAGCCAGGTATTTAACAAAGCTGCACCTGCCTCTTCGATGAAACCATGTCACAGTGTACTACATTCATGAAATATGGCCCCTTTTTCAGTATGCAACTCCGTATTCATCAATTCAACTACTTTGAGCAGGTCTCAAAGTCTCAAGTCTTCAGCCGCAGTTGCGCTTACAAAAGAAATTCTATACCGTATTCTAACACGCAACATGCCTTTGTTCTAAAATGCAGATTTACTTCGTTTCAATCACTTTCATTTCATCCATTTATTTGAGAGAGTACTCCGTTCATCCATCACCTTCCGATCTCAACTGCGAATATGAGTTGCAAAAACAGTTCAAGTCCAATGTGCATAACTAAAGCTTGTGGGAGAACCTACCCACCTCACAAAAATGACGATTCTTTTCGACAACAGCCGGCTTGCATGTTGCCTTTTGTGTCTTTAGCTCAGATGATAAACTGTTAAAATAGTCACAATGCAAAGCTCCACAAGCATCTGCTAAACACCTATTTGAGCTCTGCAATGCAAACCAAAAATATTTTCAAGACAAGAAAGAATGGCTCACAAACAAAAGTCCGCGTAAGAATCACAGCAGTCACACTACTGATCAAGACAACGATGGTAGCAATCAGCCTCCATACTAAAGCATCCCGAGAAGCATCAACTACGAAGTTAACAAATACAAACTGTCAAACACATCGATAACTCGAAAAAAACTCACCGTCTCAAGCTTCTCGGAGTGCCGGTTATCAAAATGCAAGTCCAAGAAGTCTCGAGATCGGAAAACTTTCTTGCAATACCGACACTGCCATTGCATAGGTCGCAGTTCATCTACATTCTCCTCTTGCTCATGGAAAACGTCATTGTCAGGGTGAAGACGACAGTTTTTAGGCAGGGTATACTTTTGGGACTCCACAAATGGCATTAAGTACTGTCACAAGTTCGACGCCAAGCATGTCAGGTAAACATCAAGAAAGTCAATCTCATCATATCGTTTGAGTTCTCGCCCTCATGGTAGGCTCATCTGTTCGAATCGCTGAAGGAACAAACATGACTGAACTAGGGTTTATAAATTTCTGCAATTAACAATAAGGCTGTCTACTCAATTCAGCCTACAAGACAACTTCTAAGCAATACTGAAATTTCACAAGACTTAGTTCATCAAACTTAAGAAAGAGAATCTGCTAGTACATATGTGTAGTGTAACATCGAGTAGGCAAAACATTCTTACTGATTGGGACATCTTTTTGAACCCAAAAACTGGAGATCACTCAATATTAAATAATTCAGAGCTGCTTCATACACTAACAAGCCAACAAAATACACAACTGAGAAATTCCTCTGAATCTCTGAGTTAAATGCAAGACGACCACGAAATAAATCATAAACCCCAGAGGCTAGAGGAAGATAGGCCCACCTCAGAAACAACGGCTCGGACTGTCCTACTCCGTGACCTAGAACAATGAACTCGACCCTTTTCTTCTTGCAATTGCCTCTGCCTAACATGCCAAGAACCTCGTCAATTACATCACGAAAGTCCCCATCACGTAACAACTCTCACAGCATGTCATCGAACTAAAAGCAGCATGCACATCCTAGTAGCAAAACAACGCGTGTAGAAAAGAATCACAGCACTCAAAACGCACCTTTCCTCTGTTACCCTGTAAATCCCCTGCAAGGCCAAAACAGAATTTAAATTAGCCTCCAAGTACATACATGCTAGACCTACATAGCACAACTTGACGACTCGGACATCCACAAGGTGATAAAAAATGTTGCCCAACGACAACCATCAACACCGGATACGCAAGTGTCTATAAACTAGCCCGAATCACGTCATATGTAACATCACGATCTGCACAACTCCTGACAACTAAAAAATTATGTTTTACAGCAAAGTGGCAATTGTCTCTACCATTGAATCGAAAGAGTAACGAATATCTGATGAAAAAACAGAAAATTGAGCACGTGACTTACAGCGGACGCAACGAAAGCGCTTGAACACAAAGCCAGCAACAGAAGAATCAGCACAAAGGCGTGCATGCTCCAATTTCTCCTCATCGTTAAATTCCTTCTCCTTACGCAACTCCTCCCTTCTCAAGCGCCACTTATGCACCACTAAATATACTTCACAGTTCCCTCCGCAGTTGGACCATTCAAACCCTCAACCCTAAAATTTGTAAGAAAAAGAGTTCTGAGCATAGTATCACAATCGACACCCCATTGCATCTCATAGCAGGCAGTGCCAAACTGCCATTATTTCCGTTTCTACACCCAATACTCTCATTCCCACTGGCTACTGCGTTACCACCTACCAATCCTTCCAGTCGACAAACCACCCCTGAACCCTAATCTCTGCTGAACCTCTCAAAAACCTTGTCAAAACTCAGCAGTACGAAATGCTTCGATAAGTAACCAAAATCGCTCCTATCACTGAATCGTCACTGAATTCGTGATCCCCCACCTCAAAAACCCAAAGCACTCCGCCCTTACACTACCAAACCAAAATTTGGTTACAAACCCTAAAATTTGAACCATGCAGGGAAGCTCAAAAGGGCATTGCAGTTTCGTCAAGCAAGAATTCCGATCACCGGAAGATTGAGAGAAGAACGTCTGAACTTTCCGCGAGACTGTGATTCCGATGTGAGCAAGAAGCTGAATTGAGGCAGGTGCCCCCTTGGGGTGGAACGATTGAAAGCCACCGAAGCCACCGATGAAATGAAGTTTCCAAAGACAACTGAGCGTGAATCCCAAGAAGAGATGACTCAATTCAGACAGAAAATCGTGACAGTCGGTCGGGCAACGAAACTGAAGGCCGGGGCCAAATCAGAGCTCAGGGAGACGAATCTGAATCCGATTTTGGAGTGTCGAAGCAAGCAGGTCAAAACGAAGACAAAGTCATGAACTGAAGCACGTTGGGTGCCGCAACTCACCAGTCACCAGCAAATGGCGAAGATGCTCGGTTGGGCAGAATGTATTCTGAGGTGGTACCGTACCTATTCACTGACAGAATCGTATAGTGACCGTATTTGAGGAAGGGCGGACAATGAGAGCAGTTCGCCGAGTCGCAGCTGCTCTAGAATCCGGATTCCCTGCCAAATGGTGACCTAATAAGTTACGTGTACACTGATTTCTCCTATTTCTCCTTTTGGGGATATGAGTGTCACCTACGAAATTAGTGTCACCTACAAAATTAGTGTCACCACCAAAACAATTGTTTTTGTTTTTGTTTTTAGAAATAGAGCATTCCCACCATCATTCATAGGAGTTGGCCTCAACAGCTCCTAGTACTTGCTTGTTTTTGACTCCCACCATGACTCTTGCAACACCCAATTTGGAAGCAACCACTCAAAGAGTAGTGAACCCTTGTAGTGACGTTCGACCATAAATTTTGGAAAATCAAAATTTTTGTCATAGCATGGCGGTAAAAAGGGAGGTGATAAACAAGCAACAACACAAGCTAGTGCAAACGAACAAGAAGAGGATACATGGCCCACCTAAAAAGCATGAAGGTGGGGGTCTTGTGAAAGTTGAATGAGTGATGGTGGGAGGCTCTAACCAACCCTATGGCTTCAAACATGCAAAGGCCCACTCAATCTGATTTAGTGCATCAAAATTGAATGGGTGATCTTAGCTCAATACATCAACACAGTAATATGTCAACTTACATGAATTCAAAATAGTATTATCTTGGTAAATTAGGACAAAGTAATTTAGTCAATATTGGCATGTTGGGATAAATAAGAACGTAGATCAAATAAAGTCCCCACTTTTATCATAGGGTATAATTGTTATTAAGTTCATCAAAATTTTCAATAATCAATGTTAGCAAAAATATTTATAAAAATAAATTCCAAAATTTTATTGAATATATATAAAATAGTCCTATTTTATAATTCTTCAAATTTTTTTTTCTATAAAGCAATTAAATATTATGCAAAAAAAATTCACCTTCACTCTCTATACATGATCCTTTTGGATAATGAAAGAAAATTTTAATGTATCAAAAATATATTCTTTGCAAATTGATTATAGAAGTAATAATATGAATCAAAGTTCAATTAATAGTAGTTCTAAATTTACTTAACCTCCAAAATCATTTTTGTTATTTTTGAGCAAAAGTAATATGGGATAGTACACTTTTTAAATATTATGGAGTGCCAAAATTGAAATTCCCTATGCAATAGGATCTTATACAAAACACAAGTTCTACACTAATTTTTAGAACCTACATCCAAAGCTACTCAAGATCATAATGTTCAAAGTAGTTCAATAAGTTTTTTCCAATAAATTCCACAAAAAAATGGTTCAACTTTGAAAAAACTATTACAAAACATTCATATCTCACTTTAATAACTTGAGAAATCTGATATTGTATCTAAAAATAGAACTAGAGACCTATAGGAAAAAAATCACCTATAATCTTAAACTTAATTTTCATCCTCAAAAAATCATTACCAATATATGACTATCTAGATGATAGTGAAAACTAAATTGCTAACAAATCTAATATAGACTTGAAAACATACCACTTCCAACAATGGGAATCTTTTAGCAAACCATCTAAAATCTATGCACCTTCTACAACTCAAAAATTGTAAAATTTGAATTAAAAAAATTTAACCTTATGTAATATTTTTATTAGATATTCTAAGCACCCTCAAAAGAATATGCCTCAAAAATTTTGCATCACTAATTAGAATTGAATGAATAAAATCTTTCTTTGTATATAAGAATCTTTTTTCTTAAAACATTTCTAATACTTTTTGGTTGCCCCAAAAAATTTTAAAAATTTTAAAATGATATAAATTTTAGGATCTAGGAAATAATTTCAAAAATATACTTTTTATTCTTATTCTTTAAAATATTGTATGATTGTAACATAAACAAGATAGAAGGAAAAAAATAAATCATAGGCTAGAGTAGGGGATGTAAAACTTGAGCTTTTCAACCCAAATGAATTATGAAAAGAGAAGAGAAGATTCTAGACATATAATCTTTATTTTTGTAGGTTCTTCTTTTCTTCACTTCCCTATATGAACAAATTCAAAACAGCTTGAACAAAAATCATAAATCACTAGTTGATCAAGGTAGTCATATCTCTTTAAAATAAACAAAATTTGTTTTTTCAAAAATACTTTGATGTGCTTCATTTGTTTTATGTAGATTCTGCTATAAACTTCTTAAAACATCACAATCCCTCTAATGGATGCCAACTCTTATAAGGTTAATAGTTCTAAAATGGAATAGGGACATTTCAATCTCAAAAGTTAGAATATTGTAACAAAAATTCAAAACTCTTGTAGATTTTTTTCATCAACAATTTTAAAAATTGACTTCAAAGAATAATATATTACAATATTTTTCCAATATAATGTCTGCCTTGCCCTTAAACAAGCCCATTAATAAATGTCACATACCAATAAAAATAGGATGAATTTTAGCTTGCCAAATAGATATAAATATCTATATGAAAATCTAAATTTATTTATGGTAGTTTTGTATTTATTTTTTTACTTGAGCTCTATTATTTGTTTTTCATGCAGCAAAAAAATTTCTACAAGTCATAGGTTAAAAAATAATTTACATCCCTAGAAATCAAATCAATTCTTCCATCTCTAGAATAAAAATTCAAAAATTCAAACTAAAAATTGAGATTGTAGACATGAATTTACTTGAATTCAAAGTAAACATGCCCATTATTAAGCAAATTCACTATTTAGATACCTTGGAAAAGTTGTTTGTCAATTCACTTATTTTTTAGAGATTGAAAAGTTTGAAAGAAGCCATTACAAGTAAAATCAAGGCATTTTGACAAATATTGATTTTTATTTGTTTTTTCAAAGTTTGGTAAGTGTAAGTGTAAGTAGGCCCATGCTAAAACATACATTGATGTGTCCTCTCCCAATGTGCATTGTCATGATGCCAAAGGATTGCTCAAATTATAGTATTGGGAATATTTTGCAGGTGACAAATAGAATTAGGTAGGCTTATCTTATTCATCAAAGGGACAAAAATGAAAAGAGGCTTCAACCATTAACCATTAAATCCTTAAAGATTAATGGTTCAAAAATCTTTTCAGATTTTTCAGATTTTGGATTTTGGTACACATTAAAGTACAATATGTATCCCTAGTACTATAGGTCTAGGGTAGGGTTGGCAGCTCTCTATCAAATATTTCTTTTTTTCAAAAAAAGAAGTTTTAACAAGTACTAAAAATATAATTTTTTTTTCCAATATTCTTTCCACCATACAAAATTTGGATATCTATTTTTAAGTTATTTACTACCAAACTTGCCTTTACAACTACAATATTAGAATCATAGTTATAGATGGTCAAGGTTTTCAATGTCTACATTTCATGAGATATTTAAATTTTTCAAACTTATCCTCCTTTCAATTTCAAATTACAAGCTTCTTTCTTTATAAGCTATGAAATTTCTTCAAAAATTTGCAATTTCTTTTGCTCTTCCCTATGTGAGAAATTGCTTGAGGCAACAAAGAAAGCCCCCTCTTAAGTATAAAGTAGGATGTTCAAAAAGTGACCACTAACACAAAAGTACATTTTGCTTTCTTCAATGTACCAATAGTGTACATTTTAGGAGAGGTTTGTTTTTAGTGATCATTGCATTCCAACTTCAAAAATTTGTAACTAATTCCACAAAAGTCCAAAAAATATGAAATGACTTGAGTTAGGTGTCAATTCAACATTTTTTTCCTATTAAAATTTATTTGAAATTGTTTCAAGGAGTTTCGCTTTCCCCTAGATGCAATCATCTCTTAAAAGGTCACTTTAAGAGCACACTACCCTATGTTAAAGTCAAATTCGTTAAAAAATAATTCAAAATATAATCAAGCATGGCATCTAATGAATTTTTTAGGAATTATAGTATGACATGATTGAATAGTGTAGAAAATATTAACAAGAATAATCTTAATTCTCAAAAAAAAATCAAAACTATAAAAATCGTTGAAGCCTTAAGTATCGATAAAGGTGTAAGTACTACTTAAAGTCACAAAATATTCCGAACCATGAGAAACGAACTTTTAGAAATTCTAAAGTGAGTTGATGAATCGAGAACCAATGAAAAAAGAAATGATTTCGTATGGGGCCTAACGAATCTGACCTCAACACACAGTACCTTACCTTGATGCAAGGAGGATGATAACTGAGCATTCCTTTTTGAAATTGGGTTTTGGAGAAATTGGGTTTTGGAAAAATTGGGTTTTGGAGAAATTGGGTTTCGGAGGAATTGGGTGCAGCTCCATATAAGGTAGGAACACCCCCAATGGTGTGAGTGTACCCAATGGCGTTACTTTCTAGGTGAGGTAATGATTCTAGAATGTAAATGTACATTCCTTAACTTCGGCTGAGTGCCGCATTGGTAAAGAGGTCAAACTTTGTTGACCATGGCCTCTTTCTGTTCTTTGTTGACCTGCCATGCTTTGACCACATGCTGCCTGGTTCTTGGAATGCCAAGTTTGACATGCCAATGCCTGCAACTCCATTGGCAACAGAGAAAGTGAAATTCAGTTTGGTAAAGTGGGAACTCTAATTTCAGTTTTCAGTTGAGAGGGCTTGAGAAAAAAATCAGTTGTGCAGCCTGGAAAATGGCAAATTAGTTGTAGAAGTCCATTGTTTTATACAGTGGAAGTGATTTGAAGTCTTTCAATCCTCTTTTCACATGTCAACCCTGAAAAATTGGTCACCAGAAATACAGGAGGTTGGGGGGCATAATATGTATAACCCCAATCAATATATAGTTTCTCAAAATCTATTCTATAATTTTTTTTGAATGAATTTTGAATGTAATTTTTTCTCTAAGATATAATTAGTGTATTTGAAGCTCATTTTCAAGAGCCCTCAACACTACTGTAGTGAAGATTAATATTTGCAATAGATATCCTTGCACACAATCTTGAAGAGATAAAACATAATCATTCATTTTCAATATCAGAATTTTGTTTCTTAAGCTAGACTTCAATAATAATTTTTCAAAAATATATACCAACCAAAATAGTAACTTGGGCTAGGTTTTATTTAACTTCAAAGTATTGTTGACCCCAAAATTTGGTGTCTTAGACATTTAGGGGTTAACATGTCACATGTCAAATACATGCAATAAAGAATATATTGACATATACTCATACTTCATTTCCTAGAAACTCAATCCTAGAAATTGAACTTCTTATAATTTGTTCTTATATAGTTACAAGACTGAAGACCTTTATAGTTTTTGTTTGTTTTTTGAATACCCACATTAGATTGACAATAATTGTTAGTTACTTCAATTGATTTTGTCATTTTATCTAATTTAAAAAAAATTATATTATAGATTGTATATAGTTTGGACTTTCTACTATCCATTTTTCTCCATTTTGTATGAAGGAACTGTCAACCATAGGAGGGAGGAACATTTAACTCTAAATGGCGTATGGTAGTAGGAGCTCAATCTTCAAATTATTCCATATCCAATTTTTTTTTTCATTTTCTAGGAAGTGCTAGAGTGGCGATATTAAATGTAATAGTGGTGCTCCAAATTTCAACATTCATCCACATAATGAATAGAAAACATCACATTAGCACATATCAACATATATCACATATCCATATCACATATCCATAATTTTATTTTCATCAACAATTTGGTGATTTCATCCAAGATTTTTTTTTAATTTGAAGTTTTTTGGCGATTTAAGGGGGGGTTCATTTTTTTCTATAAGTGTGGTATTAGGCCAAAAATTTTGGTGCAATTTTGCACCAAATCGCCAAAAAAAAACACTACCCATATCCTTTGAGAGTTCATGCAAGACAATAGATTTCATTATGAAACAACCTCTCCACCCTCCATTCCCACTAAATGTCAATGTAAAGTTTTTAGTACTTTGTCATCAAAAATTTACTTGATGGTAGAGGGTCTTTGGACATGTTCACTTATATTGGAAATTTTACTATTTCACAAAAACTTGATCATTTACTTTTGGCTGATTTTGGCAATTTTTTTTCATTTCATTTTTATTCCGACATTCTTAAAAATAATTATTTTACGGTATAATTTAGAGTGCTCCTAAAATCTCGTGGTAATTAGAACGAACTTACCCCAGGGAGGACTGGACCCCGACTCCCAAAGGACACATGGCATAAGTGCACCAAAGCACCTGATGAGAGAGCCAGGCAGGCAGGGACGGACGGACGGAGGGACAGAGGGACGGAAGGGGGCACAAGCGTCGGTACTTACGTCCCTGGGAAAGATCGATGCCCTGACGGAGCATCCTCTCTCGTCGACAGTCCAATCAGGCACCACGCAGAACAAAGCGACTGAGGCTCGCCACTTCTCTCCCCCTTCAGTCCTTCGACACGCAGACACCGTCTCTGTCAGTCGTCGTCGTCGTCGCCTTCCGCAGTTCCACAGTCCCGTCCGTCCGTCCGTTCGCTCATTCCCTTCGCGTCAATCGCTGCTTGCCCTTGGCTGCTTCTTCATTCCTAGTCCTTGGCCTGGTTGTTCCAAAAGCTTAAACAAAACTTTGGTGCTGCTCACTTGTCGCGCTCCTCCGCAGGCTCGACTTCGTGCGCCTCGCCCTCGGCCCGTCTCTTCTCCGCCACCATGTTGGGCGCGTTGGGGAAGAACAGTTCGTTGCTCACCTCGCTCGTGGTCCGTCCTCCCTCCCTTGGCTTTTCTTCGACTTGCGCCTTGCGCGCCTGGGTTAGGTTGGACTACCATGTCCGATTCAGTGCCTTCGCTGCCTAGGGATCCACCCATCTGCGATCGACGGGCGCTTATCGCGCGGGATCTTTGCTCGTGTACTGCACGAGCCGAGGGTTTGACGGATTCGTTGGTGAAATGATGTGGCCGTGGATGTGTGTTGTGCAGAGAGGAGGGAGTGGCGGAGAAAAGGCTTCCGCGGCAGCGCTCTGGGCGGTCTCCAAGAGATGGATGTCGTCGGAGAATTCGGTAGGGAGTCTGACCGGGATCTTGGACTCCACTTAGGATTGTTTAAGAATGGAGTGGGGCAAAGAGACTGCTTTGGGGGCATTTCTGACGAATCGTCGCCTTTGACAATAGCACCTGTATGCTTTTCCGTCTTAGTAGACGGACGTTGCCACTAGTGTCAACATACCATCTCCTGAATGTCATACTCTTCACGCCGACTTTTCAATTCCTTCAAACCGTGGAAGAGGCGAAAAAAATATTTTTTCGCTTCGTTTGCTGGTAGTGTGGGAAGATTTCAACACTTTTAGGGAATTGGTGGTCGATTGTTAGTGAGGAAGAGAGATTGGCGGTTTGCTTGGATCTCTTACGCCAATGACGCAATCTCATAAATGGGGAACGGTATTCATATGCTGAATTCGCGTGGATGCTCATCGCTGGGTTTAATTACCTGAGAATGAGATGAGGAAATGCTAGCTTGTCAACCTCCATCTCAGGCTTAGGATTGGAGGGATCGGAGTGAGATATACTGCGGATGCCGTAGTGTGGAATCTTATGGAGCACCCTTCGACTGCGTAGCCTGCGTGTTTTCATTGACGTTGACATTATTCATTTGTTCCCAGATTACGGTTCGAGATGCTCTGAATTCCGCCATCGACGAGGAGATGTCAGCCGACTCTAAAGTCTTTGTTATGGGCGAGGAGGTAAGCTTAATTCATCGTCATATTGCTCACATTGTCGCAACTTGTTCCTGGTGGTCACTTCACTGCATCATCTCTCCATTACCTACACTTTGGGAACTTAAATGTGGGTCAAGTAGAGCTACGATGAGGGGAAGAAGGGTGTGTGGACCCTGAGCCTGAAATTAACAGAGGCCCATATTTCCTCGCTTTATGTTACAATTACCCTTGCGAATGCTCGTGACAGCATTGCTGAAATTGGGTTCAGATTGGGATGTTATTTTTTTCTCATCAAGTATTCTCTGCTCTTCATTATTTTCGAATTTTACGTGCCTTCTCTTACTTTTTGCTTCTATTTCCTGCAGGTTGGAGAATATCAAGGTGCTTACAAGGTACAGTTGTGGATTTTTGTTTGTAATTATTCATTCTTGTTTCAGAGACCATCTACAAGTAACATATGCGTATTTTTGTATTATGCATGGTTTTAGCAGTATATACGGTACATTTGACACCTTAATTGGGACTTTTGGCAGGTCACCAAGGGTCTCTTGCAGAAGTTTGGACCAGACCGTGTATTGGATACCCCTATTACGGAAGTAAGTATCCTTTAGACTATAGGACCGGGATACGCTTCGGGCATAAATTGTCCAGAACTGCCATTTTCTAGTGCATTAATTAAAAACTCAAATGTACTACAAATTTGTAATATACTACCGTGGGATTTGTGGAGTAAGTACCGGAAATTTTTAAGACCAATTGTCATTTAGGGGTCAAGTATGCATACATCTTCTCCTGTTTGTCTTTTGATCATTTATTATTTTAAATTAATCTAGTTTCTTTGTTTTCTGTCGATTACTTGGTTTGATTTACTTTGCTTAGTTTGATCAAGGGTCTGGTTGTTCTAGTTTTGATTCTGGGTGTGTTTTGATATGCTTACAGGCAGGATTCACGGGTCTTGGCGTTGGAGCAGCAATGTACGGACTCAAGCCGATCGTGGAATTTATGACTTTCAACTTCGCTATGCAGGTTAGCTACAATTTTCATATTTTTGATGGGGACGTTCAAAGGCGGGATCAGAGCTGTGAAAATGATTCACTGAGCAGTGAGATGCTCAATAGATTCTTCTCAGCTTTTTGCCATACATGTGTACATTGATGTGATTTGTTAATACTTGTCCTGGTAGCACTTTGGCGTTTGAAATTAAAAATGCTTATACTGAATATTTTTTTCGACAGGCCATTGACCACCTAATCAATTCAGCTGCAAAGACGAACTATATGTCTGGTGGCACAATCAATGTTCCTATCGTTTTCAGAGGTCCTAATGGAGCTGCTGCTGGTGTTGCCGCACAACACTCTCAGGTGATTTTCATGTTACTTTTTCTAGTATAGTTCTCACCTACTTGGAGTTATAGTAATGTTGACGTTTGGTTGATATCTTTCATCCCTGATTTGCTTGCAACTGATTGTTGGAGAATCTTCTGTAACTTTCTGCCTCCCGTGACTCCATGCTCTGCTCTGTTCTCAATATTTTCTGTTCAATTTGGCAGTGCTTTGCTGCATGGTATGGTCAAGTTCCAGGGCTTAAGGTGTTGACTCCTTATGATGCTGAAGATGCCCGCGGACTCATGAAGTCTGCCATTCGGGACCCAGATCCAGTTGTTTTTTTGGAGAACGAACTATTGTATGTGTGCCACCTCTCAGATTATCGATAGTCTTTTCCAGTCCCTCCAATTGTGGCGCTGGTCTTTTTCTGATGTAATTGGTTATTTTCAGTAGCATATTGTTGACAGTGGTGGTAGCAGTTGCGTACTCGAAGTCATTTCTGTAGTTTCTCTTGAAACTTGCGCTTCTCATGTGAAATTTTGTATTGTTCATTGAGACCCTTCATTATTGCTTGGATTTTGAAGGTACGGAGAATCATTTCCTGTTTCAAAGGAGGTGCTTGATCCTAGTTTCACTCTACCAATTGGAAAGGCAAAGGTAAGCCAGGATTCTGGTTGAACAAGAGCATCATGTTATATGATGATATTTATTATTTTTTCTTTCTTAGATTGTCAAGTTTAACGTTCAAATGTAGCTGTGTCTACGCAGTTTGAAGTGATATGGCTTGAACTCAATTTGCTGAATTTTCTCAGTTTGTAATTATGCTGTGCTATAAGGGCCTTTGGAGGGTGTCTGAAAAGATATTTGTATTTCAACAGTTTGTTCTTGTCCTGCCTTGCAGATCATGAGAGAAGGGAATGATCTTACTATCGTGACATTCTCGAAGATGGTGGGCTATGCCTTGAAGGTGCGTCCTTGGTACTCGTGGTTTCAAATGTAGCAATAGCCGGCAAGATTTTTTAATTGTTCTAATTAAAATAATTTAACGTTCTGTTACATTAACAATCTAATTCATTCACGATATTATCTCTATTTGGGAATGTTGTTTCCAATCTCGTTCTTGTAGAATGTTGATCATATGCATTTACCATATATTTTGGTTTTTGTGCAGGCTGCGGATGAACTTGCGAAGGAAGGCATCAGCGTGGAGGTTAGTGTTCGTTCAGAACTGATAAGTAATTGAAATGTAGGAAGTAGTTGTTAAAGCTTTGTGTACGATGGTTATATCCTGGATTCTGATTGTCTCCATAATGTAATTTCTGTAGGTGATCAACTTGAGGTCGATTCGACCCCTTGATAGGGAGACGATCAATGCGTCGGTTCGCAAAACTTCAAGGTTGTTGACACTTGAGGAGGGCTGGCCCCAGCATGGAGTTGGTGCTGAGATCTGGTATGGTTTGAACAGCCTTACCTGGACTTTGCTTATTTTTTATCTTAAATATTATACTTTTAGGGTAAAGGTCGATCAGGTGTTTCTTTGAATCTTGATATATGTTCAAGTCAGACTCAAACAATGGGTTATTGGGATTGTCTGCGTTCAGTGATTTGTTCCTCACAGGCTCTTCGTTGTCATTTCCACTGCTATTTTTGTGGTGTGAGGTTTCTTTACACTTTGCAATTTATGACACTGTTGATTGGCTCATTATGGTACAGCGCAAGCGTTGTTGAGGAGAGTTTTTACTACTTGGACGCCCCAGTCGAGCGGATTTGTGGTGCTGATGTGCCCATGCCCTACGCAGCCAACTTGGAGCGTCTTGCAGTGCCTCAGGTAATGCATTTGAAGTTCCTTGATTTGTGAAGCAGGATGACAATCTGTGGGGAGAAGTAAAATCTAGGTCTAATTTATGAGCTTATTCTCTTCAAGGAAGTGCATTCAAACATGTAATAATAAGTTCTTATTGCAAATATCTGGAACATTCAAACATGTAATAATAAGTTCTTATTGCAAATATCTGGAACATTCAAACATGTAATAATAAGTTCTTATTGCAAATATCTGGAACATTGGATACATTTCGTGCATGATCATCTTATGTCATTAGTTTACAGTGCTAGAATGGATCTACACGGATATAATTTCTTTTTCCCTCTGTATGAATGTTGTTTTTTAAGTCATTTTCTTGGTATGTTCCTGCAGATTGACGATGTCATTCGGGCTGCTCGACGAGCATGTTTTCGGAAGGAAGACAAGAAACAAGCAACAGCTTAGAAAATTCACTTAGATTCCCAATCTTGGGTGATTAATAACCTCTTTTCAGTTAATGTGTACCGGTCTTTAGATGATTGCCAGCTCTTCCGATCGTGATTACGAGACTATGGCAATAATAAGACATGCCGTTTGACCGTCTTGTGCAATTCCATTTTGTGGTCCTTTTTCCTGAGATGTACCCCTTGGTAGTGTGAATCTGCTGGTAGATGTGCCAATTATATCGTCCAATGCGTCTCCAGGGTGCATTATCTGGTTCGTTTTGACCAAATATTGGAGTGACCAGTCTATCATTTTTAGCTGGTCCTATTTCCTTGTCATTCCAATCATTCGAAATCACCGTGAAAAAGAACGTTCTCATAAGACATTACGGTAGGTACCTTCGTCCCTCAATGAAGAAAGTAAATTTTGACACTTTGTCCGGCCCTTTTTTCTTACATTGTTTTCGTCGGTGAATTGGATCGTGTCCTAACGTATGTTCTCAACATTTCGATGTTTGTCTGTTGAGAAGATTATCAAAAAGAATGTCAAAGGAATATCTTAATAAAGGTACAAAAAACCCATCTTGTATTCAATTCTTTTCTTGGCTTTCTAAGAAAATTACTGAATTCTTTTCCACCTTCAGAAGGAAGTTCAGCAGTACAAAAAATATTTCATGGATGTTTCATTTCATCTATGTTCTTTGTACAGTACTGCACTACACAGTGGTAAATAGGGCAATTTAGTGATGAACAAAGCAATCTGAGAGAAAGGTTTTCGATGCTTCAACTGAGGGAGAAGCTCCGAAAATCAACAGTTTTGTTGCCCTGCTAGGTGCATGGTCTAAATCATGATGATTTGGGATAAGGATGTTACCCTACTCAAGTGAAAAACAACCCAAGGTGTTTAGTAATTCTAATATATATACAATACTATATGAATTTTTAAAGTTGAAAATAGAGGATACTTATTTATGACTCTATACTCCCTTTAACCCAGTAAGGACGGACCCATGACCACTGATTTCAAGCCTCATTCCCCATCACCCAATTTGCTAACATTTTGCAACTAAATATGAATGAAAAATTTTATATTCATTTTAAAGCTGAAATTACATGTCAGCTCCTTTACTTTACAAATTTTTTAGATTTTTTCATGAAAAATTGATTATTTTGAGAATTTTTGAAGAAAAAGTGAAGAAAAATCACCACAAATAGAAAATTATTTCAAAAAATAAAAAAAATTCACCATGTGTGTATACTACAGTAACAAACATTATGGTATAAACTCAATTTCCATGTCATTCTCTAATTAAAATTTAATTGACATTTGAAAATACATCCAAAATTCAAATTGCAATAAAATATTTAATATTAGGAATTTTTTCAAAATTCAAATTGGAGAAAAAACTAGAGAAGATGAACTTCATTTTGTTAGTTTGGCTCAAACTCAAAAAATATCATTTTTGTGGAGAAATTCCAGATTTAGAGCAAGGAGCAACAACTTCCCAAAATGCACTAAAATGGTGTATTTTGTGATCCGTTTTTTCTACTAACTTCTCATTTAGATAAAGACAAACATTGGCAAGACTAAAATCTCAATTGGATAATCTTCATAACCCACCTTGAAGGGTCAATAATTAAAAAATGGATGAAAAAATGCTTCTGATCTCTGTAAACACCATTCTGTAGTCATCTTAATGCCACAAAATGGCGCTGGCAACATTACTGGGTTAATCCTTAACCAATGCATTGGTGAATGTGCAAATCATTCATTTTGATATTGTGGGAATCATTGGTCTTAAAAAATCCAAAAGCATTTATTGGAAGTCAAAGTACTATAGAAGATCTCCCCTTTTTACACAAAATTTTTGAGGATAAATAGTTGCACTTCTATCCTATACTAAAAGATTCTTTGTCATCTATCACACACAAGAAGTCTGACTCAATGTTTAAGGATTAAATAATATACTCTTCAAGCACCCTTGAAGCACTCTTGAACTTCTATTAGTTGTTCTTGAAATCTTATGACAATTTTGGGTGAAGATAGGTGGCCAATGTAGATGGAGTATGGTTTTGGAGCCTCCTACCTTACCTCATTACAAGTCTTGATTTCTTTCCAAGGTTTATTATGTAGTAGTAGAGGATAATTACAATGGGATAAATAAGAAAAAGCTTTTATAATTCAATTAAACATGGTCAAAGGCCTTCCTCTCCAAGGTTTGTTGTGAATTAACCCTAAAAGGTTTGTATTTTTTAAGCATGTTTTGTGTTTGATATGACTTTTTGTTTACTTTGTCTTCAAAATTTCATAGTAAGTTAAAAAATTTCTAAAACAAATTGAAAATTCTATGTCCAAAAATAAAACTACAAAATTCCACTCATAAATACCGCGCGTGTTTGACTCCATGGTCATCGGCCTTTCTTTTCAAGGTTAGCCCTGCATTCCAAGAGCCTATGACCGGTTTGAGGTTCGTGCCCTTCCCCTTTTCCGAAGAGCCGAAGAGCCGAAGAGCCGAAGATCGAAGCATGAACAGGGACTTGCAGTGGCAGCTTTCAGAAGCGAAGATCACGAATGCCCGGCCTGCCGGGAGTGGGCGCTCAGGGATCGTGGCTGCCGACCTCTCTCGAGCTTGTTCGCCTTTATCATTCCACCCAATGATCGGGGTGGCGCTTGGGCCTTCCAGTTCCCGTGGCGATTGGACGGAGTTCCGCATTCCTGCTCGGCAGTGCCCACTTGCATTCTTTCGTTGTCCTTGCTGATCATGTCTCGCTTTTGCACCCTCGCGGTGTTGAGCGATCCCCCAATCTGCCGAGTAGTGCTTTCGTGTTGTTTCTAGGGTTGCAGCTGCTCATCAAGACGTGCACAATTCGCTCCTCGGCAGGCCTGCAGCTGCCGTCGTAGTTTCGATTGGGCATGAAGACCAAGCGAGGCTTAGAAACGGTGTAGCTAGGGAATGGGCACTGGATTGACAATGATGCTTCGTTTCCATGGACATGGACGCGCTCGACCGGTGCTGTTGCTGCTTCGAACTGCGTTGGGTCATGTCTCTGGGCCACGCCAGAGCAGCCTGACGACAGTGCTCTCAAGACCCAAGTGGACGTCCTCGTTGGGGTCAGGCTTCGACGGCAGTTGCTTCAGCGATGATGAGGACAATCCGTATGACGAGACCCGCAAGACGCGCTTCGGCTATGGGGAACCGGGGAGCGTGACTTTGAGAGGACAAGAGGTCGACTTTATGGTCGACGAGTTTAACAAGGTCCGTTTCCTTCTTCTCTCCCTCCATTTGCAAATTGGGAACCATATTAAGTTTGCGTTGTAGCAATGCCACATTCCAGTTCTCGGGCGACTGGATCCCACTGCCGACGACATAGATTTTCTGTCTGGCAGGAGATGGAATTCATGTTTGGTGCCACACACCCCTCCGAGCTGGGAACAAGCCCTGCTCACGAAGCTGGCGAGCCCCACGCACACGTCCTGGAAAAACATGCTAACGGGAGTCGAGCAACGACCAATGGCCGTGACCATGTTGGCCTGAATTCCATGGGGAACAGCCGCGAAGAGTTTCCAGCACCATCCAAGATGCGTGCAGATGTTCCCTTGCTCGGGCACCAGCCATCGCAAAGCAGCAGCAGCGCTTTGAGCCTCTCCCACGTGGACTCTGCTGGGAAGGCCGCCATGGTGAACGTGACCCCGAAGGCGGACACGCGGAGGGTGGCCACGGCGAGTGGCCGTGTGCTGCTGGGCGCGGATGCGTTCTCGCGTGTGGCCGCCAACAGTCTTTCCAAAGGGGATGTGCTCACCGTGGCCAAGCTGGCAGGGATCATGGGCGCCAAGCAGACAGCCAGCTTGATTCCTCTGTGTCATCCGCTGCTGCTGAGCGGCGTCGATTTGAGCTTGAGCTTGAACGAAGAATTGCACGCCGTGGACATCGCAGCCACAGTGACGACCGTTGGCCCCACGGGTGTGGAGATGGAGGCGCTCACTGCAGTGACTGTCGCCAGTCTCACGGTGTATGACATGTGTAAGGCGGTCAGCAAGGACATCCAAATCGCCGAGGTCCGGCTCGAATCCAAAACGGGAGGCAAGAGTGGCGACTGGTCTCGCCGTCGAAAGGACGTAACGTAATCCCCTCGCTCCCCATTTTCGTGCTGTGGGCCTCGCCAAGCAGGAACCGTTTCAACCTTGCAGCGTCAACAAGCCTCTTCCACAATGTTGACAAAGACAGGGCCAACGGCGCCGAACCGTCTTTGTCGGCATGCGCTATCATAGATGACGCTTAATTTGGTTTTGCATTCCTGGCAGTAATTTTCGGTGTTGAAGCACGCCTCTCATTCTTGTCTGTACACATGGTTTTGTTAGCTGCAATGCAGCTGGCTAACCTAACGGTGGAGCTGATGCTTCGAATGCATGTATGATTTCTCTCTTTCCTCGCGTCACTGATACTATCACCTTCTAATTTCTGAAAGCTAGCCGACATGAAGTTAAAGGCTTTCTACATTTTTTCCAGATGCAAGAGCCGGAACTTGTTTTTAATCCTGTCATGACTCCCTACGCCGGCTCCTCGACTTGTTACCCCGACGAGCTTTCTCATGACTTCCAAACTGTCGTTGGGATGGGATGGGATGGGATGGGATGGGATGAGATGTACGTGCTCTCACGGCAGGTTGAATGTGTATTGTGTTTGTGCATGCCCAGCGTTGTGAAGATTCTGATGACGCCTTGTTTCTTGTCTTGCCGGCTGAGATTTTCCTTGCGTGCTTGCACATGTTGAGAGATGGCCTTTTTTTCATTCCTACACCTTGATCACGTCTGCAGGTTTTGGAGTGCGGCTCAGTGCAAGCAGCTCTATGCACGACTATTGAAGCAAAATTCAAAATATGCAACGCGGTGATGAGAAGTGCCGCACATTGGAAACCAGGAAGGACCTCCAGCCACTTATATGAGGGAATTATAGATCATGAGTATGTAGTGGCTGCCATTTATCAGACCTAAATTCATTTGATGCTGTACGGTTTACTGGAAATTTGGATGCACGTTCTAAATTAAATTGGATTTCATTGTTCAGTCATTCCCTAAAAATTCATTATTGTATACATGAACACACTTAAAAGTGAAATATATCAAACTTACAATTTTGAATGAATACCAAATTATACATTTATGCACTTAAGCATTTAAGTGCAATTAAAGTTCAAAAATAAAGTTAGGCAAGACTAGAATTTAAATCATATATTTAGGCAATCATTCAAAATTGAATAAGGTACAAGCATTGGACATTGTTTGGATACTTCCTTTAATGGTTTCAAAGAAGACGAGTAGATATTTCATAAAATACAATGAATATTGAGACAAGATTGCCATAAATGACCATCATATGTCTTTAGAAAAGGATATCATGATTTTCCCTCAATCAAATGCAATTTCTAAATATTAGGCAAGACAAGGGGATAATTTTTTTAAAAGTTAAGTAAGAATTATTATAACTATTTTTGCCAAAGTTGCAAATAAGGAACAGTATACAATTTCAAAGCCCCCCTCTTAAGGTATTGAAGTCTTTTAAAAAAAATTCTTATGACCAAATGAAGAGGTGTGAAGAAAATAGAGAATGAAAGTCAAATTGAAGCAAATTAATTAGCGCTTTTCTATTCCAAATTGCAAAAACAAATTATAAAGGATGTTAATTTCTACATTGGGAACAAACACAAGTTTTATTTAAGGGCCTAAAGTAAGCTTGAATGAACTTCCAAACAAGAAAAATCATTATGGCAAGGAGTTGTTGTCACTAGGACAATAATTACTATTCAATAAAAAGGACTAAAAGTGTAAAAAAATATGGAGAAATAATTGATTTCTTTTGTTGAATGTTGGCTTCTTTAGCTCCTAATTACCTTGACTTTTGACAAGAAAATTATTAGGGTGGTCCTAATTACCTTGACTTTTGACAAGAAAATTATTAGGGTGGTCCTAATTACCTTGACTTTTGACAAGAAAATTATTAGGGTGGTTGTTTTGTAGGATAATGATGAAATTGTATTTACTTTTGAACATGTAAGATTTGATGTCATTTTTTAATTCATTTCTTTTATGAAAATCCTTTCCTCTTTTTGTCCTAATGTAAAGTGAATACAAGGCTATCTAATTCTTCTCCTACAATCACAATACAAAAGATGTTGTGGCCCCCCTCTTGACTAGCATTTAGTGACAATGTTTATTTATTCATCTAAAGTAACAACATCTAAATGCATCTAAATGAGGTTTTCAACATGGTTCTTGTAATTGAATTGCAAGAGCTTTTGTTGGGTCATGTTGGTAGTCAAAAGGAGATTATATATTCTCTTCCAATGCATTTTTGGACTCTATATGAGTAGACCATGAACAAACAATTGTCGGAGAGGATTCTTGATTGAATGGAGAAAAGTATTCAAAAGTAGGTGTACCTAAAGCAAATAGTCTCATGTATAAAGGCTTTCCATTTTGACAAGAATCAAGATGACCTAGTTTTGCAAATAGGTCACAACTAAGGTAGTGTGCTATAAAATGGACCCTCTCTTTTAAATGAATCCTATTTTTAGGGGCAGAATGGAGATGGGTTTATCCTTGAATGGACCACTTTAGCAATTGAATGCATTCAAGAAAAAAATATTTTTCTATTGCAAGAGCCAATCATAGTCTTTGATTTCCTCACATCACTTTACAAGTTGCAAGTGGATGGATTTTGGGAGACCTATAATCACAAATAGGTGCCTATGCCCCAAATCTTTGAAAATTTATAAATAATTCAAAAATGCTTGGAAAAATACAAAACCACTTGTGTTAAGTTCCATGTCTAATTTTCTTTCTCTGAAAAATAATATAAAAATATCTTTGTCCACAAAAACCTATGAACAAAGAAGAACAGCCCTTAACCCTTAAATGCCGGTCTGGTGACCATGGAAATCAACCCTATTGAAACCGTGTGGCATCATTTAATTTTTAAAAAACAAAAATATTCATTGGGAGTTAAACAATTGCCCCTTTCCACCCCTAATTTTGAGGATGAATAGTTTCATTTCTATCCTACATAGGAAAATTCCTTGTCATCCATTGGACAAAAAATGCCCGCCGACATTTGAGGGTTAAATGATCGCTTTTAGAGCATACTACCTTAGGTGCAGATAGTTCTCAGTCTAAGCTTGCATTCAGCTTGGGGCCGCTGGCTTTGGTCGTTTTGCGGTGTCTGAATAATTTTTTTCTCCGGTCAGCCAGTGTCCTTCCGACGTCAGTCATCTTCGTCCGTCTGTGCCTGTCCATCGTCTTGGTCCGGCCCTGCTGCAGCCGTTCCTTCCTCCCCCTTTCAGTTCTGCTTTCGTCGCCGCTTGTGCTGCCATCCAATTCCCATCCTCATCTCGCGTGTCGCGCTCGCGCTCTGGAAGGCTCGTCTCAAGCGCATCCCCCATCCTCTCCCTCTCTCTCTGTCTCTCTCTCTCGTTGTTGTTGTTCTTCTTCTCTTTCTTCTTTTTCTGCACCTGCTGTGCGGGGGTCTGTAGTGGGATCCCCTCTCTGGCCTTGCTTTCACTCAGCCTCCCTCGCGGTCCATTCCCAAGCTCCACCTCCTGGGGCTGCGTCGGGAAGGCGCTGGCATTGCTGCATTTTCAGATGCCCCTCCGCCCCTCCGCAACCACAGGGGAAAAGCGGTGCTGAAGGCGGCGGCGGCAGCAGCAGCAGCAGCTAGTGCCCCGTTTTCTGTCCTTGTCCTGCTGTCTGCTTTCTGCCTTTCTTCCGTCGAATTTTTGGATTGCTGGGAGCAGAGCCACGTGCTGGGGTGTGTGAATTCTCGTGCCCACCACTAACTTCATCTCTAAAACTTCCGCAACATTTCGAGGTGGCCTGCGAGATGGCATTCGGTTGGAAAAGGCCCTGCTTGTCCTAGCTCGTTTCTGGCTCCGGCCGAGCGGGTGGCGCTTCCTAGGACTCTATGACACCGGAACCATCGCGGCACGACTTTAGAAGAAGGAGTAATCTCGGTGTTAAGCAGCAGCAGCAGCGTCACCGTCATCATGGCTCTGTGCTATCTGCCATGCTTTCGCGAAGCGCGACTTTTGGTAAGGTAAGATTCCCAATATTCACCCTGCTCAGCTGCTGAATTTGAGTCTCTTGGTTTCCGCACTGCCATACCCGCTCATCTCCTGGTGGCTTCACATCGATGAATGTGAGATTGTTTTCGCTGCGACGTGAGATTCGCGAACGTCAAGGACGCTGGATTTTCAGGTGGTGGTGAGGTCTCCGTTCCGGGTGTGGGTGGGAGCCACCTGGGTGAAGACGGAACTCAATTCAGGGGGGCTTTTAGCTTCACTTTGGCAATTTTATGCGACCACGAACATGCGCGCTCGATAATGCTTGGTTAGTAGAGCAGACAAGATAGGGTCGAAGTAGGGGTTTTCTAGGGTTTATGTGGCGAACGGGTTCTAGAATTGCATGAAGAGAAGAATTTGGAGAATTTACTCAGATAGGTGTATTGTGGGTGGCGTGGGGTGGGTCATGAGGTTAAGATCGATGGTACGGTTCCAACAAACCACGCCTGGTAGTTCAAACCATGGAGCTGGGAAATTTGTTTAGGTGAACCTCACCGGATACACAGAGCCTTGAAAGTTTGAGCTGTGTGCGTAGCAGGCTTTGTGATTCTTCTCTGATATGAATCCTTGCATTTTCAAAGCTGTTCAGCTCTGGATTCTCTTTTTGGTGGTTTGGATAAGTGGGCAGGTGGGTAGTTGGTGGATGTTTGTAGGATTCCTCCTGGGACTGACTTCTGTGCGATATCTCACATAGTTCTGGGCCTGGCTCCTTGTGAATCAACCACTAGTAGTCAAGCCCGTATTTGTAGGTCTTTCCGAGACCAGCAAACAGAGATTATGATATCGTTGGCCCTGGTAATCTGAGCCGGGTTGAGATTCTCCCACTCATGCCCATTATTCATCTTGCGTTGGAATTTTGATGAAAGGCCGTTATGCAGGTCTGGTGTCATTGTGCCGCTGTCCTCTGGGAACAATGACAAGCTTTCAGATTTTCCCTGCAACACGACCTCTACATGGTCAATCAATGTCAAGAGATATCATTCTCGACGGCATCGTCATGGTGTGCCGCTGCCATCCCAACTGAATTTCAAGCAAACAACACGGACATCGCACAACTCGCAGACTCTGATACCCAAAGCAAGTGTGGCGCAGAGTAATCGTCCTGCATTCACATCAGAGGAGAGGTCATCAGGATCACTCCTCACCTTTAGCTATTCAGCACCCATATTGAGCAGAGAGGGCGAGGATGCGGATGGCGGAAGGGCATTCGGCAGTAGCGACGATGTCGATTCTCGGGAGCGATTGCGGCGGGAGAGGATCGCACGGGCTAACAAAGGGAAAGTTCCTTGGAATAAGGGCAGACGTCATTCACCAGGTATGTATATAGACAGCATACCGGCTTCGGTCGTAGTCCGTGGTACCACGAACCCTGGATCAGTTCAGGTGCCCTTGCATGCTGAGATGTTAGTGTTAGTTTAGTGCTAGTAGAAGCAGGAAGCGGAAGCTTGCTTGAATCTTTATGGTCACTGTAGAGTGGAGCTTGACTTGGGTTTGCTTGTGCGCGATATGCAGAGACGATTGCGAAAATCAAAGAGCGTACGAAAACGGCGATGCTTAACCCCAAAGTGAGCAATTTGTGATAAACTTGGACACCTATGCTTGAAAGTTGCTTAGATCTCTGACGTACGGTTTCGCTGAACCACCTTTGGTGCAAAGTGGAGTTCCATTGAATTGGTGCAGACTGTTGCTGTATTGTCTAATATCTCCGTTTTTTATTGTTTCAGATCCGGGACAAGCTGCGGCAGTATGGAAAGAGCCAAACGTAATTACTTTGACCCGGGATTGAGTATTTTATTGTATATTGTCTTCATGACGTGCTTGTTTTAGGCACCTTGTATGTTTATTTATATAGTTTTCAGTTTGTCATCTGCCTAGTGCTATTCCACTTCTTTACGCGTAGGGCTTACAAGTTTGCAGTATTGCTTGAGTTTGGTTTACATACACAGAGTTCAAGCTCTGACAAAAATTGGAATTTATTGTGCCTTTAGCGTCGAAACAAAAGCAAAGATTCGTGAGAAGATGGTTGACTTTTGGGAGGGAAAGCGGATCATCAGAGAAACTCAAGCTTTATGTGCAAGAGAATGGAAAGAGTTGATAGCTGAGGCTGCAAGAGTGGGTGCCCCTGGAGAAGAAGAATTTGAATGGGATTCCTACATGAAAATCAAAGAGCAGTATAAGTTGGAAGATTTGAAAGCAGCAAGGCAGAAAAAAGTCGCATTGCGAGCCACCCTGAAGTCAGAACGGCAGAGAAAGCCCGTTTCTGAGGCCCATCGTAAGGCTATTTCGGATGCCATCAGAGCCAAGTGGGCAGACCCGGTATGGAGCGCATCCTATAAGCTCTTTTCTAAGGCTATTTTTGGCGATTATGTTCTCTTCGTCTAGGGTTTGTCAGTAACACTGGGGCGGCAAAGTCTGCATACAATTATGTCGTTTATTGTGTACTTGACTAGACGCATTTTTGCGCTGTGTGGACTTTGAGATTCTTTGAGCCTCGGAGGCGTTGGAGGACTCCCTTCTGGTCTTGATCAGTCTATGTTTATGTCACCTTCAGCCAAATTTTGTAGGACATTCGGACCTTGTACTAACATGTTGTACCCCTCTTTTATTGCTGTATGTGATTTGATCTCATTGTGACATGAAGGCATGTCAGAGTAGGTATGGCCATGCTTGAGTTTTACATGTTTTTTTTTGTTTTTTTTTAAATTATTGCAGGAGTATCAAGCGAGGGTTTCTGCTGGCATGGCTAAAGCTGATGCAGACAAGAGACGGCAGGTTCCAGCTATGCATACTAGCAAAAAGAAAGCTGCACCTGTCAAGTCATCGAGCACTTCGGATATTGTTGAAGAAGTCCTGGTAGATAAGAAAAAACCTTCCCAAGCTGTACCTGTAGATGAAGGTTTCGTTGCGGAAGTTCTGGCGGAAGAAGTTACTCTTCAGACAAGAAGGAATCGGTCTACTGCTGCTCGTATAAAGGGACCACGAAAGGTTACCTTGGTTAGTCTGGAAGATCATAATCTGTCACCTGGAGATGACGGTGAGGCGACTGGTACAAAAGATCAAAGCTCAGGGCAAGAGCGTTGGGCTGAGGGGCCTCTGGCTGAGGCTGATGTAAGAGCCCCAATTACAGTCCCAGGAGATGTTCAGCTTAGTAGCAAATTATCTTCGCAGTCATACAAGGACCCCTTGGTCCTGGAGAAGGTGCAAAGAATCCAACAACTGCGGCAGGGTCGGCTTATGGTCGAGTTGAAGCGAAAGGAGGCAGCCGATCGAGCACGGTGAGCATGACTGACTATGTCATCCTCTGCCCTCATGTTCTTTGATCTGACGCTGTGGGCTCTATTCATGGCTGGGTGACGTCTGGAGCAAGTCGGAATCTGACAAGGAAAATTGGTAGTCTCATCTCATTTTTCTCGTGGTCACAAGAGGCACCACGCCTCCAAAGTGCCACAGAGGTCATGCTCTGATGTATTGATATGTGTCTTTCAGGATGCTAATAGCCAACGCTGAGAGAGCAGCCAACGCTTTGGAACAAGCTGGAAACGCGGATGCTGCGACGTTGGCCACTTTGAGGGAGGCCCGACGCGTCCTTGCAGAAGCAACTCGATCTGTACAAGCTGCAGAGTTGAAACCAGGGAGTAACTCGGACAAGTCGACACCGTCAGGAAGTTCAAGGCCGAAGGAGAGTGAGAAGGCCGCAAGTGTCAGAAGAAGCGGTGGTTTCCATGGTCGGCTATGGACGGAGGGAGACAGCATCGAGGATTGTCCTCACCCCATCCCCATTCACCTGGGCAGATTGCCATCCAAAGAGGAGAAGCCACTGCCGCACATGGATGGAGTGAGTGGAATTCCGACGAGTAGCGGTAGTGGGTCTGCAGAGTGGGTCGCCAGTCAGGCTGTGATGGCAGAGGATGGAGAGGCAGAGGACCAAGCAGAAGACCAGTCGCCTGGCTCCGTAGGACAACTTGGAGAAGCTGGGCATGGTGAGGAATGCCGCATGGCAGCTGCAGCAGAAGGGTTCGGCAGGGAGGGCGGACCAAGGTCGGCGAAGTCTCAAAGTCGGAGTGGGAGCAAGAAAAGGTGGCACCGAGGGCGCCTGGTCGTCATGAATGACGAGGAAAGGACGTGATCGTTCTCCTTTTGTAGAGTCACCATTTCTTTGGAGGACGCAACTATTCTTTTAGGCAAGTTCCAGTTTCGGGGCTCATTGCACTGCGGCGGCGGCAGCAGCAGGGCAGTTCCGTCCCACGGAATGTGGTTCTATCATTTCCAGTGAAAGAACAGTGATACAGCTGGAATGCCGGACTTGCGGGATTCCTGATATACTAGGAGCTTGCGGTGGTCCAGGTTCCTTTGAGCGCCACCAGTTTGAAGAGTAACTGTGATGTCTGATTCTGCGTAATCTTTTGAAATCGACTGGTGTTATGCAATTGGAGTG
This sequence comes from Climacium dendroides, assembly GCA_950106755.1. Classification (NCBI taxonomy): domain Eukaryota; kingdom Viridiplantae; phylum Streptophyta; class Bryopsida; order Hypnales; family Climaciaceae; genus Climacium; species Climacium dendroides. The sequence goes on along the minus strand of OX467090.1, from coordinate 14,999,397 downwards.
TAATACCAGGAGGCGTTTGTGCAGGTCTAGGAACCTGGTGACGTTGTCTATTTAAAACAGGCATCTGTCAGCTGTACTGTACATTATTTCAGCAACGTGGAAAGGCCTTCTCTTGATGAGAGTTTTTCTAAAAGCGAGCTGCAGTTTCGTCCTTTCTATAACATGGTCACTGATTTTCACTGTCTAGTTCTTCTTCAGTAGGGAATTTTATTGCTCACAACTACTACTTCTCCATTGAGTCTGGGCCAGAGTTTGCAGACTGGCCTAGATTTTCTACTCTGGGAAAGACTTTCAAAATAACTATTGTTTTAAGTTTATTTGGTTTCCATATTTATCTTGAGTTTTAGGAGGTAAAAATTTCTAAAAATTTCAACTTTGTCGATGTTATTTGTGATCAATAACAAATAACCAAAAAATATTGTAATTTGAAGCTTTGATACACCAATGTCCGACCAAGAGTAAGATATATGGCTTCCCCCATTGAAATTGCAAATTTGAGTTCTTTTTTTCTAGCAAAGACCAATATGGCATGTTAATTTAAGTAATGAAGCCATTTAATTTGGATTTGATTGTCACCTTCAATTCTTTATTGTCGTATTTATCATGTATATTGGTTGTTGAACCATGTAAAGCAAAGTTGTTTGGATTTGTTCTACCATGTGCATGCTCTCATCATGTATTTACTTGACACTATATGCTTGACATTGACACTATATATTTGATATTGATTTGCATCTATGTCAAGGATTTGGTTATTATTTTTTGTATCTGAATTATATGAATTATATTGTTCATGAATCCTCATCAATTGTTTTTTGGCTTAATTATGGTACCATTTAATTTGGCTTAAGGAATTTGTGCAAATAAATGGTACCTATTTGTTATTTCTAGATAGTTACTTGTGGCTTATTTCTTATAAATAATATTGAAGTGATTGTGAATCCTAAGGGAGATGATCTTTTCTTTTTGAGCCAAATTAGTTCAACTTGGAACTACACGTTAGATTATGTTATATGCACACTTTTAAATTTTACCATTAGGGGACCAATTGGAAAGAAAGAACCCTTTTCAATTCTTAAATTCAACCATTATGGGACCAATTAGAAAGGAGTGCACCGATTTGTGACCTAGGATTGCTAGGTCCACCAACGCCATTGTTTAAGAATGAACTCACAACATATTGTTGTCTTTGGGAGTCTAATTAGTAATTGTCTTGTATCAACAATTTTGTCAAATATAATAAATCAACTATCATATTTTGTATCAATTTTATATTTTTATGCATCTCATCATACATTTGTTAATTATTTATACAATTGCTCATGTTTTCAATGCACTTTTGAAAGCATTAGAACACCAATTTGCATAATATATCCACTATCATCAAACTTGACTCTTAACTTCATTAACCTTGTTAGAACTCCATTTACGTTGTTAGACCCATTGCAACACTTGGCATTTAAGGTAGACGAACCCTTTAAGCAACCCTTTTAAGCATATCTGACATCTCCAAGCATGTTATGGTTCCCAAAAAAATTTACAGGTAAAGCATTTGCAAAGGCAGTGAAACCTAGAGCTGTCCAGTGAGGCACGAAGAAAGCGATGCTGTAACTTAGTCGTCGTCTCTCTCGTTAACCCCCTTCAAATCCTAGACCTAATGTGTCGGAAAAATGGAAACCTGAACCAATCGTCCACGAACCGAATCATCCAATCAACAGATCCTGTAATTCCGTGCTCGGATCCAGTTGAGCAGCTCTGCGGCTTCTATAGCATCACAATTCTCCTGAGGTAGCTTCCCAAACTGACACTTTCTGGCTCCAGTGTCGTAAATGTCAATCCAACTTCTAGAAGATTAGTGTGCTACCGGTAGCAAGCCATTTTGTTTCATAAGTTTTCAACACTGAAGTACTCGTAGTATTATTTTACAAAAATTTTAAAGGTTGAAATCATAGGGTGGAATTACAGGTTCTATACCTGTGACACTACCGGTAGACTCCTGGATGAAGTTCATCTATTTCTCAGCATGAACAAGACGGAACTATTTGACCATTCATAGGCTCCAGGGACCAAACACAGTTATAGGTGTAACTTTGTTCTCGATCGCAGTGTGAAATACTTCACACCTGAGATTCTCAATCCTCGGAGTTGTAGAATTTCGACCCTCACGGATAGTTTCGTCATTCCTAATCGAACGACCACCTACAACAATAGTACACAACAGGCAGGAACACACCAAATATGTTCCAGATGTCCACATATCCATGTGCAAGTGGCCAATCTGAAATCCTCAAATGCAGAGAACAGTTTCTTGCCCGTCGGGTCGATTCTCATAGACGATCACTGCCGAGTGACTCTGCATCAACGAAATTTTCTTCTAAAATATCAGCTGAAAAAGAGAGTAAGGAAATAATATATCAGTCACGAACTTGAAGTTCACAACATCTCAATTGAAGAAATAAAACCAGGGGATGAGAACCATGAAAGAAGAGTCAGATCCAGATTTCTCTACTTATCTATTAACACCATACCGGTACCTTGACAAAGCTAATTCTCTGAGGTTTCCGAACACCATCCTCGCATACAAGGCTTCAGTAACTTCTTTATCACAGAATAATCTACAGCACATCGGTAGGGTAATTTCTCAAGCCCGAACAAGGATTAGCAAAAATGGTTCTGTTCTATTGCCAATGGGTCTCCCTACCTAATCTAGACAGCAAAAAGCAACTAGCCATGACATGGACGATACCAGTTACTCGCGAATGAGACTGATCAACATATGCCACTAAAACCATTGCCACAAGCGGAAGTAATTGCCGCTATGTCAAAACTTAATCTAGCATGTAAATGCGAGAAGCAATATCAGACACGAGCCAGTCGAAACCAGCCAGTAAGCCCTCTCCGGTTACCGCACTACAAGCAATAATATTCCAGTGCCGGCTTGCGTCCATAACCTCCAGCTGCAGAACCTATTACAAAAATGAACAGAAGGTTACAACACTACCGTACACACAGAATTTGAGCACGGCATCACGGTCATAATCAAGTACAGAACAAAGCTAATGAAAAGTAAAAGCAACAAGTGCTTAGGTCTTATTGATTTTGATAATAAAGAAATTTACCTTAGCTAGCTCCTCTGGTTGTATTGCACCTTTGATATCTTGCTTGTTGGCCAAAATCAATAACGAGGCTCCCATCAGTTTCTGAACCACGGTCAGACAAGAGTCATCAATGCACCCAAAGAACATACACGTCGATGGTCTCGCGAAGCAGAAAGCGTCACAATGACAAAACCTTTAGTCACTGGAAACAGTAGCGAGTATAACATCACATACGGTTTCAATTTCAATATCTACAGCATATCCAGGACGACCACGCATCAACGCGCACAACGTTAGGCAACATATATTTTGGAATAGAGACAGTATAAAAGAAGAAGTTCTCTGCATAATAAAGTCAGGAACAGTACTTCCTCTTTAAGAAGCCCATGCAGCTCCTGTCGACAGTCATCTAATCGTCGAAAGTCGGAGCAATCAACTACCCAAACCATGCCATCTGTTTGCTCATAGTAATTTCTCCAGTACGATCGCAAAGTCTTTTGGCCCCCGATATCCCAAATGTTGAGGCGAAAACTGTTCCAATTGAAAATAAATAAATAAATGTGTGCAGGATGTTGACAAGAACATTTAGAGAAAATAAGGAGCATCGAAAAGACGATACAACTGTAAATGCTGTAATTTTCGCCAACTCCTAATCCACATGTATGACTTCTGAAAATCATACGATTCCTTCTGCAATCAGCCTGGCTAGGACCTCCAAGCAGGTAGGAAAAAAGAATTCGGTGTCTGTAATAAATTAAGTTTTTCAAAGCTAGAGAGCAAGATACACTGATGAAACCCAGACCACTTTACCATCAATGAATCTCAATGGAAGAGTCAGCGGGGGACCCGCACATCAGTGAATGCAGCACACAGCCGACTCGAATTTTTAAGAGTAGAGAGACAATGGGAACAAAGCAAGACAAGGGCCAACAAACCAACCTATTGTACTGCATAGTTTTGATGTTGAAACCGAGAGTGGGGCTGATTTTACTTGTGTCTTCTCCATTGATCCGCTTTACAATCGTCGTCTTACCTGCGTTGTCCAAACCTCTGCAAGAAAACAATGTTTCCATCAGAGAAGTTCAACAATAGCAGGTCACCCACGAAAAAGAAAAACAGGAAACTGAAATACTCTTCTCCGGATCACAATAGATCTGAGACCGACCCGCGAAAGAACTGGAGTACAGATGCACAAACAGGGTATGACGGCAGGCTGTGACGCATACACCATGAAGATCCGCATTTCTTTCTCCTTCCGCTTCACTTTCCGGATGATGGACAGCAACCCCATAACTTAGTGTCAACTCAAGTCGTCCTCCACATTAGCCAATCCAGATCAGCGCCAGAGAATGCCATGCAATTCAATCCATTCGAAGGCAACGCCAGAACTTTGGAAGACGGATCTGTTGCATTCTGTAATCAGTTTGGGAATGAATCAGTGAAACCCTAATTTCCCTTAGCCTGACACTTGCGTTCCAGAACATTCATCTGAAGGTTCAAGTAATGGATGAGATCATCCGTCCATTACACCACAGTGAAGGCTCCGTTCACATTCAGAGCGTTGGCCCGTAGTGCGTGAGTAGTGCTGTCCGTGCCGAGCGAACTCCGAGTTTGGCAATCACTTAGCGAGGTGTCGGGAAGTTGAAGGAGTTGGTGTGCATTACTGTGTTTTTTGTCTGCGTTAATTTCAAATCGTGCTTGAATTTTGTGCAGCGGGTTTGCGAGAGTTTGTAGTTGCTTTTGGCGGAGATTGTAACTAGCCAATTCTAATTAATTCAAATTCAAATTTAAATTAGGGTTGCGCAGCCGAGGCATGAGCGCCCTGACGACCGATGATACGGGTGGAGCTGCTGGTTCCCAGCTATCGGACCCTGCCGTGAAGGAGAGAAGTGTTCAACAGCGGCAGCCGGAGCCCGGGGAACCAGTTTGTGTAGTCTGTGGTCGCTATGGTGAGTACATCAGCGCTGCCACGGATGACGACGTGTGTAGCTTAGAATGTAAAGCCGTCAATTTAGCTCGTAGCACGCCTGCTCCACCAGCTCCACTTGACACGTTCAATTCCAGGGGGACTGTGGCAGCGTCCTCGGCTTTGCTGCCCGATGAGTGTGTAGTCGTTAGGGACACGGGGAATAAATTACCTGAATGGACGCCGGACGAATCTATTGCAAAGCTTTCGCAGAAGCAAGTGGATGCCCTACTCCAGGGAATTGAAGTGTCGGTTAAGGGCGAGGACGTTCCTCGACCGATCTTGCAGTTTCTGGATTGCAAGTTTTTACCGAAACTTCAGGAAAATCTGGAAGCTGCGGGATATGATTCACCGACACCTGTGCAGATGCAAGCCATTCCTGCAGCCCTCAGAGGACGCGATGCCTTGGTGTCAGCAGAGACGGGCTCTGGGAAGACGGCCTCCTTTTTGCTTCCCATAATTATGCGGTGCTGCCTGGTGCGCATCCATGGCTTGTCGGAACGCGATAAGCCAATAGCTATGGTGTTGGCGCCGACGCGAGAGCTATGTGCGCAGGTCAGTTACTTTTTTTTCTCTTTGCTTGATTACGCCGCAGAGACTGGGTTTTGTGAAGATGTTGCCTCTGTTGAACGAATTGCGCGATTTATGTTCGTAGTTTTGTGTCAAGCGAGCAGGTGGAAGAACAGGCCAAGGTGCTTGGGAAAGGGTTACCATTTAAGACAGCGCTAGTCGTTGGTGGCGATGCATTGCCCCAACAACTTCACCGTATCAAGCATGGCGTAGAATTGATCATTGGGACCCCAAGACGGCTCATCGATCTCCTTTCAAAGCATGATGATCTTAGTTTACAGGTACACGGTTTGTTTTTTAGCTCTTTTCTTTTGTTGATGTTCAAGAACTCCCTTCACTGGATTCCAACGAATATGAAGGATTACTGACGTTCTTTCCGTCTCCTCATACGTTCAGTTTTCTGTAGAACGTGGTTTTAGGTTGGGGTTAGGGTTTGGGGATTTCTTAGGACCTGATGGCAATTCTGATGGACAATTTTCTGATGGCACTGAGACTAAATCTAGAAAATCCTTTTGATTGATTTATGCTATCATCGTTAAGGAGCAAAAAAAATTCGCTGAATGTAACGTCATCTTTGCAGGATGTGTGCATCTTAGTACTCGATGAGGTGGACTGTATGCTAGAGAGAGGTTTTCGAGACCAAGTAATGCAGATAGTCCAAGCCCTGTCCAGCCCACAAATTCTTATGTATTCAGCAACAATTCCACCCGGCATCGAAAGGTTTTCGTCATCACTCTTGAAGAACCCGCTGTTGGTGTCGGTCGGGACTCCAAGCCAGCCCAATCGAGCAGTGCAGCAAACAGTGTTATGGGTGGAGTCAAAATACAAGAAGAAGAAGCTGTTTGGGATCTTGAAGAGTCGACTTCATTATCGACCTCCAGTGGTAGTGTTTGTGAGCTCAAGAATGGGGTCTGATCTTCTTGCTGAAGCAATACGCAGTGTAACGGGTATTAAAGCCATGTCTGTACACGGGGAGAAATCTATGAAGGTGAGAACAAATTTTTCTTATGGCCTCAGCTTGCAGTTACCAACAGGCGTACGATATTTTGACAAATCAGGTGTAGCTGCTCGGAGAACGCATGCTTTATGTCAGTATGCTCGTCGTTAACTAGATGAGTAGATTGACCAGCATCTTGGATCTTTTTCAACCTTGATGCTTCTTCTCTTCACATTATTATGCTTACACTCTGCATCTTACAGGACCGTCGAGAGACAATGAAGAGCTTCCTCACAGGCGAAACCTCAGTGATCGTGGCTACAGGACTGTTAGGACGGGGCCTGGATCTCTTAAAGATGACACAAGTGATAGTATTTGACTTCCCTTCTTCGATTCAGGAATATATTCACATGATTGGAAGGGCCTCACGGCTTGGGAGTCCAGGTTCAGCTATAGTATTTCTTGACAATGAGAGTAAAGCATTGTTTAAGGATCTTGTGATTCTACTGCGAGCCTCGGGAACCGCCATTCCTCGTGAGCTTCTGAATTCGCCATATTTGTACTCAACGTACGCACTTGCTTACAATAAAAAGAAGAGGCGGAGGAAACAGGATGTTGACACGGACAGTGAATAATATAACTGAGTAGTGTCATGCGTGCTACGAGTTTGTGCCTGCTTGTACTTCTTGTGATTATTCACGGTTCTGTGCCTCCTCGCTTCCAGTGTTATTTCTGCGAACCGTAATTGGAATCTGTGAGCCGGACAAGAGTAGCGCTTGTAAGACCCTCAGTCGACACTCAAAATGGAGAAGCCAAAGTAATTGTTGTCCAGAAAGGGCTACAGGCAGGCCAACCCTCAAAACTCTTGTTGGGCTGCAAAATTTGGTGAGCTGTGTGGACTGCACGTGGAAAAATACACGTACGGTTCTTACGGGACCGTGACTTCTTCATTTGGCGGGTGCAAATGGCGGTGTGCATGGTATGCTCTTGGAGCACCCAATCCAACTCTCAAATCGACTCATCGAATATATTACGGAGTACTATTTATCTTATTGGTTTACAAATAGAACTTGAAATTATCGCAGTACCATTGGAGGCATAGGTACCGAAGGAAACACCAGAAATCACTTTTGAACTTTCAATGACCAAAATAGAGTCCATTAGAAGTAAGCTGATTTGACGCAACAAATCATGCGTCAATAAGAGAAAACCATGGAAATTGAACTATGAATAGTTGTGTCACAACTTTTGTAAGTTTAAGGGGGAAAATGCATTATATATAGTCCATTATGTAGCAATGTATTGACATTTTGAGTCAAATATGATTCAATGAAGCACGTGAAATTAGGCAGAGTTGTATTCAAGTATTGAGACATGATTCCATATACAAGTAAAGATGGTAGTACTCCAAGGGATAACCAACACAATCTCTTATCGTAGCACATTTTGTTATTTGATAATGAAAGATCTTGTCATACTTATGTGATATGTTTAGCTTTATTCAATGAATTTCTAACTTCATGATAATGTTTAGTAGCATTACAGAGGTATTATCATCAATTTCATTAAATTGGCATGATTATAAGTGCTAAAAATTGTGACATTTATCAACAAAGCTCTATAAAATCACATGAAGCACCCAAAGAAGCTTCAAAGCAATTGTTGGATTTTGTCAATTTCATGAAATTAATCGGTTTGTGATGTTCACATTTAATATGTGGACTCATTGAGTGATCCTATCTTATCCCAATCTAGTAGGCATACATTTGATTTCAAAACTGGTAATAAAGCAAAGAAGAAGCAAATCGAACCTCTCCAAATGAACCTAGATGCAAAATTTGGATAGGTCTCCAATAAGGAGACAAATAGGTTGCAAAGCTAAGGTAATAGTATGACAAAAACTTCTAGGAGAACCAAACTTCCAGTAGACTGCACTTGCACATCCCATCTGTAGACAAAGTCTTGAGAAAAAGGCCGAACTAGGAATTGTAAGCTTATTTGCTTGAAAAAAAGGCATTATCTATGGGTACCATTGCAATGCACAAGAAGCCTACTTTAGCAAGGCAGGTAGGGCACCCATTACATTTGTAAATCTCAGCAAAATCAAAAGCTAGTTTGCCATCAGTCTTGCAATTGAAAGCATTACCAAAATACACAAACTGAGGAGCTTGATGAAAAATAGGTTGCAAATCGACATTTTTAGGACTGACCTAGACACATCTCCAGCCCACTTTAATTTGGGGTCCTTCCAAATTCCAATACACGGTCAACATAGAATCAAGTGCCTACATCTCTTAATTGTGCTCTTTGGGAACCCTAAATGTGAGTTCAAAAATCAGTTATTGCCTCCAATGGCTCCCCACTTCTAATCATTTAGGAGAGGGCCGTCCTCTTAAGAATGTTGGCATAGTAAGCCATGATCTTTAAAGGATTCATCACAAACTCCACTACCCCTCTACCCTACCTTGTTGCAAGTTTTTGGATGATTTCAAACAATGATTTGTTTGTCCAAATTATCTTTTCCCAACCAAAGCTTGGAATGTGTTCTTTTCTCCTTTTCAAGGTTGGGACTAATAAGGTCATGATACATGTTTCAAAGTAGTGAGCAAGAAAGTAGTTCTTGAATGATTGGAATTGGAAAAGTATTTTCAATTGAAGGCATAAAAGTACCCAAAAAAATTGCCATCCCCGTGATTTCTATGGCTTCCTACATGGCAATTTGGGGAGGAGTTGGAGAAGTGAAGAGTGATCAATAGACATGGAGATGATTCCTATCCCATCTATTATAAGTTTGTAACCACTTGTTGTAATCAAACCAATCACTAAGAGACAAATGACAAACTTGGCTAACAAATGAATTTTAAAAGCTCTAGGAAGTCTAATGGTGGTAGCAAAATCATAGCACCTTTAGGTGGATTTGACATAGAAGGTATAGGAATTGAAGTCTAGAATTATGTAATTCTTCATACTAATCTAGATTCAACAAGGCACATAGCACCCCTATTTGAATCATTATTGCACCTGCATGTGTCTAGAAAGTTACAAAATAGTTACATCTTCTATCCATTTGGTTCCATATTTGAGCATGATAAGGTTTAAATGTTAAATGACATTCAAGTGAAAGATTCTAATTGTTGAATTATCAATCCAATAGTGTATGCCTTGTCATATATATGTACATAATTTGTATTATTAGGGTCAAATATGGTGCCAAATGTACGGTTTGATACATACATGCCTTTAAGGTTTCAAATCCCTCTTAGCATGACAACACAAATGCAGAACATTTGTTGTGCATAAGCTATCATGAGTAACAACATTTTTTAAGGGGCAAAAAATTGCCAAAATCCACCCACTACACACATACTTCAATATTACTACATGAATTAAAAGGGGTAGCACTACAACAAAAGCAGTGTTTTATGACTACAAAATATGATTGCAGTGAGTCGTAAAATCAAAAAATACGACTCACACAGAAATCACTGTAGATAACTCGGAATATGACTGACTCCAGTCGTTTAGAAGCAGTCGCTTCAGACATCAGTCATATTGGCAGTCATATTTTCCGAGGGGTATAAATATCCATTTTTAGCCATAATATGCCAACATGGCGTATACTTTGACTTTCCTAGGGGAGTCTTGACTTTTTCTTGAGTTGCTTGGGCAAACAAAAAAATCCTACGTAGAATATGACTATGGTCAGTCATATTTTTGGATGACGTGGAATATGACTGCGGTTAGTCATATTTTTGGATGATGTGGAATATGACTGTGGTCAGTCATATTTTTGGATGACGTGGAATATGACTGCGGTTAGTCATATTTTTTTATGACATGGAATATGACTGCAGTCAATCATATTTTTGGATGACGTGAAATATGACTACAGTCAGTCATATTTTTTGATGACATGGAATATGACTGTAGTGAGTCATATTTTTGGATGACGTGGAATATAACTGCAGTCAGTCATATTTTTTGATGACGTGGAATATGACTGTAGTCAATCATATTTTTGGATAACGTGGAATATGACTGCAGTCAGTCATATTTTTTGATGACGTGGAATATGACTGTAGTCAATCATATTTTTTGATGACGTGGAATATGACTGCAGTCAGTCATATTTTTTGATGGCATGGAATATAACTGAGGTGAGTCATATTTTGCAGTAATGTAGAATACGACTCTCGTCAGTCATATTTTATGGAATATGACTTCTATAAGTCATATTTTTGGCTTCATGAAGTTGCAAGTAGCTTTCAATGTCTTTGTTTCAACTTTTGATGCCTGCATATACAATCAAAAAATGAGAGGTTAGTTTTTAGTGATTGAATAACAAAACCTAACCTTCAAAGATTTACAATCAACACAAAATATGTAGCTCAAGTTTAGGATAGGAAGAATAAGATTGATGATGGAGGAAACAAGAAAAAAAATATAAGTATTAAAAGATAACAAGAATCAAAAGTTAAAATGCAATAAGGAATAAGAAGCAACAACTAAGCAACAACTAAGACACAATAAGAAACAAGAAGCAACACAAAACAAAAAACAACAACTAAGACACAATATGAGGCAACAATTAAGACATAAGAACAAAGAAAAAGCAACAACTAAGATACAAAAAGAAACAAGAAGCACAAACTAAGACATGACAAGAAACAACAAGAAATGAGAGTATAGATGCAACAAGAAGAAATAAGAAGCAAGAACTACAAAACAAGAGGAAATAAAAAAACAAGAACTAGGAAGAAGAAAGAATTTAGATGCAACAATAAGAAACAAGAAACATGAACTAAAGAACAACAAGAAACAAGAGTTAAGATGCAACAAAAAGCAACAACAAGTGAGAGCTAAGAGACAATAAAAAGTAAGGAAGAAGAGCCACAAGAAGTGACGGCTAGGATTTCAAAACCCTAAAAAAATGACGGCTAGGGTATCAAAACCCTAAAAAAATAGTGAGTAGGATTCAAAATCCAAAAAAGTAGGTGACTAGGATTTCAAAATTTTAAACAATGACTTCTCTATATTTTTTTGGAATTGCCCAAATTTTTCTTGAATTGCCCAAAAAAAAAATCACTATTATATGAAAATATTAGTGATAATATGACTCAATGTTTCCAAACATGTTCCTAACGTTCCCAAACATGTTCCCTACGTTCCCTATGAAGTACTTTGGTATTCCTAATGGCCGTATAGTATACGCTATGAAGTACAAGGCGTAAAAATAACTGGCAGTCATATTTTGTAGTCATATTTCTCCCCAAAGTGTTGGCCTTCAAGAATATGACTGCAAACAGTCGCCAGTCATCCTCAGTCATAATTTTGCAGTCATAAAACACTGCCATTGTTGTAGTGTAGAAATTTTTCTTTTTTCACCTAATTGCACTATCCATTAATTATATTTAGCCATTTGGCCTCATGTAAAATGCTCACATCACCATTGAGTTGGATAAGCGCCAAGCTATGATCGCCTTTACTACTCTCATTATGACGATGTGTTCTAGCAAGTTCACTAAAACTTAGTCATTGGATTAGGATGATTGCAAGAAAGACTGGTAATATTTTCCGTCACAATGAGATTGACTCTCTTATCAATTTTATATTTAAATTTAGCTAATTAGTCTCACTTTGTAGTTTAGGGTTTTTTAGTACTAGGGAATATCCAAAATTAATGATTTAAAGATGAAATTTTTGTGGTTTATTCCCACAATAGGAAGACATGTGCTTATCAAAGGAAATCTAAAAATACATTATTTTATGGTCTCCATATTTGTACAAATAGGGCTTCCTTCTATGTGCACTTCTGAACATTGAAAATGGTTTTGACTACCATTTCTTGGTAAAATGTGATCACTATCAAGTCTTTACAAATGGCCAATTTTTTTTTTTTTTTTGGTTAATGATTTTCTAATTATTATTAATTTATACCTAGTTGTATCTATTTTTTGTAACAAACTATCTTCTTCAAATAATACTTTTTAGTACTTGCAAGTAGTTAGTAGTACTAGTAGCCATCAATTTTTCAAATCAATGGTTGAAATTGTTTTGTTTCATAGTACTAAGCATAAAAACTAAAGTTTTGGCAAAACACTTCCTATATCATTTGGTCTTTATTACAATCACCCATTACAACTTTTTGCCTACAACCCTAATCTATACTTTTACATCCAATACAATAAAGTACTATCTCCAATGCACTTGCATGTCATCATGTTAGTTTAAGGGAAAAAAAATTGTATTAACTACTATATTTTTATTTTTATTTTTATTTTTGTTTTATATTAGCATCTATTAAAATAAAAACATTTTTATTATTTCTTTGTGTATCAATTTAGTATTAAAAAAAATACTTCTAATGAAATTATATATTTTATATTCATTTTCTTCTTCATATCTATATAATGATCATTAAATATAACTTAGATGTTTATATTATTTCTTTTCCATCAATTTATATGCAAGATATTTAATTAGAATGTATAACTATTAATAATTATTCTATGGATTAATATATTATTTTAATATACATCACTTATAATACTTGCAAAAATATTGATTTATTAAAAAATGAATATATAATAATATAATAATATCTTTGTAGCTATTAAGAGGAAGAAAAATAAGGCAAATAGAAAGAAATTGGAGGTGGTTTTTGGAACTTGAGTTGAGTAGCAATTACATTACAAATTCACAATCCACCTTGATTTTTTAGTTTGAGGTTCATTCGAAATTATTGCTACATCTCAAACTTAAGGACAGACGGATTATTAACAAATATTGTATTGATTCAATGCCTTCATCACTATGTACTATAATCGCATTGATTATGTGCATTTTTATACACTAAATTAGTACGAAAACAATGAATATCAATAGCGTACAGTTTATGTACTTTAATTATACGATTGTTGTGTAGTTTTGACATAGCAATCATATAGTTAAAGTACATAAACTGTACGCTATTGATATTCATTGTTTTCGTACTGATTGAATGCGTAAAAATGCACATAATCGATGCAATTATAGTACGTAGTGATGAAGGCATTGAATCAGTACAATATTTGATAATAATCCGTCTGTCCTTAAGTTTGAGATATACTACTTAGAAAAATTTAACATAGAATGATGTGCCATTTACTGCATACTCCCTAGAACCAAACATGAACCACACATGGATCACACAATTTTCAAAATCATCTAGAATGGTGGACACTTCTTCCAACCATCGCATACATCTCAAACTTAAGAACAGACGGATTATTAACAAATATTGTACTGATTCAGTGCCTTCATTACTACGTACTATAATCGCATCGATTATGTGCATTTTTATGCACTAAATCAGTGTGAAAACAATGAATATCAATAGCGTACAGTTTATGTACTTTAACTATACAATTGCTATGTCATAACTACACAGTAATCGTATAATTAAAGTACATAAACTATATGCTATTGATATTCATTGTTTTTGCATTGATTTAGTGCGTAAAAATGCACATAATCGATGCGATTATAGTACGTAGTGATGAAGGCACTGAATCAATACAATATTTGTTAATAATCCGTCTGTCCTTGAGTTTGAGATGTAGCCATTAAGGTAAAACAACCCATTGTGGTTAGAATGAGGAGTTTGACATCATCTTATTGCTGAAATTTTGAAATTTTTTTGCTGTGAATTTTTGAAATGTTCAACCCAAAAGAGTCTATAGACTACCTTAAAACCAAAAAAATTTGAATGCATAATGCTCATGCATCTTACTACCTAATGCAATCAAAATATTTTCTATCATAGAAGGCCTAAAAAGTCAATTTTTACAATGAATTTCACACTAAAAAGTCAAAAGTTCCTCATGAGGTCACTATTCACTTTATTACTATGTAAAACATGCATTGTGGCCCACATCTCACATGTTGAAAAAAACCCACAATGGGTCATTTCCTAGGCAACTACAATGGGTCATTTGATTGCAATGGGCTGTTTTACCTTACACGTTATGTAGTGAAGGATTGAATAATTTTTTTTTAAATCACATTTCTTCACAAGATTTACATTGCGTCAAAATTACAATCTCATAGCTCAATTTTATTATTTCCAAAGTCCTCACTTGACATGGATTCAATGCACCAAATTTCAAGAAAAACCGACTCGAAATTTGTTCACAAGAAGGTTTGGTTAGCACATGTACCTTAACCCCTAAACGTCAGAGGTTCAACCAGGCTTAAAAACTGCCTTCCTTTGCAAGTCTGAAAAGTGAAAATTAGAGTAAGGTATGAAGATCTCAACCGCACAATATTGTAGTGTGCATGTTGTAGATGGTATGGAACAAATTTGGGGTCATTTGACCGTATAGATTGAAAGATTATAATGTTTTAGTGTTGAAAAAAGGTGCTGAAATTTTCTTAGAAACACATTTGGAGGTGAAATTCGATTTCTAAACCTACTCAAATGAAAAAACTTTAAACTACAAAGTGATTCAAAACCAGAATATATATAATTTGATGAAAAAAATATCATTCAAATGAATCATTGTGTTTGCAAAATGGATTTGAAATGTTAGAAAACAATGAAAAAAGTAACAAAAAATCACATCTATGACTGAACCTCCTTCTACTAAAATGATTCTCAGTCACTCATAACTTCTTGGATTGCTATGAAATTTTAACCACACAAACTAGACTAGTATGCGCAACTTCTCCAACAAGTTTTATTGGATTTGGACATTGTATGAAGAAGTTATAGGCCGCCGAAGTTCACTGGAATTCACCAATGTCTGGATTTTGAACTTTGAATTGCTCCCAATCATTCGAAACAACTCGGATTGACATGAAAACTTTACCACAATAATTAGACTTTAGTAGAAAAAAAACCCAACAATTTTTATTGAAAACAAACAGTAGATTACAAAGATACAAGCCCCCAAAGTTGCATCCACCAAATGCAGTTTGGTGAGCCCAAAGTGAACCTGTGAACTTCGATTGTCTCCCAAAACTATTGTACATCTTGTATTGATTTGAAAATTTTATCACACAAACTAGACTAGTATGCGCAACTTCTCCAACAAGTTTTATTGAATTTGGACATTGGATGCAAAAGTTACAGCCCTTTGAATTTGACTTTTAGACTGTGAGGACGTTTTGTCAGGGGTTAAATGACTTAAAAGAAAATACGCACTGCTGAACAGATGTTGAACCTGATGAACCTGCACTGGAAGAAAGCAGCTTCCACTCCACCCTAATGACAAGACTGCCATGAGCAGGTGCATTTATTGCATGCTACTTCCACTCCACCCTTTCAAAGGACAAGTGACAAGACAATGCCTTACTCACCACCTCACTTCCAAGTTGCAAGTGAGTTAAATGTGATCGAATGATTTCACTTTGTCATGATGAACAATTCCACACTTGCTGAAGGGACAAATTCACACATGTCACACTGCATAGACATGTGTGAGTGGACAATTTCCAGATGTCATGTTGTGTACATATGTGATTGGACAGTTTTACATGACATGTTGTGAATTGAGGAGCCCAATCACTCTACTGCACAGGAATTAGAGACAATTACAGAGACACAGAACCTACAATACCAACAACAGGTTCTTAACTACTACATGTTCTAGGTTGCTCATGTTGTGCCAATGCGACAATCCACACCCTGCGCCACAGTGCATCCCCATGCTTCCAAGTTGGACTGTCCCTCCAGTATACTACATTTCATTTGCTTTACGCATTTCATTTCATTTTTAATATGAGCATGAATTCATTTGGTGCAAAGAGAGCTGTTGTCACAATCTGTGAAAATGAACAAGATAGAGCCATCACGTCTTGCGCAGTAAGAAACTATCCCCTCAGAAGTGGCAGGCACTGCCAGGCACACAAACTTAATTGTGAAATGCTCTACCTCAATAGCTTAACATCTCCATGAAACAGCTTCCAAGCCTCTTGAATCACAGATGGGCTGCGTGTTAGAAATCCTTGCTAGAAATCCTTGCCTCTCATTGCCCAGTAACTAACTATGCATCTAATGGGTGCTGCAGAATATATTCAGGAAGAAAGCAATTGAACTGGGTCAAAACAAATGCCTCCACAGTCCAGAAAGGTGGCCATATCTGGAATCCTTTGCATCTGTTCATACGCTGCAAACTTACACAGGAACTTCAATCCCAGTTCCCATGCCACTGCCTTGGATTAGCCAGGGCTGCATTGTCTGGCGTGTTTAATTCTCAGACTGATACTGAGAGGCCCACTTTGCCCCCACATCCCCAGAAGGAAGCACAACATCCATTCTCAACTTGTCCTCTGTTAGAATTCTAACTAAACCCAAGTTGCAACTTCTTTCACTTTGACCCTTGAGTTCCTCCTTCATTACACATCCACATCGACAGATGGGATGGTTCATAAAACCAACATATGGCAGTTACATGCATGAAAACATCAGATCTGTAATCAGAAGGAACACATGAGGGTGACAACTTCTGGGTAACAGTGCAGATAAGGCCATTGTTGGAACACAAAGGGAAAAAAATTCAGTAAATAGTTTATTACCTATTTGAAATTGCATGGCTGGCTACTTTGTTCCAGGCTGAAGGAGTACCTTCTATTAGGGGTAGATGAGAGCAGAAAAACTATAGACGAAAAACCAAAACATGACACGCCTATCACCAAGGTTGTCAATCAAATAATTATACTCTGACAAGATGGAACATGAACATTGACATAACAAATCTCTGAGGCAATAATCTGAAATCTGTAACTATATAGCAATTAACCCTTGACTCCGTGTCATGATGTGCACTGATTTCTGTTGCACCTGGTGTTACCAAAACTACTAAATTATTCAATTCAGTGTCATGATGTCCACTGATTTCTGTTGCACCAGGTGTTACCAAAACTACTAAATTATTCTGCAGCTTCTTCTGCACTGCATCATCACTTGTGAATTGAGCACCACCGCCACCCATGAGCAACACTACAAAAGGAAAACTTTGTGCCATCAATTTCCCTTTCAATAAAAGTAGTTTTCTGATTTATCAAGAAAATTAATGTCTCAACAGATGTGCCCAGAAATCAGAAATTGGTAAGTGAAAGACAAAACAGATTAAGAAGTTAAGCACAGCACCTCAAAGCCTTAGTCTCATTCACAAATCTGTCCGCACTGAGGTCCCTCTGGTAGAGAAGGCAGAACCGGAACCGGCTGAGCCATGGCCCAAGCATTCCTCATCTGAAGAACTTCGGTTATCAATGCCCAATGCTGAGCTTATTTCGGCTTACGGTATGTGCACCTATAATCCACAACTGAGCACAACTACAACTAAGCACACTTACAATTATTAAACATAGATTTAGTTTATTAGATCTTATTTGACAATCGGAAGAGGATTCCGAAGCATTTTTGCGTGCATTATTCGGACATATTCAACTTATAAGTTACAAATTTCAGTTACTGTCTTCAGGTGTCTCAAAGACTCATGTTTTGATTGTGTGATCACTATCAATATCTGTGGGTGGACATGATACCTTATAAGCAAGTTATTACACAATGCAAACTGCTATCAATCGAGAGATAACAGCAAAGCGTTTTTCCTCCAGGGTAATATACTACAAAACAATTTCACAGTGCACAAGTTACTAATGTGAGATCTCTAATTGTCTTAGCTTGAAACCAGAATGCCCAGCGTAGAAGTGACCAACACCTCGCAGCCGGTTATTGCACCTGCCCTTGCTACAGCATCAGCAGTGGATGCACCATGCCTACAGCATCCAAAGTCCCACCAACCATCCACACAAGCACTCAGTTCACTCACAAACTCCAAACAGTTTCTGCAAGCTTTTTTTTTTTATGTGTTCACGTTTTCCCGAGAAGATTTAGAGAATATCAAGGGCAAAATGAGTAGATCATGGATATCAACATCCACACGTTAATATGCTCCTGAATAGTCACCAAGGCCTCCCACAAAAATGCCACAAGACATAACGGACCTGGGATGTACCAACCCTGCTCCGACCACCACATCCAGTTAGAACCTGCGAACCATTTGCCACGAATAGTTGGAAATGGATCAGCAAAAATACATCAGACAAGCTCGAAAACTTCACGTCCACGAGCTTCGACTGCAAATCAATTTCTAAACAACTGAGCACAGTGGCAATCACAAGACTTTACTCACAAAAGAATCTGAAAACACGACTTTGTAAAACCTTCAGAACCCTTTTTACAACTGAAAAACTCCCAGGTAACATGCTTACGAAGGGAAAATTGCCAGTCTTATCCACTGTGTTGATTTTCATCCATCACTAGCCATCGGTTCCTCATCGTCGTCACTAAGAAACTCTAGTCTGCACATGAAAATTGAAGCCTACATTCTGCATCTGACACATCAATGACATTTATTTGAAGAGCGGAAAATCGGCGTTCAGGTTAAACGAGATCTTTATGGTTAGTAAAACTACTTGCCCCAGCAGAATGCACGGCAGATCTGTACCCAAAGATACACATCCATTCATGTCTTACCAAATTCACCGTATATCCTGACACAGTTAGCATAACCATTCACGAGTATGCTCACATACTCGTGAGCACCATAGTGGCAATGATCGCAACAGGGACTGGGCTTCTCATTGACCTATGATACGGCCAGTCTCAAGTAGGAGTGCAAAATTAGCGCACACCGATACGCAAAGAAAACATCTCCTCTACAACATCTCTACTATTTGATGTAACGATCGGCCCAGCATCATATTCAAACCCTTGAACTTTGCAATAGAAGAATGCAATGGCCCTTGCGTGTGAGGGCAAAGAAATCAGCAGCAATAAAATCTTGAAAGCGCTCTCGACTTCTGCTATGTTGCGAACACTCTTACAAAGGCGGAACAGAGTGAGGATGAGCATTCTATGGTGTCATATTTTCAAACCCGCCACCAACTACTGAGCTCTTTTTCCATTATTATGAATACTGTGCACATAAACAATGAGGTACATTGCCTTCTGATATCCAAAGCAGTGATCATATATCAAGATGCACCATTTTGCTTCACTGTGGAACTTGGCAAAGAAAATTCAAAATTCAATATCAAAAATGTTGTAGAATGTCATTGCTGATAATAGCAATACTTTACAATTGTTCAATTACATCAACCTACTTGGCTATCAGTGTTGATGCCTCGTCACCGATGATTTTCTGGCAACTTAATGGTGAGCTCACGAACAGTCGCAACAATACGTGAGAACTCAAAAAACATAGTGGAATGCTCACCGTCAAGTCCTATGCGCGTGTGGCGGTTGTTCCCAGTGAAGTTGTTGCATGGGCTCCCACCAACAATGAAATCAAAGCCACGATACTTCTCTACAAGATTGCTCAGGACATCTCTTGTGAGTTGTCTCACATCATGATAGTCCAGGTCGAGATGGCCTTTCTGATTGGTCAAGGCCCACCACGTCTGCAGGCAGCGACGAGCTCCCTCTTCAATCTCGACGCTCACCACGACGTTCAGATTGATCCCCACCTTGTGAAGAGCTACTTCAGCTCCTCCAATCCCTGAAAACAGCGACAATACCTTTATCCCCTTCGGATATAAGGGCTTCAAAACAGAAAAGTGATAAGCCACTGTGAACACAGAAAAGCTATTTCCCAATGCTTTGTATCGTGCTGTATGGCTGAAGCAGTGCCTGGAGTGATCTTTATCGAACCCCAACATTGCCTGCATCATCCACACAACAAAAAACGTCAGTTTCAAGTGGCACCACTCAACCTCTCAGAGTTTAAACAGGTTGACCTGAAACAGACTTTAAAAGTCATATTTCGACATAAGTCCTGAAACAAATTTCCTCCATTTTTAAGATATCAAGGTCAAATTCAGAACCACTCTTGCACACTGAACGTAATTCAAATTATTACAATTACCATCACATTTTCCAAAATCACAAATATGAGGCAGGCATGTATATTTTTCTGCGCAATTGCTAACAAATTGAAAAACAAAATTATTGATTGAGTGCATAGACATGCATAATTAGTCCTCGAGACATTCAAAAATATGTTACAAGTAAGATATATCTCGATATATAGCTACATCAAGACATAAAAAGGGTGCAGCCCACAGTAATCGCACAGAAAGTGTAGTTTTTACCTCAATCTCATCTGCCTCGACAGGACTGGGGATGTTTGGGGAAGTCCACACAAGGTTCAACTTGCAGCACCATTTCAGATAATTCTTCTGCTCCTCAATGCTAAGCTGCAATTTCTGAGTCCTATCACAAGTATCAAGTATCGAGAGTATCACCATATGAATTTCTGATCCTCATGGAATCAAAAGGAATCAGGTGCTGATTTTGACTAATCTTCAAAAGCTGCATGAAACATGTTGGAGATCATATTTCAATAACATGCACCTAGCACTCATCCAAACAATGCAAAAGACAGAACTATAAGCACGTCAAAAGGAAGTACCCGGTTCCATCAACAATGCCGAGCCGCTTTGATAAAAACTCCGATGCTCTCACTGTATTGATGCAGTTCAATTTTGTGCGCTTGTCCCACTCTGGCCAAAATGGCTTTGTCTGAGGCATGAGATCCATGATGGTCATAGGAGGATCTTTGATAAGCTTTTTCCTTCCTTCTATAGGGAGGTTGTGGATGTATCCACGAGATCGCCGGCATGCTGAGAAGTGCATGGCATCTACGAACTCAGCCTCAATGTCAAACAAATGCATTTGAATTCTTTTCCACTCCCCCACTGGCATCCCTGCTACATTTTCAAAATAGAAGAAGGGAGCTCCTTTCACATCTTCTTTCAAATGCCGTTGCTTCACAATTGGTTGGCCAGGAAGTCCAAACCCAATAGCTCCTCGTTGCTTGTTGATTTCAGTTACTGTAGCTTTAGCCCTGACATTACAACCACATTAAATATTAGCTAGTGAACCCAAGTTAACATAAATAATAATGCAACAAAACCCTTAAAAAGCAACTACCCTCATGCAAAGAGCTTACTTCGATATACTTGTTGGCTTTTTCAATCGACCACCACTGACAGCTCCGACAGCTCCCTTTGGGCGCCCAGGCCAGCCACTGTGAGCTGGTTCTTTACCCCTCTCGTCAAGTTTCCGTTTACCGCTCTTCCCTCCTCCTTCCTGGTTCCAACATGAAGGATCACGGGAAAGCCCTTCTTCTCCCCAATCCAAAAATTCTTCTTCTTCTTCAGTATCACTGTCATCAGAATCGGGAAGATTGCTTTTCCCTCCAAAGGGATCTTCCTGCAAATCACGAAATGAGCACCGTCAGAGCAGTACTAACACTAGAAACGTTTCAGAAGACTCAGCTTTCGACAGAGAACTGACTAAAATTTAAGTAATGGTGCAATTACATTCACAACACGATTACAAGAACATACCTGAAGTAGGTCCTCCATATGAGCAGCAAGAAAATCAACCACGTCAATAATTTGCTCTTGAGATGCATTCCACAAGGGGGTCTCTGCAACCCCCAACAAGAAAATATCAAAAACGCTCCAAATGCTTGTGAATTTTCTCTAACAGCGTCAAGTGCAAGCAAGCAAAACGCATTGAACTAACATTTTCAAGGTTTCATTAAAAAAGCAAAACGAAGATGCCAAAGGCACAAAGCAGAAAATTTTCTCACTGCAAACGCCCATGGCTTTCTCAACAGCCATAGTGGGGAACTGAAACTCTGTCGTGAGCTTCTCCAGTGTGTTGTCCTCTCTGCATCTTGTTGGATTAACCGAAGTTGATGCTTCTGGGTCTGGCTGGGCGGAGAGGTAGAGCAAATACTCTAGAAGCATGTCATACTCTACCCCTTGTCCCAGTTCTTGTACAGCTCTCTCTATCAAAGCAGGTGGGAACCCTAAGCTCTGCATAGCAGCCTTGTGACCTCCATTCAGTGGAATCTCCCTGCTGCATAGAGGGGATGGTTTTGCAAAATCCGATGAAATCCCCGCTTCATTCTCATAATCGGAATCACTGTCTTTACCCTCCGGTAACTGATAGCTTTTCGCAGAAGTCTTCAACGACCGCTCTGCAACAAGCTGGCGTACTGAGCGCCTCAAATCTTCGTCGGAGTCGCTTTCTTCCGCTTCCGCATCAGTGTTGGGTAGAGCTCTTGGAGAAGCATAATCAATTAAGAACTGTAGCAAAATCGAATCTTCGGCTTCTAAACCTGCAAGACCCACAAAAAATCAATAAGGTTCCTGTGACGAGACTCAGAACATGCATAAAGCTAAGGAGAATACAAAGAAAACAAAGAAAGCACACACCATGATGACGAATAGCACGCTGCACCAGGTCAAACGGGAACCCCATGTCCAAGAAAAACGTCTCTCGCTCTCGCAGTTGAGCTTCAGATTCAATCTCTCTCTCCGTGGCATCCTCTAGAGAGCACTGACGCGAACAACCAGCCTCGGCTACCTCAGTCACTGTGGATTTCACCATCGCTGCTGGGACCGATGACAATTCTGCTGCTGCCAATGCCGAGCTTCCATCATTGAGAGAAGTTAGAGCAAGGTTTTCTGCTTCAGGAGGATTCTGAAAGATCCTGCAGATGGGATCCACCCACACCTCTTCTGCGGTGGCTTGCACTTGGGGACTCTGTGCTCGACTGGGATGCTGGATCCACTTCTCTTTGGACTCATCCCCAGTTTCCTCGTCACTTGAAATCATATCCTGTAAAAAAATTACATTTACAAACACAAGGAAAGTGTCAAGAACAACTCTTAGTCCCTTGACCTCCGATGAGCTGGACTAACGTTCGTAGGAAAAGCAAGCCAAAGGGCGGGCGCTCATATGCTTACATCGGAAAGGTGTTCTTCGATACACTCCGCTTGAGGAGTGCTAAGGCTAAGGGCGTAAGATGCAGTAGCATTGAGGTCACCCCCAAATTCTGCAAAACAGATCATTTTGAGAGTCTCGGATGCCTGAAGGCGAGTGGACACTTCATATGTGAGTCGAAATCCAAGAAACACGAAATCGAAACATCAAACCATAGACGCTGGAAGTCAGGAATGAAGGAAGATGGAAAGTCAATTGCCGTTCCAACAACGTCTATGAACTTCTTTACATGGATTCTTTCGATAGCAATCAATCACAACTTAACCAAACTCGTGAATTTTCTACGCACCGTGAATTTTCTTCACAGCCTGCTCCACCGACTCCAAGGGCAACCCCATGCCCACCAACGCCTCCCGCGCCTGCTTCACCTTCAAATCCAGAGGGGGCTGACCACAACATAAAAAAACAGCCAAGACGAATGGTCATAGCGTGCTAGGAGTTGTGAACCAATGCTCTCCCATTTTTGGACACAGAGCTTCCAGTATTTTACAACATCGCTACTGTACGTCTGAGAAGAAGCAAGGGAGCCATTTCATTCACACTACAATACCTCGATGAGAGAGGTGGGAGCTTCCTCCTTGGCCATGGCAGGCCCCGATCAGCCTGCAGCTGTGCACAAGAGGTAGAGAGGCCCCCGTGGCGACAATGCAAAAGCTGGGACCGAGGCCAGCGCGTTTCCCTAATCCTCAATTGGACGTAAGCAGGAGCAGGAGCAGGAGCAGGAGCAGGAGAACGACAATGAGCGAGGCGTCCAATTGGGAGCGCGCCCACTCATGCTTCACAGAGCAAATGCAGGCAGGCCCCAGTCATCGCGCGCGTCGGAGAGGGGGAGGCAGCCGCACAGGC
Source organism: Climacium dendroides (assembly GCA_950106755.1). Taxonomy (NCBI): domain Eukaryota; kingdom Viridiplantae; phylum Streptophyta; class Bryopsida; order Hypnales; family Climaciaceae; genus Climacium; species Climacium dendroides. The sequence continues at coordinate 14,975,131 of OX467090.1, read as the reverse complement.
CCGACTGCTGCAACGCAGCGTACATGCTCGGTCGGGGCGGGCGTCATCGCCAGAGCAGCAGGCGCGACCACCCAGCGAAACCAACGCCTGCGCCAGCAGCAACTGAACTGAGACGCGCCGGACTGCCAAGCAAGAAGGGCAGTGAAGAGCAGGCAGTCCACGCCTCCACGGGCCTGTGGGATTTCCAAGAAGAACTCACGCCCTGGAAGGGGGATTGGCGAGCTTCGCTGACAAGCCTGCCTGCCCTCAGCCAGTGCCTCTCTCGTTTCCCTCCCCACGGGAACTGAAGGGAGGCTCTCAGTTAAGTTAAGTTACGCCAGCCTCCTCCACAGTACTTACTGCCTCGAAGGAAGCGAAGGTCAGGGCTTTATATTCCCTTCCAGTGGATTAACTTACCGGCCCCTGGAAGGACGGAAGGAAGGACGGACGGAAGGGCGGACGGACGGAAGAACGGACGGAAAGACGGACGGACGGAAAGACGGACGGAAGGAAGGACGGACGGAAGAACGGACGGAAAGACGGACGGAAGGAAGGACGGACGGAAGAACGGACGGAGCTACAAACAGGAAACCCGTCTGGGTTGCCTCTGCTTCAGTAGGCAACTAGATTGTTTTGTTTTATTTTATTTTTCAGAGAGAAATCACATTGTCGTCTAGAAATCATACAATTTTCAGAATTATCGGTGATGCTTTCAAATTACCATGATTTGGGGAAAAAAACAGGGAAAAAAATTTCATATAAAATTCAAAATTAGCTTAAAAAATCTGAATTTTCTCTGTAGGTGTATATTATTAATAGTGAAGAATAGTACAGTACAAACAAAATTTCCATGTTTAACTGTAAATAGAAAACCAACCAAACCATGGGAATAGACCCAATATTCAATAAGCAATAAAATGTTCATTTTGAGAAATTTTTGAATTTTTCAAATTGGAGTAGAAACTAGACTCAATAAACTCATTATCATTAGTTGAAATCAAATTTCGGAAAAGATCATTTACTAATGAAATGAAATTAAGATCAAGAGCAAGGAAGTAGGAGTTGTTAGAATACACTAGAAGGGTGTTTTTTGTGATCACACATCCTAATCCTAATTTGTAGTAGATTCTTGGGTGCCCAAGAATTTGGATGAGGGCACACACGTTCTAATTCTTAATAAATTCTTGGGTACCCCCATAATGTCCTTTTTGCTTGTGTTATGACATGAAAATATTCACTACCAATCTAGACAATAAAAACTCGAAGAAATATTTTGTTTACATCCTTTAACAAGCTCTTTGCAAGTTTTTTTGTCACCCAAGTATCACCCAAAAGTCACATTTGACTCCTCTAATATTTTAGAGTTAATCCAAAAAGGTAACATTTTTGGGTTAACCGAGGAAGGACAAAATGGAAAAAATGGACCCACGACCATTCCTTATTGCCCATCCCTCTCTTCCGAGCTCTCTTCACTATCATTTTGCAACTAGATATGAATGAAAAATTAGTATTTATTTTTCAAAGATAACTCATATATTTACTATAAGTCATAATATTATACTACTAAAATCATAACTCCCTCTGTAATATCACAAATGCTACCATTAATACTAGGGGCTCGTGCTTGCTATGCTACGCATTCATTGTATCACATATTAGTAAAATTTTGATATATTTGAATAGAATGCATGATAATGATTTCGATAAGTCTTCAAAATAATTATTTTAAATATTTTGTAAAAATATTTTCAATCATGCATACATAGAAATCGTATTTTCACACAATGTGATATTACAGAAATAGAGTAGCAGTTTGCAATCACTTCTGTAATATCAGTTTTTTACAAAGGGTAATATTATAGAAATAATATAGTTGTTGCAATTAAGGTGATATTAAAGAGGATCCATAGGATGATATTATAGAAGTAGCAAATTCATTGCTTCTCTTGGCTTTACACTTCTTTGCATTTTTATGATTTTGTGCTTTTGTGAGCTTTGAGCTTTTATGATTTCAATTTTCTATTGCTACTACCAAATGATTTTGAGAAATTTATTTAATTGAAGCGATTTTGGATTTCACAAAAATTAAGTTGTTCACAAAGTTTTTGAGATTTGTAAGTTTTTTTTTTCAATTCTTCAATTTGGGTTGCCATTTTTTGTAACAATGGAGTCAAATTTCTAATGCATTCTAATGTATGTGTATCTTTTATAGAATTTACCATTGCATATGTTTCATTCATCGTTCAATAAATTTCTATTGTACATTTCACTATATGCTTAATTATAAAAAAAAATTTACAAAGATTTTAGTCATTTTTACTTGAAGATTTATTGAAATTTTTGTTTTGCATTCTATCTAATACATAAAAATTCTTATAAAATTCTGATGATGAATGCATAGCATAGCAAGCGCCAACCGCTATCATACTACTAAAATCATAAATCCCTCTAATATTACAAATATTACCATTAATACTAGGGGCTCGTGCTTGCTATGCTATGCATTCATTGTATCACATATTAGTAAAAATTTGATATATTTGAATAGAATGCATGATAATGATTTTGATAAGTCTTTAAAATAATTATTTTAATTATTTATTAAAAATATTTTCAATCATGCATACATAGAAATCATATTTTCACACAATATGATATTACTAAAATAGAGTAGCAGTTCACAATCACCTCTGTAATATCACTTTTTACAAAGGGTGATATTATAGAAATAATATAGTCATTGCAATTGAGGTGATATTAAAGAGGATCAATATGGTGATATTATAAAGGTAGCAATTCCATTGCTTTTCTTGGCTTTATACTTCTTTTGCATTTCTATGATTTTGTGCTTTTTTGAGCTTTGAGCTTTTGATTTCAATTTTTTGTTGCTACTACCAAATGATTGAGAAATTTATTAGATTGAACCGATTTTGGATTTCACTAAATTGTTCACAAAGCTTTTGAGATTTACAAGTTTTTCCTTTAAATCTTTTAATTTGGGTTGCCATTGTTTATAACAATTGAGTCAAATTTTTAATGCATTCTAATGTATGTGTATCTTTTACCGTATTCATCATTGCATGTATTTCATTCATCATTCATTAAATTTCTATTGTTTATTTCAGTATATGCTTATTTATTAAAAAAATTATATGAAAATTTTAGTAATTTTTATCTAAAGATTTATTGAAATTCTTGCTCTACATTCTATCTAATACATAAAAATTCTAATGAAATTCTAATGGTAAATGCGTAGCATAGCAAGCGCCAACCGCTAGTAATTTTCAAAAAATTAAAAAAAATTGAAATTATATTTTTACACTATAGAAAAATAAATTGAATAAATATCTTATTTATTCAAATTGCACTCTAAATCCTTTAATTTGACAACTTGGAAAGAATACCATTTAAAATGTAATATTTAAAATGTGTGATATATTGTATCAATAGGACAATGTAAGCCCATTGATGTTGACTAATTAATTAAAGTTATCAAAGTAGATTTAACACTTTAATGTTTAATTTTAACCCCTAAAGTCCCATTGTCCTCTCAAGGGACAAAACGGATTTTGAATTGGCTCCTGTGATCTCAATATTTGTTGTGATTCTTTGAATCTTTTAGTGAAGATAGAAAAACACATTAACTTTTTAAAAATATAGTTTTTATTTCAATTGGAGCATGGAAGTAAAAGTATGGAACAAAAAGCCCTCTTTTCATTCAATGGGCAAAAAAAAAACTTCAAAAAAATTTAATATAAAATATTTTAAAATTTTGTTCTATGTAGATTATATTTTTATGTATACGGCAAGCTTTGATTCATTCCATTTGGATTTGTCATGAGAAAGTTATGGACAATCTTATTTTTTGGGCAATCAAAGCATCTTTTTGAAAAAATAACTTGTAGAATTCATTTCTAACCTCAATTCTCACAATTAAAAAAAGAGGTTTCACAATGTTAAGATTGTTTGCTAGAACAATCTCACCGTTGAGATTAGTGTATTTCAATTCCATCTTATAGCTATTAATAGAGATTGAGATTAGTGTATTTCAATTCCATTTTGCTCATTGCTATAGTAATGGCAGTTTTGAGTGTTTTTTTTATTGAAAAGAGGACTTGGGACTTTAGGGGTTAAAAATTTTAGCATCATATTCAATAATAATTCAAAATATTTGGCATCTAGCTTCAAATGCCACTTCAATTGGTGTGCATATAGATGGAAAGACAAGGTCTTTATACAATTGGATTGGTAAGAGGTAAAACAACCCATGTGGGATACGTAAATTAGAATTAGTAGGAGCTATATTGCTCATAGTTAAGTCAAAAGTAGGAATTATGTTCAAAATAGAATTTTAGAGCTCACAAGCAGTTGGTACATGCTATGCTATGCATTCACCATTAGAATTTCATTAGAATTTTTTATGTATTAGATAGAATGTAGAGCAAAAATTTCAATAAATCTTATTATTTTTTTTTATAAATAAGCATATACTGAAATAAACAATAGAAATTTAATGAACGATGAATGAAATACATGTAATGATGAATATGGTAAAAGATACACATACATTAGAATGCATTAAAAATTTGACTCAATTGTTACAAACAATGGCAACCCAAATAGAAGAATTGAAAAGAAAAACTTATAAATCTCAAAAGCTTCATGAACAATTTAATTGTTGTGAAATCCAAAATCGGTTCAATCTAATAAATTTCTCAAATCATTTGGTAGTAGCAATAGAAAATTGAAATCAAAAGCTCAAAGCTCAAAAAAGCACAAAATCATAGAAATGCAAAAAAATATAAAGCCAAGAAAAGCAATGGAATTGCTACCTTTATAATATCACCATATCGATCCTCTTTAATATCACCTCAATTGCAACGACTATATTATTTCTATAATATCACTCTTTGTAAAAAGTGATATTACAAAGGTGATTGTGAACTGCTATTCTATTTTAGTAATATCACATTGTGTGAAAATATGATTTCTATGTATGCATGATTGGAAAAGCCTTTATAGAATAATTAGAATAATTATTTTAAAGACTTATTGAAATCATTTATCATGCATTCTATTCAAATATATCAAATTTTTACTAATATGTGATACAATGAATGCGTAGTATAGTAAGCACAAGCCCCTAGTATTAATGATAGTATTTGTGATATTACAAAGGGACTTATGATTTTAGTAGTATGATTAAAGAATGTAGAGTAATTTTTTTAATTGTGAACTAATTTAACATGAAAAATCAAGCTTAATTTCATCTCCCAAAATCCATTTGAGATTCAAATCTTCAATCAAAAGTTATGGGTAAATTTTAGAGAGGGGTTGGAAGGGACATTTTCTTTGATATTTTCTAACATCTTTTCTAAATTTTGTCGATAAATTTATTTAAAGGCTCAAAATCACAAACGAGTTTTTTTAAATGAAATTTAGATTGATTTTCCAACTTTTTTTAGTTCAATCTTTTTTGAAAAAAGTTATTTTAGTATGCCAAGAGGAGGTCTCAAGTTCTACATTGAACACAATTTCTAAATTTTTTAGTTCAACCTTTTTTGAAAAAAGTTATTTTAGTATGCCAAAAGGAGGTCTCAAGTTCTACATTGAACACAATTCTTACATTTTGACAATGAACATTCAAGCTCTCATCTTAAAATCATCCTGCATCCTTTAAGGATTCATGATAAACAAATGAATGTGTTTCATTAAAAATAAATGTCCTCCCTATCCTTCACTGTCCCTACATGTTAATGAAGTAATTCCTTTACTTTGCCATCAAAAAAATTCTAATATAGTAGTCATGAAACTCTAGGAATAAATACATCCAAGAATTCTAACAAAAGTTTTCTAGTAGAGTCAGTAATAAAGTTACTCAATGCCAAAGTAATCCACAAAAAAAGATCTATTATTGTTGTAGGAGAGATTATTGATTGGTTGATGTTGATTGATTAGTGTTGCTTGAAAAATGGTTGATCAAAGTTGATTCATAATGTTGATTCATAATGTTGATTCATAATGTTGATTCATAATGTTGATTCATAATGTTGATTCATAATGTTGATTCATAATGTTGATTCATAATGTTGATTCATAATGTTGATTCATAATGTTGTGTTAATGATGGAAATTTATTTACAAGAAATTTAATGAGATATGATGTACTATGCCTACTTGTAAAAATCACTTTCTCACTTTCAATCATCACAACCTTTGGTTTAATTGTTCAATTTTTGACGTGACTTAACACCTTTCAATTTCACAAAAAATTGGCTTGTATTTAGGGGCAAACAATTGGGACTACAACTATAGCTTTCCAAGTGCGTTGAAATAGAACCCACTTGTCAAATAAGTCATTAGAACTTTATATAACATAACTATATACTATATAGGCATGTGTGAACTTTTTATATGTAATAAAATGAAAACTAAAATTATTTATTACCTTCTTCACCTCCTAATTGACTTAACTACAAGTAATATCCAAGTCACCCCAAGTGAATCCAACATTGAGGAAGTGCCCCCCATTGCAATAGTATTGTTGCAATACTGTTTCAATGGTTGAACAATAGAATATTAGAAGTAAACTATTGCAATACTGCAACAATACAATTCCAATGGGGGTGTACTCTATCCATTGAAAGTATACTATTGCAATATTGCAGTAATTTGCTTTTAATACTCTACTGTTCAGCCATTGAAATAGTATTGTTGCAATTTGGAGGTAAGGTAGGGGGCTGTAATTGCAACCCGTTTCTTAGAAGCGTCCCTATAAATAACTATGAAATTGATAGTTACTGTCTATAAAATGGATACAACGTGCATCCAAAAATGATAATGCATGCAACTAGAGCGACTTTAGGATATAGAGTGATTACTTTCTGGTGCAGGAATGGGTTAAATTAGAAACAGACTATGCCTATTTATGACATAGTGAATTTTTGGACGCATTTATGAACTGCAGAGTATTGTTGTAGGCTTCCAACAAGTGTTTGTAATATCCTTGCCTAGGGTCCGCTCTAGCTGTGTAAGGGTCGCATTTTCAAACACCTTTCTCTCTTTTTGCGTGACTGCTGAATAGATTCTTGGAACATGCCTTCCCTATTTTAAAACTTCTAATGTTCAGCTTCTCAGAACCCTAAGATCCAGAATAGCTTGCCTATGACATTTTCCTTCACAAATTTGTCAGTAATTCACAAGTGTTCTGAAAATTATACGAATTGTTGCGTTGTCTTCCGCTTGCTTTTGTCTTGTACTGAAAAATTCCAAAGATTATTTTCCGGCATCAACACCACCACAAAATGTCCCCACAGTCCTTAAAGGATCGCTTTAACAGCCTCCTACCATACTTTCCCGATGAAGGGATTGTTTCCAGCATACCAACCAGGTTGGTTTGAGTTTGGATGGAAATGGTGATGAAATGAGTTAGATGGTTGTGATTTGACAAATAGAAACACAGACACTCTTGGTTGGCCAGGGTGAACTGACCCCCTCATTGCCCTGTTTTACCCCTGGGGAAAACGCTGTGGAATTTTCTATTCGCAATCAGATGAATTTTTTTTGCAAATTCTGAATTCAGATTTGCAATCACCGGCCCCAAATTAGCTAGGGGCAACGTAGAAATACAAAAAATCATGGCGATAAATTAGGGGACTTTTTTTCACAATTTACCCTGGCCGGGGCAATGAGGGGGTCAGTTCTCCCTGGCCCTCTTGGTTTGCCTGTGTGTGTGTTTTTTTAAAGTGATTTGATGACTCCAACGTCCCACCTTGCTTTACCTCCGTGATTTGTGTAACTTGTCAGAGGCGGTCAGTGAATTGACCTCCTCCGCTCCAACGGAGGTTGATTTCAAGTTAAGTTAGCATACTCCAGGGGAGGTTGCTTGATGTTACTCCAAAGGGGGGTTGCTGCCATTGCCTTGGAGAGAGACAGACAGGCTGAGAGGTGGAAAATTGATGACCCATCCCTTCCATCCCGTTCACGTTGCAGCCAACTTGCTGCACTGGAGCTCCATCGCCAGCCATCTCTGGCCATCTCCGGCCATCTCCAAGGATTTCAGAACGGGTTAAACTTAACTTATTTGTAGGTCTTATTAGGTCTGATGGAATCAAGTTTCAAACGAAGTTACTGTACTACTGGGGACAGAGATACATAGCAGGGCTGTTACTTTTGGCTTTCTAGTGCCAGATTGCACCCCACCCACACAAATAATTTACCTAAAAAATAACAAAAAAAAAATTGTGAAGTTTTTACCCAAAAAAATTTGAATTGTAAAGAAAAGCTTGGATGAAAATGTTAGATTGTGGATGAAAAGAGAGTTAAAGACATGTGATATGTATGAATGTGATATTTTCTATCCAACGTGTAGATGGATGCTGAAATTTGGAGCACCACCATAACATTTTACATCTCCACTTTGGCACTTCATGAAAAATGAAAAAGAAGAAGAAGGAGAAAAAAAACCTGATACATAATAGTTCCAAGACTTGGAACCAGCTTTACTTCCATTTCTTGGTGTGTACACATTATGAAACCTTGGCACTGAGGTGAGGTAATCCAATCCAACTTCCCATGCCCATTGCCCAGCAACTGATGCAATCCCAGCCCAGTGCATAACTAGGTTAACTTAATTGATCACAGGCCAGTGAGAGAAACAAGCAATCCATCTGGGCTTCACATTGTCACCACCATTTCAAGGTCCATGTGCAATAGCATGGACACTCTTTGTTGTAAATTCTCGAAAATGAGTTAAGTGTAAACCAGCTTATGACAGTCCAAATGCCAGCCAACCCATCACACACAAAAAAAATTTAGTGATGCACATTTCAGAAACTGGAATGTACACCATTAAGGTAGGTACACCCAAAACCGCCACTTTTTGCTACTGAGACTATTTTCTATTATTAGAGTGGTCAAATTTTCATATGTTCTTGTTGGCAAGTAGAAGGAGGTTCCAATGCACCAAAGAATATGGCATTTAGATACTATATACAAAAGTTATTGAAGAACAAAGTTTGGTTTTGAAAGCGTTTCTTCCACATAGGTGCAAAACTGATTTTGGAGATGTACATATAGTATAGATGGCGGTTTAAGGTCAGTGGCACATTTGGGTGTACCTACCTTAGTACAATTTTGCCTATGATGAGATGGCTCCCATTTGGGCTGTCATAGGTAAAGTTACCATACTCCTAGAGCACTTTTAGTGGCACCCATGGAATTCATTGAAGAATGGAATGGGTTTGCAGTTCAAGGAACAAACTCTTCACCAAACTTGGTGAAGAAATCCTAAAGAAGTTGCTAATGTTACTTGAGTTCCTGGGATGCATGTTTGCTAAGGTAGTATGCTCTGAAAGCGACCATTCAAGGGCTGGTCCACTTTTTTCAAAGGTTACTATGCACAAAAATATTTTCATATCATTTTTCAAGAGAAAAAAATTAGACATGGAACCTAACGCAAGTGATTTTGTATTTTTCCAAGCATTTTGAATTACTTGCAAGTTTTCAAAGATTTGGGGCACATGCAAGCACCTCTTTGTGACCATAGGTCTCCCAAAATCCGTCCACTTGCAACTTGTAAGGAGATATGTTGAAATCAAAGACTATGATTGGCTCTTGTGATAGAAAAATAATTTTTTATGAATGCATTCAATTGTTAAAGTGATCCATTCAAGGATCACTTCATCTCCATTCTCCTCCTAAAAATAGGGTCCATCTGAAGGAGAAGGTCAGTTTTACAACACACTAATCTTAGACCAACTCTTGTATGTGCTCAAGAGACCAACAATACCATGAATCTCAAATTGGATTTAGTTGTGGATGAAACTCAACTGAATGAATAAGGGTGTTTCCACACTATGGGGACTCCGATGGTTGAGGAACAAAGAGTGTGTTTTTATAGTGCACATTGTGCATGTAGAGAGAGGATCCCTTAAAACATCATTGGAAACAAACTTTGTGATGAATTGTTTCAAAAGGAAGGACACGTAAATCTGATTATAGAACTTTAGTGTAAGTACAAGTTATAATTCTTTCTTCGATTTGAATAAAGGTTACATTGCAAAGATTTACAAATATAAACACCTTGACTCTTTTAGAATTGTTCAAATTAGTTTTGGGCGAGAAGTTGAAAAAACCCAAAATATGAAATATGTATATAAGATGAATTTTCTTACACAAACCTAGCCCTTACATTTGTAGATTACTTCTAGATCCATTTGTTTGAATTTTTTTAATATAAATAGTGTCAAAAATATTAATTTTTTAAAACAAAATGCTAGTTATATTGACATTTAATCCTTTAAATGGCCTCATACCTAAAATCAATCCATGCAAAGTAGCATATTGACTCAAATTGTAGAAGTTACATACTTTGTTGATCATTATAAAGTAACAGCACAAGATTTACAAAATTATAAAATAACGTAGGATTATAGAATGCATTCTATGGTACCTTCAATAATTGTGGTTTTGGCATGGCCATGTATACAATAAAAAATTCATATATACTCAATATTTTACATGCAACTTAAATATTAGTTGTATAATCAATAAAAAATCTAATTTTTATTTATTATTCTTTTATCATTCACCATGATCTCAACTATGATCATGGCATGATACTTTGTTTAGGCATTAGGGGAGATTCAGGGCTTGTAGAGGGTTGTGAGTTCTTGGGCTCTTGGGAACGTGAGAACTGTGCTACAACAATAGTATGACATGGCTGAGAGATTGCCATGTCATTTAAAAAAATTGAAAAAAAAAATTCAACTTTTTTATTCATTTTAAGATTTTCATTTTCATTTTTTTTTTAATTATGACAACCAACTATTCTTTAAGTGCTAGGGGAACAACAAAGGAAACATGCTTGAAATAGCCCTCTAGACCCCCCCCAAAATCCTTTAATAGATTAACTACAAAATTGCAAATGTTAAAGGTTTTTTGGTGATACTATTTAAGTGTATTTGTATATTGAGAAGGATATTAATAAGGTTGTGTTACAATATACCATAAAATTCGTCTCTAAACAAAAAAATGTGATTCCTATTACTCATGCCACTAGTGTGTTATTCATCTTTAGTTAGTGTAAATTCTAAGATCGATATCAAGCCTCTTGATGTAAATTAGCTTCAAGAAATACATTCACTTCTATTTTCTTCTCTAATGTAAAAACTATTGAGCTAACCAAACCCCTTAAAAACTATCCACCTGTAGTTTGGAAATTTATAAAAAAATCAAATGAAAAAAATATTTGGATTAAAATAACTTAGAATTTAAGATATTGCATATTAAAAAAATTACACATTTGCACATTTATTTTATTTTAAACTTACAACTTTAAAGTGAAAATTTATAAATATACAAGTTGTAAATGTAAAAATTATAAACTTTCAAAGTTGCAAATGCAAGATTTCAAAAATTTAGAATTTCAATATTTTAAAATTTATCTTTATAAATTGGTTCACATCAAGAGTACAATGAAGTCCTAATGCAGAAACAACATCTTTTTATTTAATATGTAAACTTATGAGGAAATATTTATTGTATGTTTGTATTTTTTAAGTTTGAGATGATCCTTCACCTTGCTTGCATAATTGAACTCCAATTACTTCCTTCCCCAAATTGTGTACATCTTGTGTCATCATTATCATGGATTGATGGCCATTGTTTGGTTTGTCATGTGAGGTGACATTGGAGCCATTTTACATTGAATTGTAGTGTTAGATGAACCCTCATAGGAGTTCTTTTTAATTTTGGATGGATTTCATCTAAATGTTAAAGTCCATCCATCTTAGGGTTTGAGTGTTTAGATGGAGAGAGCTCCTTGACTTGACATTGTTGTCAAGTCAAGTTTTGTGAGTGTTTTTGAAAGAGAGTTTTGTGTTTTGTTTTGCTTGGAGATGATGTTATTCATTTAGTAAAGTCTTCATGTTCTCTCCAATGTTATCACTCTTGGATTCTCCCTTTGTGAAGTGAGAGCTGCTTGACTTTGTATGTGTATATACAATAGTTTTTCCTTGAGGGTGTGTTTGTTATGCATTCTTGCTTAGTTTTTTTTATTGTATACTTGGTGTTAGTTGTGGCACTCAATTTGTTGTGTGCTACGATCTTTATTTACACAATAGGTTCAAATCTAGGTGTTGTATTTTGGATAGTAATGCACTCCTTAATATCTGAAGAACTAGATGTTCAAATTGTGTGAAACCAAATATGCTTTGAGCACATATAATCTCTTCAATCTTTTTTGAAGTGAGAATTAAATGAATTGATGTTGAACATGAGTTTTAGAACATTTATATTGTCAAATTTGAAAAAATATTTGTATATCCTAGTGTAATCAATTTGAAAAAATTTACAAATTTCACAAAAAAATATAATTTATTAGCTGTAATACAATTTTTATGTGGTTGGCTTATAATTGAAGTTCTCAACGTGCCATAATTTATGTGAATGATTTTTTTATTCAAGCATTGAAATTTTTCTTTTTTTATAATTTTTAACAAAATAAAAACTTAGACCTTTGGTTGATTTTTTTAATAATGTAAAATATAATACACATTCACTAAAAACTATTGATGTTTTATGAAAGGTAGGCTTTTTATACAATATCTATGTACAATAATGTCTATATGTCTATACCATCTTTTTAGTAGTTTTATAATTGGAATAAAACTGGTTTTGAATATAATGAATGCTTCACATATGTAAGGTATTTGATCATGATCATTGCCCCAAATTTGACACCTATATTAGTACCAAAAAGTAACACAACAACCTAAATATTGATGATACAAAATGTATACAATCAAAGCATGAGAGCATAATAGAGTTTATTATCAAGTTTTGGTGCACTTTTTGCATGTGACTTTAAAATTTCAAAACTTATTCATTCATTGTTCAAATAAAGTATGCTAAAGTCCATTAGAATCTTTTGGGGGGCAAAAAGATTCATTAAAGATAATTTGTATTTAAAAATAGTAAGTATTATGAGTTGCTACAAGTGTCTATTAAGATAGGGGGTCTTTAAAGTGCTAAGGCTCTAAAATTGCCCACCTCCTCAAATGTACACTAATTGCATATGTTGCTTTTTCATTGTTCCACCAATGTACAAATAGTTAAGAACTATCTCCAACCGATTCTTCATTCTCGCTAGTCATATAACTAGAGTTTATTTTCTTTTGGAAATACATACCGTAGGGTACATTTGCACCTAGACTTACCAAATGATCTTTACAATGATGGTATATGATTTTTGGTGGATGTTTAAACCGTTGTTCCTTCATGATCACCAAACCTACATGGTTGTAGAGTTAATAAGGGTTATGAGAGGTGTTTAATAGATAAAAGTTTAGGGATGTTTTAATTAAAGCATCTATGGGGAATTTCATTAAAATGGCGATATTCCATGTGCCATTTTCACAATGTGCCGTTCCCACAGTTCAGACCGGGCGGTCTGAAATCTATTAGTGTCCTAGATTTGTGAACTCTATACCACTATTAGATGTATTAAATCTAAGAAAGTTGAAGATTTCAAACCAATCGGTTTTAAAAATCTACATATTTTTTAGATTTCAGATATCTAATAATGATATAGATTTCAAAAATCTAGGACGCTAGTAGAGTTCAGACCGCCCAGTCTGAACTGAGAGAATGCCAAAGTCACAGAATAATCGCCATTTTAATGAAATTTCCCATATCTATAATTGATTAAATAAGAAAATTTGGACATGATTAGGAGCAATGCAAGGTACATCAAATATTTTAAGAGGTGCAAATCCTTGTCAAAATATTGAGAGGTGTAAATGACAAGGATTGCAAAAACTTTGGTAATTTTATCACTATGAATTTTGAAAGGTAGAAGTTGGTCTAGACTTGTCACGACCCTAACTCTTTGGGGTGCTCGAAGTGCCTTAGTGAACAAGGGGGACCTTGGAGGTGATTTCCCAAACCTTACAAGAGTCTAAGAAAGGAGAAATGGATGATTCCCGAGTAAACAAGGCACAATAGCGCTTGGGATTTGAAGGGAATGGTAAAGTATCATACATTCTTGTAAAGCCCTTAAAAAGACACATATAACCATTTAAAGAACGCATGATTTGAACTAGTAGGACCGTTTAAAGTTGGAGGTGTCCCAATGGCGTTGAGACACTTAAGGGTTAGGAATGAGAGGTTCTTAATGAATCCTTGATAGAAATATGGCATGTAGTATATCACTAAAAAAACAAGAACATAAGAAAGCTAGAATGACAATCATTACAAGATTTTAATCTATAAGCCTAAAGTTATGGCCAAGAGAAGGGTTGTAGTGAGGGTGTGACGCCGCTTTCGGTGAACCCGAATCTTTGAAGAGCCATAACTTTGTAAGAACTTATTCAAATGAGACGAGTGAGTAGTTCATTGGCATTTAATTGTCGTATAGATATCCAAAATGGGCTTGCATGTAGAATTTGGAGAATCAAACACAAAGTTACACCATTTAGAAGTTTGGTAGTCCAAATGGGGGCGTAACTTGGTGATTTTGGTTGAAAATGGGTGGTCTTCCACTCAAGATGGGTGTTATTCAACTCACTAAATTTGAGTGTTTGAACATCAATGGAACATCAATGGAACCCATGTCACCAAGTGACATGTTTGATGTTATGTGTGGAATGTGTATTAGTAGTCATGGAGACTGGAACTTGGTAAGATGAGTTGGAAAATGGGAACTTATGTTGTGGATGCATGGCATTTGTAGTGTTAATGAGTTATGATTCAAGTGACACTAAAAGTGAAGCGTAGTGAGTCCATCAAGTTGTAATAGGCCTTTAGAGGCTATTTAGAATTATAAGGTGTTATTTGGTTTGTGACAAGACCTATATCAAATGTGTAGTCATCTAATTTTGATTATTCAAGAATTATTTTCCTACTCATTATTTCCTACTTTCTTGCTCACTATTTTGAAACATGTGTCATTACTTTACTAGTCCCAACCTTGAAAAAGAAAAAAGAAAAAAATTCCAAGCTTTGGTTGAAAATTTATTCTAACTTTGATTGGAAATAACTATAGTCTATAAGTTGGATATGGGTCTATGGTCAAGAATGGGTGGTCCTACCTTATAACTCTTTAACATTGTAAGTTGTTGTTACTTGAGTTTGAATTATCCAATTTTGTAGACTCTTGAGTACTATCAATGGTCTTTTATTATGCAAGGAGATATGAAAAATTTATAATACTACTAAAAATGAATTTAATGAACTACCTCATTTGCTTCGAAAGTCATTCATTATTGGAACTCAAAATTGAATAGACAAGTTCTTTATATACTTATTATATGGGATGGTATGAAGTAAAACAAACCATGTGGGACATGAAAATTAGAATTAGTAGGAGCTCAATTACTCATAGTTAAGTCAAAAGTAGGAATTGTTAGTAATCAAAGTAGAATTTCAAACCTCATTTGAGCAAAGCATAATAAACCTTATTCTAAAAACTTTGAACTCAAAGAAGTTGGAAAATCAAGTTAAAATTCATCTCTAACAGATCCATCTAATATTTAGGGCCTCCCATCAAAGGTTATGGACAAATTTCAGAGAGGGGGTGGAAAGACATTTTCTTTGACATTTTCAAACATCTTCTTTGAATTTGTCCATAACTTTTGATTGAAGGCTCAAATTTACAAAAATAAATTTAGAGTTTAAATTTAGCTAGATTTAATAATTTTTTATAACATAAATTTTTTTTAAAGAAATTATTCTACTATGCCTAAATGAGGTTTGAAGTTCTAATTCACACATAATTCCTACATTTTGACAATTATTTAGCGATCAAGCTCTCATCTTCACATTATCCTTAAACCCTTTAAGGATTCATGATGGAAAATGAATTTCATTATAAAATGATGTCCCAAACCTTCTTTCTCACAAATGTCAATGATATATCCTCTTCACTTTGCTATCAAATTCTTTTTTTATTGGCAAGTGTTCAAATGACATTGGTGTTGAAGCCTATTTTATTCTACATAATGTGTGAATGAGGACTCTAGAGAAGAAAAAATAGCCTTTGTAAAGACTATTAAATGCTGTGTCCCAAGTTTGAACAACTAATAACCTAAGATGACCCTAGTCTTGATGAACCAATCCTAATCCAACTCCAAAGTAATGTTTCTACGAAACTTACACATTTCTATCTTTGTGCAAAGGTATTATGGACTAGACAATGCTTGAGAGCAAGGGCTTGAGAGAATCTCTATGGGACATGCCATACTTTCCGGATTTTTTGTGACCCACCAATTGGAAATTTCTGAACTTGTCAACGCAAACCATAGCAAAAATCATTGGCAACACTTCAAGTTGCCGTGCCTTGGCCATTTGATTTGAGACACAATATTGACAGAAAAAAATGATTTGAACCCGTATTTAATGGTATAAGGTGGAGGCACCCATTACCAACCAGTGCCCCATAGGTAATCACTAGGGTGTTTCAGATCCAGAAGAGGGTGGGACTTATTTGCATTAATTTTAAATTCAAAGAAACTGGGTTCTGTAACCAATGTGATCCCGACACTGCTACAAAACTTGTGCCTCCTTTTGTGTGCCAAAGTTATCTACATGTACTCACACAATGATCAATTTTGTAAAGCTCTAGACATTGGACATGGGTCAAGCCTAACTTTAGGCTTTCATAATTCGTAGTAATTTTAGTTCAAGCTGTAAATTCACTAAACTTTCTACTACATCGCCATTTCTATCTTTCCACTTCAGTAAATATTTGCTTCGCCAAATACTGCTACAGATCATATCCTCCATGGCTTAAGTTTCGGTTATGGGTGGCTAAGGTTGCATTGAATAACATAGAAGTTAGTGAGAGCTTTGCAGGAGGGGAGTATTTCCTCACATAGCTTAGGGCATCTCTACCTTGGAAACCGGATCTTTTGTATTGTAGGGAAGTAGCAATGCATGCTCACGGAGGTCAAAAAACATTGTGCAGCCTTTGTTGGAATTCTAACATGCCCAACAGTCTTTGGAGTGCCCATTTTAACCTCTAAAGGCCCAAGGCTATTTTTTTGTAAAAAATCACTTGGAATTGCCATTTTTGCTGCGTTTGCTAAAAAAACAATTTTTTTTAAAGAATCTTATGCTTTACTTATTTGTAATCATATGGTAAGAATTTCATGAAGTTTGACCTTACAAATTGAGAGTTATCAGCATTCAAAGTTGATTTTTTTACACTAGTATGCAATTTCAGATGACTTTGACCACCATTTGTGAAAAAGCTTGTACTACGGAATTTGAATTAAGAAAATTTTGTATTGAGAAATTAAGTCTAGGAAAAAAAATTCAAATAAAAAACATTTGATTTTCATTCTTTACAAAATTGTTAAGTAGAAGTAAGTTCAAGATTGGAAAAAAAACTACATCACTAATAGGATTAAAATACAATAATCCCAATGATGAGATTGTTTTAGCAATCAAATTTAACCTTGTCTAGTAATTTTTTTTGAAAAATTGTGAAATTTGCATTAAAAAATGAATCCTATAAATTATTTTTTCAACACGGTGCTCAGATTGCCCAAAAAACAAGATTGTTCATAACTTTCACATCACTATTTCAAATGTAATGAATCAAAGCTTTACACATAGAAAAAATAATGATCTATAAGAAAAATAATTTCATTTCATTTCAAGTTTTTGTAGATATATTTTTTTGCCCACCAAATGAAGGTTTAGGTTTTTTGTGGTATAACTATTTATGGCATAAATAAAAATAAAAATTATATTCTTACAAAGCTAATAAGTTTTTTCTCTTTTATGAAAAAGTTTCAATAAGTTTCACCAAAAATAGAGGTCATAGGAACTTGTCTAATATCCATTTTTTTCCGTAAGGGGACAATGGGTCTTTAGGGGTTAAGTGTATTGGTGGCAATGCTTTGAGAGAATTATGGGATATAATGCCAAGTCTAACAACTCATCATAGGTGTCCATACATGTATTTTTCACAAATTTAAGGGTGTAGAAAGTGGGAATATATTATGAGTTATAACCTTTTTTTAACTATCCAAAGAATCTAATTTATTCCTAGGATTTTGGGCTTTGACAAGCTATATGACAAAATGCACACAACTCTACACCCATGTCCATATTCTTCCTTAGATTCAATGTAGATTCAAAGCCAATTTGATTGTTTTGCCAATGCACAATAATGAATCCTAAATGTTCAACCATCCCTTCCATGGAAGATAACTGTTTTGAAAAGTGCACTTCATCCAATTAAATTTAGTAACAAAACTAAAAAAAAGATAGTATAGCCATATGTAAAAAAACCAAAAAATTATACTTAAATCTTTTGAAAGAGATATTGTTAAATATTCATATTTTTTAAGTTGATTTTACAATCTTTAGTTTGAGTACTTAGGAATTACCTAAGTGCCACTCCATGAATGACTGTTGGCAAATTCACATTCCTTTCTTCGAGTTGAAGCACTGTCTATAATTTTTTTTTCTCTGTAATTTCTAAGTAGAAAAAAAATGATCATAAGCATATCATTCATATGCCAACATAACCATTTGGCTAGTTAAAGGGGCATTTTAAAATTCAAACCTTGAATTTTGCTTGGTTCTTGATTTTAATGCAATTAAGCTCATCCTAATGAAGTGTATCTCCAATAATTTACTTTTACTTTTGTTTTGGATCTCTCGTGGATTATTAACATTACAAATTTGTAGGCTAATTTGTGACCCTTTGAAGGCAATATTGTAAAATCTTTGATTTACTTTACTTACTATCTTTTTTATAATGTTTGATTTCTCTTTAAATGAGCCTGAAAATTATGCCAGTTATGTTATGATGTTTATCACCATTGCTTTATGCTGGCAAAAATTTCCATATTGTTTTTGCAATTGGACAATTCTTACAAATAACTCATTTTAAACCATATGAAATAAAAGATGTAGTTGTTACTTTTAAAAAGCATTAAAAACTAAAAAATATTGTCTTAATGTACAATACTAATGGATTTTAATTAGAATAGAACATTATGTGATGTACAAAGGTCAATCAAATGTTTATAGTACAAGGGCAACAATAATGTAGTCCTTTATTTAACTCAAATTTTAATATTTTTGGAAAATTAACAACAACTAGGTGCACATTGTTTATTAAAACATTAAAACCATTGGGATTGTCATTTTTCAATTCCATAAATAAATGGTTAACAATTTAGTATTTGAATCATCCTCTATTTCTTTCTACTTACTATTTTTTTCCTATATGTTGTATAATTCCAAATGATTTAAATTTTTTAATCATGTAGCCAACTTGCCTTGAAGAATGAGTTCAAAGAATTACAACCATTTTGGACATTTTTTCATAATGACTTGACCTTGTGAAGTGCAGTGCCCGATTTTTTGGAAGGGCAAGAATTTTTTTTTTGTCACTTCAAAAGTTGGTATCTTGCAATCTACATGATGAAAATTTCTATTTTTTTTTTCACATTTTCTCTAACCAACATATTATTAGATCCTATAGTTACATGTGTACAAAAATGTTTAGTTTTCTAAAATTTGGTACTTATATTAGAAATGATAGTTTTGGAGTATTTTTGGTGAGAACATAGTAAAAAAATATAGGGATTAAGAGGTTAATCTTGATCAAATTTCTTTCAATTAGAATTCTTGTTTGGAGGATGATTTGGTAGAATGAATATGTTTTTTTAATTCACATCATGTCTTCCATCATGTGCATGTTGGATTTACCTAGGTTGTATGTATAACCTCTTAGAACCTTCACCTTTTAAAACACATATCTAGTTTATCTTGACTCTTGAAACTAACAACTATTTACATTTTACTTCATAAAGATTTTCTAATGCACAAAAAAAATTCTTGTTTTTGTATTGCATGCTTGTTGTGTCACAATTTAATTTGAATGGTCTTGAATTCTATCTTAGGTATAGTTACCATAATTGTATTTCAAAGTCAATAATACCATAATACCTTGTTTAATAATGTTTGTCACCATATACCTAATAACTTTTAACCTAAAGGTAAAAATTGTGTTTTTTATGGCAACATAGTAGTTTTGGGCAACTCACTACCAAGCTCACTATAAACGAATTTTTTTTGTTTTTTTGTTTTTCTTGAAATTTTCAAACAACATGTACTAAAGGAGTAGCTTCAAGACCCAATAATTTTCATAACTTTTGACTACATGGTTAAAAAGTTATTGCACAGTATGTCATTTTCATTACTTAGCGAGCAATTTGGGCAGCTCAAAAAACTTCTTTAAAAGCCATTTCTAAAAAAAATTAAAATTTGAAATTGATTTGTTAGATTTATATATAATCGGAAAGCTTTGAATCATTTCATTTGATTAATGAGATGAAAGGCATGAGGAGTTTTAGTTTGTGGGTAGTTATGGTTTTCAAAGACTCCATACCTACCCACAAACTAAAACTCCTCATAACTTTCATCTCATTAATCAAAATGGAATGATTCAAAGCTTTCCACTTATATATAAATCTAAAAAACCAATTTAATTTTTTTTTTTTTAAAAGTGATCTTTAAAGAAGTTTTTTGAGTTGCCTAGACTGCCCATCAAGTAATGAAAATGACATATCATGTAATAACTTTTTAACCATGTAGTCAAAAGTTATAAAAATTGTTGGGCCTTGAAGCTACTTCTTGGGAAAATGTTGTGTGAAAATTTCAGCCCCCAAAAATAAAAATTCCATTTGTAGTGAGCTGCCCAAAATTGCTATGTTGCCCCAAAACACAATTTAGTGCTTTAGGGGCTAATCGGACAATATATGAGCACATGGCATTGGACCTTAAATGTTGAATGATGCATGTTCATTTCATACTAACTAGATCATGATGAATGCTTTAAAAAATAGAGTTCATTTAATTCATATTCATAGAAAAAGCGTTAAGAAAAATTATGTAACATATCAAAATACTATACAAAAAATGCTCTAAATTATCACATGTTGTTTCTTTGCTTCAAAGAATTGGTTTTTATGTGGTTCTAAGTGTTATGAATAATTGATTAGTACAAAATAGCCACTTGAACTCTTTTTATGGAATCAAATTCAAAATTCAGGTTTTAGATTTTTGATGAATTATGAAATGTTAGTAAGTGGTCTCCTATTAGAGTCCATACATATGCTATAAGGAAAGAAGCTCATATGTGTTTTGCTCACAATGTGTTATGCACCAATGGCCTTTGATCCATTGGACACTGGCTCATTGTCATTACGAACAGACACTTTATTCACGCCGGCCCTCTCTTGAGGACCGGAGTTTTTATCTATCTATCTGTTTTGCTCACAACATATAGTTACACTAAAATATTCCATATGAGTTGTGGTCAATTTATTTTAGAGAAAAAAATACACATTATAGGCAGTTAAAGCAAAATCATATAGTTCCCTATTATCAACCCTATTGTAGAAACCATCCTTGTCATTTTAGATGTTAAATGTGGCTCTCCTAATCCCTATATGGTTCCAATGACAATTCAAAAATATGCCTTTGAATTATGGTAAAATGAATGAATGTATTGTCATGTCTAAAAATTGCATGGTAATGTTCTTTGAATTCATAAAATAAAGACTTTCCAACCCAATTTCAACCCTTTGAGCTTCAATTCCAAAATTCCAAATCAAATCCAATTTTTACTATAATATGACTCAAAATTGGTCTGACAACTAGGAATCACAATTAGATTGAGTCCATAATGAATTGAACAACAAGTCTACCTAGTGATTAATAGAAGGTTGCATATGGAAATTGACCCCCAAAGTCCCATTGTTTCCTTGGGGGACAAAATGGATTTTGGGTAGGCTTTTATAGTCTCAATATTTTCATGACAAAATTTTTAAATAAAATAATTTTTTTTCTCATAGATTGTGTTTTAATATACATGAAAAGATTTGATTCATTCCATTTGGATTTGTTTGCAAAATTTATGAACAATCTTATTTTTTGGGCAATTAAAGCATCTTCTTGAAATTATAACTTATAGGATTCTATTCTAAACTCAATTTACACAATTTATAAAAAAGAAGTTTCACAAGGTTAAGATTTCTTGTTAGAATAATCTTACCATTGAGATTAGTGTATTTCAACTCCATCTTAGAGTTATTAATGGTTTAGTTTTTCCTTTAATTTTGAACTTATTTATACTCAATAATTTTTTAATTAGTAAAGATTAAAAAAATTAATTAATTTTTTTTTCCAGACCTTCAATTCAATTCCTCAATATAAAAAATTACAAATTCAAAATCACTAGTGCAAAAATTTTAAGTTTGAAAGATTCAAAGTTAAAAAATTTAGTTGAGTAAGGTGTAAAATGCAATCTATATAGTCAAAGCTTATGAAATTTTTTCCACACATTTTTCTACTAGCTTAGTATAAAAATCCTACATTAGATATACAAACGAATAATTTTAAAATATTTTGCCCTTTGCAATAGAATTGATAGTTTTGAATGGTAAATTATAGATGGAAAAGGCCTTGGAACTTTAGGGATTAAATGGATAAGGGTCTACAATGATCCACCTATGTTAAAATTGTTTGTTACAAACACCATAAATATTTGACAAGATCATATCTTAGATTTCAAGAAAAAGTACAAGAGTGTAGTTTTCCAAGATAGAAGAAGTAAAAAGTGCAAGAGTTGAATTGTTCATACTAAAGATTATTTTAGTCTCAACATCCTTATATACTACTCCCTCCATCCCAAATTGATTGTCTATTTTGAATGTCATACTTTTTTGAGGTTGCTTTGAATAGGTCAAAAAATACTTCTTTGTGGTTAATTTTACTTAGGTTGTAGTGAACTCATGCAACATTCTTCATTGATTCTAGTAATATAAAATTTGGAACCTTTTTTAATTATATTTTTTCATAATATGGTCAATGAAATGGGCTCAAAAATTATCAACAAAATTTTGGATAATTATTTATAAAGCTCCTCAAGAATTTTCTATTACTTATAGATTCTTTCCTACATAACTTCCTACTATTTCTAAAAGGTTTTAATATGTATATTTATAACATCATCTCCTTTTCTAGTGACACATTCTACATGGAGTTTTAGATTTTTCAAACTTGAAAAATTCAAGAATTTGTCAAATAGTGCATGCTACATATATAGTCTCCTCAATCCTAAACCAATGGTGGACATGACCTTTTAATCAATGTTGGTGACCCAATCTCCCTTCTATTGAACAAATTGATTAATAGTAATGTTCTTTATTGAATGTTGAGTGAACCTTTAGACAAAAGGTTAAGTTCGTGTGGCTTGGTTTTGAGAAAATCGTTGACGGAAAGTGTTTTTTTTAATTTTTTGGAATATGTGTTTGGCTTCCCAAGCATTGCATTTAGGTTGCAAAGTGCAAATTTGAAGCACTCTTCATTGTTCATTTTTGCATGCTCTAATAAAACATTTGGACAAGCAACAAGACCCATGGCTTGGGTCAAGGAGATTTTAGATTATCTTGTGGGTTGCTCGTTGTTCAAGGAGAATTTTGATTATCCCTTGGGTTGCCTACTAGGCAAAAGAATGTTGACTGAGGTTTAATGTAATGCAGCATGAATCTAAATTCATTCCAAAGGCCCTTGCAAGCACAATAGAATTAATTGTAAAGTCATGTACCTGTTTATGTGATGCATCTTTCAATATTTTTTACAATTTTAAAGTTAATTGTAAAATAATTTCTAAAAAATCCTTTATGTGGTGCCTCTTTCAAGACATATTAGAGAGTATATTGCCCTTGGTAAAAGCATTAACACTAACCCCTAAATGCCCAAGGCTTGTTTTGAGCTTCTTGAAATTTGTTTTAAATTGAACAAAATGCCAACATTTTGATAATTTGCATCAAATTTTTTGGATTTGTAATTGTACAAATTCAAACTAGACATGTTAGAGATCTCATAGGAAAAGAAAATACAACAATATCACTTATGGAGTGAAAGATTATAATGTTTGACCATGAGGGTGTTAAAACTATGAAAATCTTTCAACTCTCTTTTTGCATGTCAAATCTAAAAAGTTGGTGACCCAAAAATATGAGGTTAAGGGGCCTAACATGCATAACCCCAATCAATTTATGGCTTCTTAAAATCTACTCTATAATTTTTTTAAATGAATTTTGAATGTGATTTTTTCTCCAAGATCTAATATATTTGAGGCTCATTTCCAAGAGCTCTCAACACTATGGGAAGTCAAGATTGCAATGGGTACCCTTGTAGAAAATCTTGAGTAGAAAAATCTCTATAATTTATTTTCAAGATCGGGTTTTTGATACTAAAATTAGACTTCCAAAAAAACTTTCCAAAAATATAAACCACTAAAAATAGAAACTTGATTAGGTTTTATTTAACTTCAAAGATTTGCAAACACCAGATTTGGGTGCCTCGGGCATTTAGGGGTTAATGTTATCTACAAAAAATGTCACAATATTTCTCGCAATATTCACATCTCCTCTCTTCATTGCAATATACATTAGACTCCACCCATTGCCATCTACTGCATGAACATTAGCATTCTATTCTAAAAGATGTGCCACAACATCTAGATGCATCTAGATGCTTGTTTTCTACTATGTAGTGAAGTGAATTCTTTGCAAAGTGACCTCACACTTCAACATCCACTTTCTCATCTAGAAGATATGTCACAATATTTGCATCTCTATCTTTTATAGCATGATGCAAGGCTATATTCTCTTCTTGATTGACATTATTGATTCACAAATTGACATTATTTGCTAGGATACTTTTGAAGATGCCAACATGGAGCCCTCTGAACTACCCTATAATGGAAGGCATTTCTAGGAAAGAAATCACAAATGCGAACATCAACTTTGTGCTCAAGGTCTTGCACTATTTTCTAATGTCCATCAGTTGTGGAGGATAATTCCCTATCTATCACTTATTTAGTATCAATGTTTACCTTGTTTAGTAATAAAACCTCTTTATGAGGTATCTCTTTCAATGCATTTGAATTCTTATTCTACTTGATTATTAATTTTTGAAATGAAAACAAGGCATGACACACTCCATTTGAATTTTTTTGGGAATGATAACAAAGCTTGGTTACATGCAATCTAATTACATCAAGTTGCCTTTTCCTTAAATGGAGGTTAGATTCCATCTTTACAGAAAGAGGAGATAAAAACAAAAACTTGCACTACTTTGAGGTGCTAATCAAATTGGATTATAACTCAAATCTTTTCTAGAAAAAACATTGAAAGAGCCAAAAGAAGTACCACAAAAACAAAGTTTTACATGACTTTACAAAGTTCGAGTAAGGAAGTCTTGCTTCTCCTTACTATAGGAATGAACACCAAAAATGTTTTTTCTTTTTATTAACCCTTAAATGTCGAGGCGAATGTTTTGTGTCCAATAAATGACACATAATCTCTCCATGAGTGCAACTATTCATCCTCCAAATTTTGTGGAAAAAGGGAACGTCTCCCAATAAGTGTTTTTTCATTTTTTTTAAGCCAACAATTCACATGGTATTCAAACAAATGATTTCCACGGTGACCAGCTTATCATTTAACCCCTAAACATCACAGCAAATTCAATAAAACTTGTTGGAAAAGTTGCGTATACTAGTCTAGTTTGTGTGATAAATTTTTTAGATCAATACAAGATGTATAATAGTTTTGGGAGCCAATTGAAGTTCACAGGTTCAATTTGAGCTCACCAAACTCCATTTGATGGCTGCAACTTTGGAGGCTTGTATCTTTGTAATCTAATGTTTGTTTTCAATAAAATTTGTTGGGTTTTGTTTCCACTGAAGTCTAATTATTGTGGTAAAGTTTTCATGTCAATCCAAGTTGTTTCGAATGATTGGGAGAAATTCAAAGTTCAAAATCCAGACATTGGTGAATTCTAGTGAACTTTGGCGGCCTATAACTTCTTCATACAATGTCCAAATCCAATAAAACTTGTTGGAGAAGTTGCGCATATTAGTCTAGTTGTGTGGTTAAAATTTCATAGCAATCCAAGAAGTTTCACTATTTTGTAACATTTCAAATCTATTTTGCAGACACAATGATTCATTTGAATGATATTTTTTTTCACCAAATTGTATATATTCTAGTTTTGAAACACTTTGTAGTTTAAAGTTTTTTCATTTGAGTAGGTTTAGAAACTGAATTTCACCTCCAAATGTGTTAATAAGAAAATTTCAGCACCTTTTTTCAACACTAAAACATTATAATCTTTCAATCTATACGGTCAAATGACCCAAATTTGTTCCACACCATCTTCAACATGCACACTACAATATTGTATGGTTGAGATCTTCATACCTTACTCTAATTTTGACTTTTCAGACTTGCAAAGGAAGGCAATTTTTAAGCCTGGTTGGACCTCTGACGTTCAGGGGTTAAGGGTTAATTTGTGTTATATTAGATCAGAGCTCTTCATCATCCGGCCTTTCTATGTAAGTCATGTACTAATCAACAACCAGGAATTAGGACATTACAACAAATACAACAGAGTCCGGCAGCGCTACTTCTGACGAGCCCAGTTCGCGGGGCACCAATGATAAATAAAAGGTTCTCTGTTTTCCATTTCACGGACTTCCAAGCAATAGTGCCATGAAGAACATTTCCTTCTGCAAGTCCATATCCGTCATCTTTTGTGTATCGCATAGCTTACATAGAATGATCGAAGAATGTGCAACTGAAAGGGACCAAGGGTGGTGGACATGCTTACACTTCATAGCCATTCCCTTAGTTAACAGAGTTTGATTATCAGGCCATACAAAGAGCTGAGCAGATCCTGGAATCACCAAGTCCACAAATAAAAGAAACACTGGAGAACGAAAGAGTCCGAGCTTAGCTTCTCTAGAAAGCTACAGGACTTCGATACAGCAAAGTAAGTCCTTCACATAGCAGTGTCCGGGAGATTCAAGGTCCACACCTCAGCTAGCTATCTGGTACGAAAGCATTTGCTCCATGTATCTTCGGCAAAGCCAAGAAGGTGTGTTGCCGTGCCTGAGTTACATGCTTGCAGAAACTCCATCAGAAAACCATGCTTACCACAATGTATGTACAAGCTACTGTGAGGAAACTCAGCAAACTACAGGGTTTCTTCCTCCAAGCCTAATGCTTTGAAGACCCCTCGCATATAGGACCCCATCCCACCCTTTACGGTGCTCTTAAAAGACCCTCATAAATCAATCCTACAGAATACAAGTGAAAGTCTATTTGATCCGCTCTGTAAGCTTGGTGAGAAGGCCAAATCAGCTGCTAGGCCGTGCAGACCATCCCCATACACCAGCTCTCCTAGTGCGGGACACTATTGAATATGATCCTGCTCAAGGAATTCCCACATTATAACTCTATGGTACAGAAGAAAGAGGCACCAGAGAGTTGATAGAGACCTTCTCTACCAACTCTAACAACGACCAGGTGCAAAGAATGGGTGCCCTAACGGCGAGGGAGCAGAAGATCCGAAGCAAAACTGTTCGTGGCATTATTGGGCGCGGGAGTGAGTCCGAGGATGGAAGTCATGAGGTGGTAGATCTCCACATTCTCGAAAGAAGGAATCTTGCGGCCTTGGGGGAGTTCCGGGCCACAAGCAATGAAGATGGTGCGCATGGACAGGAGCGCATTGTCGTAGCCGTGTGTCCCTCCGCATGCAATGGGTTTGTCCGTTCTCGAATGGACCAGAGTGTACCCCTCGGCGACCAACCCTACAATGGGCGCAATGCGGGGGCTCTCGGAATAGTGCAACCGCGGCGGCAACTGCTCTTTCAAGTAGATATTAAGGAACTCAGCGTTCGGCACAGAGCCTGAAGCAAGTGTACGAGCCATCTCGCGGTGGAAAACTGTCACATCCACATGAGGTGGAGGTCGAATCTGCAGCACGGGGCTGTAATCCACCACCCAGTCTCGCGGAATTGTCACCCCGGGCGCCAGATCCTCAAGATAAATCACACGAGTTCCGCAACTGGGAGCCATGCCGTGGTCCCCAACCAAGATCACGGTCACATCCTCCGCCATTCGCCTCTTCTTAAGTCCCTCAAACAGCCGCCCCATCATGTCGTCAATGCGCACAACAGCGGAGGTAATCTGGGGCGCATCGGGGCCCGTTTCATGCCCCGGCGTGTCGGGAGATTCGAAGTAGAGCGTGATGAGCCTCGGCCGCTTCTTCGGAGGCAAATCCAGAAACCCTAACACCGCATCCACGCGCTCTTCGTAGGGCACGGAAGAGTTGTAATCCTGGCAAAAACGCGGATCGCACGTCCAATTCCCGCGCTTCACTTGAGATCCCGGCCAGAAATACGTCGCCGCTTGCAAACCCTGATTCACCGCCGTCTCCCAGATCGGCTCGCCCAGCCACCACTTGGGATCCAGGTTTCCAGGGTAAAAGGAGTCGTTCGAATCAGGGTCGCGGAAGGTGTTTCCCACGATGCCATGGTACGCGGGGTACAGACCCGTCGCAATGCTGTAGTGATTTGGAAATGTCTTCGACGGGAAGACGGGAACCATCCCCAGCTCAGCTTCCACGCCTGCCAACCTCATCTTGTCAATACTGGGAGTGGCGGCCTTCCAGTTGTACCCGAACCGGAATCCGTCCGAGGAAACGAGAATGACCACGGACTTGTCCAGCGTCCGAAGCGGGCGAGCGGTCTCGTGCGAATGCTTGATGGCCTCCCAGCGGAGAACGCCAATGCTGACGACAACGGAAGAAAGGACTATGGAGAGCAGCAAGCAAGCCGCGGCAGCCACATAGGAATGCCATCGCCCGTGCTGGCAGCGAGAAAACCAAGAGGGGTGCGAGACGGGCACGGGATCGTCCGAGTGGGAAGCCCCAGAATGCAAGAGCAAGTTCTGATTCTCTTCAAACCTGGGCAACATCTCCGTGGACACCCGCGCCTCGTCCTCAGGCTTCGCCATGGAGTTGAAGTCTAGGAGATCATCGCGCACGCTGCAAGCGGCACGAGGTGCGCAGGCCCGCCATACCCACGGCGCCACCGACACGCCGGGATTCACAGCTATGTCTCGGAGATGTCCAGGACTGAAAGAAATTCACGTTGCTACGTCGGGTAACCCTTGCGGACTTCCGCATACAAAAATTGGCCAAACTTTGCAGAAAAGAGAAAGATTTTATGGAGTACTTGGTACAGGATGTTCATGAAAGCGTCATGTTACACAAAGGTACATTTTGCTTCCTCACTGTATCGACTATGTACAAATAATGCACATTTTAGGAGGTGGACCTCATCAGTAACCATTGCATTTCAACTTCAAAAATTTATAACTAAATCTATGAAGCTCCCAAAAGTATGAAACAACTAGGTAAATGCCAATTCCATTTGTCCTTCAAGAAAAACTTACTAAAAAATATTTCAAGAAGTTTAATTTCCCAAAATTATTTTTCAGTTTTTAAATGGGTGGTTTGTGGACTTCCTACTTTACGTAGGAGAGTGCATTTTTGCAAGATTTTTTTGCTTACTTTTAGTTTGACAACAAGGCAAAGCTATTCCTAAAATGTGGTGTCTCCCTACTCACATAAAAGTGAAAGCATTATGAAATTTAGCCAACGCAATTTTGACTATGCAAAATTCATTAATCAATTTCCATTCCAAGATAGTAGGAAAGTTTGTTCTAAATTGTTGAAATGATACTAAAAAAGCATCTTATTGTAGTGGAGGTGATTTTATATGTTTTGTCGCAACTCTAGTAACACCTTACACCTCCAAAGAGACTCTAAAGGCCTTCTACAACTTAATGGATTCTCTATACTTCACTTTCAATATCACTTGAATCACAAATCACTAACAATACATATGTCACACACCCACAACATTAGTTCCCTTTTCCAACTCATATTACCCAATTCCAATTTCTGGGATTGCTAATATATACTCC
Organism: Climacium dendroides; assembly: GCA_950106755.1. Lineage (NCBI taxonomy): Eukaryota > Viridiplantae > Streptophyta > Bryopsida > Hypnales > Climaciaceae > Climacium > Climacium dendroides. Next base: position 14,945,279 of record OX467090.1, on the reverse strand, counting down.
ACATATGACAATGGACATGTCACTTGGTGACATGAGATAGAACTTCCATTGATGTCAAAACACTTGGTGGAAGCATTACTCCTCGCAGTATTCTCCACCAATGTTAATTGTCTTTGAATGTCACTCCATCCCATACTAGGCCCATTATATATTTGTTATTTTCACATAATGACTAATTGAGATTTATAGCTTGGGACACATCTAAAATGGACTCGCAAGGAGCATTACTCCACCCAATTGGTGCTACATGACATATATATACAAGTGTTCCATGGTGCCTTGCACCTGGTGATGAAGTTACATCATCAACTTTGAATCATTGGGACTCACCAAGGCTCTAAAAAGAAATGAGGAGAGAGACCAACCCCTCTTATAATATTTTCTATGGGATTCAATAGATCGTCCTTTGTGGATTGAAGGAACTTTCAAACCCTACATTGGTTTGGGAAGACCACCCATTTCCAACTGAAATTACCAAGTTACGTCTCTATTTGGACTTTGATACTTCCAAATGGTATAATTTTGTGGCTAGAGCATCAAATCCCACATGCAAATCCATTTTTGATATCTAAGTAACGAGTAGATGCTAATGGACTACTCTCTTATCTCATTTGAATAAGATCTCACAAAATTATGGCCCTCCAAAGATTAGAGTTTATTGGGAGCAATGTCACACCTTCACTATGGCCCTTCTTTTGGTCATAACTTTGAACTTTTAATCAAAAACCTCGTAATGCTTGTCATTCTAATTTTCCTGTGTTCTTAGATTTCTAATGGTATCTTACATGCTATATTTTCACGAAGAATTCATTAGTCTCACTTGTAGCCTTTAAGTGTCCTAGTGTCATTTAGACCTTCTAATTTTAAATAGTCATAAGTTTTAGCCAACTAGTTCAAATCATGTGTTTTTTAAATGGCTAGAAGTGTTTTTTCAAGATTTTTTCAAATATGTAAATTGCTCTATCAAGCTCTTTTAATTCAAAATGCTATTGTGCCTTGTTTGCTTGGAAGTCACTCATTTCTCTTTTTAAAAAACTTTTACAAGGCTTGGGACGTCACCCCAAGGTTCCCTTGCTCACTAAGGCACTTCAAACACCCCAAGGAGATAGGGGTGTAATATGTTTAGTGCCTTTAAACCAAAGGGTAAAAGGCTTTGCATCAACAAAAACCTACCTATAGAAAGTTTGAAGAATACCTTAGTTAAAACCAAGGCACTTTAACAAACAAGCAACTACATAATGAGAAGCTATGTCTAAGAGGCTTTATTCTTGTAGTAGTGATCTACTTTTTGAGTGAAATAGCTACTTAAACTCCCTCTCAATTGATGCAAAAGCCTCCCACCATGTAGTCCAAAGACAATAATAAAATGAAAAAAGAACCACTATTTTTTTCATCATTCCATATTTCATGCTTCTAATACTACATGGATACAACCTCTTGTAATATAGCTACTTGTTTGTTGATGATGACCAAGTGTTTTGTGCTAAATCACTTTCAATCCACTAAGATTTAGTACTTGTTTTGTAAACTTAAATATTTTTTTACTTATTTTCTAAATACAAAATCTTCTCACTTTTATGGATCAGCAAGGTTGGTTACCTTGCCGTTACTTGTTTTTGGGTTTTATGTTTACATTCTTTTAGTAGACGGGAGGAAATTTACTTTCGGACTGGTGTTAGACAAGTAGCTCAGAAGCTAAGATGGGTCCTATTCACACGGTTGCTGTTTCTCAGATCAACAGGGCTCAAGATTCAGCCCACGGGAATTTATGACGGTACCACTGCATCTGGGTCCGAATACCAAGTTGTTTTGGGTGGTTCGGTGGTTCCATTTTCCTACGTAGTTGCTACTTTGAGCTTGCTTTTGTGGAATTTGACAACGGTACGATGAGAGAATCGGTTTCATTTGAGAACGCAAATGCAGGTGCGAAACTTGGAATTGCTTTGAGCTCTCTACATGGCGAAGGCTTATGAGGACATGATTTATGTGTTCTTGAAATCGGCAGATTTTAGGTTTTGTTGTGGCGTGCAGCGAGCGAAATTGGACCTGCAGCGGAGGATTTAGGGTTTCGTGTAAGGACGAGTAAGGGTGAGTAGGGCGAATAAGGACTTGTAAGAGCGTGGGAGAATCGGATCGGGGCAATCATGTTTCCGCAGTTTGCAAGCACAGCGGCCTCGTTCACGCGAGCGACGTCGTTGATGAATCGAGTGGGCACTGACGCTTATTTGTACGATGATCCGGAGGACGGGAACATCGCAGTGTTGTTGGATAGCAAATTCGAGGCGGAGAAAGTGGAGGGCATGAAGCGCTTGATTTCTTTACTGTCTCAAGGTCGTGATGTATCCACATTCTTTCCCCAGGTTGGTGTGCTCTGTATTTTTTTGCTGCTGCTCGATTTCTGTTATTATTGCGAATCTCAATTCCCGAATATTGCTGAATAGGAGTGTCGCATTTTCTCGGCGAAGGTGATTCTTTCTGAGTCTGTTTACGTACGACAGGAGCTTGGACTGAGGCCACGTGCTTGACCCGTGAATTGTGATTTTTAATTTGCACAATAGAACACGAAGTGCTCCAGCTCGTTTCTCTCAACTGGTTATTTGAATGTAGATCGCTTTTTCCGAGTTGTGTTTCATTAATTCAACACATGTTGCACTTCATCAAGCTCAATATGGAAGACAAAATCGGGCCAGAGCAATTTTGGCTTGGTTGTGCTATGTTCCTTTTGGCTTGGAAGCGCTCATTTGTGAAAAGTACAATCGTGCTTGTTGGCAGGTAGTGAAGAATGTTGCAACAACATCGTTGGAGGTGAAGAAACTGGTCTACATCTACCTTGTACATTATGCTGAAAAGTAAGTGGGCGTTTCACTTAGATTTTGTGCGTCTGTGTAACTCATTGTGACTATCATCCTTTGTTTTTGTGTTTTTTATCTGCAAAAAACAAAACATAGTCTAGGTGAACTTCCGACTATCTGATTCACTCGGTCTGGATGAATTGTTCATTTTCAAGTTTACTTGCAATAAACTCGATTGGTGCAAATATTATGGTTTTCTTTGATCGGTAGCTTAATTGTTTTTTGTGCTTCTTGCCAGACGCCCGGATGAAGCATTGCTTTCTATTAATAGCTTTCAAAAAGATCTGTCAGATCTGAATCCTCTGGTCAGGGCATGGTCTCTTCGAGCCATGTCTGGAATTCGAGTTCGAGTCGTTATACCTCTTGTTGTGATGGCTGTGACCAAGTGTTCTCGAGATCCATCACCGTATGTTCGGCGGTGTTCAGCTCATGCCATTCCAAAGATTTATGCCATGGAACGTGATTCACACAGAGAAGTTCTGGAAGAGGTACTTCATTCTCCTACGTCATGACCACTTTCGTCACTCCATATCTGGATCATATAAAACGTTTTCTGGTGTTGGCAGTCAATGTCTGGAGAATTTTCGTTAGTAAGAATTGCATTGTCAAGTAAAATATCAGCCTGCTCACTACTATGCGTGTGCAGCATTATGGGGACTTAGTGAATTCACAGTACATCTTGATTGTGAAAATCTCTTCCTGAAACATTTTTTGACAAGGGTTGAGTGTTTGGTAACTAACACTGCAAGGGTTGCAGCTGGTGGGTTTGTTGTTGAGTGATAACTCTCCCAGCGTCATTGGCGCTGCAGCATCAGCTTTCCTGGTCATATGTCCAGAAAATCTTTCCCTTCTGGGTTCAAGATTCCGAAAACTTTGTGAGATGCTTCCTGATGTTGATGAATGGGGTCAAGTGGTCTTGCTGGACATTCTCATGCGCTATGCTGCTGCCAGGTATGTTAGCTTAGTATTTTGGGTGACGTCATTGACGTAAATTAGTCATAGTTTGAACATTACTGGTCGTATTTTAATGTCGTCTGGGAGATGTTTCCATGTATGTGCTGGAAAATTGAATTCTTCTTATGTGGCGAACGCTTTTAGATGTTATTGCCGATTTTGAGAGATAGCTGGTTTTCAAGAGTGGATTGCCATGTGCGCTGATATTTTTTATGCCTTTCCCAGGTATAACTGTCTGAGAGGCGCTGGCTACTATTCCTTTCCTGCAAGGACAAATTCACAGGACAAAGTGCAGGAGGGGGTCGAGAAGGAAAATTCTGATCATTCTGAAGGAGAGACCAGTGAAATGGAACTTCCAGCCGACATACGAGGTTTACTTCACTGGTCATCTCCACTACTGCGAAGTCAAAATGGTGCGGTGGTCATGGCAGTTGCTGGTGTATATTGGTTGTTCGCGCCTAACAAGGCCTTGAAGAACATTGTGAAACCTCTCCTCTTTTTACTCCGATCATCATATGATTCACAGTACGTGGTAAGGTAGCAAAGCTCAAGGGTGATCGTCTTCAATGTTTGTGAAGGTCATTGCTCACCTTTTTTTTAGAATTCTACATTGATGTTATCCATCCAACCTGATCGTTCCTTCTTGTGAAGTCAAATTAAGTGACAATAAATACAGGTGCCATAATTGTTTCTGTTTTGCAGGTGTTGGCAAATATCGTAACTTTTGCCCTTCAAGTACCATCCCTATTTGCGAGCTACTTTGAGGAGTTCTTTGTACGCTCTTGCGACACTGACCCGATCCGGGCATTGAAGCTGGACGTTCTGACTACAATCGCCACTGAATCCTCCATCCATACAATCCTAAATGAATTTCAGGTTGGTCTTTTTGTCCTGCCGTGGAGGCTCTTGAGACTTGTGGGATTGGTCGTGTTCACTTGCACTAAATTAAACCATGTTAATGCCATGGTTTATCCTTTATTTTTTGACTTGGGAATTCAAGGAGACTGGAGGGTTGTGTTTCCTTGTGTCGAATCGTAGTGAATGTTGAACGCTAAGATTTCTTGACTTTCAGTTAAAATTTTTGTCAGCTAGTTGATACTTGCAAGATTGCTATTTAAAGCGTCTAGAAATCTTATGCACTTCTCGTGAATTGTATCTTTTGTCCTTGGTGATGTTATGCTGCTTGCAAATTTCATTTATGGAGACGTATTGGAGGCTGAAAGTGTATTTCGATAATCGGAGATATAAATTGCAACCTATTTCAGGCTTATGTGAGGGATACAAATCGCCAGTTTGCTGCAAATACTGTGAGTGCTATAGGCAGGTGTGCAGTACGGTTACCAGCTGTCCGTTCTGCATGCGTCGAAGGCCTGCTAATGCTTGCAAAGGGAGTCTTAGTTGGAGATGGAGCATCCCACATCAAAGAAGAGACTGATCAATCGTCCAGCCAAGGAAGTCTTAGTATGTCTGCAAACAAGAAGTCAAATCAGGAGGCTGGAGTTGTTGCTCAAGCTGTCTTGGCACTTCGGTCTATTGTGCAACAGAATCCCTCAGAGCAAGAACAGGTAGAGGATCTTCTGCTTATCACAATTTTATTTTGAATGTGTATGCTTAAAGTCAATATTTGAATGCTATAATTTGCAGTGGGTACTCACAGTAGTATGATTCACAGAAATGGTTGCCAGGGTGCTTCAAAGTTGGAAGTGAATGTTTCTGCATTTGACTTCTTATTTTAAAGTCAGGTGCTTCGTAAATTTTTCTGTTTCCTCCATTTTACTTAGCTGGATGACATCTGCTCAGCTTGCAATGATTTTGAAACTACTTGACATTATTATTTTTTACATTATAGTGCAAGAATGTTTATATCATGTGATGGCTGATTCAGGTTTTTGCTCGCCTAGTCCGTCTCCTTGATCACATGAAAGTTCCTGAGGCTCGGGCTGTGGTAGTCTGGATGGTGGGCGAAGAGGGTTTGAGCAGCAAGTGCATTTCGCAAATGCTGCCAGTTGTGTTGAGATATCTCGCTGGCTCCTTCACAAAAGAAGCCGATGAAACTAAACTTCAAATCCTTAATTGTTCTGCAAAGGTATTTTTCATGGCATTGTTGTGTATTGACCAAGCTGATTGGAGCTGGGAAAATTCCGTATTCGAGAGTGAGGATATATTTGTAATATTTCTGTAATTTTCTGGACATATTTCTCATTTAACCGTATAATAATGCTAGAATTTTCGAAATACTCGTTTTTGGGCCTACCTTTGATTTTGTTGATCAACTGTGACAGTTTCGGGGGTTGATATTTATGTTCTTGAAGGATCTCTCAGTTTTCTTTTGATGTTGCCAGGTTGTATTGCGGTTAGAGGAGGTTTCTGTATCTTCATTGAAAGAGACTGCTTCATTAGTTTTGGAACATACCCTCAATTTAGGAGATCAAGATACGAACAACGACATTCGTGATCGTGCACGGTTGCTGCGACAACTTGTTCTTTCTCAATCACTTCCCGATCCGTCGGGTGAGAAGAAAAGTCATTCCGATTTGGCTCAGAGATTGCAATCTTTGGAAATCAATGATCAGGCCACGGATTTCTTAACACAAGAGAAAACTCAGGAAACAGTAGGTTCGAACGGCCATGTTCCATTTCAACTGATCAAGGCAGAAAAGCTTGCAAAGCAACTACTTCTTGTGCCCAAATCTCCTCCATTGTTGCCTGCTCTAGCCCCTGACAGATCATCGTTTCTGCCTGGTACAATGTCCCATATAGTTAATCATAGTGCTCCGGGTTACATGGCTTTGCCAGAGCCTCACAGTCTGGATGGACTTGCTGATTACAATTCTAGGGACTCAAGACCCCACATCCATGACCGGATGCCGAATAGTGATTTCACAGAGAGTGGAGGAAGTGAGGAATCTACGGAGTTTAGAGATAGTTATTCAGGTGAAGGAGGAAGTGAAGACAGTGGAAGTGACGACAGTAGAAGCAATGACGAGAGGGATTCAAGGCAAAAGAGCCCTTTGATTAAGGCCACACAGTCTCCATTGCAAGGTGCCACTAATCTGGCACCACTCATTTCAATGGAGGAAGAGTCTCCGGGAAATGGCTCCCTTGATTACAACCTGGGCATAAAATCGAGTAGGGATTTGGATTCTTGGTTAGACTCTCCGGATACAGTAGCTCAAGGCTCTTCTCAATCTGCCGAGTCCTCAAACTTGCTGGGCTATGCCACCTTATCTCTAGGTCCCTTGAATCCTATTTCAAACAAATTAATGCTCTTAGACTTTACAAATGGAGATGGATTAGACGTAAAATATTCCTTCACAAGAGCGCCTGCAAGTCGTTCACAGGACATGGTAATTGTTCGGCTTCATTTTTTGAACCGCTCTGCAGAATCTATGTTGAATATATCCGTGAAGGCCATGGATGGGTCGGCAACGGCTGATAAATCGTAAGTCGTCTCTTTTCAGAATTATTTCTCCGTCATGAATCTGATTATCTTGTGCAGATACGTTGCAATGCCGTACTTGAATTTGATTGTGTTCTGGCAATTGTTTTAGGAATCAAGCAGGAACATCTACGGAGGTGTTGCCTTTCGAGGAGATAGCTGAATTGGCTCCTGGTAATACTACTGAAAGGGATCTTGAGGTTGAATTCAAGCATCAGCTTACACCTATCAAGCTTGCTATCGTTATGAATGGGAAAACGTACCCTGTGAAGCTTGCTCCGGAAGTCGGCGCACTTCTTCGTCCTTCGCAAATGACTCGAACTGAATTCATGACTGCCCAATCTCGCATCTCAGGAATGCATGAAGCATCTCGCAGGTGTGCACTAATCCCTGTCTGCTCATTTCGTGACACTTTTATGAAATACTTTTGAGATCTTAGATGTTCCTTTGCATTCTAGCTATTCAGTATCATGTTCAAGTCTGAAAACTGGAATTATATTATTAATTCTTGTAGAACCTGAGAGAATCATCCTCATTTTGTAGTTAAAACTTTTTTAGGATCGGGCAAAACTTTTTTAGGATCGGGCTGAACTTATTGCCATCCCTGTTTGCAGGTGCGTATTGGGTACGTCCTACTCACAGCCCAGCAATACTGGAGAAGACAAAGTCCTTTTCATTTCTCGGGCGATTGCTTCTGGTGTTCTGAGAGTTGCCCATGTGGCAGTAGTTTCTGCAACTCTTCCAATCTCTGATGCCACAGGCCTCAGTGGTTTGCAATTATGTTTTGCTGGTGAGACTTTGACCGAGGGTCTCAAGTGCCTCATCTCTACAACATATGACATCGAGTCCAACACCCCAGCGCTTTGGATCAAGGTGAATTGTGAGGATACAGTTTTTGGGCTGAATCTTCTCAAGCAGCTGGAGACCGTCCTCAACTCATAGCCAGATGTACAGAAGCCAGATTTGTTACACGTTATTGGGCCTTTCATTTTTGAGTCTTGTGTATTGTTAATTGAGTTCTGAATCACGTTGTGCGTAAACCTGCATCGGAAGCCCTTGCATTGTGTACGACCTCATGGTTGGTGTGGGTATTAGCTTTTCCTATGAGTTACGCAACCCAACGTGGTCTGCGACCCTGTGTCGTTGCGGAAGGTAGGCATTAAGTTGGATGACCCATTGTCATCCCTGCGATCCTTGCGCGTATTTAGACTTCTTGGATTTAAAATTAAAATGGCAATAGAATGGCAGATTAGAGAATTTTCCATATGTACTTCAATCAACTCATCTTTGAGAAAAGAAATGTCCACATTATAAGTGGGCAAAGTTCTTACAGCATATTGTTGCACATTCACATGCTAATGTGGCTTTCTTCATTCCCTACACACTTGCAATTGTGGTGTTTATTGAATTCATAGAATTTAATCCAATTTCAAGCCTTTCAAACCCAATTCCACACTCCTTACAATGCAATCCCTTTTACAATTTTCACTACTTTAGGATGTAATAGGGCAAAATCAAATTGCAATTAAGCTTGTGCAATTTTGAGTTGCAATTGCATTAACCCTTGAAAGGTCCACAACTCCATACAATCATTTTTGGCACTCCAATAGTATCATGTCAGAAATGTATTGAAGGTCCTTGCCTATGACATTAAACTTTCATTTAATTGACATCTAAGTGCAAATTTGTATCGGTTACTTCAAAAATTTGTTCTAGTCCCATTGGTTATTTTGAAAACGTATAGCCATTGAACATCCAAATGTTTACACCTACATTTACATCTACTTTTACAATGCCAAATGTAGTGTTGACCAATCAAGGTCAAATCAATTTTCCCAATTCAGGGCTTAGAGCAGCTCCAATGCGTGGACAGAGAGAGGCAGGCCGGGCCACTTACTGCATCTGCCCCAATGAAGCAAGCCCATTTTAGCGTGGCCGCTAACGATGTCCGAATGAAACACAACCTTCAACCTTCAATTCCAGCTGCGAGAGTGCCGATGCTCTGCACCTCTCGGAGCAGCGAAATTGCAGAAGAATCGTCAGTCGTAATCGCAAAGTTGGTGCTGCGGACTCCATTGTTACAGAGGTTTTGGTTGCTGAGCAAGTGTGCATCGACAGCACACACTATTCTCCATTCTCTTCGACGGAATTTGAGCTTCATATCTCCACAAAATGCCGCACAGTCACTGTGCTTTGTGCGTTAGGCCGCGAGTAGTAGAACCACCGCTGCAATTGGGATTTCTCTCTTCACAAGCTGTTCCTCGCCGGTTGCAGCAGCATTGCGAGCTCCGAGTTTCGCTTGCCAGTCCTGAATTCTTCCCGGTGCCTGCCAGGTGAGTAGTCGATTGGATGTTGAGAATGAAAGCAATTCCATCATAATTCAACCCTAAAACGTAACTTTAATGTAAGCGATTGTTCAGGTTGGTTTGTCGATACTTGTCAAGTAATGGGAGTGAAACTACTTCCGCAAGAGAGTCCAGAACCTCCAGTGACACGAAGGTGGAGAGACTCCGCCAGTGGCTCACAACGTTGAACCACGACAATTGCAACCTTAAAGTGGAGCGATGTGGTCAGGGAAGCTCAGGTTCTGGCTACGGCGCTTTTGCAGGTGCAGGCGGTGTTGCCAAGGGCAGTGTGGTCGTGAAGGTGCCAAGAAAAGCTCTCATGACTGAAGAGGTAATATGGACTGATTTTATTAGGTTTAGAAATCGCTTTGGAAATCATTTGGACGTTTTCTTATCATTAGGGTTGGGATTGCAGACTGCTATGCAATGTGAGCATATTGGGCCCCTGGTGAAGAAGGGCAACTTATCACCATGGCAGGCCATGTGCTTGCATCTGCTGTTTGAACGGGCCTGTGGCGAAGCTAGTTTTTGGTATCCCTACATTGCACTGCTTCCTACGGATCTGGAGCTTATTGGTACACATCCTATGCTTTGGCCTCAGGTTAGAACTTCTCTGCATCTGTTGCCCCTGGTCATACAGCTGCTTCTTGACAAATCTTATTGGACTAGGTTATTGGAATCACGGACATCATTCATCAAAAATAATTTGCAAGTTATTACCAGCGGTGAGGTAGGTACGAACTTGTGATGATTTGTGATAACCTCGCCTTGACTGCTATTACCAAACATAATGTCCGTGCAAGTGATACTTTTAACTTTCAACCGAAATCTGACTTCTGAAAAAGTTCATTTTTGGTACGTAATTTCCGAAATTTATATATAGGATCTTAAAGATCTCATTGTATTTCGATTCTACTTATGCTGAATGATCAGAACAATCAAAGTGTTGGATCTAAACTTCGACCTACGCTGAATTTAAGTGATGCCGGTTTTCTTTTTCTATGTCAAACAAACACTATCAGCACTGCGTTATTACCTTGAGAACAAGTTTTTTCAGTTCGATATCACTGGTTGCAAGCAGGATGGGCTACCATTATGGGTTCTACTCTTCCTGTCAACCATTGAGACTGCCACATCCGCTTCTAAATCCTGCATTGGCATTATGTAATCCTACTCCTACTCCATGTCTGCCCATGTGCATGTGTTGATGGCGAATCTTGGTTTTGAGCAGAAAATGAGACGGGAGTGGCTGGAGGGGTCCCCCATGCTGGAAGTCACTGAGAGGCGGCTGGCCATCTGCAGGTTCTTGGAATTTCCATTTCTCTATGTTTCTTGCTCCGGGGTTGAATTTCCTTTGCTGTGTGATTTTTCTCATGGTAGCACAGATACTGGGATTGAGGTCGTGCTTCTTGTTAAAATTTCAGCGCTGGATGGAGTTGCATGTGACCAACGTTTTCAGTGCAAACGACTAAGCAGTTGACTGCAGTCTATAGGGAGGACTATGAAGCCATGCTTCTGGCAGGGGCGGGAAGATTAGTCCCGAGGGGACATGGGAGCAAGCGCATTTCTATCACAGAGACTGCTGTTCATTGGGCAGCCAGCATATTGCTGAGTCGGTCATTTTCCATAACCCTCCAAGATCAGGTGCACACAGTTCTTTGAATGCGGTATTTGGTAGCAATCTTTGCTTCCCCAGCTTCCTTCATAGTTAGCGTCCTTACTCCAGAGATCACTGTGTAATATTTGCAGAAGTTGCGGGCAGGGAGCGTTGCAGAAGAAACAGTTGCACTAGTCCCATGGGCAGACATGCTGAATCATAGCAGCGCAGCTGGAAGGGAATCATGTCTGGTATATGACCACAGGTCAGGTGTGGCTACTTTACAAGCTCATTGCACATATTCAGAAGGTGATCAAGTATTCGATTCGTATGGACCCAGTTGTTCACCTTCGAGATTACTTCTTGACTATGGATTTGTAGACGAAGAGAATTCGAACCACTCTGTCGACCTACCGGTAATAAAATACTCTCTATCTTTTGATTGTGGAATGCTCTCGCGTGAAATCTTAAGTATTTAATCTCTCCTCTATTTTGGATTTGATGGTGTAAACTCTTTTTTGTTGCAGGCCTCCGTATTAGGGCCTGTAAATAGCAATGCCAATGAGTTATTGCTGCAGGCATCGGGACTTCCTTTTGGTAAGCTTGTTATGCACGGAAGCGCATATGCTGAAGATGTCGCACATTGTGATGGCATTCCCCTGAGACCGAATGGGAAAGCTTCAGCTTGTATGGGCCTCAATTTGACTCGGTGATGCAGATGAAGCAGTTTTCTCTTTGAGTTGTGCTGGAGTTGATGAAAGCGTGATGGCGTGGACAAGGGCTGCTGTTGCCACAAGGCAAGAGCTTTACGATGCGGGCTGGAGAGAGGGTGTTCGTGAAAGAGCGGCTGGTTATCCCAGTGCAGCCACAGTGATGTTCCGATTCTCAAAGCCAATTAATCGTGCTAACGAGAGTGAGGTTAGTGGTCCTACACCTCCAAGATTTTCATGGACAAAGCTATCTATCTAAGGTAGTGGATATCTTTCGTCACTATAAGCATTCCAACCAATATGTAGAAGTGCGCTTCCTGGGAGACGTATGGAGCTGTGGATCGATGAATTTGAGAACACGAGCCAAATCTGTTGAGATCAAAAAAATAATCATAATGTATGAAAGTGGGAGGTTGTTGACCACTGTGACAGTAGTTTCCATTAAAAGATCCATGGACTTAGACGTTTAGCCAAGTCATGCAAACACCACTTGCTAACAATTCCAACCACTTGTATGATTAGGTGACTTATTGTTGGTAACAAGAGACAGGATCAGGTTCCCCACGGTTTAGTATCCTCTACCTTAATTGTTGCATGTTCACTACGTCCTCTCACAACAGTGTTTTTTGGTGCGTTGTGCAGGTATTAAGAAGATTGTTGTCGACGTGTGACTACCTGTTGAAGAAATACCCCACTACTTACGAACAGGACGTGGATATGCTGGCATCTCCTGGCACACCAATTCCTAAGGTCATCCCAATTCTCATCCTGACCGTCGATGGAATGGCACGTTCGCTACTCTTTTGATGTCAGATGCTTGATGAATGCTGCTTTTGAAGAGGAAGTCGTTATTTGCAGCTTTGTTGGTAACTCTTGGGGTACGCTTTTCACAGTATTGATTGATTTTGTGGTAGGTAATACCATGGGGAAGAAAGCAAGCAATCAGAGCTCTGTTGTCGGAGAAGAGAGCCTTAAAGGAAGCCCAGGACAACTTTGGAATAGCTCTAAACAAGCTGCGGTCGGGCTCTTCACTGGACTCTCTGTATCATTGAATTTAGTCAATTGGAGATAGTCGAATGTCATGACCAGTTGTGGAAGGCTCGTTCATAAGTGATTGAATAATCAAAATGTCTTCCAAAATTAGAGCCCATCCCATTAATGTTCATCATCCGTAATTCACAATTGTGTGGGACCCCTTCAATGATCTCATTTTGACATTGGCTGGTTTATTTCAAACTATGGATTCAAGTTTTTCATCTAGTCCTAGTATTTTATTGCATTCACAGTGCAGTGCAAGCCTACGATAATGTGAACTCCACAAAATTGCGAAGAATTTACTAATTACACAGAATAAGACCACTAATTTCAAAGAAGTTACTCTTTGTAAGAAGAAATTTATGAATTTTCCCTTATTTTGTAAACTTCTTTTACTAATTGTGTTTCATATTGTAATGTATTATGTGCATATTCTACACAATAACAGAATTTTTAAAGTGTTTTGGCAAACTTTTGTTCAATGAGTATGGGTTGTCCAACTATCACAAGAGGTTTTTTCTTACTTCAAAGTATTATTATTTGGAAGCACTTGGATGCAAATTTTTGTGCAATGTTATTAGCAGTAAATCTGGTCTAAACATTTGATTTTTAGAATATCTGACTATAGAGTCCTCTGCTAGACTTGTATGAAAATTTGTGGAATTTTTTTTGAAAATCTTGACCAAGTGGATTATAAGGTATTTGCATTTAAAATTTAAAAAAATGAGTTTTGTTGCACTGTATTACACTAATTATAAGACTTTGAATCCTCTTAATTTAAAAATTTTGTACTATAGATTTTGAATTTAAAAAAAATTTACTTTCAAGAGTAGAGGTGAGAATTTTCTAAAAAAAATCCAAAAGAAAAACTTAGTTAGAACCATTCTTCAAAAATTTGATAGATGATAGATACCAAACTTGAAGGAAAAACTAATTGAATAATAGTATTAAGGTAAAATTGAAGTACACTTATTTATATACTAAGAGTGTTTTCACCAAATAACTTTTATTCCCATGCATCGATTTAAAATAAAAATTATATTTTTAAAAAGTTAATTTTATTTCCTATCTTAAAAAAGTTTCAAAAATCTTGCCAAAAATTTTGATCATAATAACTCAACCAAACCTTTGATTGTCCTCTTGGGACTTTAGGGATTATAGAATTAATCCAAATAGAATGAATAAAAGGTTTTCAAACAAAAATCCATCCATCTAATAATATTAAAAAAACTAGTGAAGTTTTTAGAATAAAGTTACTAAGATGCCAACATTTATATGGAAATTGAATGAATCTTATTAAGACTTTTGTAATAATGGATTTTTTTAATGGATTTTTTTAGAATTGTGAAGAAACTATTGTACGTGACAAAGAGTTTTGTTGGGAAATTAATCTTCAATGATGATCACTTCCATTGGAGGCTACTAGTTACTCATTAGCACATATAATCAACTCACCTCCATGACCATTGCGGCTTTGTGATTTTCTTGTGTTCATTGTTCCACTACACTTATTCACAATTTTGTTTACAATTTTCATAAACTCACTAAACCCTAAACTAAAATCTTCTTTATATTTTAGACATAAATTCTTGAATTCAATTATAAGTGGCTTTCATTTGAATTAATTATATATATGACCCACATATAGCTAAGGTCCTCTAATTATTTGTAGCTAAATACAAATATAAAAAGTCTTTAAAAAATATCACCAATAATATAAATAGAATGTAGGTATATTTTTAAAATATACTATATTCCTATTTTGAGAATCAAAACTAAAAAAACTAAAAGATTTCTAATTCTAGAAAAGATTAGACATTTCAGAGTAAATATAAATATTATTATTATATCAATTCTGGGCGTGGATTAAATTGATATTGTCAAGGGACATTTTGATTTAATTCTAAGCTAAAGCAACCTATTACCACTCCCATCTCAATTCCACCCTAATGTATCCAGAGGGTAACCTTCAGATTGAAAATGTCCACGAGAGGTACATAACGGCGGAATTGGAATTTATGACAGCTTACCTTTTGCGTTCTCATTCAGTTAGACTTGAGTTCTCACGAATTAGGGTTTGAGTTAGGGTTTGCGCCCTGCCTTTGGGTGCGTTGCCGAACCCTATAAGTGCCGCCACCGCTCCGCATGAATCATCTCTTTCCACTTCTTCTGCTCGAGAGCCGTATTCATGTTTTTTGTTTTTCTGCTGCTGGTTTGGTCTTTGTTGTATGATATTGCAATTACCTGTCCATGGTGTCTTTGTTTAAGGTTCTTTCGAAGTTTTCATTTGTTATCACAGATGCGAGAGACTGCGGTGATGATTCGATAACCCCAGCTCGCTTTTAGCTTTCGCAAGAAGGCGTTGAAGAGAACTCATCGTTTCCAACACAATTTTAACCTGAGCAGTGTCGTTGATTTCTTTCGGTCGAGTCCTGTGGAGTCTCCTTCCGCAATGATTAGAATTGATAATCAGCCGTCTGGTTGAAACTATCACAAACTTATACAGAACATCTAAGGGTCTGAGCGGAGGTTTTTCTTTTCGATATTTTGAGTTGGAAGGCAAATTGACTAGAGTCACTCGTGTGCTTGCAACTGGTAGCACATAGAGCGCTGAAAGTTGCCGAGAGGAAGGATCATGGGCAGCTGTTCAACCTGGCCCTGAAGAATCTACCTGGGCAGGAGGAAGCTTCCATGAACAGATTGTTCCCTTTTTGGAGATGTTGTCAGTGATGATATTTATGTCATGCACCACACTTAGTATTCCGTGCTGATATGACCTAACACCATAGAAGTTCTGAGACAACCTCATGTATTCTTTTACATTGTTCATGGTTCTCTCCCTATGATTAATATCAATATTAGCTCTATCTGAAATTTCAGTGTGGAAAATAATGGATCGACTATATGAGGGATGAGTTGACATGTTATAATCTTGTTTCTTCACTCGTTTGTGCACTGTGATGATAACAAAGTGTTTCGGACTAGAGTTTCTGATCTGGGGTAGTAGCCAGTTTTGAAGAAACCACTCTTGGCTGTCTGAGTGCACATTTTGTCTGAAGAGTTTCCTGTCTGAGATTTCGGTGACAGAAGTAAGATGAGACTGACCTCATCCAGAATGGGTCTACGATACTTTCTAAATTTTGAAATACCTCCCTTTACGGATTATAAATGAACTGGAATTACAGGTTGTGATATCTAATCGATTTCTCATGATATCGGTACTCGGAATTTTCAAAACAGTAAAGATGGTCCAGTGTCAAATCACTGTCCCCTACCTCGGGATCACTTGCAAGCGACGTACTATTCAGATGAAAACTAATTCCTTGCGGCCGTCAATTACAAAGAACCAATATTATATGCACTGTAATATCTAGGTACAAGTGCAACCACGTCCTGGACTTGTTACCGTCTTCTGGCATATTTAAGTGCAATGTTCAATGGAGAGCTATTGGGTCTGTTTGCCTCCGGCCCTTAATCTCTTAGGTGCACCATCTCAGTGATGAAGAGCAACGCAGAGGAATCTAATATCAATGCGCAAACTGGAAGGCAACTCTTGAAACCTATCTCAGGTAGTGCGGTATGCCGGAGAAGGGTTTGTGTTAGGAAGTCCGAGCTCAATTCCCCCGGTTTGAGGTTTTAGATGCTCCGCCCAGTCGAGGTCGATGCGTGAGACGGCGAGGTAGTAAGTGGCCCCTGCCACAGTGCTGAGGAGGGCAATGAGTGCCCCTCCCGCAAACACCCCGGCGTTGATAGCGTAGCCACAGGAGGCTGATGTTGCCGCTGGCAGAGGCTTGGCATTCACTCGGGCATGGTGGTTGCTGCTGATTCCTGCTCCGTAAAAGAAAAAAATCACCGCCACGATGCAAGATGCCCTGCATCAACAGTATTTCGAGTTATAAAGCAACTGAGTACCTCAAACGAGAATGTAACAGTATCCTTCTTGAGGATATGAACTACCTTTATCAGAAACTTTGGCTCAATTGTGCAATTTGTCCTTTGCAAAACTATCGCCGCTAGCAGAACCACATTAGAACCAGGAGAGCTTCCTGCCATATGTGCCGGCGAATTCAAATAAACCACGAAAACACTTTTACCAAAGCAGTGCATTCGTGAAAGGGCACTTCTTTTCCATATTGTTGGTGTGTATGTGCTGGTTTGAGATGGGTGCAGCCAGCATAGTGTTATGTGCAGCCAGACACCCGTTCTTTTCTGAATTTTAAATCCTCAGCATCAAGATGAAGGTGAGCCTCTTTCTGTAAAACTCTTTGCCCGAGAGGAATTCTTAATTCAGAATTATCAATTTCTGAACCGAGAGTTACACATATACCGGTTCCTGACGTCTCTGGGGATGTCCCCAAAGCAGCCATGACATAAATATTTTAATGATAGTGTGATGACAGTTGTGGCATACACCTTGTCTGACTGCCCGGGGACGTAACGACACGACTTCGACATAGCTAGGTTGAATGGAATGATTATTGTGCAATAAATTCCAGAATATAGTTTTGCACCGAGAAAGTCTACCGACAAGGACGAGGTGCGAGTGTAATACCAAGAAACGATGAGGCTCTTGAGTGCGAGGGGTGCCGGGCCAGTGAACTTTTTGATCTTGCGATTGCAGCACAGACAGCCTCCAGCAACAGTGAGCCCCACTTGCGACAACAGGAGAAGCAGGCCTGCCATGATGGACAGCGACACGGTTTGGTTGGGAGGTATGTAGCACCGATTCTTCCCATCTACCCATACCAGCTTATCAGCCTGCACAGCAGCAACTTTGATCGATACATCATCTCAAACAAACTCTCGACATCTTGGCCTTTGAGAACTTAGTCTAGCTTTTCTACTCTGTTCCTTTCATCATGATCATGCCAATCAGCCTAAAGACTGGAACTGCTGGTTCCACGAGTATTGGTAGAAATGAGCTTATGATATGTAAGCAGTTGACACAAAACCTACTCATTTCATATCATATATAAGCTCAGTTATTTACATGACATTTCATATACTCATGTATTGCAAGACTCATAGAACCCGCAGAATTAAATGAGTTTCTGAAATAGCACCAGTGGAAGATGAAATATGATGAGCGACTTACAGTGATGCGCTTTCGCTCCGCAGAAAAGCCCATGACGGCCGCGAGAACACCGACCATGATCCCCACAGCGGCGATGATGGTCACTTTGAGAGGGTAAATAGTTCCCAGGGCCATGGAGCTTCTCGTGATAGGACCACCAAATTTACACCTGTGACGATGCTGCTATCTCACAATTGATCGACTAATGCTGATGATGTAAAGCATATATGCAGCATTTGAAAAGTGACGAGCTTGTCACACCAACTTGGGCAGCTTGTCGAGCTTTCCAAGCAAGTAAACACAAAAGAACACCGCAACCATGAAGACTACGAGCTTCCAGCAGCAGACGCACATTCCTTCAATAGACGACTGAGCCTAAAACTGAGAGCGGGGAGACAAGATAGCCTACGTTGCTGTTGGATACAAAGCTTGTAGAGATGGCATTCCAAGCTCATCAACAACACTAGAGGGGAGGGGTGCATGACTGAATGCATGCAAGCAACAGGGAATTGAAGATCAAAAGGGGCGGAGGTGGGAAGAGCAACCGTGGGTTCGTTGTGTCATGGTTCGGGGGGGATCTTGATCAAGAATCAATAGATAGCTGCCTTGCCAGGTCATCATCCGCCGTAACCGATTGCCTGCTGCCATCATAGTTTGAGAAGCCGCTGCTCTTCACTGTCGTATGGTTTGCGACTTTGGGTGACGAATGTCATGTAGACGAAGTGATTTATTTACTTACAATCTCGACAAAAAAATTCTTGCACTAGAGGAAACACGAGAGATCAGGAAAATGACCACAAGGAGACCATTACTCCCGCTGCTTGTTGCGAGAGTTCTGATTTGAACTTGGGGTTTCTATAACGATTTGAACCAGCTCCCGGTCTTTGTGTCGTGGGCTTCATTTTTGTTGGATGTTTCAATCGCTACATATGTAAACTTTCTTGATCTGCACTTGTACAAGAAGTAGGTTCGGATATTTTGATTTTGGATCATTACCACCATTGGTGTCGCATATAGTATGTCTCACAGTAGTTGCGAAACATCTCTGGAAGCCTAAAATCTGTACGCATGTTGTGGGCACAGTGAGATGTGAAGCCAGTGTGTTTGAAGCACGTGGGCATTCACAAGCAACTTCAAACTCCAAGTGAACGCGGCAGATGCTATTGTTGTTGAAAGAGTCGTTCTAAGGCTCGTATTCTTGTGCAATGGGTGAATCAAGCGGCTCAAGCAAACTTGCAATTGAAACCAAGCATGACATTGCACTATTTCCCCACTAATCTTTTGCGACCCCCGTGAGAGCTCCATGGAGCGGATGGAGGGTGGAAGCTTTGTCAGCTGTATTGAGGAAAATATTGAAAAGTCCAAGGGTCATTGGACCCCAACGGTGGAGATAGATTCTGACAATGAAGTGGCAGAAGTGAGCAATGTAGAGCTTTTCTGGACTTTGCAAAGGCATTCTATATGGGGTACTTTCTTCATGACTTTTGGTGAAGGTGAAGGGAGTTATGGTAAATTGTTGATGGGCAAGAAGTTTGCAGAGGGTGGGCAAGCAGAGCTTTTTGAAGTACAAATAGAGTGGAATGATCAAAGGCAACATGATAGGATTCAAAGGTATTCAACTCAATTTGTCTTGAAGGTGTTCAAAAAGGGGACTTTTTTGCGGCATTTGCAAGCACAATGGCCGCAAGGAATGTTGCATATCCATGCAGAGAAAATCAAACGCAAAAGGCTTAGATTATCACAACCACTAAGATTCCACACTGATATTGTGGGTGGAACTTTGTTGAAAGATGGGAGATTTGCTTTTTTAATGGTGAAAGAAGTAGGAGATCTACGGAGTTTCATAGACTACCGAGTGTTGACAAGGCCAACAGACAAGGGGCCATTTTCAAAAAGCGATGTTGAATTCTTCATGTATGAAATTGCACATGGGATGAATCAATTGCACAATAGTGGCATTGTTCACAGAGACATCAAAGCTTCAAATGTGCTAATCTCAAGGAATCGGACTTGTTACATAGCAGACTTTGAATGTTCTGTTGGAGTTGTGGGAACCGGGTTTTTTAGAGCCCCTGAAATATTGGAAGCTTGCAAGAATAGAAGTGTGACTACAAATCTAGAGTTATTCACCAAAGATGTGGATGTTTACAGTTACAGAATGACTTGCTATGAGATCTTGACAGGCAAACTTCCATTTGAAGGTCATTTGTGGAATGACTATGATCTTGTACTCAAGGGGCAAAGGCCAGAGTTACCGGAATATGTTGATGATTGGATTTGCAAGTTATTGAAACGATGTTGGCGGAAAAATCCTGTTTCTCGACCAACATTTAGAGAAATATTGAGTGTACTTGTAGCTAATTCAACAACATTTTGGAATCGAGAATCATCTTTAGATATAGAAGAAACAAATTTAGAAATTAGTAGTGTTTTGGAAATGAATTCCAAAATGGCAAAGTCGAAAAGATCATTGAGGATGGTGAAATTGCAGATGATGTCTTGGGTAGGAGAAAATACAACTTACTAGATTGTATAATTCTTTAGTAGTAGGATAGAGTAGAATGAAGCATAGGAAAGGATAAATAGAAACATGCAATTGAAGAAGACAAGTATGGTAATAAATTAAAAAATAACTACAAAATATCTAAATTTCCAAAATTTTGGATGGTACATTGATTTCTAAAATTGAAGGATGTTGGATTTTATGTCTAATTGCTACATTTTATAGTTCAATGAGTCATAACTCAATTTTTAAAAGGTAAGAAAGGTAATTTTTGGAGTTGAAAAATTATAATGGATTTAAACAATATTAGCATTTGGTAAATATTTCAAGAGATTTGTGTCAAATGGTTCTACTAGAGATTGTTGAGGCATGCAAATTTTAGATATCTTTGACACTCAATTCAATTTAGTGATATGTTTGATATCCAATCCAATTTAGTGCTAAAAATAAACTAACTTAAATAATTAAGTAGGTAGCTAATTGCAAGTCTCTCCAATTAACTTGCAATTTCTTCTTATCTATAGTTAGAAGTTGTAATAAACAATAGTGAGAAAAATGCTTAGGTGAGTATTGTTTTTTCTTTTCAAATCTTCAGTAATATTATGACTTCTTATTTTAAATCCTTAATTTTAAAAAATTGGTGAAATAATTAAATTCTTTAGATGTTTTAATACACAAAGTGTAAAGAAACTTATGCCATCATTTATTACAAGAGAAAAAAGGTGTTTGAAGTGAATTTTTAGTATAGTCTTAGACATAAGATTATCATCAATGACTAAAATTCCAAAAGTCCCTTCAGGTAGGCTCCTATGACATTTTTGACATAATGACATAAATTTTAAAAATATTGTTGAAGATAGGAAATCAGATTAACTTTTGGGAAATATAACTTTTATTTCAATTAGTGCTTGGAAACAAAAGTTATGCCACCATGAGTCTAAAAACCAACCCAAGGGGCAATCAAAAGTTGAATTTTTTTAATTTTAATTTTTTTCTCAAAGGTTATATTTTTGTCTATATTTGAAGTAGTTTTTTTTTCATTTTCTATAAAGTGCCATAGTGGTGATATTAAATGTAATAGTGGTGCTCCAAATTTCAACATTCATCCACATAATGAATAGAAAACATCACATTAGCACATATTACATATTCATAATTCTATTTTCATCCACAATTTGGCAATGTTATCCTAGATTTTTTTTTCATTTGAAATTTTCTGGCAATTTATAGGGGGGGTTCTATAGGCGTGGTGCTAGGCCCAAAAATGTGGTGCAATTTTGCACCAAATTGCCAAAAAAAAAATTGATTTGAAGTTTTGATTCATTCTATTTGGACTAGTGATGAAAAAATTATGGACAATCTTGTTTTTCAAGCAATATATGCATTTTCTTGAAAAAATAACTTAAAAATCCATTTTTGAATGCAATTTAACACAATTTAACAATGCTAGAACAATCTCACCATTGAGATTATTGTGCTTCAATTCATTTTAGAGTTATTAATAGTTTAGTTATCCTTTCAATCTTGAACCTACTTCTACTTAAAAAATATTTATGAGTGAAAATTAAGGGGGGTTTTGCTGAATTTTTTTTCCTAGATTTTCAATTCAATTCTTCAACTTAAAAATTAGAAAATCAAAATCAATATTGCAAAGATTTTAAGTTAAGAAGACTCAAAGCCAAAAAATCTAGTCGACCAAGGAGTAAAAAAACACTTGTTTTCATCACTTTAAATACAAATATCTTGCAATCTATATAGTCAAAGTCTCTGAAATTTTTTCCACGCATTGTTATACTAGTATAGTACAAGATTCTACAATTAGATTTGTAAGAAAATAATTTAAAAAGCTTTTTGCTCTTTGCAATAGAAATGACAATTTTAAGTGATTTTTGATGAAAAAGGCCTTGGGACTTTAGGAGTTAAGGAGATTTTCAGTAAAAATTTATAAGAAATATATATGTTTCTAGTAAAAATTTATTGAAAATCTCCTTAAAGGTCATTACTTATATTCTGTCTAGGACTATGCTTAAGAACTCACTTAAGACATTTTTTTCTTGTAGTGGTTGTATACTTTAGAATAATTTGAAATTTTTACCAAAAATAAAGGTAAGAATGAGTAATAATTTTAAAAATTCAAATCGGATAGTGCACAATATTGTGTATTTTAAATTATAACTTGCACACATACAACTTACAATAGTTCATAGACTTATTGGAATTACTAAAATCCCATTATTAGGTTTCATTTATTAGCTTAATACCTAGAATTCGTCCAGGTCATAGAAGCCAAAAAATGATTCAAAATACTTGTCCCCAAATCAAGGCTAAAATCTTCATTTATATTTACTAATTCTATCTTTTGGACAAACACTATGGCATTGATTCTTTGGTTTTTGAATCCGAGTTTCCAACTCCTATCTATAACTACATTCACATTGCAAAACATTATTAGGGATTGGTTGGAGTTGACAAAGCCTCATGGTCACGTTGTTCTTGTTTTTTTATAAATACGATCATAGTATTCTTTATTTAACTTCATCAAGTACATTGTACCAAAAATTTTAAGTGAATATCTCCATTGATTGCAAGTTGAATGTGCCTAAACTTCAAAATGTAGGCTTTTTCTAGCCTATCCAAAAAGTAAAGTTGTCTTTTAAAATTTTTAGAAAAAAACACTTGTGTCCACCATAAATTGTGCATTTTAGTCAATATGTTGGAAAATGGATTGAGAATATATGAAAAAAATTTAACCAAAAACACTTTCATATTATTCATCTTTAAAAAAATTATAGAATAGAAAGTGATACTCAATGAAAGAAAAACTAAATCATTAATAACTTTTACAAGAAATTTAGAATTTTTAATTCATATAAACTGTCCATATCCTTTATTTTTTCTTTCATTTATAACTTTTCAAATTTGAATGCAAAAGAAGACTTTATATGTTTTTTACCTTTATTGCTTGCAAAATAAAACTCCTCATAGCTTTCACCTCATTATTCAAAATTGAATAGTCCAAATGTTTTTGAGTATGTATCAATCTATGCAATACAATAGAATTAATATATATTTTTAGAATATATTTTTTGTTGCTTGATTTGACATGGAAATTTTTAAAATCCTTTTAACTTTTGCAATATTTATTGGAATGGCATGAGACAAAGCTTCACACATATATTAGGATGATTAGCATCCATCTTAAACTTTTTATGCAAATATTTCAAAATACAAATTCAATAGAGCCTACCCAAGTTTTAAAAAAAAACACAAAGTGGGCTCTTTGGTTCTTGTAGATTAACCCAGGACCTTATAGGATTTACCCGGATGATAGTTAAGTTCGTTCCTAGGGAGGCTTTTCTAATAGGATTGTCACTAAATAAATCGAAATTAATTTCTAATGAGTCATTGCAACATGGTATTTTAAGAAAAATAAAGTTCCTTAAACCAACTATATCTATGTTTTCCTTACGTGGTAAACTAATTACACAATTTGTCACTCCACTCTTAAAGGCCACAAGGGTAAAGAATGCTCCCAATTTATCTATTATTATCTTTATATTTGATCTTTAATCTTAAATTTCTTTAACTCCAATTAGGCTCCTTTATTCCTTAACAGCTTAATTCTTTAACTCTTCAATTCTTCCGAATCGACTTTCTGTCTTCTAATTTGGCACAGCAAACTGAATACAGCAACTGCAAATCGACTTGAACTCCATACAGGTTCCAAATCAGCCTTAACACTGGTACAATCAAGTACTTCCAAACTCCCACTTGGTCTAGATTCTCATATCTAAATCCTTGTCTACCAAATGGAGAACCACAATCCCAAATCTCACCAACTGGGAATCACTTCTTTAATCACTCAGACAACACTTCTTACTTAATAAAACCATAGGCACAACTAATACAAATTGGAACTCAGTTTAAGTCAACACCCAGGTTTACTAATTCCAATTAGAAATACTTAACTTAAAATCATACATGCATTCATAAGCTCACCCTATTTGGACGCCCAACCATCATACTACAATGACATACACCAACACTGGCCAACAAATTGCAAAACAAGTTCCATATATTCATCTTTCCGAATTGGTGATCAAAATCACCTTTTACAATTTGTATTTCAATTATTCATTTTCATCAAAACTAATTCATATGCACTCAAAATATCTCCAATTTCCATTCTGTCATCAACCAAAAAAAATAATTCCGATTTGGTTTATAACATCTCAGCAAACTATTCCAATGTAGCACTTGTCTAAATTTCACAACTTGCACTGATCTGCCTGATAAATCATTACTACCACTATGCTCCTGAATAGGATCCCATCATTTCTACACAAATACTGATTCCCAGTTCTGAATTAATTTAGCCCTTTGCACCAACTAGGAATCTCTTGCATCCACTGCTTCTCACTTCCTTAAGCACAGACTTCCACAGATCTCTTCATTACATACTCTCCTTTCAATCTCCTCCCTACTTGGGTAACTTCTCCATTGAATTCCTGCACAACTCTGCATACTTTCACACCACCATACACTGGCAAACCAAACACTCCAACTCGGACATTAGGACTGACTTCGACACATCTTCCAACTAGCAAATCACACACACAACACGAACACACACGAACACTCTCACTCTCTGACACACAAGAAAACGAAAATTACACAGCCTTCTCCGACTGGGACTCACACTGGGTTACGCTCAACAGTGGGTAAGGAAAAAATGAATAGAAAACCAACCCAAATAGGAGCCAGGGAAGACGAAGCTCAACCACCCCAACTGACTCGGCAGCTTCAACTAAATCACCAGACATTCCTACTTGGCGACTCACACATATCTCGGCCTGCCAACTCGGACACCAAACAAAACATCCCAATTGGACAGCAACTTACCAACCGACTACGAACATTTACCAACTGCGACTAAACTTCCGACTTGGACATCAGACCACACCTAATGACCCATTCTATCCAAATCGGACACACTTTAACACAACTAAATCAGCCAAATAGAACTCCAAATCAACCAATTGTTTGACATTTACTACATATTTACACTCCAATTTATACAAACAAAAAACAAAAACAAAAAAAACAACCCTACTAGCCTATCTACAGTTCTTTAAGAGTAAAATTAAAAAATATGTTGAAAGTTACTATTAAATTTGACAAAGGGTATTTAGATTTTGGATGCAAAGCACCTTCAAGGATTAAAACATTTTCCATTTTCATTCAACTTTTATAAATTTTAAACTTTCAAAGTAATGTATCTTGTTTTGTATCTACTTAAGTCGTCTTGCTAGATAGTGCAACATTTGTCTAATATAGCATCTTAGATATAGACATGAGCTCTCGTCCATCTAATAACCAAATTTAAAGAATACTCCTAGAATATTTAGAAATATTTGAACTTATTATACAAGAATGTCTAATATATTAGAAAAATGTCCAACAAGATACCATTCAATGGACATGTTATTCTAACCAACATGGCCCAAAACTTATTCAACAAGACAACCTTGATATTTACCTTGTAAAACTCAAGAGTATACAATTGTAAGTTGGATGCAATAAATATAGTTATGATGTTTTGAAATACAATATATTGTTGTTTAGTAGGATATTAAAAACATCACACATTTAGAACCCTTCTTCTTCATGCAAACATGAAACGTTCTATAAATTTCCATATGCAATTTTATTCAATTTTCATTCAATTCATACACCATTGCAATAGTACACAATCTCAATCAAGCATACTAATTTTCAATTTTAAAAAACAATGACTAATTTTGATGAATTGTTTAATTTAGTTAAATTTCATGACTGTCATGATAACTGTCAATAATGGATGTCAAATTCAATTGCATGCATTTCCTAGACACTTCTATGGTACATCTATCATTTAAAAAAAATATATAAAAATAAATGAAAAAGGCAAGTATCCTATAGTGTAATCATAATTATATGTGATCTGGGTTCTTATATTAAGAACTAAATGCCTAGGGATTGTCAAATAGTATTGTTAAAAAATAACACTTATACAAAAGCACATTAAAAAATATAGGTGTCACATATTTTAATGAAGCAAGTGGAAACAATACACAAAGTTTTATCAAAATCTAATGGTTCAATCCCAAGATTGTGACAATGAGAGTGGGTGAAAAAAGTCCTTATTCATTAAATTGAGACAAATGTTCATTTTGAGACTTTGAAAAATGGAGTGCAAAGCCCCTTGGAATAATAGTTATTGAACCCAATGATAAATTGAGTTCCATTTACATCAATGATAGAGATTTTTGAATGTGTTCCTCCAAATGACTTAGAACTAGAGAAGAGAATTATACCTATAGATACAAAGTTGAGAAACACATTTATCACACAATGTACTAAGAAGAAAAGTGAGTCCATTTACATACCCAAAAAATGTGTTGCTCTTGCTCCCAATGATAGAAAACATGAACAAATTACAAGTCCTTGAATCTATAAAATTTGTGTAGAAATGAAGAGGTTCATTATACATTTCTATTAATAGTAAAGTTGACTCAAAAATCCACAGGTTCAAAAATTTTGGTCGATCACTAGGCATCGCTATGGGCTACACAATTTCTCTTTATTGCCTCTAAAGCTTTGAACTTTGTTTGACCTTTGAAAATATCGTTGCATTGAGAATGATATTAGGGCCCCCTTCCACCATCCACTACTCTAGTGAAGCCCACACTTTGAAATTTGTTTTCCTTAAACTTTGGCTTCTAGCAGCTTCAAGAAACTTTTGAAGTGGAAAACAATCTTGACCCTCCAAGAGGTAGTCTTGGAAGCCTTGGATTAACATTGTCTATATATGAAATTCTAATTCCAATTGATTTTGAATCTAATAATCAACGTTGGTCTTTGATAATTGTTTGACAAAAAAATGAATTAATAGAAGGCAACCATCTACCTTCCATAGAAAGCAAAGCCTGAGGTGGATTATCCTCGACGAGCTAAAGTAACTCGAGTGCAATTCATGATTGCACTTATTCACTCTGGTATAACCCCTTAACATAAATTGTGTTCTTTGATCTCTGGTGAAGATAGTTGGACACGTTAACTTTGAGTGTTTTTCACCGTGTGGCAACTAAAAACCCTAGAGTTGGGCCAATGGAAAGTATATATGACACCTAACTAGTTCGCCTTTCAAGCAATGGATTTCTAAGTGAATTGCTATAGATTACTATTTTTAGACTATGTCCTAACAACACTATCAACCATACATTGACACCACCATTTAACACTAAAATGTGAAAATACAATGGAGCAATCAATCATAAATCCATAAGCTTATTCAACACCTATACAACTCAAAACTACTTAATTTAAAGAAAACTAACAAGTTTATCAATGATGCAATGAAAATTGCAAGTAAAACAATTACAAATTCTAAGACATTAGAAAAAAATTGAACCCCCCAAAAGGTCGCTTCGTAATGCAAAAACTTAAGTGAGAAGAGCCTTCTCAACTTACTAATTGAGCCAAGAATTGCATGATGAATTCAAAAATTCATCATCATTATCCAATTCATCTCCACAATTTTATAAATTTAGGTGGGAAGAACCTTCTCAATTTACTAATTGGACTATGAATTGCACAATAAATTCAAAAATTTGTCATCATTATCCAATCCATCTCCATGATCTTATAAATCTCATGATGGTTCAATCATGAAGAATGAAGCACATGCCAAGTGGTGGTTCTAATGAGGATGTGGCCACCTTCATATTAGTATAATTCAATTAGTATAAAAATTAGTAAGAAAATCAAGGCCTCTTTGTAGGTTCATTTTTTTCCTAATGACATTGTACCATCAAGTTCCTCAATAGATTACTTGTCACTAAAAATGACTACTACCATCTCATCTTGTGTCTAAATGAGGTGCAACTAGACTTGTTGGAAAGCCAAAATTAAGTTCCAAATTCTTCATTATCCTCTTAATCTTGCCCTCTAAAGTTACTACTTTCATACTAAACGACATTCCTACCTCTAACTTCAATTCAACCTTCTTTAAGCCAAGAACATGATTGAATCAAACCTACTTGGCAAGTTTTTTAAATTACTACTCATTTCTAACTTATCTTTTTCTAAGTGCTCAAAAAACCCTCTTCTTCTAGTGCTTGAGAGGGAAGAAGCAAAAAAAAAAAAAAAGCCAAAAAAGAGAGGTGAGAAAAAAGGGGAAAGAGAGGGTTCCCTATCCCTACTCTCTTCTATCTATTCCCCCCTTTCATCTTCATTTCTTCAAGTCATCATAGACATTTCCTCTAGTCTTCATAATCATTTCTTCAAGTCTTCATCTTCATTTCTTTTAGTCTTTATATTATTTTATTTTCACTTTCTATTACCGGTTTACTTCTAATGCTAATTTTGAATTATTATATTTTGTTTTCAATTTCTTTACATTCAACCATTTATCTAATTTGATTAATTCTCAATTTACTACTTAACACCTTTTTGGTTTGAAATTCCTAATTTTTATTTAGGATTCTCTCTACACACTAGTAGAAAAATAGTGACCACTATAACAAAAAATTAACAAAAAAGTGTTGATGTCGTTGTCGCATTGTCTTAGACAGTAATTAACAAAAAAAAGTGTTGATGGTGTTTGTATCCTTAGTTGCATTGTCTTGGACAGTACCTAACAAAAAATTGTTGTCCATTTTGTTATGGTGGTCAAGTAAAAAAAAATTAATATTAATTCATTTATAAATTTGCTCAATGACTGGCCGCCACCTAGCAAGCCAAAAATCAACCCAATACAAATTGCCACATACGCAAAAAATGACATATAGATAGGACTATAAAATAGACTTTATAATTTAATTAGAAAAAAGTTAAATTTTATAATTTATTTAGATGAAAGAAGATCAATTTCTCACAATTTGGAGATTGGTGATAGGAAAGAGGTGACTTTGGTTGATTGATTAATTAAAATGTTAACACTTTTTTGTTAATTTTGAATTGTTAGTGATAAAAAAAATGTGACTTCAATGACATAAGAGAGGAAAAGACAAGCTCTTTATACAAATATGGTGGTAGAAGGTAGAACAAACCATATGGAATATGTGAATTAAGACTATGAATGATTCACATACCCCATATGGTTTGTTTAACCTTTTATCACCCCATTTGTATAAAGAGCTTGTCTTCTCTTCTCTTATGTCATCAAAGTCACCTTTCTTTTATCACCAACAATTTAAAATTAACAAAAAAGTGTTAATATTTTAATTGATCTGAACATTGTACTATTTGAATCAACAAAAATTCAATGACCATTTTATTAACTTGTACCAAATCAACAAAAAAAATTTTAAACGGTCAACAAAAATTCAATGACCATTTTATTAACTTGTACCAAATCAACCAAAAAAAATTTAAATGGTCAATACAATATCCCAGCCAACAAAAAATTGTTAAAATTTTGTTGACTTAAACACCATTTTCTACTAGTATTATTGTTGATCTCAATGATTTCATTTGTGATTTGTGTGGCAAATGGTGTTCTCTGTGAAGAAAGTTAGTGCTTCTCCATCCTATTGATGTCATCTAAGCTGGCCACCTCAAGCATATCCATGTCTTGCAACGGTCTCTCCAACAATTCAATTACATTTTGCTCTGATTGAGTACGTTGTTGTTCTTTAAATGCAATGTTGGTTTTGATGTCCTCTTCATCTAGTTGTGCTTAAATTGCATCCAACTATGCTTGCAATGCAACTAGCTATGCCTCCATTGCATTGTACTTTGGCAACAAAGCATGCCTCTGTGCTTGCTTTGCCACCAATTTTTCTTGTACTACAATCGGCACAACAGGCATAGCCATCTATGTATAGACCTCAAAAATGTTGATTCCAAATTGGTCAATGCCCTCCATACCTAGATCACTACTCAAATTGGAACTAATTGTCTCCCTTTTCCTTTGTCCTGGAGCAAAGACATTGGTCAGTAAATTATACACTACAGGTGGAGAAGGGGATGAATTAGAGTTCACGACTATAAGAAAACAATTAGTGGGCCAAACATAAGCCAAAGAGTATGATAAATTTGAAAACATGAAGTCATTTTTGTCCATTTTATTTGCCAAATATGCTATTTTGTGGTACCCCTTAATTTCATCTCTATTGGCAAACCAATAGAAATACACTCCAAACATCTGGAAGAGGAATGAAAACAAATAAGTACATATGCATATGAATGCACTTACATTCAAACTACTTCCATGCCATTATCATCAACTCAAGGATATTCAAAAACTTGAGCATTGAGCTACTCAATGTGATAGTTCATACTACCCACTATACAATCTAGTATACTACCAAAACTATCTTCAAGTCGACGACATCTAGTGTGAAGAGGTGGATATTGACCTTAGTTGCCAACATGAATTTTGGTACACAGTAGATGCCGAGGACATTATCATTGGGCGTTGCAAAATCTTGGAGGATTTGAAGATAGAACTCCATTTTCAATTTGGTGATGTTGATCCTCTACTTTTGCTTCCATGTTCTTCAATACTTCATTATAGTATTGGCAGTTGGAAGGGGTATCATATTCTACTTTGACCAATCCATGGATGGAGGTGGCAAAGTCACTGTCTTTCTTGGAAAAAAAAGGAGAGGCACATCCAAAGCCATGCTATGATTTGTGGAATTGTCCAATATTTCAGTTTGAGCTAGAACATAAAACGACTACTTACAGTCATAGTCCTTCAACTTTTGGACTGCAAATCTTGTCACAGCCTTCATGTCAACCTTGCTCCACAAAATGAAGAGCTATACAAGCGGCTATGTCATTTTTGGCTCTAACTTCTCTAAGAAAAACATCACCAGAAGATCCACTTCAGCCAATTTGTTAATGGCCTTACACCTTGGAACCTCCCACATGTCCAACATAGCAAGGTAGACCTTCCAACTCAAGCACATCTAATGGGTGCTTGTTACCAAAGCCTTCGCAGCATTGTCAATCCCTCTTACCTATCCCCCTTGAGGTTTTAGAAGTCGTTACTTCAATTTTATGAACGTTTAGAATATGTGTAATACCTTGAAGAATTGTTTCACAAGGTCCTTAACAAGTTTGTCCTTTGCATTGTTCTAAAGCCTTTCCTTGAAGTACTCATTCTTAGGGTGCAAAACAAGGAAGTTCCATGTGGCGGATGTGAAACAATGGTGTGTCTTCCAGGACTTCCACATCTCGTCAATGATGTCTCCCCCCTTTGTTTGCCAGCTTCAAAGCGGATTTGATGGCCATTAAATCCTAGAGAACAACTTTTTTTCTCTTCCTTTGTTCAATCCAATTTGTTGTTACTATATTATCTGCTATGAGGATTCTCATTTTTGACACGGACACTTTTGAATACACGGCTTTGCGGTTAGGAGTTTCATCAAGTAAATGCAACACAAAATTCCTATAGTTCTTGTCTATAAAGTGCCCACAATGTCTAAAGAACTCTCTCTTTAAAGACATGACCTTCTTCTTGAAGCCTTTGAGTTCCTTGAATATCATTGAGTCAAAATATTTCTAGAGAATATAATGTATAAACAGAATTGTTAGATGAGAAATGGACATCTCTAACAATTTCACAAATGATGCATTGGTTGGAAGAAGGAAGAGTATTCTTAACTTGATGATATGGAAATTTAATTATTTTTGTACTTGGTAGTTATTTAGGTGGTACACAACCTTATTCTTCTGAGTTGCATCCTCAGTCAGAATATTAGTGGCTACTTGTAGGTAATCCGAATATTTGGACAATTAATTATTTGGTTACCCCAAGTTGGTTGGGCATGATCCAAATGGTTTGTGCAGTTATAAAATTTGGAGATGTTCCTCAATTTATATGCATCTAGACTCCACACAATCAACACTTCCTAGGTTTGTAGATCCACTTTGTGTTTCTCAACACCTAGCCTTCTGAAACTCCTATAAGGTAGTTATCCGTTAATTATCATGAATTATCCAATCTTGATTTAGTCCTACTTCTCTAGTTTCTTCTTTAAAAGCTCACTCTATGAGTTGATGGGAATCAGGCAAAGTTTTTGCCATTGCTTTATGTCCCCGAGTTGGATGAGTTCATTTTTTACAGAGTCTACAATGTCTCTCTATAGTGTTTGAATTATGTACTAGTCTTTTGCAAGTATGCGCTAGTCATTGTGGACTTGTACCATCTCCTACTCCAAAAGAAAACAAGACTTATGATTAGTCCAAAAGTTTTTTGCATTAAAGCAAACTTCTCATAGTCCTTCAACTAAGCTTACAATGATGATGATGTCGCTTCCATTGTCATCAATGCCAATCCTAAACTGCTTATAGTCGCAATTCTACCGGGATTTTATTTTTGCCTCTTCTTGCTAGACTACCCTAGTTTGAATAAGGAGGATCTTGGTTCCTTGGATCTGAGGTCTTACCCCTGCTCCCTTCACTAGTACGTCCTGATGGTGGTTGTTGTGATGTTGCTGATGCTCTTCTAATCTCTTAAGATATGTTTCTATCTACCATAAGAAGTGGCTGAAGATTGGTCAATGTGTAGTAATCTAGCATCTGCTGAATTAGTTGTAGTCTACTTGCCTTAGACTTTGTGGAACTATTTTTCCACAGAACATATCCACATTTTGACATCTCGTAGTTCTTCTCGTAATCATCAATCAGATCCACCTTTTCTTTCATGTTCCAAGGAAAGTATTGTATCTTTCCTTGGGCTCTAAATCTCAAGTAGACAAAAGTTTTTAATTAGTGTACTCCAAAACTCTAGGTATTTATATATTCTATAAACTACCACATTTTTCTATACATGTCCTCCATCTCTAAAATGAAGGGGTCATTGACTTTGGTTTAGAAAAGGCTCCATGTGGTGTTGGGTCATTGAGTAGTCTTATGCATCCAACGTTGTCATTTCTGAACTTGTATGCCACAATTTATTAATCTATTTCTTGAGTTGAAGATATCATCAACTTGATAATATAGTGATTTAGATCCCTTTCTTTTTTTGAATTTAGTGTTTATATTCTTCTCGGTTTTTGTTTTGTTATATTTTAGACTACTTTGTATTTTGTTATTTAAGTTGTTGTTCTTCTTCTGTAGCACTATTGTCAACTTGAGGATAAAATTTCAATGTTTTTTTTGGCATTCATTTTATTAATTATTTTCTTAGATTGCTCTTAAATTTGGGATTGATGTATATATGTTTATGTTGGTTGGAATATCTTTGAGTCAACAATATAGATCTTTTAAATCTTTTGGGGTCAATTTTGATAAATATATTGTGAAAGACTATAAATTTATCTTCAGATTGACGATAATTAACTTTCATCTAGAGGTTGATTATATTGTTGAGTTGACAATAAACTCATTCTCTTAATGAAAGGCAATTATTGTCAATCCAAAAATAAGCATAAGTTCTTTCATAAGTATAAAATTATAATATTGGATCAAAAATCCTAATAAACTCCTATAATATAGCCCTAACACCTATATTTTTATTCTAAAATTGCTTTGAATCACACAAAAAATACAATAGTAGAAAATGTGATTGCTTGTAGGTACAATTTGTTTGATTAAATCCTAAATTGAATTCAATAGGAATACAAATCTTGAAGCAGATGGTACCCTCTGGTCATACTAACAATTATTTGATTGAAATTAGTGGAAGATTGAAATTTGTGCTACATAGAAAATTGGGATTCATTAATACTAATGAACAAAGGAAAATAGAAGCACATTTTGCTGAAATTTTGTATCCAAAGCCCTAAACCAAAGCCCTAAACCCTAAACCCTTACAAAGATCTAAATTTCTATTATCTAAAATCCTACAAGATGCATTTGCGAAGTCAATTTCATAAATCCTAAAACTAAACACAAACATTGAAAACCAATGACCCATGAACAAAATGGAAAATACAAAGGAAACACATAAATAGAGAGTTAGCTCATATACACAACAAACTAACAAGGAAACAAAACAACAAAGTAGGAGGAGAAAAGAAAAACAAAGAACTTGGCCAAATCACTCCCCAAATGCTCACTTGTGTAGTACAAGGTGAATTGAAAGAACTTGAAAACCAAGCACAATAGCCACCCAATTAAGTCCTCAAAATCTGGAGCACACCTCCAAATTGGAATGTACACATACAACACTTTGAACTTGAAGGCATGCTAGTAAAAAGCGTTGCACTCATAGGAATGAAAACATATCGCTACAACTCCATAATCGCCCCATAGCCACACAACCAAATTGCCAAAATTACAAACCTGTATACTACAACAAAGTACGCAAGAGGGGAGTGGCACGCAAGGAAACAAGAATGGAGCACAATAGGAGAGTAGCACACAAAAGGCATAAATAGATCACAAAAGTCACGCGTAGGAAAGATGAGCAAGCTCTTTGCTGGAAGAAAGAAAAGACTCAACACTGGCTTGAGTTGCCATCCTCCAACCGATCCTCTCTCAACCTACCAAGCCTCCAATCGAACCTTCTTGACCAACCAACCCTCCAATTGAAGTTGGCCATGTGTTGCCAAACCACAATGATAAAAAAATATTTGCAAATTAGGAAATCACAAACCATTCTCTAACTTAATGAAAAATTTTGGGGGCTCCCGCTTTCACCACCATCCTCTCCATATTTAGTTGGCTTGGGTGTGCAATTGGCACATCCAAGTGAATCATACCTCAATGATGAAACAAATTTGCAAGTTAGGGAGTCACCACCACTCCCTAACTTAATGAAAAATTTATGAATTCATTTCCAATTCAATTTTCAACTCATTTACATTTCATGTCAATGGGAAATATTTTTGTCCCCCATTTCACCACTTTCATATTTTTTTGGCCTTGAGTTATCAATTCATTTGAATTGGAATTCAATGATAAATTTTTTTGGCCCTGGTTCACTATTCCCCATTTTTTTGCCTTGAATTATCAACTCATTTTGAATCAATTCAATGATTAAAAAATTTGATACTTGATTCAATACTCCCCATTTTTTTTGGCCTTACTATAGCAAAGCACTTGCATCCCGATTTAACGATCAGTCATTTTTGGCCCCTAGTTCATCACTCCCCATATTTTTGGACCTTGGATTATCAATTAATTTGTATTCCAAATTCCCAATTCAATGATAAATTTCTTTAGTCCCCAATTGACCCTTCTACATTTTTTTGGTTTTTTGTTATCACTTCATTTGGATCCCAATTCAATGATAAATATTCGTGGGTCCCAGTTTATCCCTCCCCATTTTTTTGGCCTTGGTTTAGCCATGCACTTGCATTTGAATTTAATGATTAATTTGTTTCCTCCCGGTTCACCACTCCCCATTCTTTTTTGGCCTTATTGTATCAATGCACTTGCATCTTATTTCATTGATTAACATTTTTGGCCCTTGATTCATCACTCCCCATTTTTTGACCTTCTGTTATCAATTTATTTGCATCTCAATTAATGATAAATTTTTTAGGCCCCTAGTTTATCATTTTTTTTCCTTGGCATATGAATTCATTTGCATCCAAATTCAATGATAAATTTTTGGCTTTTGATTCACCACCACCCATTTTGGGGATCTTAAGGTATCAAAGCACTTGCATCCAAATTCAATGATAAATACTTTTGGTTCCCGGTTCACCCTATACCATTTTTTTGGCCTTGGGTTAGGAAAGTGCTTGCGTCCCATTTCAATAATAAGTCTCTTTTGCCCTGGTTCACCACTAGCCATTTTTTGGGCCCACCACTTCCCATTTTGGGGGTCTGCCACTCCCTATTTCTTTTGGTCTTAGTGTAGCAAAGCACTTGCATTCTAACCCAAGGACAAAGTTATAATAATTCCTAACCGATGGAAAAGACACTTGATAGAAATCACGTGTCATTTTTCTTTACAAAGTATTTTAAGATAGCCAAAAGGTAACCAAAATCTTAAAGTAGCCAGAAAAGTTGGAAAGAAATTTTTCAAAATATCTAATACTAAAATACCTATAATTTAGGCCTTAGTGTAGCAAAGCCCAAAAAAAATGGAAAATAGGTGAAAGCAGTTTTCCAAATGGTTTAGGGAGATTTTTTTTCTTTAAAATTGGATCTTGTCCTTGGATTCCTTGCTTGCCTTAAATTTATACGTTGGATTCTTTTCTGGTTCTAATTTTTTTTACTAGAAAGTTTTTATTAGCAAAACAATTGAGTGGAAAAAATATTTTCTAAATTTTTAGAAAATGAATGCAACACTGGGTTTTCCCATGAGGTCACCCATTCTAGTACTATTTTGGTCCAAAGGTGCTTAACTTTAGAGTTCTAATGATATTTGGTGTAGTAGCATGTGGGTGCTTTTTTCCCACCCTTAAGATATCGTGAATACAATTGAGTTCTTAGTGTCTTTTGTTGTATAAATTCCTATAGGGTGTCTACAACATATAATCCAGTTATGCCTTTTAAGCAATGGATCTTTAGTTGTTGTTTTCTACTTATACTTTTCTTGTTGCAAATACTAACCAATTCAAGTAAATTGATAACGTGCCCGGTTTTGGCTATGACAACCAAAACTAAAGGCCAAAGTGGGTTAGTCAAGCGGAAGAGTTAGATAACATGAGTTTTAAGGCTGATTTTACTCTGTCCAAAATGATAAAGAACTCTAATTCTCTTAGAGATATCTGTAGATGAAGATTAACCTTAAAACTAAACTTTGAAACTTCCTCCGTCAATTCTTAATATTTTGGATAATGAAATTCACTTCCAATTTTGGGATTACTTTCTATTTCTATTTGTCTACCTAAATTCTGAATTTGGTTTGGTTTGATCAACTCTAGTTGATTTTCATCCAATTCTCCCTATTTTTGTTTAAAACTTCATCCTACTCTAACTTCTTTGATATTAATCCAAATTTTTAGGTAAAAGTAGTTTTGGGACTTTGATAATATTTTCTTTAAGATTCTACCTCTAACTTGTCCTTTGATTATCTTTTGACTTAAGTCATAAATTCTCTAGCGGTTCTTACTATTCCTTGAAATTTTGGATTTTTACTCTATTTTTTAGACTAAGTAATTTTATCTCAAAGGTCTTGATTTTATCTTTCTATCAAAGTAAAAACTTCTTACTTTTGACCTTTCTAATAAAAATAATTTAATGGTAAATTTTGTCTATTAATTGGTTCATTAAAATTTATCCTTTAACTTCTTTTATCCTTGAAATTGAAAATTACTTTTATTTTTATCTTCTACTTTTGACTTCCACTTTTATTCTAGATACAAAATTCCTTCAAAGATTCTTTTCAATAACTTTCTAATTTTTCATCTACATTTATTGTTATTTATTATCCAAGGTAATTTTGGATATATTCTAACTAATTTTTATAGCTAAATATTTTTGAAAGGCTAAGGTAATTTTCTAACTACTTCTAAGTTTACTTTTAGATTTTTCAAACTCCTACAATTTAATTTTAGGTTTAATTTTCAATTCCAATGTAAATTCCTAGATAATTTTTTTTTGTGAAAAGTTCAATGACTATCCTCAAATTCCATGGCTTCAATCATTTTATCAGTATTGATTATAATTCAAACATTTTTATATGTTCCTTCCATCTCCATTTCGAATCCTTGGTATTTTGATGTTGTATTTTGCGACTTCTATGGCGACTAGAACACACCAAATGAAAACTCCTTTTCAAATCCTCTTTCTATTCTTAATTTCTAATCTATCTCTTTTTTATGTTTTCTTTTCTTTCAAGATATTTTTTGGAGAATAAAACCTTACTAAATCTAATCTCTAAATACTTGGTTAAATTGTCTTAAAATCAAACAAAATCTCAAGACAAAGTTTGTTTGACTTCTACTAATTAATATCTAATCTATAGAATCTCCCAAAGTCAAAATATGCTTGAATTTATTTATTTTCTCTCTATCTTCTAATCAAATAAAAAGATGAATAAGAAAGTCAACATATGATTTGTTAGTGGACTAAATTGATTTGAGAATTTGCTTGCAACTACTATGAATGTCAATTTCCAAAGTTTGTGTTTAGTGTTGTTTACAATTTTGAGAGTTAGAGCTTGAGATCTAGAACAGAATTGGAGTTGTGATTCCGTTTGTAGAGGGGGAGCTCAAATTTGTATGCTGGACGGACAAGAGTCGATATGAAGCAAGTATCAAATCCACTGTATGAAGTAGCTCAAGCAAGTAAGCCAGTTGACTTTCAAACCAAGTGAATTGCAATTGTTAAGGCTCCCTGTTGAGTTGATTTGGTTCTTTGATGTTCTGGTTCCTTTGTTGGAAACACACCTTGAACTTCTTGAATGAAATTTTACCTTTAACCCCTATGCATCATGAAGAAAACAGTCCAAAAGCAGAGTTTCTGGGCACACCTTACAAAAAGTGCAAGAATTTGTAATTTGCATTGTTTGGGAGAAATTCACCATTTCATCCTAAACCCATCTACCTCATGAATGTAGATCAACAATTTACAAGACAATCCATCGTGTGGATTGTCATATTATAACATTTGATAGACACTGTTTTCCACTGATCTAGGGTAGTTTTGGACATGTGGACTCTTTTGGGATTTGTAGTGGTCAAATCATGAGTCAAATTTTTGAGTATTACGTAGTTTGCCAAGGTAAGCATCCAAAGGAAAACAAAACAAAACAAATGAATCCAAATTTGGCCTGCAATCGCCTCTAGAAGTGCCATGATTTCCTGTAGAGCACTGCTCCCAACATCGTACAAACCTCTGAGTACTAAACTGGTGTCGGTTTCACCAACATTGGTGCTTCCACGTGTCTGGCATGGCTATGAATTGAAGATCCTAATGTGGACTTCAACAACTAGTCCAACTCCCTAGACAGGGGCAACAACAACTACCTAAAAGAGGGGACAACAACAAGAAATACTTTAAAGAAAACAACATTTTTCAAGTTGTTTTCACAAAACATGCCATGCTGTGTTAGACATCACTACCTTGGTGGGTTCTGGGCCTCCGGTGTTGTGTTGTACATTTGTACATTATTTAAAAATATATTTATTTTATATTTTAAAGGGATTTTAAGAATCTAAAGAAGAAAGCTTCGCATTTTTGAGTAGCTTTAAGCTGACACTTCTGGCCAATAGAGTTGTTAAAAGGATAAACCCCTTTGACAAATTTCAATAGTTTTAAGTGTTTTTTCAATTTACAGAATCTATGCTTAGTTTTAAAGTTCGACTTTGCAATGTCAAACTAGAGGATTTTTATGGAGTTGCAAGATCTAAAGATTGAATCAGAAGTTGAACCAAAGCTTTCTTTGTCACAATTGCCAATCCAACCTATAGAGCTAGGGACTTCTACTCTATTGCCATTCCATTCACAAAATGAAGTTGAACCTTGTTGTCCACTGAAACAACCTTGTATCAAACAGTATTGGCATGGAAATCTTAATAAATATGCTTGTGATTTGGTGATCCTAATTCAAGTTGGGCATATTGAACCTGATACTCAAAAAATAACGTTTGAAGTGAGTTATGAGGGCCTGAACCTTGATCATTATTTTTGTATGGTAAAACCCATTGAAAAAAATCGTAGCCATCAACGTTGGTCGGAGGGTCCTATCAATCCGTTAACGAAGGCCGAGTATATAGATTATATTGCAAACATTGTCAGACGCATCCTCAAGTTCTTACAAATGGATTAGTATCTTTCTTCGACTTCAATTTTTACCTCCGTTTAATTTGAATTGGAGTTCTTTAATTAACTAATTTAAGTTTTATGTGTTATCTTTTTTGTATTAAAAGTTTCAAGATAGGAAAATAGAAATGATATGCTTTCTAGTTTAAACCTTTGGGGTTCACTAGCTTTAGAAAATAACTAGGAACTTACCTTTGGTTATTTTCCTAGAGT
This sequence comes from Climacium dendroides, assembly GCA_950106755.1. Lineage (NCBI taxonomy): Eukaryota > Viridiplantae > Streptophyta > Bryopsida > Hypnales > Climaciaceae > Climacium > Climacium dendroides. The sequence goes on along the minus strand of OX467090.1, from coordinate 14,904,898 downwards.
TCAATAGGGGTAAGGAGGCCCACATGATGTGTCTTGGGTGGATTCCTCCTACCTTAGGAGTCTAAAAGGTAGTTCAACATCTTCAACCTTATTTTGAGGTGTGTTTGTGTGGAAGAAGTGGGTTGTTTTGGTTATGAGGTGTGTGGGAGAAAAGAAGGGTTTGAATTCAAATTTTGATGAAAGATATCTTCTTTTGTATCAACTATTTTGCAATGAAATTTGGAGGAGTTGTTTTTTTCAAGATTATCTTTCCAAAATGAGTTTGCAAGCTTGATTTGAGTTTGTATTGAGAAAATTATGAGAGTTCAAAGGTGACGTAGTTTGTGGCTATTGAACTTAAACGACTGAGACTTTCAAGGCTCATAACTCTTGTTCAAGTAAGAATATTTGAGTGAAATTTGGAGAGAAGATAGTTCATGATGTTAGATTTTTATGAAATTGTTACACTTAGGATTTGATGAAATATAGAAGGAATTATGGAGTACTAAAGGAAGAGAGGTCTGCTGCTTTTCAAAAAAGAAGGTCAAAACTTTGCTTGTCTATAACTTTTGAACAATATCTTAAATCAACTTGAAATTTGAGGAGAAGTTAGTTTGTGAGTTTAGCTTTCTATGAAGATATTGTACTTGGAATTTGAAGAAAAATTGAAGAAGATATAGGGTTTTGAGATAGGAGAGGTCTGTTACCTTTTAAAAGAGAAAGCCGAGACTTTGCTTGCCTATAACTTTTGGACAATATCTTAGTTCAATTTGAAATTATGAGGAATCTTAGATTATCTCATTGACTTTTTAAATTGTTATTGCACTTAGCATTTGGAGATTGAAGCCATTTTTTGCAGTAGGTCTAAGAATGCAGCTATACTAGAGTTTAGTTTCAAGTTTCATTCTATTTTTTTGAAGAGTTGAAGATTTAAAGATATGAAGATATGGAGATATGAAGACACGAAGATTCGTGTTTTGTAGCTTGTGGCTTGTTGTTCCTAGCCAGCTTTGGAGGATTGTTGTCTTTATTTTGTTCCAAGCCACTTTGGGAGGCTCATTGTTTTTCATTGTTTTTCGCATCGTAAACTTTATTGCAAGCTATGTAATGATTCAGTATTAGCTCCATCTTATGTTTGTGGCGACGAAGTGGGATTGATTATCCATATGGTCGATCTTTTATGTTGTTTTTATTGGTGAAAGGTACTTCCTGCCAGGGTTGTCTTGGACACACGTCCATCTCAAAATCGCATTCAAAATCCGTACATTTGTACGTCTAGGCGTAATGACGCGGCCGGATTGTGGTCGGTCGGCGTCCAGCGGTTGGTCGGACGGGCATGGCAACGATCGGGCGGACCGCCAGTCGGCAGGTTCGGCAACGGACGGACCGTTCGACCAAACGCGGTCCGCTCGTTCGGGGTAAGTTCGCGTCGTCCGGGTTAGATTTAGAAAGGAAAGTTTTAGGTCTGGGAGCAGATGGCCAAGGCATTTTTCCTCACTTCAACTCTCTTCTTTGGGAAACAACACTACATCGGATGTGCTACCGTTGCCTCACCGTGCCAATTGTTCTTATAAGGTAGATAGTTGGGGTCACACATCTTTGATTACACCGGAGGGGTTTTGAATCGGTCATTTATACACGGTTAGAGACAACATTCAAGGCATCAAGTAGCTATGGAAGAAAAAGGTGGCAATAAAGATGAAAGCAACAAGAGATCAAAACAAAAAGGAGCTCGTCACAAGCTCCGTTTTGACATTTTAAAGGATGAGAACATTTTAGTGAAGCGTGAGTGGGAGAAGATGGTTGATGAATACTAGACTTCCAAGTTGTGCAAGAAATATGTGAAGATGTATCATTTTTGGAAGTTGTGGCCTGAAAAATTACATGCTGGTCACACTCGGGAGTTTTCTTTTAAATCCACAAGTTGCCTCAGCCCTCATTTTGTCCATCGTTCCATAGTTGTGTGGCGGGCCCTCTTCGGGCACAAATCGATGAGCAAGAGTAGAATTAACTACACCATAGCAAGCATGGTATATACAAAACTAAAGTTGGCTCGCAAGGTGGATTGGAGTACATACCCTAGGACAGTAGAAACACCGCTTGTGCTTCCCAATGGCTAGAAAGATATTCCTGATACACCGCTTGTACTTCCCGATGGCCAGAAAGATATTTCTGATACTTTTGGTATATTTCTAAAAAATACCCTAAGAAAATGTTGTGAATCATCCATGATAAAATGGATCATTCAAAGACTGCTTTTCTACAATTCTATTACAAGAAGAAAGCGACGAATCCTTTCATGAAATTACCCGTCACTGTGACTAGCATAATTGCTCATGGTCATGGCGACATTCATTATGCTCATTACAGCTTGGACATTTTTTCAACAAATTCAAATTATACTATTGGATCTATTGCAAAGTTATTGCATGATTTTGAAAATCCATCCAAAAATTCATTGCACATTTTATTTTTTGAGAAGGAAGACCAATCTTCTTTAACCTAGGTATTATTGAGGGGCAAAGACATTTGCTTAGATTCTTTCTTGCCTCCTTCTAAAGAACTTCTTCAACCTCAACCTCTACCGCCTATATTGACTCTACAGCTAGACAATGCATCAGTGGACAACAAGAACCGATGGGGTTCTGTTTTTTGTTCTCTTCTAGTATTCAAAGGCATTTTATGCAAAATATACATCAATTTCCTTATTTTTGGCCACATTCATGACATTAATGCTCTTTTTGGTGAGTGGAACATGATGTTGAAGAGCAAGAATTTTCCCACACTTCTTGAGCTCATGAAATCCTTCATGGATTGTGAACACCTTATCATTCTTCATTTTATCAAGGAAGTTCTAGATTTCAAGCAATTTGTGCAAGGATACTTGGATACATGTGAAGACTTCTTGGAAGGTCATTTTGTATCTCAACAATTCAAGTTCTACATGGATTCAAGTGGCTGGCCTTTCATGGAGTATAAAAATCTATATACAAATATGAAATAGTTGCCAAAAAATGGCAAAGGGATTTGCTTGTGATCTGAGACCAAAGAGGGGCGTTCAAAAATACTAAGTAGTAGTCTGCCTCCTTTAGCTCCACAACAGATGCATTCTTTTGGTAAGATCAAAAAGGATTTGGATGGTTTTATTACACACTAGAGTAGAATGGCTAGCAACGAAGACTTTGGATCTTTTGGATGGAATAATGACCTCATAATAAATTATTGGAAGTATATCAAAACCGCTTTAGATGAACCTTTAGTCATGCATCAAACCTTAAAGGATGGTTTTTGGCTAGAAACTAGAATCATCAATGAATTAGAAAACACAAGTTAGGAAGATGGCACAATCGGTGAACAACTTGTAGAGGATGCACCCTTTGTTGGATGCAAGCGTGATTGTCTACGTCCTTCATTCCGTGTTGCACATGAAATATTTGTGGTTTATTTTGTCGTGGTGCATCTCACCGATGATTATCCAAAGCTATTTGGGCTTGTTAGGGTCCTTACAAATCCGAATCCTAATCCAAAGCATGTTCATTTGATCAAAATTCAGTATTGGATACATGCTTCAAGTTGTCACATCAATATAAATATGTATGGATGGGTACAAAACAAGGGTATATGTAGCATGAAGATTGAATAATCCACCCTTGTTGATCTAATACAAATTATATCATGACGACTTTTAAGCCTTTGTAGGAAAAGGGGGTGTCGAGGATCAACCTCTACAAAAGTTAAAATTCCCAAACTATAGATTGACATCATCAAATTATCAATGGCAACTTTTATATCTAATTCCAACAACAATGGGTCTTTTGTAGAAGCAAAAGAATAGTTCATAGTAGATATGTAAGTTAATTATTATTTATGAGACTCAAGTAGAATGCACTTTTTTTTAAATGTTTAGAAATGTGTATATAATTTCATTTCTATTATGATATTATTGCTAAGTATGTAACATTGTTGGTTGCTATTAATAGTATATTTTTTTTGAGTTACTGCATTTCTATGTAATGTATTTTGCTTAAAATTCTTTTTCCTACGAATGTATTTCATATGGAAGTTGGACCTAATTAGTATTTTTGCAAATGCAAGATTAAATCTAACGATATGTCTCACTTCATAAGTACTTTGTCTATTTGATTTCTATATTATAATTAAAAAATTCAAATATTAACTAGAAGTTGTTGCAATTATTTTTAGTTATAGCAAGAAATATAAAATAGCACTTTGACATTCATAAGTCTCAATTTATTCAAGAATCTCATTTTAATGAATACTAATTTCATTCTAAGTATAGAAGGAATTAAAATGAGACTCCAGGCCTTAAAATTGTCTAAATGAACTTTTCAAAAAGGAACAAATATGAAGCTAGAACTTATTTTCTCTTGTTATTTATTTTGCAAAAAAAAGATGATGGATGCTCTTCAAAGTAGCAACATGTACAAATAATGGATAAGTGTAAGCATAAAGAATCTTCAAAGATCAAAGGAAGGCAAGCCAAGGAATTAAATTTGAAAGGATGGACCCATGACCTAGTTTTAAATAATAATGTAGAACATCATGGTGCAATTTTTTTACTATGACATTTTAAAATTAGAAAATCAACCCTCCATAGTTATAGGCTTAAAGTTCAAAATGCAATAAAATATTTAATTTTAGGATTTTATCAAATTTTCAAATTGGAATAGAAACTAGACTTGATAAGATTCATTTTAGTAGTTGAACTCAAGTTCAAAAATTATCAAATTCAAATCAAGAGAAAGGAGTACAAGTTGCCAAAATACACTATACAATGAACCATATGAAAAATATCACTAGGCAGGTACATTCAACATCATTCTTTGAAAATGAGTTTAACTGGAAAAATATTTGGATGAAAAGACTTTTTTTCCATCCTAGAGCCCTCCCTCAAGTATGTAAAGAACACAGAAACATCCTCTCAAGTGTTTCAAAGTTAAGTTTGTTGGCGGATAGAAATTTACTGTGAAGTGTGATTGGTGAGGGTTTCCAGTAATAATCCTCTACAGCTTGTCGAGGACATGAAGAATTACACACGTATAAAAGGTTAAGCTACTGGTTTGGTATGTGATGAAGAGGCTTATTATTGTGACTGAACAAAATTGAGTGCAAAACTTGGGTACCGTAATACCACAATCTTATCAATCATTCACATGCGGTAGCAAAGCTTCCTCACAAAACGTATTTGTTGCCAGAATAATTATTCACAGGCAAGAAATACTGCTCCCAAATTTTAAACACACTCATCTGCATACAGTAGGCTGCTATCAGTTTTTCAATTTTCAGTTTTCAAACACCAGTAGACAATGCTGTTCCCCTGAAAAAATGGAAAAAAAGGACAAAAATGAACAAAAGCAAGGTACAGTTACTTGCAATGAGTCTGGAACTCTGCTCAAGTAGTGGTCTTTGCACTGTTTGCAGTAAGCTTATTGACAGAAATTGCTCCAATGTTTAGTTTTTTTTAGTTTTTTTGGGACACAAATAAAGGGTCATTGCTCGCCTGTTTGACTCCGAAGGTTCGGCAACAGTGGGTACAGTTCTATTAATGATCGACGCTGCTGGTAATACCTTCGATGACAAAGCTCTACTCATGATCCCTGATCAACGCTTGATCTCCAGGGATTCCACAGAACACTGTATTAGTGTAGATATAGTTGGGGAGTAAGTTGACCGCACCTGCACTATATATGGACTGATGGAGTAACTAATGGAGCGTACCTCAACAATGCGTCTCTCCAGTGCAATCCCACTTACTGTACAGGTACATACAAGCAGGTACCAGGAGGGAACAGTTGGCAAGTATACTCGAACAAGCAATCGTAGATTGTGATAACTGCTAACGTAGAAGTACCTAATTGTAACACAGAAAAAAGCGGTATGAAAATTTCGGAATTCAAATGGACAAGGTTCTCTGAGGTATCGCAATTTGGTCAGGAGACCTTTATAGTGTTCAAAAATCGCTGTGGTTACCTTAATTGTCATTGAGAGTGAAAGGAATCAGCCTCCTTCCACAATACTACGACTATACACTTACGGGAACCTCTTCATGCTCAATTTCCCAACTCGTCAACTGCCCTTCGATAAAATCATAATGCATACCATAAATGTGTAATTTCCCAGCCTTGACACGCTCTTCAATGAAAGGAAAGGTCAACAAATTAGCGAGAGAAACATTCACCGCTTCCTGCATTTCATAATTATGATGAAAATGTTAGAGGACCTCGAACCTCGCAAATTTCAAGCCAAATGGCAGAGCATTGCTTATAACCACTGCACCTTGTGCTCTCGGGTTCCCAGATCTAATTGTGAACTTGGAGGCCCTCAAGACAAATCAGTCTCATTTTCGGTGCTGATTCAAGTTTTGAAAATACGCACATTAACTCATTTCAAAAAGGTTCTCTCACAAGAGGAGCTGTACAAGACAGATAATCTCGAAGCTTCTCTATACTGCTCACCAAGGTAGACCATTTGTTGATGAATAAGGCACCTGTTAGGTTCATTCTAGATACTGACCCGACATCATATGATGATAAGAAAGTAGGTGGAGAGAAGAACCAGACCTGCTCACAGAACTTGCATTGTTCATCAAACGGCTTCCCTGACATCAATGAAAGAGCTTTCTTCTTGGCAGGAAGTCCGATTCTAACCCAGCTTCCTACGAAGTCACTGCAAGATAGACAAACCATGAGAACAGAACCAAAATGCGAGCTGCACTGACTACGAAATTGGCCACTTACTGTGAAAGCTGCTGTTGTTCAGCCACTGCACAATGAGGATAAAGCTTGTGTAACCAAGGTTTCTTTAAACCTATCGTACTATCCTCCAGAGAGTTTCAATTGCACTTTCAAGAAAAATCAGGATTGACTCACAATTGACATATGGTCCGTATTGGACAGTATCGAATCACAAAGTAGTGGTGGATAAATACCCTGAATAGACATCTCGCGTCATTAGCGCTCTTATACCTCCACAATTGCTATGTCCCATGACCACAATACGTTCCACCTGCACAAGGAGGAAAGGGTGTGAATCTAAAACGCTTCCTGGACACAAATATGTCGAGGAAGCAAACAAGCAAACACTGGATTCCTAATATTAACGACAGATTCCAGGCGTGGCATCTTCAAAAGAGTCGATACATACAAGGACAAGGAGGGAATAAGTTAAACCACCAGATTCTCCTGTCCACATACCTGAAGAACAGTTACGGCAAACTCAATAGCAGCGCTTGTACCATGATGCTCACCCTGCACACATTGATTGATTTGATTCGAGTCATCAGATGGTAGTCCACAGGAAGGAACAAAACCCACCAAGAGAAAAATAGCACCAAATCTTTTCGAAGCCAATCTTGGATTGAAACCAGTGTACAGGTTGGAACATCACTTACGGATCCTCCGCAAGGGGGAACCAAATTCGCAACATTTCGGACTATGAACGCTTCACCAGCCTCCAGACCGTGGAGCATTGTAGGACACACCCGAGAGTCTGCGCATGTGATCATCATTACCTACAAACCAATCAATGCAATTTATACAGCAGCTTATGACAGTTTAATAAGAACATGTCAGCCTTTTGAAAGTGCACAGGATTATTCTTAAATGCGCAGAAAGCATAATATTTTATCAAGCGATTTTCGCACAAAAGTTATCATCAAAGATATTCGTGGTTGGCCGTCTACCCCATGCAGCTTCAATTACCATATCAGAAGCACAATGAATGTAATATTGAAAGTCGGATACATAAGTGGAACGGGATAACAAGGCAGAAAAAAAATGCACGTGGCTTTGTGCACTTTAATGAAAAACACAGAACACATCCAATTGCAAAAATAGGAACCCATTTCAACGTACCTTCGGCTCTTGCCCTTCCGCCAGCTTGGCATACAGATCTGGCTTCTGACTGCGCAAAAAGGATCGTCAAATTAGTACTCCATCACCATCACCTCTGATGGCGGTATGCACACCAACACCGAAAATTCAACACAAATGGGATCACAGGAGAGCACACAGTACGCACTTGTATTCCGTTTTCTTGAAATTCTTGAATCCCTTCTTCAGCTTCTCGATGACATCGCCCGTGCTTTCCACCGCCGTATGCTCGTCCACAATTCCATGGTTGCGCAGCACGTAGCCTTCCTTGAGCAAGCCTCCCAATCCGCGCAGCACCGAAGCTCGCGTGGTCACGGATCGAGATGCGCGCTGTCGCCCTCTCTCAGTTTCAGCAACGTCGTGCCATACTAACCTCCGAGATTCACTTCTCACAAGCGATGATCCCCTTCTCGACCCTGAACAGGACGACGAAGTCGAAGCCCATGATGGGTCACCAAGCCCTCCGGGTGCGAAGTCGCTCTTTCCCAGCAGCACGCCCTGAGCTCGCTGCAATATCTCCATTGCCATTGAACCCCACACACGTCTCCGCTCAACAGCAGCAGCTGGGTTTCCATATGACAACGGAAACCCAAATCCAAAAGTCGGCCTCAGCTCGACCTACTTATCACGCCACCTCGGAACCTCCTCCTTATGCCAAATTCAAAATCCCCTGCTGCTACTGCTGCATCCCCTCCAACCCACAACCATCCTCCACTGCCGCATTCGCTGCTTTCTCTCCCTCGATCAATCACAAGACGGAAATGATCATCGACCGAGTCTCCAAGCCAGGGGAGACCTGTCCCCAAAAATTAAGGCAGCAGGCCGGTGGAGTCTCGCAGAAAAATAGCGAATTGGGGAAGATGCATATGGAATTCAGTTCAAGCCCTGCAGTTCACGAATGATCGACTCCACATTGAAAAGCCCGCTCTGACCCCTGTACGTGAAATTAAGTGACGGGTGTGTCTATCTGGAGAACGAGATTAGCTGCTGCGAGAGAAGTGCAGCTGAGCGAAAGAGGCTTGGTGGGTATTTGGTGAATGTGCTGTGCAGGGGATTGGCGTGTGCAGCTGGGTTTGGAGGAATGGGAAGCTGGCTTGGAGTGATCGTCGTCGTTGCCGAAGATGTCCGGATTTGCACGACGCTGCGCTGCTGCTGACGAGCCTGGAAAGAGAATTGAGTTGGCGCTGTGTTGGACGGCCTTGGCGAGACATATGCTTATCGTGAGGATTTGGAGTAAGGTGGTGTGCTCATAAAGCTACACTTTAACCCCAAAATGACAAAGAGGACAGAAAGTGTCCTCACACAATTTGAAGTCCAGTTCAAAGTGTTGTAACTTTTGCATCCAAGGTCCAAATTCAATAAAACTTGTTGGGAAAGTTGTGTTCTCCCCTCTAGTTTGTGTGGCAAATATTTCAGATCAATCCAAGATGTACTGAGTTTTGGGGGGCCAATTGAAGTTCATAGCTTCAATTTGAGTTCACCAAACTGCATTTAGGGCTGCAACTTTGGGGGCTTGGATCTCTTTTGTAAAACATTCATTTTCAATAAAATTTGTTGGATTTTGTTCCCTTTGAAGTCTAGTTATTGTGGTAAAATTTTCATTTCAATCCAAGTTGTTGTGAATGTTTGGGAGCAATTCGAAGTTGAACATCCTGGCATTTGGGGAGTAGAGTGAACTTTGGCGGCCTATTTCTTCTTCATACAAAGTCCATTTTCAATAAATAAAAAATTCAGAAAAGTTGCGCATACTAGTGAAGTTTGTGAGGCATAAAATCTCATGTCAATCCAAGAAGTAATGAGTGAGTGAGAAGCATTTTAGTAGGAGGAGGTTCAGCCTTAGATGTGTTTTTTGCAATTTTTCTTGCTATTTTTTAGACACAATGAGTCGATTGAATGAAAAAAAATTCACCAACGTGTTTGTATATTAGTTTTGAATCATTTTGTAGTGTAAAGTTTTTTCATTTGAGTAGGTTTAGAAAACAAATTTCACCTCCAAATGTGTTTTGGGGAAAATTTCAGCATTTATTTTTGACACTAAAACATTATGGTTTTGCAATCTATATGACCAAATGACTTCAAATTTTGTACATATCATCTAAAGCATATACACAACAAGATTGTACGATTGAGATTTGTATAACTTGAAGATATCTAGACCTATAGAGCTTCAAAAGCAATGATGTTTTTGAACCCTAGATATCAAATGTCACTTTGGGATTAAGGGCAGGTCAGCCATTTTGATGGTTTCCGATGCCTATCCATTATTTTTCGCTTGAAGAAAAATTGATACGGGATCTAATACAAGTGGTTTCATTATTTTTAGAGCATTTATGAATCACTTGTGAATTTTCATAGAATTTTGCAATAGGTACCTATTTTTATCATAGGCCTTGCAAAACCCATGCACGCATGGTCTTCAGAAAAATATGACTTGACCAAAATCAAGCATTGCGGCATTCATAAAGTAATACACACAAGGTTCCAAGATGTGACCCTTATTAAAAACTGAAACGGACCCTAAATTCTTTTATCATTTATAAGAAGGCAATTGGGCAACCAATTTTCATTTAGAAAAAAATTAAGTGGACGTACCTTGGTTTTGAATTGGCCCCTCTCTAGCTCTTGTTCTATCCTTTGGGGAAGCATGAACCAATATTTGACAAATCTTATTATGCTCTCATATAATTGACAATCTATTTTAGAACCAATCATTGTCCAATTCAGAGCTTTTTATAGGGACTATTTGAAGAAGAGGGTTGCATTAAGAGCCCACTACTGTAAGGGGTGCATAGAAAGGATTTTGTAATTTGTTTTAGAAGGATGGATTGGTGGTTACAAGGACTATACCTATATTGGGCGGGTATATGCTATAAAGGTATATATTGGACAAGTATAAGCTAAACAAGATCACCTACTAATCTCGATTCAACCCTTCGAGGATTAACACTAATATGCACTAATTTGGGAATAAATGTGTATTTATAAGGTACACTCACAATATTTTAGATAAATTCAATATAATGTAATTTAATTATACTATTTTCATAACTGCTATCTCAAACTACTATTTCAAATAGTATGATTGTCATTCATCCTTCATCTAAACATCACTCAACTTTCATTCCAATGTTCACATTAATTATACCAACTTCATGAAACATTCATCCAAATAGTTTAAAGGGATTATACATTAATCAAACTTTTGAAGTATTTGAAAAATGTGTTCAACTAAATCCATCTAAAGTAGAAAGGAATGTTCAAACCAACACAACATGCAACTAAATTTATAGAATTGAATGTGTTGATTCATGTCTAAATCAAATAAATTTGGAGCAAAAAAACATGTTGATATAGGCAATGTTTACCACTAGTAATTGAATTAATTTGTATAGCAATTATTCACTATTAGTTGTAGAAGCATTTGATTGTGCAATATTTTCATTTTTCTTATCCTTGCCTTTAAAAGTTTATGATTTGCTTTAAGTCAACAAATATTCCAAATCATTGTTTAGTCAAGACAATATTGAAATTTTCACCTTTATTGTATTTTTTAATAAACAACTACAAGTTTTGTTTAGTTAAATATGGAAATTCTTTCAAAAACTTTGATTACATAGAATGCACAATTATTGTATTATTTTGAATTTAAAAGAGAATGTTTTCTTTTTGCCCTACCTAACAATGTTAAAAACTTATTAAATCTACAAGTGAGTATTTTATTTTACACATTTTTCTTTTGCCACTAAATACTATCATTAGGTTAGTTATACACTTTTCAAGTTTTAGATGTAGAAGAAGTAAACCTTAAGACTTTAAGAATAAGGAGATTGTCCAAATTTTCAAAATTATAAAGATGTATAATAAAGTGCTTTATAGAATAGTAATTTAATTATTGTTTTCAAATAAGAGGTGTAAAATATGATTCAAAGATCATATTTGTATGGTTAGATTTACTTTTACACTAAAAGATATTTTTTTGAATAAAATTTAAACCAAAAAATTGAAAATTCCTAATAAAGTTGATTGTAAGTATTTGTGATTTTCTTAAGACTATTTTTTAAAATTTTCATAAGCTATCTTTTCACTATGATGATTTTTAAAAAATTATTTCACTTATTTATTCAAGGTTATTTTATATGTCATTTTTAAAACTAAGAAAGCAAGTTTTGCGAGTGAAATACACATGTATTCATTCAAATATTTGTAAAGAAGAGTTTTATAAATGTATGTCATATAAATGTAAAATCCTAAAGTTCCTAAATATTTAAAGATCCAAACTACTTCAAAATATTTGTATCCAAAATAAGGCTTAAATCTTCATCTATAATTACTTTTTTAACAACTTTAATTGTAGGATCCTTTATTTAACTTGTTCAAGTACATCCTCCCAAAATTTTGAAGCAAATGTCCCCACCGCTTGCAAGTTCAATGTACCTAAACTTCAAAATGTAGGCTTCTCTAGCCCTTCCAAAAGGTAAAGTTTTGTCTTTCAATTTTTAAAAAAACAAACATGTATGTCCCATAACTTGTGAAATTTAGTCAATATGTTGAAAAATGAATTGAGATTACATGAAAAGAGTTTAATAAAAGATCTTTTCACATTCATCTTTAAAAAAATTATAAAATAGATGGTGATACTTAATGAAATAAAAAAAACTATATTGCTAATAACTTTTACAAGAAATTTGAGAAAGAGCGTGCCAATGGACAATGTTCCAATTAACAATAAATAATGTGTGTTTTTTGGTTTGTAAATTTTCAAAATTGAGTTCATAAATCAATTTTATGATTTTTTTTCATTGCCATTGCTTGCAAACTAAAACTCTTCATCACTTTCATTTTAAAAATTAAAATTGAATGGTTCAAAGTTTTCAAATGGGTATCAACCTATACTAACAAATAAAATTAATTAATATTTTTATAAATATATTTCTAGCTATCCATTTTGACATTGAAATTAAAAAATATTTATAATTTTTTCAATATTTTTCAAGAAAATTTTAAAACAAAAGCTTCACATGTAGATTATGATGACTAGCATCCATCCTTAAAAAATCATGCAAAAATTATTGAACTTAGTAGAGATTGCCCAAGTTTGCAAAAAACCTAAAGTAGGCTCCATAGTCCTTTAGGATTAAAAATCTATTACTAGAATCTACAAATATGTGTATGGATAAAAAAAATATGGTTATGTTCAATCCTAGATAGAAAAGTCTTGAAGAAAACTTCTCAAGGTCTTTGGGTCATCTTTGGAAAGTCATCCACTAGTATTCATGACCTTTGTAGGTAGTGTAAAGTAACAAATGGGTACAAAAGATAGTGTCTAATCTAATGTTTTAGTAAATTTTCTAAACTATGGCAACTTATAATGTGAGTTTTTTTTAAATAATTGGCTACGAGCCTTTTAGTTCAAGGGGCCTCTACAATTATAACCAATCTCAAAACTTGTGCCACAAAGGACAAAAGTGTTGTCCACATCATTCTCTACTTTAGAATTAGAATTAGAATTAGAATTATAGAATTACATTTCGTGGTATTTTCAATTTTGGAGACTCAACAACTTCTTACTTCTAGTATAAAGAAACCCAAAGGACTTGGTTTTCAAATTTTGAACAATGGATTAATCATAGTAAACATGTCATTATCATTAAAAATCTTAGTTGTATACTCTAGCATTAGTTCCCTAAAAATTTTACCAAGTAGATTTTTAAAATTTTCTTTGCAAATTTTCTATTGTTGGTTTTAAATTTTATTAAAAAATATTAGTTTGTGATGTAACAAATTTAATCTTCTAGATATAATTTATGGATAATATTTTGTAACTCTTATTTTAAAGTTGTTATAAATTAATCTTCTAATTTTCATTTTGTGATTCATCTTCACAAACTTAAAAATTCAAATCATTTCTTAATCCTTATAAATTAATGGCATGTTGCCTAGGAATGTTGCCCAAAGTTGTTTGCCATGTGTGATGAGGGGGCAACATAGGTTATGTTTCAAGCAATTGACAAAGGAAAACATGCATTTTGACCCAAAAAAATAAACATATTCATATCATTGTAAGAATTTTGGATTTTTACAAAGTGGTCATGTGGCAATCAAGTGCAAGATGACAATGTCTATATATTTTTACCTTTCTTGATCCATTTGGATTATGCAGTTTATTGTGATTAAAAAAAATGGTAAATTCCTAGCCTAGATTGAATTGAATAGGTAAAAATATGCTTAAGAAACCTAAGAAAAATTCTTTATTCTTATTGTTGAAGTTTAGGCCCAAAATTATCCTAAAATTTTACCCTAATTTGTATCCAATTGCGTTTCCTACCTATACAGCTATACAAACATAAGATTTCAACCCATAAATCTTTAATAATGAAAATGCTTTTGGATATACTTAGCTTTATTTAATAATGCTGAAAGCTCTCTTCCAAGTACTCTATTATATAATCCAACAAATATAATATTTTATCATTGTTAAGTACTAAAAGTCAACAAAGAGGTGAGAAATGAAGAAGAAAGTTTATTCAATTGAGAAGAAATCCAAAAAAAATAGTAGCACCTAAACTATCAATATAAGCTTTGTAGTGTCTTCTATGTGTCTACTTGGTGAAATTTTTATTCAACCATATGAGTAAATTCTATTTGTAATATACACTAATATAATTTGAATATATATAATTTAAAAATATGCTATTATAAAAATATGTTGTAAATTTTCAAAAGCAATACATTGTAGCTTATCTTTACTATGGATCATTGACTCAGAATGAAACATGGCACATTTTGAACCTTGAAGCAATACATTTCAATTGGGGCCCTACCGTTGATTGTAGATTGAGTAGGAAACATGGCACAATTGGAACCTTGAAGCAATAAAGAGTGATGAATGAATAGTAAAACCTTGAATAGCCACTTTGATAATCTAATCAAGTTCTAAGTAGGAGATTGGTAGTTTTACATGTATGCAAATTTAATTTGCTTTAAGGCAAAAAATTGGAGTCAGTTTTAGGTACTTGGCGAATTAAACAATATTTTAATCTCTCTTCAAGTACCTAATGCGGTTCTTTAAACTCCCTACATAAATGCAATGGTAATCTAAAAATGTCCATTAAAGATGGTGGAGTAATAAAAGAATCTATTGCTGTATGTGGGAATGGCATGGTGATGTTCATTGAAGTTGTAAAATCTTGACTTTTAAACCCAATTCCGGCCTCACAACCCGAAATCCACATTGAAGTTATCATAATTCCAATCCTCTTCAATTTTCACTATACAAAATGGAACAAGTTACAAATGGATCCAAAAATAGTAAAAGATCGCTATTGGGCTCAAGCAATTTTGAATTTAATACCTTATACGTATTAAACTTTAGTCCATGTTTTTTTATGCACGTTTTTTTTTGTCATTTTGCTACAACTAAAGGACGTTGACTATTATGTAAAGGAAATTCTCATTTTGGTGGGTCACCATAGCTAGATTACGGTATTGCTTCATCCTAAAACCAACAACCCAAATTTACCTAGGAGTAGGTATCCCCTAGTTCTGATAGAGATATCTGCAAGTATCCCTGTGTATCTCCTAAGCATTGGGGAAAAAAAATTACCGAAGCTGGCCCCTTCACTGCCTCGAGTTGAACATTTTCCTTTCAGTTGCGTCTCAAGGCATGTTCAAGCTCAACCCCAAAATGACAAAGAGGACAGAAAGTGTCCTCACACAATTTGAAGTCCAGTTCAAAGTGTTGTAACTTTTGCATCCAAGGTCCAAATTCAATAAAACTTGTTGGGAAAGTTGTGTTCTCCCCTCTAGTTTGTGTGGCAAATATTTCAGATCAATCCAAGATGTACTGAGTTTTTTGGGGTCAATTGAAGTTCACGGCTTCACTTTGAATTCACCAAACTGCATTTAGGGCTGCAACTTCGGGGGCTTGGATCTCTTTTGTAAAACATTCATTTTCAATAAAAATTTGTTGGATTTTGTTCCCCTTGAAGTCTAGTTATTGTGGTAAAATTTTCATTTCAATCTAAGTTGTTGTAAATGTTTAGGAGCAATTCGAAGTTGAACATCATGGCATTTTGGGAGTAGAGTGAACTTTGGCGGCCTATTTCTTCTTCATACAAAATCCATTTTCAATAAAAAAAAAATTTGGAAAAGTTGCGCATACTAGTCAAGTTTGTGAGGCATAAAATCTCATGTCAATTCAAGAAGTAATGAGTGAGTGAGAAGCAATTTAGTAGTAGTAGGTTCAGCCCTAGATGTGTTTTTTGCAATTTTTCTTGCTGTTTTTTGACATTTCAAAGGTGTTTTTTAGACACAATGAGTCAATTGACTGGAAAAAAAATTCACCAATGTGTTTGTATACTATTTTTGAATCATTTTGTAGTGTAAAGTTTTTTCATTTGAGTAGGTTTAGAAAACAAATTTCACCTCCAAATGTGTTTTGGGGAAAATTCAGCATCTATTTTTGACACTAAAACATTATGGTCTTGCAATCTATATGGCCAAATGACTTCAAATTTTGTACATATCATCTAAAACATATACACTACAAGATTGTACGGTTGAGATTTGTATAACTTGAAGATATCTAGACCTATAGAGCTTCAAAAGCACTGATGTTTTTGAACCCTGGATATCGAATGTCACTTTGGGGTTATGGTAGGAGGTTTGAACTCTGCTCGGGCATTTTGAACTGCCCCTATAAATGGCATTGGAATGGATTGAAGGTGGTTCTTAAATTGACCTCCATAGTCATTGAAAAAATTGAGAAAAATATTATTCATTATTGCAAGAGCCAATCATTCTCCTTGCTTTTCCCATTTCTCTTTAGAAGTTGCAGTGAACACTTTATGAAAGACCTAGGATCATAAATAGGGACCTACGACACTTCTTGTTTGAAAATTCATAACTTATTCAAAAATAATCCAAAAAATATAAAACAACTTGGATTAGATGCCTATTCTTCTTTTCTTTCAAGAAAAATTTACAAAAAAATATTTTGAGAATTTTCACCTGCACAAAATTCAGTTCCAGTGCTTAAATGGTCGACTTATGGATCGGCTACCTTACTTATAATATTAAGTGCAGTCCAACTGAAAGGATCCTTTTTCCTCTCATTCCAAGTTCCGCCAGAGAGGATAAAGTATTTTTTTTAAAAATATATGTTTTCTCCATTGCAACTTCCATTGATAACTAGGGTAACTTAACCCTTGAAAGGCCATTGTGGTCCCACCATATGACCTGTATTTAGCCTTATAACTCTTCAATTGTGGTTTAATATATAAATTACAATATATTGTTAATTAATTACTATCATGATCATTAATTTACATTGTATTAAAAAAATATTTATTCAATATTTTTTTTATCAAATATCACCAAATTTATAATATATTATACGTCCGAAGAGGACTTTTGGGACTTTCAAGGGTCAATGGGAATGATAAAGTACTTGTCGAGGGTAAGTGAAATGAAGGCTCCCAAGCCAAAGTTCACAGTTCAATTCCGTGATCCGGCATTTATTGTTGCCCTCAGTTGATGTGAATGCAAGGTGGGGTTCCGAGAGGGTGTGGGGTAACTTAAGGCAGGACGTTAAATCGTACCAACTAAGGTGGGCCCAGCAAGGTAAACTTTGTGTTCTAGGAATAAAAGTAAAAAAAATCCCCTTATTTTGAGCCATGTCTAGGGTATATTGTAGACCTTACCTAGCTAATTTGGGGTCTCTGATTGCAAATAAGAATTCAGAAGTTGCAAAAAAAATCATCGTGGCAAATAAAAAATTCCTGCGTTTTCCCCGGGTTAAATCCACCTCAGCAGGGCCCACCTTAACTTAAGTGACCACTTGCCATGGAAGTTAGAGTGCATTTTCAATCAGGTAGAAAGGCGAAGGGAGAATTGGCCCCCTCATTGCCCCGGTCAACTTTGGTTTGACAAAAAAGCCCCCTATGTTGTGCCAATTTTTTTGATAATTCTTGCATCTCCCTGAAGTAATTTGGGGCATCTGATTTCAAATATGAATTCATAATTAAAAAAAAAAATTAAGCCTTGCAAATAAAAAATTCCAGGGTTTGCCCTGGAGGGGCAATGAGGGGGTCAATTCACCCTGGCCGGTAGAAAGAGGAGGAGAGGACCCTTGGTTCTGGGAAAGCAGCACTCTTCTGATGAGTATGGAACTTAAACTTATTCCTTTATTACTTCTTGTGGTTAGAAAGGAAATGGGGAGACTATTATTAATATTGCATTGCTCAAAACAAGCACCCACCCTCGCTCACTCACAAAATTAGAAAAGGACCAAGTCCAGCCCATGCAAGACGGACCAGGGAAACTGCAGTGGCATGGCATGGGCAGAATAACAATCAGGCATGACCAGTGGTAGGGAGTCCTTCAGCCCAGTGAATTTTTTATTGGCGAATTGTCGCCAGAACCCCCCTGCTTTTGGGGGGGGGGGGGGGCTACTCTACCATTATAAAAAATGGGCAAAAATGTGGATGAAATCACCAAAGTTCTCTAAAAAAAATACTAGTGATAGCCAATATTTGGATGAAAGTAACTTATAATAGATAAATTATGGATGAGAAAATTAAAGTGCATGATTCTATCCATTTATTCCTTCCTTGGTTACATTCCAGGGCGCCAATCACGCTACCAAGGGAAAAGCTTAAGAAATACACTGCTTCAGCCCCTTGAGGTCCGTCAACTCTAAGGCCTCTAACATAACTTAACCCTTAAACGTCGAGGCAACGTCGAGGCAGATGTTTTGCGTCTGATGAATGACAAAGAATCTCAAAATGCAGGATAGAAGTGCAACTATTCATCCTCATAATTTTGTGGCAAAAAGGGAACGTCTTCTACAGGAGCTTGTCTCCCAATGAGTGATTTTTCATTTTTATTAAAGTCAACAATTCACACGCTATCCAAACAAATGATTTTCATTTAAGGGTTAAAGGAAGGGTCCCTTCAACATCCTTAAAAAGGGAATCTCTATAGGGCACAAAATGGTCTTCTATAGCTCTTCAACCACCCCCAATGCTTGAATTAACAAAGAAGTTCTTCCCAAGTATCTAGCAAAGCATAGTACCTTCCCAACATGGAGAGGACTATTGCTTGGATAGACAATGTTATGAACCTTTTCACTAGGAAATACCATATGTTTCTTGCAATTGGTTGTCCACTAGGAAATTCAACATGCTTGTTCATAAAGAACTTGCATGTTAACCCCTAATGACCCAAGCAACCATTCTTTGGTCGTTGCCCCTCTATTTTGAACTTCCCATGTCCAAATTTCAAATTTTTGAATAAATAAATATTATTTCTAGAAAGTAGATTGCATTGTGAATCCAACGGTAGCAGTTTCATCAAACTTCGAGTTGAACTCTAATCTCGTAGAATTTTTCAAATTTAAATGGTGTAGTAAAGTTTACAGTTCATTTGGAGGGGCATCAACTAAAAAGTCAACCAACCAATGTGATTCTTGCCCAACTCAAAAAGGTCAAATTCACCTCAAGAAAGGTAGATTCAAGGAGTTCAAGGAGAAGATTGAAGGTGACTCTATACAACAAATGAAACGAGGTTTTGGAAACATTATAGCAATAATGTACAAGGCCATGATTATAGTCTGACATTTTAAAATACCTTTATCATCTTTTTTCATTAAGCTTGAAGCTAACAATTTTTTTGAGACAACTGGAAATTATATTGCCTAAAAACAACTCTAGACTAAAAAGTCCCATTCATTTTTTTCTTACAAACATTACTCTCATTTTAGTAATGACCATTTAGAAGAGGTTCGAAGGAAAAAAAAGATTTCGGGTTCCCATGAGTTCCTGGATTGTAGTGAATTCTGAGAACTCTACCAAATAAGAACTCTAACATGGCCGCAACCATGCCCAATAGATAATATTAATTAATTAATAATATTTTAAAAAATACTATTTTAAATTATTTATTTGTTATTTAAATGTTTTGACTCGTTCCCAATGTGGGTAATAGGCCTAAAATGGCCCTCCCAAGCCCTTAAACCTCTTCTAATGTATGCATTGCAAGCTTTACCATGAACTGAAAAATGCTTGGAATGTTGTGAAATTTAACATGTACATTTTCAACTCTCTTATCTTTTAATGAGCACAAAAAAATTTAAAATATTTTCACAAAGATATGCTCCTTCAAAGCACACTGTCCAATATTTCCATTGACCCAAATAAAATTCCAAAATTAAATATCCCCTAAATTGTACGGTCAAATAATCTGAAATTTTTGAGGTGCTCACTTTCAATGTGAACTTCAAGATCCTATGGTTACATTATATCCAATCTCGAGAAAAAATGAGAAAAACAATTGCTCAAGCTTCTTGGCAATTTTGGTCTATTTTGAAAGTACACTCCTCCAAGTCATTAGTAGTTAATGTAAGAAGTTCTTTGTTTGTATCATGCAACTATTTGTTCTACTTTGTAGTCACTATGAATATATCAATAGAATACATTTGAAATTTGAAATGTATACTATTATTATATTATGGCACAAATAGTGTCGTTTTGGAATTGTGGCTTACATAGGGGCTCTTAGCTCAAAGGATTAAGGCAAAAGACTCTCAAACATTAGGGGAGTCATAATAGGATTACTTTAGACTTTTCACAAACTTGCTAAAACATTGCTCTATCTTAAAGCTAAGTATGGAATCATTAAATGAGATTCACCTACTCAACAATGCCGCAAGTTCTTTAGAGTTCTCTAGAATTCTTGGATTGTGGGAACTCAAATACAACAACAATTTAATGTGTGCAAGCGACTACTGCATCAAATATTAATAAAAATAATAATATTGAAAATTTTAATTCTTTTTTAATTAAAAATTAAAATTTTATTTTAAATTTTGGTCAACAAATTGCTCTTTCACATAATATGGAACAAGCCTGAAATAGCCCTCCAATGCCACCAAAAAACATTTAATGATATCAATGGGTTTGATGAAATTCTCCCAACTACAAACCATATGCAATCATGTCGTGCATTATGAGTGAACTTCATGAAATTCCGCTCACTAACTATAATTCCCCTAAATATTTAATTTTATCACTAAAGATGTTTGTTTGATTTTTTTAGCCATTTTCACAAGCTGGAACAATGGGTGGCTTAACAAATTGTAAGATAATAATGTCATGCCAATCCTCACCGTTTTAGCTACAATTTTTTGTTTGATACCTTGGATAGTTGAAGGATTGTCTAAAAAAGTTTACATATACCAAAAGAGTATGCAAAGTCATATGAATCAAAACTGTAATTTTTGGACTAGCATACTCTAAAATCTATAAATTCTACCAAGTCCCTCCCCAAAACTAACAAAAAATAAATTTATAATGGTCATCCTACTCACTATTAATGGAGACAATATTATTCAAAATAGTCACAATGTCAAAGTCCTACAATGATTGGGCTCTTTGATTGTTGTAAAATCTAAAAGTCCATTTTCCTATTGTTCCTACTAAGACATTCTCAAGTAAATACTATCACATCCCAAAATGCCTATTGCTTCATTCACTGCCTTTCTTTTATTCGAATATGCACATTAATTCAACTTTAAATATAGCTGTGTTAGGACCATTTCTAAAGTACAAGAATTAGTCATTAGTCTAGTGACCTCAATACAATATCTTACCTTACACCTGAAATCGACCTTACCAAAATGTCAACCCTTAATTTTGAATGGCACATGTATTGTACAAAGAAAATAACTAAGATGGTGAATAGTAGAAAGACAACAACAAGGTCAAGTTTGAGACCATTTGGGGTAATGAAAGGGATCCATTTACAATTCTATGATGATGGCTACTTTTCTAGAAGAACAAATTTGAAAAATATGACCTCTTCCTTGTTATTTAATCCATAAGATCTGTCTACTGCAAACTTTAAGTGTAAATTTCAAAATATCCATTTTTTATATTTGATTTAAGCTATGAAAATAATGAGCACCACTTTCTGCTTGTTTTCTATTTTGAAGCTCTAGAAAATCCAAATATTCAATAAATAATTGCATTTACGTAAATGTTAGAATCCAAATTATCTAATATTGTATCTTTTCCATTAATGTTTTTTTAATTTAATTTGAAAAAAGAAGTTAAGTTACAAAACTTTGTTTCTCCAATGATGCTAATGTGTGAACATGAAAATGTGAGTATATGAGCCTCAAACATGTCTACAAATAGATAGATTACAACTATTGAGGGTGCTTATAATATAAACACCTATAATATAGGTATTTATAACATAATTATACTATAATCATAGAAGGTTTCTATATAATTGACATCTATAATATAGGTGCATAGTCTTATAGGCTTATGGGCTCATGCTCCTAGGCTTACATAATAGCAACTCTCTATTCACACATACTACTTTGATAAACCTCAATAATTATATTTTCCACCAATTTTTTTGAAAAAGTCAACATCAATTGTGGAATGATTTTCTTCAAAGATAAAAATATCAAAACCTTCATAACCAATTATATAAAAGGTTTAATCCAACTTAATAACATTTATTGACATAAAGGTCATTGCCAAGGGTGTTTGTGTGTAAAATATAATGTGATTATAGAGAAAATTTCACACTATTCTTCATTGCTACTTGTACCTAATAAAAAATTTCAAGATAAAAATGTATTGTTTTTGTGTTTTTTATCAATTTATTTCTATTTTTAGCCATAGAATTTGTGACAAGAATAGTCCTTTATATATATCATAATAGACAATACATAATTTCATGTAATAAAAATATAAGATTAAAATCCAAGAATAATTTTAAGACTTGTATAAAGA
Organism: Climacium dendroides; assembly: GCA_950106755.1. Lineage (NCBI taxonomy): Eukaryota > Viridiplantae > Streptophyta > Bryopsida > Hypnales > Climaciaceae > Climacium > Climacium dendroides. Next base: position 14,882,220 of record OX467090.1, on the reverse strand, counting down.
TTATAAATGATGTATGCCCTTGCAACAATGGAGCCAGTCCTTTAGTATTTTTGGTTGACCCTATCAAAATATTTTTTACGACAAATGGTTGAAAATTGTAATATTGATTGTTGATGATGCAATATGCTATAACTTTCAACCATTCTATAGCTAGAATAAATTAAGAGTTTATTGATAATGGGAGTTACGTTGTAAGGTATCCTTAATGAAATCCAAAAAATGCCCATTAGATTTTAATCAAAGGTTTTACTACTTTGTAGTTAGAAATTCAAATCTTTATCATTGAAAATACATTTAAAAGTACTTGGTGAGGAAGTTATACTAGACTATTGCAAATGCCATCAAGGTAGTTTGTTCTTAAAGTGTCCCTAAGGTAGTCTACTTTAAAAATGATTGTGCTTTAAAAGTCATCATTAATAGAGGTACATTTTGCTTTCTTCAATGTACCAATAATATACATTTCAAGAGGTGGTCACATTAGTGACCAGTGTGTTTCAACTTCTAAAATTCATAACTAAATCTATAAAGGTTCAAAAAGTACAAAACAACTTGGTTTACATGCCAATTCCATTTTTTTTTCCTACAAAAATTTACATCAGAAAACTAGGGACTCAATGTAAATTGCCTCTGTGTTTCAAGAAGAAAAAAAACAAAAAAAATAGTGACCCTCACCAGAGTAACAAATGTGTTTGGATGTAAGTTAACAATACATTTTGGAAAGAGGAAGTAAGCTTACACAACCTCAACCTGCTTGTAAATAAGTTTAACCCCTAAATGCCCAAGGCCTATTTTGAGATTCTATGAACTTGCTCTAAATTGAACAAAAAGCCAATATTTTGATAAGTTTTATCAATTTAAAAAAATTTATAACCATACAAATTCAAACTAGACATGTTAGAGGTCATATGTAGAAAAGAAAATCCAACAATTTCACTTATGAATTGAAAGATTATAATGTTTGATCATGAAGATGTTAAGTTGAAGTGCCTAACATGCATAATCCTAATCAATTTATGGCCTCTCAAAATCTAGACTACTCTACATTTTTTTTAAATGAATTTTTAATGTGATTTTTTCTTCAAGGTCTAGTGTATTTGAGGTTCACTTTCAAGAGCCCTCAACACTGTGGAAAGTCAAAATTGCAATGAACACCCTTGTATAAAGTCTTGAATAGAAATGTCAATATCAATCATTTTCAAAATCGGATTTTTGATGCTAAAACTAAACTTCAAAAAGAATTTTTCAAAAATAAAAACTACTAAGAATAGCAAACAAGTTAGGTTTTATTTAACTTCGAAATATTACTAACACCAAAATTTGGTGCCTGGGGCATGTAGGGGTTAAATGAGGGACATCATGATGTGAGTTCACTTCCATCTTCCGTTCAGTCCGTGGTGGTTGAACATTGGTGCACTTCCCCCCCGGCCTTAAAGCAGGGGTTGCCCAGATGCAAGCTCACTACACTTATGAATAAACACTTATGAATATGTTTATTTTATTTCGTGGAAAGGGTCTCCATCTTCAGTTGGAGGAGCAGCTGCTGATAAGCTACAGTACTTGATGTTGTAGCCCCCCCCCTCCCCCCTTTTTAAAAAAAATATTGAAGTCTTCATTGAAGACAGTGATTAAAATTTTTTGAAAATTCTAAATGGGAGGAGGGTGGGGTGGTTGGCTTGCTCATGGGATTCCTGAACGGATGAACACAGAACGTTGTCTGTTCTGTTGCGTGAGGCATGCTCCAGTGGATTCAGCGGAGAAAAGGGCGTGTTGTGGCATGACACGTCGGGAAGAAGTGAAGTAATGCAGGGTCTTCGTCCCTTAAGGGTGGGGTAGAAATGCCACCTTCTCGTTCTACGCTTCTCTGAAATGAACACTTCTTGGCTCAAAACCAACACAACTTTTTTTGGAGAGGCAACCAATGAGAAGCGAGGAGTTTTTATTGTCAGAAGCAACCAATGACAAGTGAGGAGTTTCAAAGATGCTCATTCAAGGTGAGTTTAGCATTAGATGATCATAGGCTACCTTATGTTCTCAACTTTTCAAAAAAAATTTGTAAGACATTGCAAGATCATTGGAAAACCACGGAAACCACTTGGGTTGTGTTTTTCTTAAGTTTGCTAATACTTTTGTCAAATTTTTTGGGTCACTTGGGATAATGGGACTAGTAAATTTAAAGTGTTCTTTAAGTGTTTCTACTGTTCTGCAGTGATTACCATCAGCTTGTCCATTCCTTCAAGGTTTTGGTGCAACCCACCCAAGCTGTGATGGACATGGAAAACACAGCTTTTGGTGAAGGACCTTCATTTTCTTCCCAATGCAAGTGTGACCAACAACTTCTATGAACTGCTTCAATCCTCTTCTTGTTGCTTGATGGAGGCTTGAGTGCTTGAGCCAAATTAGGGCCATGTGCTCCAAAATTATTGCTCCCTAACCAGTAGGAGCATCCTCTACAGTGCAGTGTGGAAAATGGTCCATGGATTGGAGTGGATTTTAACCCCTAAATGCCTAAGGCCTGTTTTGAGCTTTTTGGAATTTGCTCTAAATTGAACAAAAAGACAACATTTTGATAATTTGTATCGATTTTTTTGGAATTGTAATCATACAAATTCAAACTAGACATGTTTGAGATCACATAGGAAAAGAAAATACAACAATATCACATGTGGATTGAAAGATTATGATGTTTGATCATGAGGGTGTTAAAATTGCAAAAATGATTTGAGGTCTTTCAATCTTCTTTTCACAAGTCAAATTTCAAAAGTTGGTCACCAAAAATATATGAGGATAAAGGGCTTGCCATGCATAATCTAAATCAATTTATAGCTTCTCAAAACCTACTCTACAATTTTTTTTAAATGAATTTCTAATGGGATTTTTTCTCCAAGATCTAGTGTATTTGAGGCTCATTTCTAAAGCCCTCAATACTACGGAATGTTAAGATTGCAACAAATACCCTTGTACAAAATCTTAAATAGATAAATTGTGATCAATCGTTTTTAAAATCAGACTTTTGATGCTAAAACTAAACTTCAAAAAGACTTTTTTTAGAAATATAAACTATTAAAAATAGAAACTTGGTTAGATTTTGTTTGACTTCAAAGCTCGCTTCAAAGTATTCTCAACACCAAAATTTGGTGCTTCAAGCATTTAGGGGTTAACAATGGTAGACTACTATAGGTACTTTCTAAGTTTCAGTAGGATGTATAAGTTATTAGGAAGCCAAAGATTTTATCATGTATTGAGATTGTCGACCCCTAAAGGATCAAGACCTTTATTTTGCTAGAAAACACTTAAAACTGCCACTTCTATTGCATAGAGTTAAAAAAATTGAAAATTGTGTTTTTGCACATTAACCATAGGATCTTACACCTAACTAGTATGAGAATGTGTGAAATAAATTTCAAAATTTTGATTGCACAAATTGCAAAATATCTATGTTTAAAGTGAAGAAAACGATTTTTTTCATATGATTGTGGGACTAGATTTTTTGACTTTGAACCCTCTTAACTAAATTTTTTTGTACTATAGAGTTTTGAGGTTAAAATCCTTATAGTGAAGAATTGAGTTGAGGGTTTAGGAGAAAAACTTATTTCAAAAAAACTTAATTTTCATTCTTAAAAAAAATGTTAAGTTGAAGTAGGTATGAGATAGAAGGAAAATCTAAATTATTAATATCTCTAAGATGAAATTAAAATACAATAATCCCAATGGTGAGATTGTTCTAGCAAAAAAACTAAAGCATGTGGAATTTTTCTTTTAAATTGTAAGAATTGCATTCACAAATGAATCCTACAAGTTATTTTTTCAAGAAGATGCTTAGATTGCTTGAAAAACAAGATTGTTCATAACTTTTACATCACTTATCCAATTGAAATGAATAAAAGCTTTCCATGTAGACAAAAATATAATTTATACAAAAAAAATTAATTTAAAAGTTTAAATTTTTGAATTTCTTTTTGCTACCCAATCTTCTTTGTTTTAAGCTTATATGGACATAACTTTTGTTCTTGGTCGTCAATTGAAAAAAAATAATATTCCCATAGAGATATTCAATTTTTCTATCTTCAAAATAAGTTTAAAAAAATCATGACAAAAATTGAGATTGGAAATACTTGCCCAAAATCTAATTTATCTCAAAGGGACAATTGTCCTTTAGGGTTTAAACAAACATTGTGAAATACTCTATGTCCTTCTACCATGTCCCTCTAAGAACCTCTTAATTAGGCACAATTTGTGTCTCACTAAAAAACTCAAGTTTAATGATTTTGACCATTGAGTGAGCATTGGGTGTATTGAATGACTTCATAGGGACAAGTGGCAAGCAATCAAGGAGCATTCTTCCCCTAGCAAGCTCAACCTTGCCTATATGAGGCCATTTGTACTTGCTGCTTCCTCAAACAGTTGTATTGAGGATGGATTTGGTGACTATTTGGGCAATTTATTCATGAGGGGGGCCATATTTCTTTGTTTGTGGTATTTAGATTGGAAGCATATATTTCTACAATCTCGTTAATGCCACCAACCTTTAAATCATCAAGAATGACAAGCTAACAACATTTACAAACAATACTCAAATATGATACTTTTTGTATGGATTCTGGGTGTCTAAACAATTGTGCCTAAGCTAGAGATTTTGTATAGATTTAAGAAAAGTTTTTTTGGTTCTTGAATGCATGTATCACTAGCTCAAAGACTAAAAATATAGTCAATCCCTTGTAGGAAAGGTTTTGGGAGGTTTTTAGAAGGATAAAAGAAGTAGCAATTTAATAGACATAGAGTGTAAGATAGCAGGTATAGGTATTCTATGTAATTTCTCTAAGTAACACATGATGCAAACTTTAGGTTGGGAGTAGTAGCCAAGTTTTGGAGTGACCTTAGGATTTTAACATATAGGGTGTAGTTTGTGACTATGAAGCTATGCAATTCTTGAAGCTACAATTAAAATGATGGAACAAATCTAGGTCAAAAACAATAAAAATTTTGAAGCCTTAACAAAAATAGTGGATGAAGCTATGACAAAAGTAACAAAAAATTTAAGTCACAAGACTAAAATTGATGCCTATATAGAACCACAGAAAAAATTCAATGTCTTTTCAATTTAATGAAAGAGTTAAATTTTTTTAGGGAACCTATGGAAAACTTTGGGTTTTGGTTCATTTCCAAACAAAGGCCAAAAACATTTGGAATTTTAAAAAAAATGAAAGTTCAAAGATTCTTAAGACAACCAATGGGACTTGTGGAAACAAGTAAGTGGAATAATAGGATCCTTTACATGTGTAAAAATTACCATTGCCAAAGTCTTTGGAATTAGAAACAAACAAGTTGAAACCTTCAATGGAGTGCCATTGGTAGCTCAAAGGGCAATGAAGTCCTAGTTTATTATAGAGTTTAAAGGTGTATGTTGACCAATAGTTGGTGTTCAATCCTATATTTGTCAATTCAATGAATTCTTTTGGGGCTTTAAATTTAGCCATGTGACTTCTTCATTCCGTCATTTTAGTTGTGGCTTCAATTTATTTGTGGCTTCAAACATATTCCATGATCATAAAGTGAAATCTATATTTGTCAATACAAAAACCTCAACCCAAAATTGACTAATAAAGTTTGAAGTCAACCTAAAGGTCATCACTAGAAATGTAAAACAATATATGTTTTATTAAAAACATGGTAGATTGTAAAAATTAATTATAATTTAATTTTACAAAGAAAAAACCTTAAAAATAAAATTAAAAAACTCACAATTATATTGTGTAACTTAGACTTAGATTTCAAAATATACATTTTACAATTGCAATCATTCATTGATTTTGAAGAGTTTTTTAACCCTTGAATTACTTAAATTATGTTGCTTAGGTTGAAAAGTGACCAATAGATGCTTTGACTCTTTATTGTAGAAACAAAGAATGCATCTATTGATCCAATGATCCAAACATTTTGGTTAAAACTACTTTGGTCATAGGGTTTGTGCCCTTTAAGAGTTGAAAGAACATAATTAACAATATCTAAACTAGTAGGATTCAACTTTTTAGTTTAGATAAGTCATAAAGATAAATATAATTTGGGAACCTAAAATTGATTTTGAATAATATTTTCAATAGAAATTTATATCAACTAATTTTCACAAGATTAAATCAAAGTTAATTTTGGCCAATGCATAAGTCATTTTTATAATTCAAAATAACAATATATATTTGTGGTTTCAAAATATTTCAATACTTCAATTAAAATTAAAATAAAAAAATTTCAAGATTTTATTTGAACAAAGATTCATACCATGTTATATTCTTGTGGCTATTTAAAAAAAAATTGATTCTAACTTGTCCACCAAATTAAAGTCTAGTTTTCATTTTTGAATTTTAGTTTAAAGTCTAGTTTTCATTTTTGAATTTTAGTTTAATTTTAAAATTTAATTAAATCTAATCCACCTTAAAAACTTGCTATTAAGGAAAAATCTAATACATAATTACCCAAGCTTGGTATTTTTTGGGTATAGTATTTTTTTTTGTTTTCTTACTTTCTTATAATCACAAAGTTAATTAGGGCTCCCTTACTCTCTTTGCTCTACTAGCAACATCCCTGGGGCCTATTTAGGGGTTAGGAAACTTTGGTGATGGGAATTTTCACTCAGATATTAAAACCCAAAAATCATTAAATTTTTCATTGATACTCTTTATAATTCTATTTAAAATATGGAATTTTTCTAAAATATTGACTAGCAATTCAAAAAAATGAATTTGCAATCATGGAGTGGCAATTTTTTAAATTTTAGAATAACTCAATAAATAAAATATGCACCATGATGTTTGACACTATGATATAAATTTATGGAGTGATCTTCAAATTTTCGAGCATCAAATGCATTTGGTATGAACTTTTTCAATTTTTAATTTTTAATTCATGATAATTTCAAATATTTCCCAAATAATGGAAATTTTTTTACAATTAGCAAATGACATGTAATCACACCTCCAAAAAATAAATATGAAAATCATTTTCATAGATATTTAAAAAATGAAGTTTGAAAAAATAGTTACATGCTTATATTTCACTCCTTTGTGTATTAAAAGTCTCTACAATTTAGTTGCCATAGAAGTATTGGCAATTGTGAACTCATCATGTTGTGGCTCTATATTTGTCAATACAAAAAATCTAAAGATTCAAATCCAATGGTTGCAAAGTTGACTATTTCAACTCTCATATATTTTTTGAATCCAAATTCCAACCCAACTTTGAATGGCCTTGAATTCAAGAAAAAAATGAACCTTAGAGGTTCCCAATGGTTCCCTCGAAAAACTTTTCAACTCCTTCAATTGAAGAGGCATTGAATTCTATGTAGGCTTCAATTTTACAACTTGTAACTTCAAAATCTCATTATTTTCATTTTAGCTTCATGCCACCATTTTTATCATGCCTTCACTCCACCACTTTCTTAGTATGAACTCCATCATTACAAAGTAGCCCCTTTTTTTGTCAATACAAAACCTCCAAAGGTCACTCCATATATAAATTGGCTAAAACTAGTTCCAACTTAAAGTTTCAACCTCAAATCTCTAACCATGATTGAATTTACAATCTCATATCTCATAAAATTGTTATGAGATCTAGGTTGAAATAGCAATTTCAACTTTAGATCTCTAACCATGATTAAAAAAATAGAGCATGTGTTGGCTACTCACAGTTCCTTTGTGATTGTGATTGAGATCCAAGGACCGTTCCGACATGTCACAAGGAGGCCAAATTCCACCAATTTCAGGCCTTAAAAAACCTCTATACTCACAACGAAGTCCAAAACAATAGGAATTCAGACCAAGTTCGAAGCATTGTTCACCACTAACCACTTCAAGTTGTGTGACAATGAACACCAAACCAGATTCCTTGAACGTCGTGTGGGTGGGGGAACACACACATGTTGTTTTGTCCCATCGGCTTGTCCGGAGAATCATAAACTGCGAACGTGGTGGCCTTCTCAGCATGTCGAGCTTCCCTCCCTCCCTCCCCTCCCTTCGGGGTTTCCTTTCGTCACACAATCATTCACTCTGGAATGGTGAGTAACTTCGTTTCCTGCCACCCCCGCAGACAGCCTACTTATTATTGTTGTTATTATTAGTTACTGCTTGCAGGAAAGGGGAGTCAGATTGTCAAGCCAGCAGCAGGACAGGACAGGACATTGGCGCACATGATCGAGTGGCAGGGTGAACCTTAAACGTCAAGGTGGACGTTTTGCGTCCGACGGATGACAGAGGATCTCTCTTATGCACGACAGAAGTGCAACTATTCATCCTCGGAATTTTGCAAGACAAGGGGGAAGTCTTCTACAGTAGTTTGTCTTGCAATGAGTGCTTCTACAATTTTTTAAAGCCGATGCTTCACATGGTCATAACAATTGATGATTTTCAAAGTCACCCTCTCGTCCTTGAAGAGTTATGCTTAACACAAAATGCTTGCTTGCCTTCCTTCCTTTCAAGTAGCCCACCTTAACTTAACTTAGGGTTCAGGAGGAGGATTCTGTGATCCTCGGACTTGCATTTCGTGGAGCCTCCTTCATTGAATGGGGTTTCTGGGGTCACCAGCAACGTCAAGTGCATCACTTGCCGATCAGTTGCCGTACCGGCCACCCAGCCGTGGCGAATATCACGTAGTTGCCAATAGTCTGGGTGACTACTGGTACTTCAGTTGCACTGTCAAAATGGGTACCTACAGTAACTTATATAATTAGCAGATCTAAGGTGTTGTTGCATCTTATTCCGTTCTTGTTGTTTGAAACCAATGATTTTCTATTTTTTAATTTATTTTCTGCACAAAATTTGACATGCATTCAATTGCAAGGGGAAGAATGACAAACAAAGACACCGTGAGTCTGTGACAGGAACAAAGGAAGGGGAGGAGGAATCAATGTCTTCATTATGATCACTTTTTTTTAATTTAACTTCAAAGTATTGTCGACACTAAAATTTGGTGCCTTGAGCATTTAGGGGTTAAACAAACTGAACAACAGAGCCCCAACAAATACAACTAGGGATCTGAAATAGAAACATGAGCTTAGTCACACGAATTGATCACTTTGTTTTCAAGGAGGGAGCATTGGCTACTTATAGTATGAAACTCTATAACTTGGTAGCTACTCGTGTTTCATGGATATAGGAAAGATTTTGTTTTTAACTCACAAAGGGGAAAGGGGAGGGGGAAGAATTGTCAAAAATTGCCATCTGTAGTGTGGTGGCTGAAATTGATCATTTTCTTTTTGAACTTCAATCATACAAAAAAATAGTAGACTAATAATATAGAAATGTGTAGAAAGAAATTCAACCCACATAGGATTATGCAAATTGAAAGATTATAAAGTTTGAAGTGAGATAGAAACTTTCTTTTGATCCTATGGGACAAGGTCAACACACTTCAAGCCCTCTTGGAGTAAATTTTTTGCTCTAAGTAGAATTGAGCCTCTATACCATTGAGTACTGAATCACATTAGGTAAATGAATACAAATTTTCAAAAGCAAATAATGGGGCTATTTTACTCTAAGCACTAGTAGAAACTCAACTTTAGATCCAATGTGGGGCTTAACCCCTAAAAGAGTAGATCAATTGCAAAATAGTCAAACATCATGTTCAAATATCAAACTTATATTTTTAATACATGACACTACAAATTATCAATCATTTTGAAAATTATCACTTTGTTTCATGAAAGATTGTCATAGTAATAATTTTTGTGACTAAAAGTAAAAATAAAATTGTAAATATAGCAAAACCAATCTAATTACTTATTTCAAGAGGTACAAGTAGCAATGAAGATTAGTATGAAAAATTTTCAATTAGTTATTTTATTTTTTTACATCCAAAACACCCCTAGCAATAACCTTAGGATTGCTAGAATATGAGTCTAGGTTTTTGAGCCCATGAATCTAGGAGTCTAGGCCCCTATATTATAGCCACCTTCCATGGTTATAAAAATGTATTATAGATGCCTATGTTATAGGTGTTTGTATTATAGGTACCTATATTATAAACACCTTTCATGGTTATAGGATATTTATAATATAGGTGTATGTTATAAGCACCTTTCATGCTTACAAGGGTCATAGAGTACTTATTTATACTTAGGCTTATCAATTATAATACATATTATAATATTTTGGGATTTTTATCATATTAAATGAAGGGTAGAATGAAGTATATAGTTTTGTAATTTATATTTAAAAATATTTTTAAAAAAATCAAATATGGTGTAATGTGGATTTATGTTTTGGCTTCATGCCACCATTTTTGTCAAGATTTCACTCCACCATTTTCTTAGTATAGATGACATCATTACAAAGTAGCCCCTTTCTTTGTCAATACAAAACCTCCATATACAATTTGGCTAAACTAGTTCTAACTTAAAGTTTCTCACTTTAATTTCATAGCAATTTCAACCTCAAATCTTTAGCCATGATTAAAAATAGAGCATGTGTTGGCTATTTACAATTCCTTTGAAGTTGTGATTGAGATCCAAGGACCATTACGACATGTCACAAGGAGGCCAAATTCCACCAATTTCAAGCCTTAAGAGCCTCTATACTCATAACAAAATCCCAAACTAAGATGAAAACAATAGGAATTCAGACCAATTTCGAAGCATTGTTCACCACTAACCATTTCAAGTTGGATAACAATGAACATAAGGTTTAAGAAGCAAGTGACTAAGGAGAAATTGTGCAATTGTATTTTGCATTATAACATTGATTCTATGCAAAAAAAATTACAATTGTGTAATTGCTCAATGCCATGATTTATAATATGGGATGGATTGTTTAGAGAATTAAAACAAACACTTGTTTGAAAGCTAAATGGTTTTATTCCTAAATTAAGGTTCTTCATATATTTTCAAGAGGAAGTTGTCCAAAGTTGTCTTTATTAGGGCATTGAGCCAAAATCTAAGGAAATTACTATATTTGGAATTCCAACCATACAAAATTGTGCAAGCCCTCAATAAAAGAGTGAAGAAAATAAAAATTAGAAAACTTGGACCATGTACATTGGAAGATTATATTGGTTGAAGTTAGGGAGAAAAATTTGAACCTAATTCACTCTTCTTACAATGAGAGTTTTGCATTGCCCATTGTTTTTTTTTATACCATTGCATGCTATTGTATGTAAAGGTTTGACAAAAATGACTTAATTTCTATGCCAAAGATTGACCTTCATGTAGGGTACATCAAGTTTATTACTTTCTTGCTAGGTTTTGACAAGAGAGAGAGAGAGAGGAACTTAGGACTTACTATCCAAAGTTTCTTTGCTTACCCATTATTTAATGAGCATAATAACATTTTGGCTAGGACGCCTGATTACCATAACCACCACCACCAAAGTCTCACAAAGCTTTGCCATTGGTAGGAAGGGTGATCTTTGGGCACTATCGAATAAGGTGAACCAACCCATCACCATTCATTGCCGAATTCCGTTTCTTTAATTTTGGCCCCTATTCCGTTGACTACTACAACATCCAAAATCCATTCATTTTTTTGTGACAATTTTAATGCATTAATTGGTCAAAAGAGATAACGTGTCAATCCTTCATTGGTGGGAACTCGAGTGCTAATGGATACATTTTGGCTAGGACGTCCAATCACCATCACCACCAAAGTCTCACAAAGCTTCCCTGTTGGTAGGAAAGGTGAACTTTGGGCACCGTTGAATAAGGTAAACAAGCCCATCACCATTCACTGCCCAATTCCATGTCCTTGGTTTTGGCCCCTATTCCGGTGACTACTACAACATCCGAAATCCAAGTTCATTTATTTTGTGACAATTTCAACGCATTAATCGGTCAAAAGAGATAATGTGTCAACCCTTCATGGGTGGGAACAAATAGGTACATGGTAAGGCAGTGATGAATGGGTTGTTTAGTAGACAGTTTTTGGCCCCACTCTACTGTGAGTGGTTTTGTCATTTTGGGGTAGGCCCCTTCAAAAATTCGCATCAATGACGATTTCGAGTCGGAAAATTATAATTCCACTTGGGGGTTAGATCTGTGAAACCAGCGTGCGCCCTTTGAAAAATATGTGCCCCTCTTGAACTTGGTCCCGAGATAGATCCTTAGATTCCGAATGAGGGTGGTAATAGGGTGTGTGTGCCCTAGCCCTAGTGCGCCCATATACTGACTTGACACCGTGTGCTCTTGCCACTATTCATTGGTGCCCAGAGACCCTCTTCCCCTTTTCCCTTTTTCCCCTTTTCTCCTTCCCCTACCGGTCGTGTCCCTCCAAGTCTGCATCTCGTGTCCGTAACTTATTTCCAAGCTTCCGTTGGGGAGAGTCACACTCCGTGTGGGCACCAAACCCCACCCCCTTGGCCCTGGACTGGTGGAGACGTCCCTCACTTCGTCTGCCTGCTTTTTTTTTGTTTCCGGTGCATCGGCTGACGAAACTGTGACCCACAGCACAGTGAGATCGACTGGACTGAACGAGGCCCAACGAGACCTGCGAGTGGAAGTGGAAGCTGAATGGAAACGTCAATCATTGTGGTTGCAACAAACCAAGTAGACACATAATTTAATTTTAGCAAGCGCAAGCATTGGCATTGGCATGGCCAGGCCAGCCCGAAATCCCGGCCTCGTCCTCACGGTGGTTGATTTATCCAAGGATGAAGTTCGTTCGGTGACAGCTGACGCACCATCAATGGCGTCAGTGGCCTTTCATCCGAGGCTGGATGAATTTCGTCGCCCAATGAGTGAGGCCGAAGTAGCGGACGTCAGTTGGTACGGGGAGGAGCTGAGGAGCTGAGGAGCGGGGATGAAAGAAATTTCCAGCACTGGCTGTAAGCTCCGTCTGGTGAGAACGAGTGGGCCGCAATACGAAGAACCCGAAACTTACTAGTAAATGCGAGGACCCGGAACCAGTTACGAAGAGTGAGAACGCGAAAGGAGAAGCCCAGCTAGCAGCGCGTCTGGCGTCGTCAGTGCATCGCTCCGCCTTCGTCTTCCCCGTCGTCGTCGTCGTCGTCGTCAGGATCGTCGTCGTCGTCGCGGGGCATCGTCGAGGTGCTTTTGGTGGAGCCCCTACAGCAGCACTTCGTCCCTCTGACTTGATTGTGTGTGTGTGTGTGTGTGTGTGTGTCTGTCTGTGTTCGGAGAGTTTTCGGGGCTTGGGGTTGGAATAAAACTGGCAGTTTGGGGCGCAGCTTCGAAGCTCCCGAGCAGAAGCCGGACGGATCTGGGGTGGGAGCGGGTGGATCCAGCAGCGCGAGAGATATGAGGAAGACGGGGTTCGCGAGAATTGGAGAAGGGGAGACGCCAGACAGGAAGTGCTAGCAGTGCTGTGCAGCAACAGGGGGGAAGGTGAGGGCGGAAAACAGGGGCACTTTGCGTGGGGCGTGGCAATGGCCGTGACGGACAATGCCGGGATAGGGCTTACCATGGGCATGGCGCAGCTGTCATTGGGTCGGAACTATCCGATGATTGCCATGGAGGCCAAAGAAAACGGGCACCCCGATCAGCTCTACGATCCGCACCACGCCACACCGCTCTTGGAACAGCAAGGCCAGGCTCAACAACAGTACGACCAGCAGCTCCAACAGCAAGCGCAGGGACAGCAGCACCAATCCTACAATCATCAGCACCAGAGCCAGCAGCACGGCAATCCGTCGGGTGTGGCGCAAAATCAACAGCAGGTGGCCTCATCATCGGGGGTGCAGCATGCGGGGCGAGCGAACGGCTTGAATGGGCACGTGAAGGCAGAGAGCGCGGGCGACGACGAGGAGTTGCGCAGCAATGGCAGCAACAACAGCATGCGGGAGCTGGAGGACCTGCTCACGAAGCTGAATCCGCTGGCCAAGGAGTTCGTGCCTCCTTCGCTCACGGACGCCAGCGCCACCGCGACGTCGTCCGGGGCGTCGTCCAAGGGGCAGACGCGCAAGGTAGGGCGTGACCTCCCGAGTGATCGTGGATTAGGCGTGCAATTAGGGAGGGGATTAGGACGCATGCGGGGAGTGGGGGTTGGGGATTAATCTTGGGCCTCCGCTGGCATGGCTTGTGTTGGGGATGTTGGTGATCTCGTTGGGAGTGGGCGTTATCTGATCCGCGGTGTTTGTTGCCATGTGGTAGAAGAAGAATGGCTACAGCCAGGGCAACAAGCGGCGAGTGAACAGTCGCACGAGTCGTGCGCAGCGCGAGGACAGCATCCGCAGGACCGTTTACGTGTCGGACATCGACCAGCAGGTACGGATCTCGCTCGCTTTGGGGTCGCTCGGCCGATCGCGAGGCGTTGTTGTTTTTGCTTTAGGGTGGCCACGGGTCTCCAATTGCCAGATCCAATCCAATTGGGGTGAACATTGCGTTGGAGGGTTCAAGAAAACGCAATGCCGCCAGGGTTTGGTCACCGTACGGAGGGTGCGCGACGCAATTACCGCGAGTGTCTGTTCGCGTGATCTCGTTAATTAGTGTTTCTCTTTCGATTTATTGGTCGATTCCGAGATCGCTGCGAGAGGTTACTTGGGATTGGCGGGTTTGGCAGAGGAATTGAAGCTGGGGTGCACAAGAAGAGCAGTTGATTGCCGACATTGTGGAGTGTAGAGGGTGCGCATGTAGCAGAAGAGCTTGGTATCGGCACAGTGGGGTAGATCTCAATTCGAGCAAGTCCTTAGTTGGCAGGATCCTCGCCGGGTTCCTCTGAGATGATTGTATATTGGATGGGTGGCTGTGCGTGAGTTGGTGGCAGGCCCGGCCTTCTGTTTCGAAGCGGGTTTGGCAGATGGAAGATACTGTAATGTATAGGAATAGTGTAGTGCTTTGGTTTTGTGCAAGCGACAGCGCTTGATGAGTTTGATACGAGCAACTGCAACCCTCGTCCCAGGCCTGTCGTTCGGTTGCATTGTGGACACTGATGGCATTATTGAACGGGTATTTTTGGTTGTGGTGTGCTAGGTCACAGAGGAGCAACTGGCAGCCCTGTTCATCACTTGTGGCCAGGTAAAGCACAGTCGCCTTTGGTACGGGTTCCATTTGGTTACCTTGAAATTGATAATCGTGAGAAGGCCATGGGAGTTCCCGTAGCTATGATGTAATCAGCGGTTCTGGTTTTGGACGTTGTTTTTTAGTAGCGTAGGTGGAAGTGTTAGTTTCTTTAACCCATCCTCGGAGTTCGAGGATCCGGAATGGTGGTATTCTTGAATAAATGGGTGGGGCGCGCAAATTAGGTCGTAGAGGTGTGGGGGATGTTTGTGAGGACTGCAAATTGTAGGCTGTGTGAAGAAGGATTCCAGGTGTTGGGTTCACAGCCATGAATTTTCTAACTGGGGTTTGTGCGAGGGTCAGGTGGTGGATTGCCGTGTGTGCGGGGATCCGAACTCCGTGCTTCGATTCGCTTTCGTGGAGTTCACGGACGAAGGTATGTGTTTTCTAATTTCGTTCGGCAGGACACAACTGTAAACCCTGAGAACTTCTTTTCAGTTTCCACGACGAGTAGCTATAACTGTGTCGAGAAGCATGTTCTTCATGGCACATGTGTTTTGAGTTCGGTGCCGTGTTGATGCCCAGACGGTGCCCGGGCCGCGTTGAGCCTGGCCGGGACGATGTTGGGATATTACCCGGTGCGAGTGCTTCCATCGAAGACGGCGATCGTGCCTGTGAATCCGACCTTTCTGCCTCGGGTACGGGATTCCTTTGTGTGGAAGAGTGGGAATGTTGCCATTAATGTGAGCCCCTGAGAGTAGTATGGAGCATGGTGTCGACAGATCTTATGTTTGAGATGTTCGCGGGAGAGAGATTTGTGAGGTGCTTTGAAAGGGGAGGAAGTGCAACCACTCGACCACTCAGGGGTGGTGGTCAGTGGAACTGGTCGTGAGGTCCAACAGTGGGTCTGATATGATTCTGGGCATTTTGATGTGCAGTCCGAAGACGAGCGCGAGATGTGTGCACGCACCATTTACTGTACAAATATTGACAAGAAGGTGAAGTGGAGTGGAACAAGCCTGTGGGTTGTATGCTGCCGGTGGCAAGCTTTGTTGTTTATTGGAATAGGGAATCGTGGATGGATGATGTGGAAGGTTGGGTAGTGATGTTAGGATGGGCCGCGTTGTGAGTGGTTTCGGTGTTGTTGGGCTGATGAGGTTGAGAGTGTGTGTGTATTGGCGGGGCCTCTGAGCGAGCAGTGACTTGATGCAGGTGTCGCAGGCCGATGTAAAGCTCTTCTTCGAGTCATTGTGTGGCGAGGTAAGGCTGCGACGTTCTTCGGTGCTGGTTGTGTGTGTGGGGTGGGGTGAGGGGGTGACGGGGATGCGATAAATGGTGGTTTTCATGTATTGTCCACCCGGTAGGGGCCGTTCGTTGCTTGGGTGCCCCATGTGACAATAATGTGGTGCGTGTGTGTGTGTTTAGGTTGCCCGGTTGAGACTTTTGGGAGACTATCATCACTCTACTCGCATAGCTTTCGTGGAGTTTGTGATGGTGAGTTTCGGCGTTCTTGGATTGTTTCTTGATGGGATGCGATGTGGTGCCGGGTGGGAGACTGAGAGTGGTTGGCACACAGATTGGCCAGGGGTTCTTGGTGGGTTCTGGGTCAGTAGCCGTCGTTACTAGGTTCTTGATCAGGATGGACGGAGAGGAACCTTGGGGTTTTGGACAGAGGGTGATGAACTATGTATGATGGGGGAGCGATTTTCATTTCTCAGAACTGTTGTTGTAGAAGTAGCATTGGTTGTTAGCATGTCTGAATAGGGAAGTGCAGAGGTCGTCGTTTGCAAGATGGATTGAGCCAAAGTGGTCTCCTCCATGTGGGTGTGTGGCAGGCGGAGAGCGCAATGGCGGCTTTGAATTGCAGTGGTGCCATCTTGGGTTCCCTTCCAATCAGGTGGGTGCAGCTTCCTGGTGTCCTTCTCCTGTTTTGAGATGAGACCGAGACTGCAGTAGAGAGTGACGGTGTGGTCTGTTTGGCGGTAGTGGGCCCCTTTTGCTGATGCGTTGGTGCCTGGGTTTTCCTCCTGCTGCAGAGTGAGCCCGTCGAAGACTCCAGTGCGTCCGCGGTCGCCACGGGCCCCTTTGCACTGACGGCCAGGCGGGGAGGCACGAAGGAAGAACCTGTGAGCGGCGTCGCGGTGCGTCCGCGTGAGCGGCAGGGTTTTAGAATCTGCTGTTTGCGGCTTCCTGACTGACGACGTCGTGGCGCGGGCGACGGGCCCAGATGTGACTGTGACTACATTGGGAGACTGTAGAAGAGAGTCGGAAGAGCTGGAGGCAGGAGCCAGCTCGTAGAATGGCCGGAGGGCGGCGGGGTGTGTGTCTGCCCGTGAAGCTGCGCGGAGTCGCGGGCGTCCTCGCCGTCCCTTCGGCCCATCCCTGCCAACACGATTATTCATGTGCTTTCCAGAGCTCTACTGCGGCAGAGCCGTTGTCTGCACAGGCACTAGCTTGCCAGCGCCCCGGTTGTTCCCGGGGCCGGGCCCCTACGCGAGGGAGGCTGGCTGCTCGCTGCTGGCTCTCATGACAGGGCTGTGCTCGGACGTCTTAGTGTAGCAAGTGTGAGCAAGCAAGCCACGGGAAGAAGTACCTCAGAGTCTTGCTACGCGGCCTTGTATTTCCTACTGTTGGTGCGACCCCTGCCTGGACAGGTGGCCACGGAGGGCCCCGGAGCAGCCGGCGGGGGTCCCACATTTGTTCTGAGCAATAGCAGCAGCCTCGTTCCTCACAGTCGAGAGACCTCTGGCTAGTTCCCACAGCAAATAATGGATTCCTATCCGCCATGCCTAAGGCTTTATTTTTTAAACTAATTTATCCCGCCTCACACCACTTTTGCAATTCCACCATCGCGCCGCTCTTCGCGTCTGCCGGGACTGCACGCACTTTGCCGGCGTTTTTGGTACTTGAAGGTTTGTCAGTTTCGTGTTGTTGAGTTATGTATTTACGGGACGCTTTTGGCTTTCAGTTTTCAAGTTTTCCTTTGGCGTCTTTGCTGCATATAATGTGTCGTCAGTTTCTGCTATCCATCTTTGTTGACGTTTTTTTCAATTTCCTGGTGTTTTTACGAATGAACGAATCCGGTCCTTTTAATTTATTTATTTCTCGTCTAACGTCGTCAGTTCTAGCTTACGGACCGTACAAAATGACGAATGTGTAGTCGTCCTCGTCATACAGTTTGTAAGTAATTACAAGTGCTCCGATTTCCAATGCATACAAGAATGTCAAAGAGGGCTTGCTTTTGCGGCTGCCAATGCCATTCTCGCTGCATTGGGCACGAGTCAGTCCGTGCTCCAGGGTCAACGACCATTTCAGGAAAACACCTCAGTTCGGTTCAATTTGAAACGCTCAGATCGTGACAGTCGCGATTATCACTTTAAAAATACACAAACACGAGGAAGTTGCAACTTGCAAGCTATGTCCGCAACATAGTCACAACAGTGACCATGAAAGACTTCATCCTCCGAAGACTCGACACCAATGTCAACACAGAAAGCAGTAGGTACCGACTACACCGGCAATGAAACGTAATGACGTGATCTGCCTACACAAACACGAGGAGAAGCAATACGAACTCGTCGAGCTCAAACCAAGCACGGAAACCTCCAACCACATGTTTTTGTTATTGAGTTTCTTTGAGGATTCATTGGTTTTATTTGCATGGAGGTGATTAGATGAAATGGTTGTCTACAACCTAATACCTTACCGAGTCCTTTCAACTCCATGTAAGTTGACAAATAGTCACTTAATTGGTTCCTAATTACTATTAACAGTTACAGTTTAGATAAACTCAGATCCACTTGAGCTATAGATATTGATTTTATAGTTTTTTCTCTTTGGAGTTTCAATAGTTAAACTTTCATTGAGATAAAGTGTAGGCATCATCTCTTGACTTGTATCACATTAGTCAATACAGTTCACCTCGCATTTAGTTGAAGTGTAAGAACTCAATTGCTCTAAAAGTTGTTTACAATCCAGTGTTCAGTAGAAGTCCATAAAATCCATACTCCTAATTCTTGTACTTGCATCACACCAAGTAAAAAACAAGAAATACAATTGAGATCAGAATAGACATGACGAAAATTAAAGAAATTGTAGAAAATATTGCCTTATGCACGTACTCGTTCCATCTTTACTTGACTAAAATAATATGTTAATGCAAGCATTCATAGGTGCATAAATAGTGCAGGTGCGGTCAACTTACTCCCCAACTATATCTACACTAATACAGTGCTCTGTGGAATCCCTGGAGATCAAGCGTTGATCAGGGATCATGAGTAGAGCTTTGTCATCGAAGGTATTACCAGCAGCGTCAATCATTAATAGAACTGTACCCACTGTTGCCGAACCTTCGGAGTCAAACAGGCGAGCAATATCTGTCAATAAGTTCACTGCAAACAGTGCAAAGACCACTTGAGCAGAGTTCCAGACTCCTTGCAAGTAACTGTACGTGCTTTTGTTCCTTTTATCATGTTTTTTCATGTTTTCAGGGGAACAGCATTGGCTACCGGTATTTGAAAACCGAAAATTGAAGAACTGATAGTAACTTACTGTATGCAGATGAGTGTGTTCAAAATTTGGGAGCAGAATTTATTGGGCTATGAATACTTATTCTGGCAACAAGGTTCCACCCACAATATCAGTGTGGAACCTTAGTGGTTGTGGTAATCTAAGCCTTTTGTGTTTGATTTTCTCTGCATGGAAATGCAACATTCCTTGCGGCCATTGTGCTTGCAAATGCTGCAAGAAAGTCACCTTTCTGAACGCCTTCAGGACAAACTGATTCGAGGACCTCAGAATCCTATCCCATTGTTTTTGACCATTCCAATCCATTCAGTAGCCTCAAAAAGCTTTGCTTGCCCACCTTCTACAAACTTCTTGCCCATCAACCATTTACCATAACTCCCTTCACCTTCACCACAAGTCATCAAGAAAGTACCTCATGGAGATTCAAAGTCCAGAAAAGCTCCACGTTGCTCACTTCTGCCACTTCATTGTTAGAATCTATCTCCACCACTTGGGTCCCATGACTCTTGGACTTTTCAGTACTTTCCTCATTCCATCCCTCAAGACAGCTGACAAAGCTTCCACCCTCCATCCGCTCCATGGAGCTCTCACAGGGTCACAAAAGATTGGTGGCGATGTCATGCTTGGTTTCAATTGCAAGTTTGCTTGAGCCGCTTGATTCACCCATTGCACAAGAATACGAGCCTTAGCACGACTCTTTCAACAACAATAGCATCCGTCCACATTCACTTGGAGTTCGAAAGTGCTTCTGAATGCCCACGTGCTTCAAACTCACTGGCTTCACGTCTCACTGTGCCCACAACATACGTACAAATTTTAGGCTTCCACAGAGCTGCACTAAAAAGAGCTCAGATTGAGAGATGTTTCGCAACTTCTGTGAGACATACTATATGCGACACCAATGGCGGTAATGATCCAAAATCAAAATATCCGAACCCACTTCTTGTACAAGTGCAGATCAAGAAAGTTTACATATGTAGCGATTGAAACATCCAACAAAAATGAAGCCCACGACACGAAGACCGGGAGCTGGTTCAAATCGTTATAGAAACCCCAAGTTCAAATCAGAACTCTCGCAACAAGCAGTCGGGAGATATAAACCAGGCAATCCATGGGGATTCCACCCACCCACTAACCCACGATTCAAAGAAGGAGATGTGCCAGGGAACAAGTACATGCTCAGAAACGAATCCCAGAGAGAAACTTGTAATTTGGTACTGTACCTGGAAATGCAAGCTGCGCTAGAACTCACCTCCACGCGCACCCCAATTAGAGAGCCCCAACCTCATTGTACGCTACCAAGCATCTCCTTCTCAACACATTCCCGCACGCGGCGACTAAGCTAGCCGCACCGGTATTCATTTCAGCACGACAATATAGGAGTCTTCATGATAACTTCACTCACTGTTTAGGAAGCTCACGTATTGTTTCTCCTCGTGTTTGTGTAGGCAGATCACGTCATTACGTTTCATTGCCGGTGTAGTCGGTACCTACTGCTTTCTGTGTTGACATTGGTGTCGAGTCTTCGGAGGATGAAGTCTTTCATGGTCACTGTTGTGACTATGTTGCGGACATAGCTTGCAAGTTGCAACTTCCTCGTGTTTGTGTATTTTTAAAGTGATAATCGCGACTGTCACGATCTGAGCGTTTCAAATTGAACCGAACTGAGGTGTTTTCCTGAAATGGTCGTTGACCCTGGAGCACGGACTGACTCGTGCCCAATGCAGCGAGAATGGCATTGGCAGCCGCAAAAGCAAGCCCTCTTTGACATTCTTGTATGCATTGGAAATCGGAGCACTTGTAATTACTTACAAACTGTATGACGAGGACGACTACACATTCGTCATTTTGTACGGTCCGTAAGCTAGAACTGACGACGTTAGACGAGAAATAAATAAATTAAAAGGACCGGATTCGTTCATTCGTAAAAACACCAGGAAATTGAAAAAAACGTCAACAAAGATGGATAGCAGAAACTGACGACACATTATATGCAGCAAAGACGCCAAAGGAAAACTTGAAAACTGAAAGCCAAAAGCGTCCCGTAAATACATAACTCAACAACACGAAACTGACAAACCTTCAAGTACCAAAAACGCCGGCAAAGTGCGTGCAGTCCCGGCAGACGCGAAGAGCGGCGCGATGGTGGAATTGCAAAAGTGGTGTGAGGCGGGATAAATTAGTTTAAAAAATAAAGCCTTAGGCATGGCGGATAGGAATCCATTATTTGCTGTGGGAACTAGCCAGAGGTCTCTCGACTGTGAGGAACGAGGCTGCTGCTATTGCTCAGAACAAATGTGGGACCCCCGCCGGCTGCTCCGGGGCCCTCCGTGGCCACCTGTCCAGGCAGGGGTCGCACCAACAGTAGGAAATACAAGGCCGCGTAGCAAGACTCTGAGGTACTTCTTCCCGTGGCTTGCTTGCTCACACTTGCTACACTAAGACGTCCGAGCACAGCCCTGTCATGAGAGCCAGCAGCGAGCAGCCAGCCTCCCTCGCGTAGGGGCCCGGCCCCGGGAACAACCGGGGCGCTGGCAAGCTAGTGCCTGTGCAGACAACGGCTCTGCCGCAGTAGAGCTCTGGAAAGCACATGAATAATCGTGTTGGCAGGGATGGGCCGAAGGGACGGCGAGGACGCCCGCGACTCCGCGCAGCTTCACGGGCAGACACACACCCCGCCGCCCTCCGGCCATTCTACGAGCTGGCTCCTGCCTCCAGCTCTTCCGACTCTCTTCTACAGTCTCCCAATGTAGTCACAGTCACATCTGGGCCCGTCGCCCGCGCCACGACGTCGTCAGTCAGGAAGCCGCAAACAGCAGATTCTAAAACCCTGCCGCTCACGCGGACGCACCGCGACGCCGCTCACAGGTTCTTCCTTCGTGCCTCCCCGCCTGGCCGTCAGTGCAAAGGGGCCCGTGGCGACCGCGGACGCACTGGAGTCTTCGACGGGCTCACTCTGCAGCAGGAGGAAAACCCAGGCACCAACGCATCAGCAAAAGGGGCCCACTACCGCCAAACAGACCACACCGTCACTCTCTACTGCAGTCTCGGTCTCATCTCAAAACAGGAGAAGGACACCAGGAAGCTGCACCCACCTGATTGGAAGGGAACCCAAGATGGCACCACTGCAATTCAAAGCCGCCATTGCGCTCTCCGCCTGCCACACACCCACATGGAGGAGACCACTTTGGCTCAATCCATCTTGCAAACGACGACCTCTGCACTTCCCTATTCAGACATGCTAACAACCAATGCTACTTCTACAACAACAGTTCTGAGAAATGAAAATCGCTCCCCCATCATACATAGTTCATCACCCTCTGTCCAAAACCCCAAGGTTCCTCTCCGTCCATCCTGATCAAGAACCTAGTAACGACGGCTACTGACCCAGAACCCACCAAGAACCCCTGGCCAATCTGTGTGCCAACCACTCTCAGTCTCCCACCCGGCACCACATCGCATCCCATCAAGAAACAATCCAAGAACGCCGAAACTCACCATCACAAACTCCACGAAAGCTATGCGAGTAGAGTGATGATAGTCTCCCAAAAGTCTCAACCGGGCAACCTAAACACACACACACGCACCACATTATTGTCACATGGGGCACCCAAGCAACGAACGGCCCCTACCGGGTGGACAATACATGAAAACCACCATTTATCGCATCCCCGTCACCCCCTCACCCCACCCCACACACACAACCAGCACCGAAGAACGTCGCAGCCTTACCTCGCCACACAATGACTCGAAGAAGAGCTTTACATCGGCCTGCGACACCTGCATCAAGTCACTGCTCGCTCAGAGGCCCCGCCAATACACACACACTCTCAACCTCATCAGCCCAACAACACCGAAACCACTCACAACGCGGCCCATCCTAACATCACTACCCAACCTTCCACATCATCCATCCACGATTCCCTATTCCAATAAACAACAAAGCTTGCCACCGGCAGCATACAACCCACAGGCTTGTTCCACTCCACTTCACCTTCTTGTCAATATTTGTACAGTAAATGGTGCGTGCACACATCTCGCGCTCGTCTTCGGACTGCACATCAAAATGCCCAGAATCATATCAGACCCACTGTTGGACCTCACGACCAGTTCCACTGACCACCACCCCTGAGTGGTCGAGTGGTTGCACTTCCTCCCCTTTCAAAGCACCTCACAAATCTCTCTCCCGCGAACATCTCAAACATAAGATCTGTCGACACCATGCTCCATACTACTCTCAGGGGCTCACATTAATGGCAACATTCCCACTCTTCCACACAAAGGAATCCCGTACCCGAGGCAGAAAGGTCGGATTCACAGGCACGATCGCCGTCTTCGATGGAAGCACTCGCACCGGGTAATATCCCAACATCGTCCCGGCCAGGCTCAACGCGGCCCGGGCACCGTCTGGGCATCAACACGGCACCGAACTCAAAACACATGTGCCATGAAGAACATGCTTCTCGACACAGTTATAGCTACTCGTCGTGGAAACTGAAAAGAAGTTCTCAGGGTTTACAGTTGTGTCCTGCCGAACGAAATTAGAAAACACATACCTTCGTCCGTGAACTCCACGAAAGCGAATCGAAGCACGGAGTTCGGATCCCCGCACACACGGCAATCCACCACCTGACCCTCGCACAAACCCCAGTTAGAAAATTCATGGCTGTGAACCCAACACCTGGAATCCTTCTTCACACAGCCTACAATTTGCAGTCCTCACAAACATCCCCCACACCTCTACGACCTAATTTGCGCGCCCCACCCATTTATTCAAGAATACCACCATTCCGGATCCTCGAACTCCGAGGATGGGTTAAAGAAACTAACACTTCCACCTACGCTACTAAAAAACAACGTCCAAAACCAGAACCGCTGATTACATCATAGCTACGGGAACTCCCATGGCCTTCTCACGATTATCAATTTCAAGGTAACCAAATGGAACCCGTACCAAAGGCGACTGTGCTTTACCTGGCCACAAGTGATGAACAGGGCTGCCAGTTGCTCCTCTGTGACCTAGCACACCACAACCAAAAATACCCGTTCAATAATGCCATCAGTGTCCACAATGCAACCGAACGACAGGCCTGGGACGAGGGTTGCAGTTGCTCGTATCAAACTCATCAAGCGCTGTCGCTTGCACAAAACCAAAGCACTACACTATTCCTATACATTACAGTATCTTCCATCTGCCAAACCCGCTTCGAAACAGAAGGCCGGGCCTGCCACCAACTCACGCACAGCCACCCATCCAATATACAATCATCTCAGAGGAACCCGGCGAGGATCCTGCCAACTAAGGACTTGCTCGAATTGAGATCTACCCCACTGTGCCGATACCAAGCTCTTCTGCTACATGCGCACCCTCTACACTCCACAATGTCGGCAATCAACTGCTCTTCTTGTGCACCCCAGCTTCAATTCCTCTGCCAAACCCGCCAATCCCAAGTAACCTCTCGCAGCGATCTCGGAATCGACCAATAAATCGAAAGAGAAACACTAATTAACGAGATCACGCGAACAGACACTCGCGGTAATTGCGTCGCGCACCCTCCGTACGGTGACCAAACCCTGGCGGCATTGCGTTTTCTTGAACCCTCCAACGCAATGTTCACCCCAATTGGATTGGATCTGGCAATTGGAGACCCGTGGCCACCCTAAAGCAAAAACAACAACGCCTCGCGATCGGCCGAGCGACCCCAAAGCGAGCGAGATCCGTACCTGCTGGTCGATGTCCGACACGTAAACGGTCCTGCGGATGCTGTCCTCGCGCTGCGCACGACTCGTGCGACTGTTCACTCGCCGCTTGTTGCCCTGGCTGTAGCCATTCTTCTTCTACCACATGGCAACAAACACCGCGGATCAGATAACGCCCACTCCCAACGAGATCACCAACATCCCCAACACAAGCCATGCCAGCGGAGGCCCAAGATTAATCCCCAACCCCCACTCCCCGCATGCGTCCTAATCCCCTCCCTAATTGCACGCCTAATCCACGATCACTCGGGAGGTCACGCCCTACCTTGCGCGTCTGCCCCTTGGACGACGCCCCGGACGACGTCGCGGTGGCGCTGGCGTCCGTGAGCGAAGGAGGCACGAACTCCTTGGCCAGCGGATTCAGCTTCGTGAGCAGGTCCTCCAGCTCCCGCATGCTGTTGTTGCTGCCATTGCTGCGCAACTCCTCGTCGTCGCCCGCGCTCTCTGCCTTCACGTGCCCATTCAAGCCGTTCGCTCGCCCCGCATGCTGCACCCCCGATGATGAGGCCACCTGCTGTTGATTTTGCGCCACACCCGACGGATTGCCGTGCTGCTGGCTCTGGTGCTGATGATTGTAGGATTGGTGCTGCTGTCCCTGCGCTTGCTGTTGGAGCTGCTGGTCGTACTGTTGTTGAGCCTGGCCTTGCTGTTCCAAGAGCGGTGTGGCGTGGTGCGGATCGTAGAGCTGATCGGGGTGCCCGTTTTCTTTGGCCTCCATGGCAATCATCGGATAGTTCCGACCCAATGACAGCTGCGCCATGCCCATGGTAAGCCCTATCCCGGCATTGTCCGTCACGGCCATTGCCACGCCCCACGCAAAGTGCCCCTGTTTTCCGCCCTCACCTTCCCCCCTGTTGCTGCACAGCACTGCTAGCACTTCCTGTCTGGCGTCTCCCCTTCTCCAATTCTCGCGAACCCCGTCTTCCTCATATCTCTCGCGCTGCTGGATCCACCCGCTCCCACCCCAGATCCGTCCGGCTTCTGCTCGGGAGCTTCGAAGCTGCGCCCCAAACTGCCAGTTTTATTCCAACCCCAAGCCCCGAAAACTCTCCGAACACAGACAGACACACACACACACACACACAATCAAGTCAGAGGGACGAAGTGCTGCTGTAGGGGCTCCACCAAAAGCACCTCGACGATGCCCCGCGACGACGACGACGATCCTGACGACGACGACGACGACGACGACGACGACGACGACGACGGGGAAGACGAAGGCGGAGCGATGCACTGACGACGCCAGACGCGCTGCTAGCTGGGCTTCTCCTTTCGCGTTCTCACTCTTCGTAACTGGTTCCGGGTCCTCGCATTTACTAGTAAGTTTCGGGTTCTTCGTATTGCGGCCCACTCGTTCTCACCAGACGGAGCTTACAGCCAGTGCTGGAAATTTCTTTCATCCCCGCTCCTCAGCTCCTCAGCTCCTCCCCGTACCAACTGACGTCCGCTACTTCGGCCTCACTCATTGGGCGACGAAATTCATCCAGCCTCGGATGAAAGGCCACTGACGCCATTGATGGTGCGTCAGCTGTCACCGAACGAACTTCATCCTTGGATAAATCAACCACCGTGAGGACGAGGCCGGGATTTCGGGCTGGCCTGGCCATGCCAATGCCAATGCTTGCGCTTGCTAAAATTAAATTATGTGTCTACTTGGTTTGTTGCAACCACAATGATTGACGTTTCCATTCAGCTTCCACTTCCACTCGCAGGTCTCGTTGGGCCTCGTTCAGTCCAGTCGATCTCACTGTGCTGTGGGTCACAGTTTCGTCAGCCGATGCACCGGAAACAAAAAAAAAGCAGGCAGACGAAGTGAGGGACGTCTCCACCAGTCCAGGGCCAAGGGGGTGGGGTTTGGTGCCCACACGGAGTGTGACTCTCCCCAACGGAAGCTTGGAAATAAGTTACGGACACGAGATGCAGACTTGGAGGGACACGACCGGTAGGGGAAGGAGAAAAGGGGAAAAAGGGAAAAGGGGAAGAGGGTCTCTGGGCACCAATGAATAGTGGCAAGAGCACACGGTGTCAAGTCAGTATATGGGCGCACTAGGGCTAGGGCACACACACCCTATTACCACCCTCATTCGGAATCTAAGGATCTATCTCGGGACCAAGTTCAAGAGGGGCACATATTTTTCAAAGGGCGCACGCTGGTTTCACAGATCTAACCCCCAAGTGGAATTATAATTTTCCGACTCGAAATCGTCATTGATGCGAATTTTTGAAGGGGCCTACCCCAAAATGACAAAACCACTCACAGTAGAGTGGGGCCAAAAACTGTCTACTAAACAACCCATTCATCACTGCCTTACCATGTACCTATTTGTTCCCACCCATGAAGGGTTGACACATTATCTCTTTTGACCGATTAATGCGTTGAAATTGTCACAAAATAAATGAACTTGGATTTCGGATGTTGTAGTAGTCACCGGAATAGGGGCCAAAACCAAGGACATGGAATTGGGCAGTGAATGGTGATGGGCTTGTTTACCTTATTCAACGGTGCCCAAAGTTCACCTTTCCTACCAACAGGGAAGCTTTGTGAGACTTTGGTGGTGATGGTGATTGGACGTCCTAGCCAAAATGTATCCATTAGCACTCGAGTTCCCACCAATGAAGGATTGACACGTTATCTCTTTTGACCAATTAATGCATTAAAATTGTCACAAAAAAATGAATGGATTTTGGATGTTGTAGTAGTCAACGGAATAGGGGCCAAAATTAAAGAAACGGAATTCGGCAATGAATGGTGATGGGTTGGTTCACCTTATTCGATAGTGCCCAAAGATCACCCTTCCTACCAATGGCAAAGCTTTGTGAGACTTTGGTGGTGGTGGTTATGGTAATCAGGCGTCCTAGCTAAAATGTTATTATGCTCATTAAATAATGGGTAAGCGAAGAAACTTCGGGTAGTAAGTCCTAAGTTCCTCTCCCTCTCTCTTGTCAAAACCTAGCAAGAAAGTAATAAACTTGATGTACCCTACATGAAGGTCAAACTTTGGCATAGAAATTAAGTCATTTTTGTCAAACCTTGACATACAATAGCATGCAATGGTATAAAAAAAACAATGGGCAATGCAAAACTCTCATTGTAAGAAGAGTCAATTAGGTTCAATTTTTTCTCTCTAACTTCAACCAATATAATCTTCCAATGTACATGGTCCAAGTTTTCTAATTTTTATTTTCTTCATTCTTTTATTGAGGGCTTGCACAGTTTTGTATGGTTGGAATTCCAAATATAGTAATTTTCTTAGATTTTGGCTCAATGCCCTAATAAAGACAACTTTAGACAACTTCCTCTTGAAACATATCAAGATCCTTAGTTTAAGGATAAAACCATTTAGCTTTCAAACAAGTGATTGTTTTAATTCTTTAAAAGACATTTTGAAATTTGCTAAATTTATGATATTTCTGGATGTTTTCTTTGTTTGGGAATGCAAGATTTTTGAGTCTCTTTTAGAAAGCGGATTTAAGTTTTCATTTTAATAGATATGATAGTTTTCAACCTGATCTTTTTTAATAATATTAGAATATATAAATTAAATTCCACATGCTTTAATTTTTTTAATTTTGAAGTTGTGATATCTTTATGAGTATACAATGAAAAAAGTAAAATTGTTTTGATTATATAGATCTCACAAATGGTAAAGTATTTGAAATTTTGAAGTTTTTGAATGTATTCAATATGAATTTGAAATTAAGATCATGTGGTTATAATTTTCATTTTTTTACAGATTTTCCCATCCCAAAATCTTGATCCCAAGGTGGCCATTTTCTATGTTTGGGGGGCTCAAATTCAAAGGGTTAAATATTTTAACATGCTTCACTATACACGGTGATAATGTAACATTAGAAAACTTTTTTGAAACCATGCCAAATCCTCAAAGTACAAATGAATTTATAAAACAATATTTTATTAGATTTGTTTCACATTGCAAGTCATGTTCTATGCTCTATTTTACAAATTGGGTTTTCAAAACTACAAAAATGTCATGAACATCATATGAATTTTACAAATAGCATAACTTGTATTTTTCTAAGTTAAATTATTAGTAAGATTCATGATTAATATTTATACGAGATACTAGTAATGTAATAAATTTTAGTGATGATCCTTAGGTCAAAACTCATTTATCTAATATTGTTTGTATATGGGAAAAAAATTCTTTCATACTGTCAAATATAGGTTCTAATTGATTTTTCACAACTAAAGTGTCATAATTGAAGACACAACATAACTTGCTAAAAATGACTTTATCTTTTGGAACCATCTTTGTCTACCCTTTTACCTACGTTTTATTTTTCAATTAAATATAACCATGAAAGGTTGTATTTTCTCAAGACCAACCAAAATTTGAGATTTGAAGGATTTTTGAGCCAAAAGATTTATTTGAAAAATTAAAAATTATTATCAATTTATAAAAAATAAAAAAATAAAAAAAATAAAAAGTGTTTTCTTCTACTTATTCTAAATACTTTTGAATGTGTTTTCAATGATATAAATTTTAATTTTTAATTGCAAATGAGTGAAAAGATAGAATTATTTTTGTGAAGCATAAGACATAAGATCTATGATGAATGAATTCTTAATTTACACTTTTAGCTATAGAATGGTTGAGAATTATAATTAATATTACATTGTCAACAATCAATGCTAGAATATCAACTATTTGTGGTCAAATAATTTTGACAAGGTCAACTAAAATCATCAAATTAAAACCCTCAAGGACATTGCCATAGGGTCAAGCATAATTTCTAATTTCAACATAGCCTCTTAAATTTTAATCTTATATTTATATTGCATAAAATAATGTGTTGTCTATCATGATAAAAATTCATATTAATTTTTGTGAAAGACTATTATTGTTATAAAATTTGTAGCTAAAAATAAAAATGAAATAACAAAGATTAAAAAAATAATTTTTTTAATTAAAATTTTTCCCATTGGATACAAATAGCAAAGGAAAGTAGTGAAAAATTCTCTATAGTTATATTTTATTTTACTCCTAAATACCATTTGAAATGACCTTCATGCCAATAAATGTTATGACAATGAATTTAGCCTTTATGTAATTGATTGCAAAGGTTTTGATATTTTATCTTTGCAGAAAAACATTCCACAATGATAGATGTTGATTTTTTTTAACTTTAGAAGAAGAATACAATTGTTGTAGCTTATCAAAATAGTATGTGAGATTGAAACTATATTAATTTGAATATATATATTAATATATATATACTAATATACTAATATACTAATATATATATATATATATATTAATATTAATAGAATTCAAGATTTTTTACTGCAAATGAATGTTTAAATGGTCTTTAACTTCACCTTGTCCTTATCCTTCTACATTCACCATCTTAATTATTCTCCTTGTACATTCACTATCCAAAATTAGGGATTGATATTTTGATAAGGTTGATTTCAAGTATAATGGAAGCCACAATATTTAGGGTATTTGAATATACTTTCCACTTTAAAAATGGTCCTATCATAGCCATATCTGAAGTTGAATTGAAGTTGAATTGATGTGCATGTTTGAATAAAAGAGAGGCAATAAATTAATCAATAAACATTTTGGAATGTGACAGTGATTACTTTGAAGTGTCTTAGTGGCCACAATAGGATCATGTACATTTAAGTTTCAAGACAAGCAAAGAGTGCATCAATTGTAGGACTCTGACATTGTAACTACTTCAAAATAATATTGCCCTTATTTTAGGTAACTTAAAATATGAACTTACCATTATAAATTACCAATATAAATTTACTTTCTATTAGTTTGGAGGGAGGGGTTAGATGGCACTTGTAGGCATATCCCTTTAAGAACTCATAACTAATTCATTTTTGTGCAAAAATTATGGTTTCATATCCTAAAACTTTGCATCCTATTTTGCTACATGTAAATTTCTTAGAATAATCCTTCAACTATCTAAAGGGTCAAATCAATTTTTTTGGCTAAAACAATGAGGATTGGCATGTATACCATTCTTACCTTATACATTGCTTAGCCACCCATTGCCATCTAGACTATCTAAATTATTAACCCCTTAACCCGTAAACACCAAGCCGATCACCGTGGAAATCATTTGTTTGGGTACCGTGTGAATTGTTGGCTTAAAAAAAATAAAAAAGCACTCATTGAGAGACAAGCTACTATAGAAGATGTTCCCTTTTCCCACAAAATTTGGAAGATGAATAGTTGCACTTATGTCCTGAATGGAGAGGTTCTTTATCATTCATGGGATGCAAAACATCCACCTCAACGTTTAAGGGTTAAGTTCCTTGACTATGTTTTCACCAAAAAACACTCCAAAATTGTCATTTATAGTACAAGTATCAAATTTTGGAAAGAAAAAAATTTGGACACATGTAACCATAGAATCTTGTAGTATGCTAATTTGAGAAAATGTGAAAAAAATTCAGAAATTTCTACTACATGGATTGCTATGAGCTATGAAATTCATAGTAATCCTTTTGTGTGCGTTGTTTGTAAGCTACTTGGGGGGCTTTGAGGGCTTTTTTTGGACCAGTGTCCTCCCTGGGGGCCCTTCAAAAAACTAGATTGTTGCACTTCACAAGATCACATTTGTATGAAAAAGTGTCCAAAATGGTGATGCATTTTTCATTCATTCTTCAAGGAAAGTTCACTACATGCTTGAAAAAATTCAAATCATTTGGAATTGTATAGCATATAGGAAAAAAACAGTAAGTAGAAAATAAAGAATGATTCAAAATACAAAAAAATAATAAAAATTGAGTAAAAGAAAGGACTTCAAAGTTTATTTTAGAGTAGAGAATCCATAATTGCCTGCAAACTAAAATTCCTTACAACTTTTGACTCATTGATCAAAATGGAATGATTTAAAGCATTCTATGTATACATAAATCTAACTAGCCAATTTCAAATTTTTGTTTTAAAAAAAAGTGATTTTTAAAATTTGCATGGACTACCTATTTATTAAGAAAAAAAGTAACATATTAGGCCATAACTTTTGATTCACATTTTCAAATGTCCTAAATTTTAGTGTACATAAAAGATATTCTTTGTCCACACCTTTGATTAAAGTTTGAGCCAAAAATATGGAAATCTCCAATCACATATACCTATCAAAAGTTGCTATGTTGCCAAATTTTGTAGGATGGTCCTTTAGGGATTATAAGAATCACACAAACATCTTTAGTGATAAATATTGAATAGTAAGGGGAATCCGAGTTGGTGAGAGGTGGTTCAACAAGTTTACTTACAATGTACCAAAAAGATGTGTTCTATTGTATTAGTTACACCCCCCCCCCCCCTTCCGAAAAATCTGAGCTATTAATCGGATTCAAAAAAAATAAAAAGACCCTTCTCCCAACCATCAATGGAGCATCCCATTGAGGAAAAACAAGAGCCTTAGGATCTTGATACAGATACGGTACAGATACAATACAATTGATACTGATACAATATGGATATAGCTATGATACAAAATACAATTTAGATATAGATACAATATAGTACATGATATGGATATGGATACGGGATATGTCCCATATCAAATGCCCCTAGCCCCACTTGAAAATTACAAAGGTGTAGGATGGGGGGTAGCAAAAAAATTATTTTAATTTTAATTATTTAAATTAATTTAAACAATTCAATTCAATTTTTTTTCAATTTGGAAGATGGAAAAATTTTGATTTAATTTTTTTAGCTCATTGTAAACTACATCTTTTGAGTACATTTGTCACAATATACTCAAAAGATGCAGTTTACAATGCAACATGGTTACATATAGTATGTGGTTTGGAGAGTTTCATCAAACTCACTAAAAGATTTCATGCTCACCCTCAAAGCAGAGTAATGCTTCAGTTAATTATATGAAGGTTTAAATCCTATTGTGACTTTCTCTAATGTTTGTATGCAAGATATAAGCTAAAAGCCCTATGTGCGTTTACAATTTGAAAGCACTATACACTAAAAGTAGTACTATATATTAATAATATACATTTAAAATTTAAAATCACGGATGTCCTTTATTGATATATAATAACTACAAAGTGGCACAAAATAGTCACTTGACACAAATATGGAGTCTCTTGCTTTAACATGCAAGCTCTTTACAAAGTATGCGGAGTTTCCCAGTGGACAACCAATTGCAAGAAGTCTTAGACAATTCTTGGTGAAAGGATTAGACACCTTAACACCTAAAAAATGATCAAACACTGTTTTTTGGCAACATAGCAATTTGAAGTAGCTCACTATGAACAAAAAAAAATTCTTTGAAATTTTCACACAAGATGTGTCCAAAGAATAGCTTTTAAGGCCCAATAATTTCCATAACTTTTGACTATATGGTTAAAAAGTTATTGTATGATAAGTAATTTTCATTGATCTTTGGGCATCTCAAAAAATTCTTAAAAAATCAATTTTATATGAAATGAATTTTTTAATTGATTTTCTAAATTTATATATACATGAAAAGCTTTGAATAATTTCATATTGATTAATGAGATGAAAGTTATGAGGAGCTTTAGTTTGTGGGTAGTTATGGAATTTTCACTCTAAAATAAACTTTGAAATCCTTTATTTAACTCAATTTTCTATATTTTTGAAAATGTAAACACTACATGTAGGCTATTTATTACAACATTACAACCATTGGAATTGGTATTTTTCAATTCCATAACTAAATTCTTGTCAATTTAATATTTTGAATCATTCTCTACTTCTTTCCACTTATTATTCTTTCCCTATATATTGTACAATTCCAATGATTTGAATTTTTCAAACATGTAGCCAACTTGCCTTGAAGGATGAATCTAAAAAGTACCCACCATTTTGGACCTTTTTTTCATGCAAACTAGTGTGCTGTGTGCCGTTGCTACAGTTAAAAGCAAAATGAAATTATTTTTCTAATTTTCTTACTCATAAAAACTTTGAAATCCAATATCATTTCTTTCACAAATCCAAACATCATGAAACAAAGCCCATACACCCCTCCTTGCTAAGGGCTTTCTAATAGTACCAAGCACATGACCAAGAGATCTCATAGTATCAAACAAATAATAAAATCAAACAAACAAACAAACAATCTTAATGGATGGATGTGACCTTGTGAAGTACAACTACTCGATTTTTTACTAGGCCTCAAAAAATGATTTTAGTCACTTCAAATGCTAATATCTTGCAATCCACATAGTGGAAATTCTTGGATTTTTTTCCACATTTTTTCAAACTAGCATACTATATACGATTATAGGTGTTCAAAGTTTTTTTTCTTCTAAAATTTGGTACTTGTACGAGAATAATAGTTTTGGAGCAATTTTGGTGAAAATATAGTCCTAAACCTTAGGAGTTAAAGTTTGTTTTGAAGGATTAAGGGTCATATGACTAGTAGGGCTTAGTTGCTATTCTACCCAATTTGATAACATTTTATAACTCAACAATGGTCTAGAAGATATTGTGCCTTTGTAGATGTTTAGAAAAGACTTATTAGTTAATTCAAAGATTGGAGTGGAGTAAAGAGCTATATAAGACAATTTTATTCATTGCTTAGGTCGTCTTTACAAGGATGCAAAAGAGGTCTTTGTTTCATTGATAAACAATAATATATTTCTTTGCATGGGCTATGTCCCTTTTATAAATTTGTGAGCAAGGTTAGGGTAGTTAGAAGAAGTTAAACCTTATTAGAAGGTTTGCTATACGTGTCCATTATCTTAGGTGACTTCTAAAAACTTTGTGTGTGTGCTTGAAACTTTGAAGTTTCCTTTTTAAATTATCTACAAGACTTTTTGAAGCAACCTAATAACTCCTAGGATTTTTTTGTTCCCCTTAAAGATTTTAGAATCTTGGAAAAAATTCCAGATTATAGCATCGAGAAGTAATAATGGTATTGTAGGGAAGATGAAACAAATCTCCAACGATGCTAGTACATGAGTATAGAGATGTGAACCTAAAAGTCTTGAACTTAGGTGTAGGTATGTACCTACAACTATTGGATTGTTCATAACATAAGTAGCTATAATATGAAAAGAGTCTATAATATAGGTACATGTAACATAGACACCTATAACTATAGAAGGTGTCTATAATATAGACTCATAGATTCATGGGCTCATAGATTTTGTGCTCATATGCTAATACTTCTCAACAAATTTCAAATCTTGCCAACACAAGTTTTAGATATTTTTTTTACATTGTTTTTCAATCTTACAAGTCTATATCACCTTTATACTTTTTGACTCTTATTGTATTCTAATCTTGTAATCTTTCAATATTCTTTTTAGTATATCATATTGGCAATATTTTTTGTTCTCAGGTTTCTAGTCTCTAGAAGAATTTTGTGACAATTAATATCTTTCACATATGTACTTCTACAAGAAAAAGGTTTCTAGTCTTTAGAATGGATTGGTGGCAATTCCCATTGTTTCCTGTGAATAGGATTATCAAAAACAAATCTTAGTACAATTAAAGTTGTGGTATCATTGATAGTTACAATGCTATTTTATAGTTCCTTGCATTTTTAGTTGTCTACTTTGCTTTTGTGTTTTTTCTTGCATTGTATATTATTTTCATTTTGTTTTTAGTGGAAAACTCTTGCTTTACATGTATACTAGATCTTATTTGTAAGGAGTGCTTTTAAATTTGAATCCTATGTAGAGCCTCACTTGGACAAGTGTGCTTGGCATCAAATTGCGGCACAAGCATCACCTCTTCTTCTTCCATGAATTTTATTTTTTGTTGCCAATGTTTTGTGAATTGAAATTGTTGTGCCTTGAATTCATCCTTAACATTCATGTGATATATATAGAGAATGTATTTATGAGTTTAATATGTCATTGTTACTAAGATTCAGTATTTGGATTTGGGATTGGAGCTATATGAAAGTCAAAGTTAGTGGATCCTCACTTATATTGATCCTTTCTATGATGTGTGTAGTTAGGTTTTTGGAATCCCTATTCCAAACGCTACCAAGTTCGAACACCAGGGAATGATCTATGTAAGGTTAGTGTAGCGTGTTCAAATGTCACTATGTACTTAAGTTTTGAAGATAGGATAAAAATTCATTCTTATTCCCACTAAATACCCCAAGAAATACTCAACAGTCCATTATAAGATAAAAGACTCAGCATACACGTCTCCGTCCTATCTAGTGTTCTAGGGCTTGTGACAATAATTCTTGACAATGGTTCAGGATGGATTGACTTGTGTATGGATGCAATGCAGGACTTAGACTTTAGTACAGCCCACTATAGTACTTGAAAATAGTACAAATATATGTATTTAATATTTCCAAAAACTTTAGAGTTCCAAGATTTAGATCATACTTACAGAAAGTCACCCCCAAAGCTCTAGGACAATATGGCCAATGTCAAGGATTAGCAACTACCTACAATATCCAAAATTCGAATTTACAACATATACATGCAATTTCCAATACAAACTCTAATCACATTGAGGCAAAATAAGTAACAAGATTCTAAATCTAATTCCCAAATTAGGAGTACGGCCCTTTGGGCCGTTCGAAAAATTTGGACCTTATTTTAATTCGTTATAGTCACGAGCCAAAATAATCATTAAGACCCTGAAATTTTGATTTAATTGGCCGGTGGACTTAATACCGTGGTTAGAGGGCCTATATCCGTGCGATACCCTAGCAATACCCGATTGACACCCTTCCCTTGAGATACCCGGACAATAACCCTCCGTAATACCCAGCCAGTTCCAAACCAGGTGTCTACCTGAAATTGGGTCTCTGATCGGAACCAGCCCAGGTCCCAACCGTACCCCGAGCCCTCGTTTGGGGACCTCACCCTAACTTGTCACCTCAGTTCAAATCCCTAATTCGATTTCCACAGACTGCAGCGACCTGCATCTGTTGCGCTGCTTGCGATTTGAGATTTCTCGGTCGATTTGTCCAAATTTACTGAATTAGTTTATGAATCTCACTCAGTCTCTCAATCTTGATTCCCACAATTTTTTCTGATAATGAATTAGCACAAACTTTTAAAATTTCGAGCTTTGCCGAAGGTCAAACCAGACGCGACAACAATTACTCCGATTCAGTTTCGATTTGCAACTCACAATTTCTCTAATTTGATCATGAATGAGAGATCGAGCAATGAATTACACATAACGAGCACAATTTGTATACAACGATTGAAAGAAACCGAGATTTGTAGCGGCTGCTGCGCCCGTCGAGATTGCCGAATCTAGGGATCTGCTGATTCTTCACTCCAGCACCCACAGCGATCAATTCACCTACACATGGAGTTGTGTAAGTCTTTCAATCTTTTTTTTATTTACGATCGTGAGACTGCTTCGAAAATGGAAAATCCTTGACACTACAGCATCCCAGCGTTTGAATCACCACCAAGCTCCGATTCTTGTTCACAGTGCTGGCAATCGTTTCGGCTATTCCTCCGATTAGGCTCAAATCCCAACAAATTGCTTGCCCAATCCACCGGCACTCAAGACTAAACGACCTCAGACTCGATACAATCTACAGTGTATAATTCCTAACAATTCTTCAAAATCATATTCCCGACAGATTCCCCACCACGCACAGAGAATTGACCAGACAGCACTTCAACCAATCTTCAGCACAACAGCGCAAATTTCACACAATTGCTCACAAAATTATGCACACGATTCCCTCACAACCAACACAATTTGAAATAGCACTTTTATTACACTGGCAAATAGCATTATCGAAACAGCATATCAATAGCGCAAGATCGGCGCAATGAGAGTTACACCGCACAGAAAAGAAAACGAAGAAAAATGCAAGAGAGAGAAATTGAGGAAAACAGCAGGGATTAATGTTGAATTCCGGGGGTGATCGGAGGGGTCGCAGCTTTCGCAATCGGTGCGACGCGCGCCTCCTGAAACCCTGAGTCTTCTTCTTTTCTTTAACTTTTTGACTTTTTCTTTTACCAGCTTTTACTTTTACTTTGTCTTTGTCTTTTTGCCCTTTTCTATTAGTTTGTAGCTACTCACTAAAAGATCTTTTTACTTTTTGGACACTTTAATGCACTTAGAAGCTACTTTTACACTAAAATTCTAATATATATATAAATAATGTATATAATGTCACAAAAATTGAAAAAGTTCTACAAAAAGCAAAAGAGCTAGACTACAATGTGCATCCATGTACCATCTACAATTCATTGATGCCACATACAAGTAACATTGAGACTAAAAAAAGAGATTTTGTTGTAAACCATAGATATTTTATTTAGTTAGCATGCCAATATTATGCAATAGTAGTCTAACCAATCTTCATAGGAGCTCTTTATAAAAGCGTATGCTATATAAATCAAGTTTTGCATCTCACCCTAAATGTGAGTTTATGTCCTTACAACGATGTCAATCACATTTGAATAAAAAAATTTGCTTCATTTCCCACAACCTTTTCAAACATTGATTATTTCTAAAAGTTCTCTTGTCAATTGTCATTAGAAACATGGAGAGCAACAAAATCCTAGATAAAAATTAAATTATATAACCATTATTCCAAGGACATTCTTTAAACTTTGAAGCCATTTATTTTACTCAAAACAGGCCTTAGGCATTTAGGGGTTAAAATCCACTCCAACCTATTGACCATTTTCCACACTGCACTATAGAAGATGCTCCTACTGCCAACAAAGCAATAATTTTGGAGTACAACCTTAAGTTGGCTCAAGCACTCAAGCCTCCATCAAGCAACAACGAGAGGAAGGGATTTAGTGCAAAAACAGTAACTACTTTTTTTGAGCACATTGCACATTGTGTGAGCAAATGTGACAATGTGATAAAAAATTATTTTTATTCAATTTACCCCCCATCCCAACCCTAAAAAAATTAATTTAAATTTAATTCATTACCCCCATCCCAACCCTATTTGTAATTTTGATGTGGCATTCAATATGGGACATATAACGAATGCCATATCTGTATCCATATCTCAACTCTGTATCCGTATCTCAATTTTATATTTGTGGTTTGTATTCGTATCCCAATTTTATATTTGTGGTTTGTATCCATATCCATACAAATATACTATCTCTAGTCCGTATCCATATCCATATTACTATTACTATAGTATCCTTATTCTATATCCGTACCAATACATTATCCTCACTTTGTACCCGTATCCCGTATCCCATATCGTATTCCAAGTTGTTTTTTAAGATCAACAACATTAGAAGGGGGGTGGAGATTTTTTAAACAAAGATCAACAAACCTGGATTTTTCAAAACTGAGAAGGTGTCGTTAATTGGAAAACTAGGACAGTTCGCCTCTTTTGGGTACATTGTCAAGCAACAATGATAGGAAGCAGTTCGTAGAAGTTGTTGGTCACACATGTAACTTGTTTGGAAGAAAACGAAGGTCCTTCACCAAATTCTACATTAATTTGCATTATTGCACCCTTTTGTTTTCCGTGTCCATCACAACTTAGGTGGGTGCACCAAAACCTTGAAAGAAAACACAACCCAAGTGGTTTATGTGGGTTTCTAA
The DNA here is from genome assembly GCA_950106755.1 of Climacium dendroides. Taxonomy (NCBI): domain Eukaryota; kingdom Viridiplantae; phylum Streptophyta; class Bryopsida; order Hypnales; family Climaciaceae; genus Climacium; species Climacium dendroides. The sequence goes on along the minus strand of OX467090.1, from coordinate 14,842,509 downwards.
TGATCTTGCAATGTCTTACAATTTTTTTTTTGAAAGTTGAGAACATAAGGTAGCCTATGATCATCTAATGCTAGACTCACCTTGAATGAGCATCTTTGAAACTTCTCGCTTGTCATTGGTTGCTTCTGACAATAAAAACTCCTCGCTTCTCATTGATTGCTTCTCCAAAAAAAGTTGTGTTGGTTTTGAGCCCAGAAGTGTTCATTTCAGCCCCTTTTTAGAAGCGTAGAACGAGAAGGTGGCATTTCTACCCCACCCTTAAGGGACGAAGACCCTGCATTACTTCACTTCTTCCCGACGTGTCATGCCACAACACGCCCTTTTCTCCGCTGAATCCACTGGAGCATCCCTCACGCAACAGAACAGACGACGTTCTGTGTTCATCCGTTCAGAAATCCCATGAGCAAGCCAACTACCCTCCTCCCATTTAGATTTAAAAAAAAAAAATTAAATCATTGTCTTCAATGAAGACTTAAATATTTTTTTTAAAAAGGGGGGGAGGGCTCCAACATCAAGTACTGACTGTAGCTTATCAGCAGCAGCTGCTCCTCCAACTGAAGATGGAGACCCTTTCCACAAAATAAAATAAACATATTCATAAGTGTAGTGAGCTTTTAAGGCCGGGGGGGGGCAAGTAGGTAGAGGTTGTGTAAGCTTACTTCCTCTTCAAAAAGTGTTGTCCCAACTTATACCCAAACACACACATTGGTTACACACACATTGGTTACCCTAGTGAAGGTCACTACACTAATGATGATAAATAGTGTTATGTTGTGATTAGTGTTACCTGGACTTTTATCCCGATCACTCTAAACTTCAATTAGTTGACATTTAGTGTTGTATTCACATTTCTGAGCAGTAATTTTTTTGAGCATGTAATAGGTTTCTTGGGTTCATACGTTTTTCTTTGCATTTTGATGAAATATTTAGGTAACACTAAATGTAAATTTGTAAAAAAATTATACCCAATAGTTGACAAATAGTGTCTATGTTGACATTAACTGGATTGTTGACAATTAGTGTTATGCTTTGTGATTAGTGTTGCCAACACTATTTATCATCATTAGTGTAGTTTGCTTTGGTGTAGTTTTCTTCTTCTTGAAACATATGGGCAATCTCCACTGAGACCCTATTTTTTTTTATATATAAGCATGGTTAGCCTAGAATGTCCTTTTTAACAAAGGTATGTAACTTAGTTCTTGTCCTTGAGATTAGATAGTGTGCTCTTAGAGAGTGTTTTTTTTTCCTAGTGATTTGGTGCAAAATTGCACCAAAGTTTTTGGCTTGGCACTATGCCTATAGAAAAAAATCCCATGAAACCTCCCTTATAAATCACCAGAAAACTTCAAATTTAAAAAAAATCTTGGATGAAATTGCCAAATTGTGGATGAAAATATAATTATGGATATGTGATATGTAGTAATGTGATGTTTTCTATTCATTATGTGGATGAATGTTGAAATTTGGAGTACCACTATTACATTTAATACTGTCACTATGACACTTCATAGAAAATGAAAAAAAAACTAATCTTAGAGCAACTTTTTAGAAGCTCATTACTTGGAGGAACCAAACTCTTTGAGACAGTTTTCAATAAATTTTTGTAGGAAGAAAAATGGAATTAGCATTGAACCCAAGTCATTTCATGTTTTTTGAACCTTTATGGAATTAGTTATGAATTTTATAAGAGTGATCACTAAAAGTGATCACCTCCTAAAATGTACATTGTTGGTACATTGAAGAAAGAAAAATGTACCCTATTTCATGATCACTTTTAGAAGGTGGTCACTTTTAAAGTAAACTACCTTAGATCAAGGGCATTTCAAGAACAAACTACCGTAAAGGTGTTTGCTACCAAATATAACTCTAAGGATTTATTACTTTATAATTAGAAATTCAAATTTTCATCATTTGAAGCATGTTCAACATATTTTCAATACTTCAAATTTAGACATTGAACCTAATTTTTGAGTGAAATGTGCATTGGTACCTATTATTTTCCAAGGCTACTATTATTTGTCTTTTAGCTAGCTTTTGATGTAGTCTATTTTCTTTGTCTAATGTCTAAATTATTGTTTTTATATACATATTCAAAATACTTTTAAATGTGTTTTCAATGATAAAGATTTGAAAATCTAATTACAAAGTAGTGAAACCTTAAAATCATAATTGGTGGGCACTTTTCAAGATTTTATTAAAAATACCCTACAACATGACTCCATGATGAATAAACTCTTAATTTATGCTAGCCATAGAATGGTTGAAAGTTACAATATATTGCACCATCAACCATCAACACTATATTTTTCAACCATCTATCGTAAATTTTTTTACAAGGTCATCTGAAAATAGTGAAAGACCGGTTCTATTGCTTCAAAGGCAAATATCATTTATATTTTTATACATGCATTAAAATTATTTTTGTGTTTTAATCTTATATTTTTATTATATGAAATTATGTGTTGTCTATTATGATAATTTTATAGCTAAAAATAGAAATAAATTGATAAAAGCAACAAAAACAATGTATTTTTAACTTTAAAATTTTCTATTGGGCACAAGTAGGAATGAAGAATAGTGGGAAAATTTCTCTATAATCATATTATATTTTACAAGCAAACACCCTTGACAATGACCTCTATGTCAATAAATGTTATTAAGCTAAATTGAACCTTTTATATAATTGATTACGAAGGTTTTGAAATTTTATGTTTGAAGAAAAACATTCTACAATTGATGTTGGTTTTTTCAAAAACGTTGGTGGCAAAATACAATTATTAAGGTTTAGCAAAGTAGTGTGTCTGTAGAACTATATTAATTAAAATATATATTAAAATAATCTTAGATTTCTTATTACAAATGAATGTTTAAATGGAAAACAATGTTTTGAAACTTAACTTTTTTTTAAATAAAAAAAAACATGAATGGAAAAAGACTCAATATTATGTAATTTGAACTGTAACACTTAGAGCTTGTAAATGCAATAATTCATTGAATATTCGGATGATTTTAGAATTTGAAAATAGTGAACAAGTAGAAGGTATTGCTCAATATTTTCATAGCTTAAATCAAATATAAAAAATGGGTATTTTGAAAGTTATATTTAAAGTTTGCAATGCATAGATCTTGGGGATTAAACACCGAGCAAGAGTTCATCATTTTCCAAATTTGTTCTCTTAAAAAATAGCCATCATCATAGAACTGTAAATGAATCCCTTTCATTATCCAAAATGGTTTCAAACTTGACCTTGTTTTTGTCCTTTTACTATTTACCATCTTAGTTATTTTTTTTATACATATACTATTCAAAATTAAGGATTGACATTCTAGTAAGGTCAATATCAAGTATAAGGTAAGATACCATATTGAGGTCACTGGACTAATGGCTAAGTCCTCCACTTTATTTATTTTTGACACAAATGAAACAGAATTTCATTGCAATAAAATAGAATACAAAGCCACCAACCACAGATGGCTTGGTGAGAATGACAAGAACAAGGATCCAATAAGATGACAAATAAGGGACAAACAAACAAGGTTGACAACAATTCTTCTACTTTAGAAATGTTCCTATCACAATCATATCTAAATCTAAATTAATGTGCATGTTTGAATAAAAGAGAGGCAATAGATGAAGCAATAAGCATTTTGGGATGTGACAACGTTTGCTTTGGAACATCTTAATAGTGACAATAGGATAACAAATTTTTAGGTTTTACAACAATGAAAGACCACAGTCATTGTAGGACTTTGACGTTCTCATTATTTTAGAAAAATATGTCTCCATTAACAGTGAGTAGGATGATCATTATGAATTTACTTTTTGTTAGTTTGGAGGAGGGGCTTGGTAGAATTTATGGATTTTAGGTCATGTTAATCCAAAACTTACAGTTTTGATTCCAATGACTTTGCATAATCTTTTGGCACATGTGATTTTTTTAGATAATCCTTCAACTATCCAAAGCATCAAATCAAAAATTGTAGCTAGAATGGTGAGGGTTGGCACCCCATTATTACCTTACAATTTGGTAAACCACCTATTGTTGTAGCCTGTGAAAAAGGCTCAAAAAAATCATACAAACATATTTAGTGATAAACATACCAGTGGAAATTATAGTTGGTAAGGGGAAGTTCAAGAAGTTCATTTGCAATGCACGATGAACTTGATTAGTTACAATTGCATTGTGTGTTGACCAAGTTATAGTGGGTTTCAAAAAAAGTCTAAACCATGTTGTGACTCCCCTTAAATGTTTGAGAATCTTTTGCTTTAATCCACTAAGCTAAGAGCCTCTATGTGTGCAACAATTCCAAAACCACCCTATTTGAGCCACAATATTATAATAGTGTACATTTCAAATTTCAAATTTCAAATGTACTCTATTGATATATACATAGTAATTACAAAGGGACACAAATAGTCACATTACACAAATAGAGAGCCTCTTGCCTAAATCCTTGATGACCCAAATAAGGTGTACTTTCAAAATGGACCAAAACTACTAAGAAACTTGAGCAATTATTTTGTTCATTTTTTAAGACCAGATATAATGTAACCATAGGATCTTGAAGTTCACATTGAGAGTGAGCACTTCAAAAGAATTTTAGATTATTTGATTGTATAGTTTAGAAGATATTTAAGTTTGGAATTTTATTTGGGTCAATGAAAATATTGGATTGTGCACTTTGAAAGAACATATTTTTGTGAAAATATTTTGAAATGATTCATTTTTGTGGGCATTGAAAGATAAGAAAGTTAAAAATGTACATACTAAATTTTACAACATTCCAAGCATTTTACAATTCATGGTAGAGCTTGCAATGCATTGTGGTCATTGAAATGAGAGTAGTAATTGTAAGAAAAAATGAATGGGACACTTTAGTTCAGTGTTGTTTTTAGGCAATATAATTCCCAATTGCCTTACAAAAAAGGTTGGAAGCTTCAAGCCTAAAGAGAAAAAGAGGGTAAATGTGTTTTAAAATGCTAAACTATAATTATAGCCTTGTAGATTGTTGCCACGATGTTTCCCAAATCTTTCAGATGTTGTACAAAGTCATCATATACAAAAAATGCATACAAAAATTAAATATTCAAAAGTAGCTTCCTTAACTTCAAAAACCCAAAATAAAAGAGCTAAGAAACTCAAAACTTTCTATAGAAAAGGCCGTATAACCATTGGTCTTGGAAAAAACAAAAATTCTTCAATCTTCTCCTTGAACTCCTTGGATCTACCCTTCTTGAGGTGAATTTGACCTTTTTGAGGTGGGCAAGAATCACATTGGTTTGATGACTTTTTAGTACATGTCCAAATTAACCCCCCTAAAATGAGCTATAAAATTCACTACACCATTTAACTTTGAAAAATTCTACAAAAAAGAGTTCAACTTGAAGTTTGATGAAACTATTGCCATTGAATTCACAATGCAATCTATTTTCTAAAAATAATATTTATTTATTTAAAAAATTAAAATTTGAACATGAAAAGCTCAAAATGGAGGGGCAACAACCAAAAAATGGTCGCTTGGGTCATTAGGGGTTAACATGCATGCTCTTTATGAACAAGCATGTTGAGTTTCCTAGTGCACAACCAATTGCAAGAAATGTATGATATTTCCTAGTGAAAAGGTTCATAACATTGTCTATCCAAGCAATGGTCCTCTCCATATTGGGAAGGTACTATGCTTTGCTAGATACTTGGAAAGAACTTTTTTATTAATTCAATTATTGGAGTTGGTTGAGGATCAATAGAAGATCACCTTGTTTCCTATAGGGGACCCTTTCCCAAGATGTTATGTTAGGCGCCTTAGAGTTGATGGACCTCAAAGAATTGAAGGACTTCCTACCACTAGTTGTGCTTGGTTGTTATTCTACCCAGGCCATTGTAGTTTTCCTAGTTTTGTATGGGCTAGGCTTGGTCCTTTTCTTATTTTGTGAGCAAGGGAGGGGGGTTGTTTTGAGCAATGCAATAGTCTCCCCATTTCTTTTCTAACCATAAGAAATTATAAATTAACCCTTAACCCCTAAATACCCAAGGCACCAAATTTTGGTGTTCACAATACTTTAAAGCTAAATAAAGTCTAACTAAGTTGCTATTTTTAGTATTTTATATTTATGAATTTTTTTGAAGTCTAATCTAAGCATCAAAAATTTGATTTTGAAAATGATTGATTATGATTTTTCTAGTCAAGATTTTGTGTAAGGGCATCCATTGCAATCTTGACTTTCCATAGTATTGAGGGCTCTTGGAAATGAGCCTCAAATACACTAGATCTTGGAGAAAAAATCACATTATAAATTCATTTAAAAAAATTATAGAGTTGATTATGAGAAGCCATAAATTGATTAGAGTTATGCATGTTAGGCCCTTTGTCTTCATATTTTTTGGGTGACCAAATTTTTAGATTTGACTTGTGAACACAAGACTAAAAGACCTCAAATTACTTTTGCAGTTTTAACACCCTCATGATCAAACATTATAACCTTTCAATCCATAAGTGATGTTATTGTTTTTATTTTCCTATGCAATCTTTAACATGTCTAGATGGAATTTGTTCCGTTGCAATTCTAAAAGAATTGATGCAACTTATCAAAATGTTGACTTTTTGTTCAATTTAGAACAAATTTCTAAAAGCTCAAAATAGGTCTTGGGCATTTAGGAGTTGAATGTTGACACAAATGTTTGATGTCTGATGGAAGACAAGGAATCCCTCTAGTAGAATAAAAGTGCAACTATTCATCCTTGAAATTTTATTGTGAAAATTGTGAAAAGGGGAGGTCTTCTACAATAGTTTGACTTCCAATGAATGCTTTTGTTATTTCTTATACCAATGATTCATATGTTAATATGGACAGGGAAAATTTCCAAGATCACCTATATGTTCCTTTAAAAGTTAAGTTCAATAACCATTAAACTAGTGTTGCTTTCCCAAAACCAAATGGGTTTAGGATAACTTACTTGGAATTTTCTTGGAACCCCTACCTTGTTCACATCAACTAAGGGCAACAATAAATGTTAGAGTTGGATGGATTACGGATTTGACCCGGGGGCTTTGACTTGGGAGTCTTCATTTAACTTATACTTGACAAGTACCTTATTATTCCCATTAACCCTTCAAAGGCCTCATCACCTCAAATTTGGCCTCTCAAAATTGAAAGTTTTTCTTGTTTGACTATTATATTCTTTTCAGTGGTACAGTCAAAGGATGTGTTCCTTTCCCTGGAGCTCTAGCCCATGTCCACTACCAATCGGTACGGTCAATTTATGTGGATCTCTTTTTAAGGGATAGTTTGATTGGAATGAGTTTAGAAGGGTTTGGATTTTAGTAAATATGCATTGGGTGCTCAAGAGTTAACTCTTAAAAGGCCCCAAAGCCCTTTGCAGTCGTATAATATATTATAAATTTGGTAGTATTGTTCAAAAAACATTGAACAAATATTTAACATTGAACAAAAATATTTTAATATAAAATAAATAAATGATCATGATAGTACGTAAATAACAATGTATCACAATTCATATATTAAACTACAATTGAAGAGTTATAAGGCTAAATGTGGGTCATATGGTGGGGACCCAAGGGCCTTTCAAGGGTTTCAGTTACCTCTCTTCCAGGGCCGACATTTGAGAGTTGAGTACATGGACCAAACATGGTTGATCACTACAGTAGTACTGTACTGTACTGTAGAAATGGCTGGGGACCTCCCTCTATTCAGGCCCCTGCAAAGGGGTGAAAAACCCTAGTTACCAATTGAAGCTGCAGTGGTGGAGAGAAACCATATTAAAAAAAAATTTAAAAAAACTTTATCCTCTCTGGCAGAACTTGGAATGAGAGGAAAAAGGATCCTTTCAGTTGGGCTGCACTTAATATTAAGTTATAAGTAAGCTTAACCCTGTAACGCCGCTGCGGACACTTAGTGTTGGATGGATGATAGAGAATTCTTTTGTAAAGGACAGAAATACAACTATTCATTTTTGAAGTTTTGTTGAGAAAAGGAAACATCTTCTATAGTAATTTAACTTCCAATGAGTACTTTTCCATTTTTTTAAGCGATTGATTCCTATGGTTTTAGAAAATGATGAATTCCACGGAGACCAGCCCATCTTTACAGGGTTAAGCATGCCTTGAGGCGTAACTTGACAGCTTTGGTATTTCTTTTTCTTCCAATACTCAAGGGATACACGGGGGATACTTGGAGATACTTCTATCATAACTAGGGGATACCTACCTAGGTAAAATTGGGTTGTTGGTCTTAGAATAAAGCAGTATCGTGATCTAGCTATGGTGACCCACCAAAATGAAAATTTCCTTTACATAATAGTCAACGTCCTTTGGTAGTAGCAAAATGACAAAAAAACGTGCATAAAAAACATGGATTAAAGTTTGATGCATGTAAGGTATTCAAATCCAAAATTGCCTCAGTCCAATAGCAACCTTTTACTATTTTTGGATCCATTTGTGTCTTGTTCCATCTTTGTATAGTAAAAACTGAAGAGGATTGGAATTATAATAACTTCAATGTGGATTTCGGATTGTAGGCCTGGAATTGGGTTTAAAAGTCAAGATTTTACAACTTCAATAAACATTGCCATGTCATTTCCACATATGGCAATTGGTTCATTTATTATTCCACAATCTCTAATAGACATTTTTAGATTACCATTGCATTTATGTAGGGAGTTTAAAGAACCACATTTAGGTACTTGAAGAGAGATTAAAATATTGTTCAATTTACCAAGTATCTAAAACTGACTCCAATTTTTTGCCTTAAAGCAAATTGAATTTGCATGCATGTGAAACTACCAATCTCCTACTTAGAACTCGATTAGATGACGAAAGTGGCTATTTAAGGGTCCCACTATTCATTCACCACTCTTTATTGCTTCAAGGTTCTAATTGTGCCATGTTTCCTACTCTGAGTCTATGATTTGTAGTAAAGACAAGCTACAATATATAAATTTATAGCATATATATTCAAATTACATATGTATATTCAAATCATATATTACAAAATTTGCATTAAAATTTCTTGATTTGTTCATACGGCTAAATAAAAATTTCACCAGTGGGCACTTAGAAGACTCTACAGAGCTTATATTGATAGTTTAGGTGCTTTTATCTTCTTTGATTTCTTCTCAATTGAATAAACTTATGAACAAATATTTCTTCTTCATTTTTTTCTCTCTTTGTTGACTTTTAGTATTTAACAATGACAAAATATTAGTCTATCTAACTTATGGATTATATAATAGAAGACTTGGAAGAGAACTTTAGCTTTATCAAATAAAGATAAAAATATCCAAAAGCATTCCTTTTGTTAAAGATTTATGGATTGAACTTTTATGTTTGTATAGCATTTTTAGTAAAAATTAGGTAATAAATCACCTTATAAGAGTATCTAAATTTTAGGATGATTTATTACCAAAAATCCATTGGGCTTAAGCTTCAACAATAAAAATAAAAAATTTCTTAGGTTTCTTAGTCCCTAAAGTCCCAAGGCCTCTTTTCCATCAAAAAACACTCAATACTGCCATTTCTATAGCAAAGAAAAATAAATTTAAGAATGTTTTTTTGCATATCAAACCATAGGATCTTGTACTAAACTAGTATGAGAGTGTGTGGAATAAATTTTACAAACTTTGACCATGTAAATTGCAAGATATTCGCGTTTAAAGTGAAGCAAACAAGTTCTTTTACACCTTGATCGACCACATTTTTTGGCTTTCAATTGAATTTTCATAACTTGTAATTTTTGCTCTATTAAATTTGAATTTATAATTTAATATGATAAAAAATCAAGTTGAGAGTCTAGAACTAAAAAAACAAAACATTTAGTTTTTATTCATTGAAAAATTATTGAGTAGAAGAAGATTCAAGATTGAAGGAAAATTTAATCTATTAATAGCTCTAAGATGGAATTGATTACATTAATATCAACAACAAGATTGATTTAGCAAGAGATCTTAGCATTGTGAATTTTTTTTAATTGTGAAATTGAAGTCAGAAATGAATCCTACAAGTTATTTTTTGGGGAAGATGCTCCTTGTAGGGTTCACACCTCTAAAGTGCCAACAATTCATACCATTTGGTAAAATTCTTGCCACATAATTCTAGGATAGAAAGAATGTGGCAAGTAAGGAAGTAGGGATATATTTCAATGCATTGAAATATATTTTACAGCATTGTTGGGCAACAAGGTCTTAGACCTAGCAATGCCATCAGAGATAGGGCACAAGAGGTTGGCAAATAGTAAGGAACCATTGGCTATAGAAAGTTGAAGGTGGGGTTTGCAAGAGAAGAGAGGTCAGGAAGAAAATGAATTGTCTTTTAGTATCCTAGAGGATAGCTATATTGAGTCTATTTTGATCAATCTTCCTCATTCAATGGAAAAATGGATCAAGAAGATGCCAACATGTTAGAAGGGCTTTGAAATTGAATGATTATTTGAATTTGCATAGTTGCAACTATTTTAATGGTCTATATTTCATTTTGTTTCTCATACAACATTCAAAGTTGAATAGACTCATGATCAACTTCAAATCTCTTTTCTTTTGATTTGTACCTCCACTATTCATACCTTGTATGTTTGAATTGATTAAAAATTTAGTTTGTCCTTCCTTCACCATCATCTACTTTTATTCCTTTAGTTTTATTTGAAGAAAGCTACAATTCTCATGTATTTGAATGCAAAAATTATTTAATGGCTTTAGAACTTTGTATATATCCCTACAAAGATGAGATTTTGATGAATTATATAGGCTTTGCATCGTAATAAATTAGAAACAAAAAGATTGGTACTAATTCATACAACATAGAAGTTTGAGGAAGTAGAAAATGGAATGTTAAGAGTAAAGGTTATTGTTTTCATTGCAGCAAACAAATTTTGGAATAAAACCTATTTCTCATTTTTGTTTGTGAAATGCTTTTGTTACTAGGTAACTTGAAATTATTTGCAACTAAGTAGATGATTTTGTTGTTGGCATGCATTTAGAATCTTTATGCCTAGGGCAATGCTTGAGGAGGAGGGAATTGTGGAAAAAATGTGTTAATGAGGAGTCAATGAGGAGGGCAGAGCCTAACGAGAAGGTGCATTTTTTACCACAATGGTCCCTCTTCCTTAGACATTGCTCGATGTAAACCATTGCCATGAAATTAGATTTCATTAACAAAAAAGATTGAATTTAAAATTATAATGTTCTATTGTGTAGATAAAACCACATAATCAGACAATATGACCTATTCGTAGACCGTAACGTACCGAAGAAATGAACGGGCAATTTCCTAGCAATGTTTTATGCCAGGGTGGATTGATGAGGATTTTGAAGTTGGAAAAAGGAGAGTTGTTGTTCTTTTGCTTTTCTTAATCGTTCTAAGGGGTAGTGCACACTTGGTGTTTAGAAGCACCTCGCGTAGGAAGATGAAGTGAGGCTAAAATCAATGAAGTGTGAGTCATTCAGTACACTACCATGATGGACCCTATTCCATGAAAGACATCTTGATTCAAAGTGTGTGACTTGGCAAAGGCATTCAGACTACAACGTTAAGTTGTAGGATAAACTGAGTACCTACTTCTTGCTTAGGCTATGTAGCCCTGTTGTTTCACACCTGCTTAGTGGTGGTACAACAACAGTCCTAGTAGTCGTTTCATTTGTTGTCTAAGTCAATTGTTGTATTTGCCAGATATGGTGCGAGTTTCCTTTTTGTCTCGCGTGTGTGGTCATTTGATGAATTTAGTTTGTTGTTCATCTTTGTTGTTGACTTCTGCTTATCGATTGGATGACAGTCTTGGAGCACTGATGATTCTGGAACAAAGTGTTGTAGTTGGATAGACAATCGCCTTCGACTGCTTCTTGAGTACTAAACACTTTGGTTCTAGACTTTGCTATAGACATGTGTTACATTCATATATTTGGAAGACGGTGCACTTCAAGAAAACAAAAAAACAATGCTAATAAGTACATTTGCACAATCAATGCAATTATTTAGTTGATGCTGTCCAATTTCATTCATGTAGTGCTATGCAATGGAGAAGGTCGGCTTTCAATTGCCTTAGGGTTTTGGATCTTTTCTCTATCATATGCTTTCAGACAAGTACCTTGTCCCTCTATATATGCTGTGAACATTGTTTTTTTTTCTAATATTAGCATGTCTTTATTACTTCCACAATACAAATTGTCAAGTCCAGTTAGAATGTCGGCCAATGCTCTATGACGTAGAACTTCTTGGGAGGGGGTCATTGTATCGTTTACAGCATATTCATGTAGCTGTTTGTTGCAGCCTATGAGCTTCTACACTAGTTCTCTTGTCATGCTTTTGCGGGGCCTCATTGTCAACATTCACGATGGACTTCCTAGACAATCCCGTGGAAATGATTTCGTTCACATCATCTTTGCTTCTCTTCCTTTTGAGTACATAGTACACACTATTGGCAGAGGTCCATGACGAAGGTGACGAGTCAAATTTTGTTGAAAATGTCCTTATAGAAAATTTGGTGCTTCCGATGGCATTGGAATTTGATGGCATTGTTGTTGCAGCTCTGCACACCTTTTGTCTTTGCAACACGTTCACTCTATAGGAAGAAGACTTGGTATAAACCCAAATCAATATCTTGGTTCTCTCGTTTCCTACTCAATCACTATGATGATGAGAGGTGGTTGAGGATTTTTCATTTCACAAAACCTATTGTTTTCAATCTTTTTGAATTATTAGAATCTGACATGCAGAAGAATACTAAATACCAATTGGCCATACCAAACTACTAGTGGTCGTCCGCCTAGCTTATGCTCTCTTCAAACTTACACATGACGTAAGCTTACTTATTTGTAGTGAATTATTTGTTGTTAGTTGGAGCATAGTTTCCATGATGTTGCATAAGGTGGTCCATGCAGTGAATGAAGTCTTGCGATCTGAAATTTTGTAGCCAAGAGGACAGAGCTTGCTGGACATTGAAGCTACGTATTGGTAAATTTCTAGCCTGCTAGGTGTAGTTGGTGCGATTGATGGGATGCACATTTTGATATGTAAATTGAGATATGGTGCCATTGATTACTTCTATTTTAAATCAAGTAGATTCACCATGAATTGTTAGGCAGTGGTGGCAAGCGACAAATGATTTCTCAACTTGTTTATGGGAATGCCAAGGTCTACAAATGATTTTCAGGTCCTTCGTCACTCCACTTTGTATCACTAAGCCTTGAATAACTTATTATGGGATGTTGAAGTGTCTTTCAATGGATTTTCTTTGTATTTTTTGGGGGATGGGGGGGTATCCTCTCATGCCATGGCTAATGGTTCTACACCATCACGAAAGAAACCTCCTTGTTGTAGAGTAGCTTTTTAATAGGAGGCTCAGTTGTAGCAGAAGTGTCATAGAAAATACTTTCGCTTTGTTGAAACACATTTTTTGTGAACTACAAGGAAGAAGTGAATTAGATGTGGGCTTTGTGCTTGATGTTGTCACTAGTTGCGCCATACTGCACAAAATTGTCCTACATCAATGTGATGCGGATGTTATGCGGATGTTGAGCGTTTTTTTGAGATTCTACACACTAAGGGGTTCCAAAACAAAGTTGCTAATGCCGACATGATTGCTGCCGACTACTTGGGATTGGAGGCAGGGTTATGAAAGCGGCGTGATCTCGGCATATATTTGGCAATCAAACAAACAGTCACATATTAATGTGGTGGGATCCATTGCTATAAACAAACTTCTTAAATAAAATTGAAGCAAATCTTTATTTATTGTTATTTGCATCTTTTACATTCATAGACTATTTCCAACTTAACTACTCAGTTACTAGTGCTTCATTTGTACAATGCAAGCATGGATCTAAACTACCAATGTATGTGGTATGTCTGTTGTGTAGGTGGATGTTCATCAACAACACTTCTATAGAAATGATAGGATGTTGTCGTGCTTGTCTCCAATTGGATCAACTACAGTATAGTTTGTCTTGCCAGACATGTAGGTAGACATGGTGTTATTGTAGGTAGTTGAGGGGAGACTACTGGAAGTGTAGATGTCAACTTCAATCTCCTGGCTTTTCACTAGCGGAGCCTACACATGCGTCGCCGTTCTAGTGTAGTGCTAAAGACACCTAAAAGGGCAACAAAGTAATATATGAGTTTACCTTGTTTTTGAATGGAAAGCTTAGCAATGTCATTAACTTGCAAGCCTTTTCATGGAGGTGGTGGTTATGCTCTCGGTGGTACTCCATCTTGTTCATTGAAAAGTTGTAGTTGCACTTCAATTCTTGATTTTTCTATGTCTCAATTGGCATCAACCATATCAGACCAACCATAACATCACCAGTTGCTTTTGTTGTTTTGGCGATTAGCGCATGTCACTAATGGTGTTGTAATGTGGGCCATCTAGTATTTAAAATTGACATTTTCCTTTAATTATGAAAGGTTGAAGTCTTTAGGTCCAAGGGATTTGGAAGCTTTAGGTTCAAAAATTGAAAGGGTTTGTTAAGTTAAATTAAGGCTTTAAGTTATTATGAAGTTAGGGTTGAAGGGTTAGCTTGGCGGCTAGGGTTTGGACTTTTGGGACCCTACCGCAGATATTTGAAGGCTTGGCCGCTTCCTCTTTGTTCATCTTGTTTCCTAGATTTCACTTGTGTTTAAGACGCTTTGGTACCTGATGAGTTTAATACATGAAAACCTTTTGGTGATCATTTGGATTGGAGATTTTTTATACTGTGTTGTGTGTTGCGAAGGATTTATGTTGGATTTTTTGAGTTTCATTTGGAAGGTTGCTGAAAGCCGAGAGGGTACAGTAGGCAAATTTGGGAGGGTTTCAAGTACTACACTCTAATTTAAATCAGTTTATAGTGATTTTTCAAGAATTGAGGCTAAGGGTAAAAACATTTTGTAGACTTTTGTAGTGGGTTTGGATGTAGAAATAGTTTCTAGATTGTTAGATTTTTTAATTTTATTTTCAGACATCACTATAGCCAAAAAATTTGTACTTTTCTGGATAGACTACAATCTTTGCGACAATGGTCTTTTAACGAATTCTCATATTCCCAAGACGATGCCCTTAAGTAGTCTCAGATGTGTTACTACTATTTAGTAGTAGCGAAGACACTCCTACTAATACGATGCCCTTTGGGCTGAGAGGCGGAGTGTTGTTTTGGCAAGGGAACTTGGGTAAGATAAGTTTGCGAGCTCGGTCATTATCAAAGGATGGCAACGGTAGAGACTCTGAACTCTTACGATCATTGCTCCAGTCCAAAGAACCAACCCCTAGTAGAGGATCATTGCTTTTGTCTTTCGTAGCACTGTCTTCTCTCAAATCAACAGTATTACTACCATAGGCATAGTAATTACTACCATCCATCGAAAGGTGATCATGAATATGCGAGGGCAATATGGAAGGACGGTGGCCATACCAAGAATTGATGGCAAAATAGAATTTTTGTAGGAAAGATCTTGGAAGACCTTCTGACTTCAGTAGTCATACTCCAGTAGTTGAGTTTGTTTATTCCACTGCATGCAAAATAGTCAACAATTCTTTTCTAATCTGGAATCAACTGATTCCACTTGCTTTTGCAAGCTATTCCATCGTGGACACAAGGAGAATGACTAGCTTGCATCACCTCATCACTAATACGGAGCCACTTCCTTGAATTAGATACATGAGCCTTCAATTGTTGGCCATGTTAACTTTGTCATAAAACAATTTTTGTTAATGAGTTTGCTTTAATGAGTTCCATGATTTCTTTAGCTTACCAATTTGGTCCTTGTTTTTTACGTTGTTATTTTGTAGTGCTACTGACGTTTGCAGTGGAAGAAGGACTAGGACGTAGGTATGTGACGTAACTAAGTTTGTGAGCCTTCTCCAATAGTGCTCGAACTAACTACAAACATCATAAATGCAAAAAAATGTCATCAGTAGCAAAGACTCTCATTTCGTGATAAGAAAGGATTCATGTGTGTACTTATGCATTTGTGGTAGGGTAAGACATTTAAAAACGACAAAAGATTAGAAGAGTGAAATGGAAATTTGTCGTGATTGTGTAGTACAATAGCTGCGAGTATAACTGCATTGCTGCAAAACTTTCATTTCCTTTGCACATAGAAGTCAAGTCAATAGTCATGAGTGCAATAACATCTGCAAAGGAAAGAATTGAAATCAGCGATGTTTGCACAAAACAGTAGGATGGCGGATGTCAATTTCGGATAGGAGTTGGCAAATCAAAGACTAGTACTGACCTTGATTAGCGAAACTAGCACCTACAGCTGCAGCGCTTGGAAATCGTGCTATAAATCTCTTGTCTATGATTTAAGATCTGCAAAAGCACCAAAGTCTTCCCTTAGTTTTGTAGCTAATGTACACTACAACATTGAATAATCAATGTGGTTTCATGCAGAGCATGCAGAAAATACTACACATAGACTACTTGCTTGAACTACGTTTCCTTCGCCTCACTAGAACTACACATGCACGGGGGGTGATGAGTGCTAATTACTTCTCCATTGCTGCATTGTTGATTTTATGAACAAAGATCAATTCGGTAGTAACGTCGCAATTAATTGCTACCTCCAATTGGCGCAAGAAACATGTTGTCGTAATCGACAGCGACCAATGTTATCTTTAGAGACAATGAACACAACCGTAAACCACCTCCATAAAGTTAATTGCCCTCAAGCAAGGCCATTAAGTATGAGCAATGCTAAATGCCTAAAATCTACATTTCACCAGCTTGTCAACACTATTTTATTTGCATAGTTCAGCACTACCATTCTTGCTACAATTGATCATTAATGTCATCTGACATTGTGCTTAGTGCCGCTCTTTGCATTGTCCACATCAGACTCCAAGTAGGATTGGTAGCTGCTAATGTCCGCAAGCATGAATGCCTTCGGACTCTACAGTCTACCATCAACCACGAATCTGTCCTTTAACACTAGGTATGCACGTCCCTTAAGTGCTTCAATATTGAAGCCTTTGTATTTTTTTCATTTCATTTGGACATTGCTACAATTGAAGTTCTTAGGCTTTAAAAAGGAATTGGAAGCCCTTCATGATGCTTACAAAATCGTCACTTATTTGTTCCTTTGCAAGGGTTTCCAATTCAAGTTCTTCAGACCCATCTAATATAGTACCTCTAAAGCAATGTTCTCAGAACATATTTTCCTTATTTCATTAATAGGCTATATCAGCACCCTAGTAGGTACTAAATCCGCACCCTAGTAGATACTATATCCGCATCCTAGTAGGTACTATATCCACACCCTAGTAGATACTTATATCCACACCCTAGTAGGCAACCGGGAGAGAAATCGGTGGGAATAGAAAGTGAAAATGAATTTGAAAGGATGGAATTTTGCATATGGGTCAAAGCACACTCAAAGGGACCATTGGGATTACTTTACTAGGACAGGACTTGAGTCCTTTTCTGAAATTTCAAAGCTATAAATTACTTTGATGTTGTTCATTTTTTTATACTTTATAGATGAATATTAGAGCAATGGATCCTTTTAATAAGTAGGAAAAAAATTTGAGGAAAAAATCCTTAAAAAGATGTAAATCATCAATTTTAAGGCTAAATTTAATGTCTTTTAACAATATAGTACTTTAAATGGATATTTTTATCCAAATTTTTATCCATTTTAAGAATAAAACTATTAAAAAGGATTTTATGTCATTAAATCATAAACATAAAATGGTATAATTTTTTAATAAATAAATAAATTATTGACAAACTATTGATTTGTTCTACATTCAAACTTATAACATTAATTTCCAAAAATAGCTTATGTAATGTCCTTGATGTGAATAATATATACATTTTTTGTTTTAATACAATCATCATTTGGATTGTTTTATACATTGATAAGGACATTTACGTGTTTTTATTTTTGAATATTATAGGAAATTTTAAAAACCAAATTGTATCAAAAAAAGTCCTTTTCTATTCTATCATATGATTATATACACACAAGATTTTCTTGTATTCAATCACATTATTATTCATTAGAAACTAGACTCCTTTTTGCCCATTGAAAAACCTTACAAGCTGACACTTAAACTGCAATTGAAAGTTTAGTAAAGAATTTTTGTTTATTGGGTTAATTAAAATATATTAGTATTAATAGATGGAAAGAAGGTACATTGAAGATTTTAATGCATTTAATTCCTTTTTTGGTCCATTTGAGTGTGATTTGACCTATATATATATTTTGGTGGTAGAGTACAATTGGCAATATGGGAAAAAATTAATTGTAAACTTAAAGCTACTTTGTATCATATCATATGTCCCAAATTGCTAAGTGGGAAAAGAAATTTGTGATGCAATGGCAATTTGTTCACAAGGCCAAGCAAATGTTCACAATTTCAGATTTTTGCAAAAAAAATTGTCCAAGCCACATACAAATTTTTGTCATTAGCAAGGGATTTGAACCCTTCTAGACTACCCTACTGCAATGCTAGTATTCTACACAATACAAAACAAGCAAGACATGTTAGAGGGTTAGCAAAAACAAACAAACAAATGTATGTAACGGGAAGGCTAGCTGAAATCTGTAGTTGTAGCATTGTCATGCTTCCACTCTGTCTGCCAATGTCACGCCTCTTTCACTCGCAAAGTTGAAGAAGCATGTTGGATAGTAATCAGTCCAATCTTAAATCAAGGAAACCTTGAATTGCAAGGCACGCCTAACCTCATGAAAACTGAAGTAAAAAATTTTCGATGTTGATTGTAGACATTGCTTCTATTTAGTAATCCCCTTGCCGGCTGACCTTTACAACACTTTTCCAAGATTGAATGGCATCCTTGTAAAGAAAATCCTCCAATGAAAAGTATTGATGGCCAAACATGCACACAACAAGGAGATACTTTCCTAACCTATTCATTGACAAGAATTTAGAAACTTGAGATTCAAGAAACATCTCTTGTCCTCTATAGAATCAAGAACCAAGCAACAAGCTATCTCAGCCAACTTAAAATATACACAAGAATCCAAACCCCACAAGCAAAACTTACATTGATTGAGAAAAAACTCGAACTTAATAGGCCAAGTAAAGTTGGTTGAATGAGGAGAACCAACAGTTCTTATAACGTAGCAAAACAACCTAAAAACTGAAATATGAAAATCCAAAACTGGAAACTCAAACCTAAAGTTTTTATAGACAAAGACAATCACAATATTATTTACAGAAGTTGAAAAAAAATTGAAAAAAAAATTGAAAAACTATAAGACTTGCTTGAGAATTGTTGTTCTACATTGTCTTGTATATGATTATACTCCTCTTGTGTTACAAACAAATGCGCATCAATTTGCTTATCATGGCACCTTGCAAACACATGTATTTGCTCAAAGTTGAAAAACAAGTGACAAATGTTGGTCTCCCTAAGGAGCTTCTACCACTATAGAGGGATGTTTGTACTCATAAGGGAGACTAGATTGTTATATAAGGGAAAGTCAACCTTGTTGAACACTGAAGTAGCATCCAGAAACATGCGTGCTAGGTCATCATGTTAGAACTTCATGGCTTGCATGAAATCACTAATGTATATATCATGAGTCTGAGAAAGCTTCATTAAGCAATGCACAGCATTAACCAAAGGATAAATAAAGACAATGACAGTAGCACCTCCACATTAGAGAGAAGATCAAAGTTATTAGCAACCCCGCCATGAGGCCTTGAACTAGGTCCGCCAGTTATATCGACGTCGATTTCGACTAGTAAGGTCTGGTACTCCAATAGAATCCTTGAGGCGGGACTCCTCATCAAAATCCAACGAGCTTCAACATTTTGAAGCATTTTGTTACCTTTAGTTTCCATAAGATCAACGAGCTTTTGCAATTCAACGTGCCGCTTATTGCTATAGTAGAAGTAAGTATATACTGATTGGAAAAAGCCTTCAAGATGTGACACAAGCAAAAACTTGGACAATGTCTCTAAAAGGAAATTTAGACGGTGAGAAACACAAGAAGCGCAAATTAGGAACGGAGCCCACTTCTCACGGATCTAAATCACGACACTCATCTTTAGTCCTTAGAAGATGCTAACCCCATTTGCCTAAAATACACCAATTTGCAAGTTATTTCTTTGCATGTCAAGCCTCCTTCAACCATTAGAACATGCATAATGACCTCCGTCAAGTGATCAACAGTTCTATTATTGGATACGTAGGAAAGGTGCAACAGGTGCAACACCCTTTCCCACGATTGCATTGCATAAATGTGGACGCCATATTATGAGGTGTTGTCCACAACTATGACCTCATTAGCAGAAATTGAAAGAATAGAGGCAAACTGCACGATACCTTTGAGGGTTGCAACAATACGCTTGCAAGTAAGTACTCGCTTATTTCCCACCCCATGGATTCTGACCAATGTTTCTGTGAAAGATTTCTTACCTTCAATTGCTTAAGCAACTGTTGTTGGTGTTCGTAGTCACACAAAGGACAACTGTGAGTCAAAACATAGAGAAGGGTAGAAAATTAGACCCCCTTCTGCTTGAACTTGCCCTCTAGATCTTCAAGCAGATGATTAACAAGTGTGGCGCATTTCTGCCTTGCCTACAACTTTGTCATTTGGAGGTGCTTATTATCCCACTTCACGAAGTAGTCACCTTTCTTGAGGTGAGACAAGTGACCCCCGTCTTCTTTACAAACGTGTTTACTTTCATGTTTCTCCAAATTGTCCGCCTTTGGTACCATTACTTTTCGCCACCCGGTAATCTTAGTGTAGTTGTGACATACAACCCTAACAACATTGCCATTTGAATTCAACTCATCCTCCACCCAAGCGTATTTGCACGCCCAAATTTTTTGCCAACGCCTCATGATTGTAGCGTGGGCCGTCTTTCTCGTCTTCTGCGCTAGCATAGGAACATCAGGCATCTCAAATAAAACTACAGTCGCTTGAGAAATTGAGCACTCGCGTGGTGGTCTAGGGAGAGATTGTGAGAGCCGCATCTCCAATATGTGGGTCACATCGTTGCCACAAACTGCACCAGCAGCATTTGCATTGGCAGTAGTTGGAATTGCATCAACAACAATTGGAGTGCAAGGCTGCAAATATTTGCCAATGCCCAAAACATTCCGACTAGATCCAAAAGTTCGGGCGCAGAAGTTATCGGGGAGCTTCAGCCATGGCGCCATGACAAATTGGCGAGATCGGACTATCGAAGATTTGCACTCCAACCACCAAACCCAGCAAGAAGCAATTGACAAAGCAATGAAAGCACATAGCAAAGGCAAGAGCAAGCAATGTAGGATTCCAAGCAAAACAAAGCCATTCCTTACATTTCACAAGACCACAACTGCCATTCTTGAAATTTGCAAGAGCTTCATTCACGTTGCGCCTCCATTTCGAGAATATTAAAAAGCCCTTAGAGATTTTCACAACAATTCAAAATTGGGAGAAGTAAATGATTGCAAGTAGGAGGCTAGGAGCGCCTCCAAAACTTTCAAAATGTTCTCCCGCAACTCTGCCACCCTGAGCTGCCATTAAGGCAATAAACACAATTACCATAGCAAACAGAGCCACTAAACGAGCTTTGAGAAAAACAACGCTTGCACTAATTGTCTAGGCTAGGTGGAGCTACAAACCCTAGTCCCCAAGCTAACAAGGATGGTTAGATGTGGCTATCACTCGCGAAGCATCCACAACCCAAATCGTTTTTGGGCTAACAGATGAGATTTTTTTTCTGAAGATGGATGCTACTATTTGCTTGGATGGACAGAATAATTGGGGACACCCAAATCTAGTTACCATGAAGTTTTACTCAATTTCAAAATAATTTACATTTTCCTCAAATGTACATTTAGCACCAAATTTTTTTTGGTAGAAACCTGGTGCTTTTTAGCCAATTTTAGGATCACTGTTCTAAAGCCTTTTTATTTTTTATTTTTTTCATTTTATGCAAATGAAACAAAATTCCATTGTAGAAAAAAAAATAATGTCCTAGCTATAGGTGGTTTGGAGAATTTTCATTGTTTTTAGAGTTCTGGAGAAATTATCAACCTTGTGCTAACTTGCATTTTCCATACCCATAGTCTGTTTCAATTGGCCACTATAAAACTTATCGACAATCAATAAGGTAGAGCCACCCATTACCAACCACTGGCAATTAGTAGGGTGTCTCAAATCTAGGAGAGGGTGGGACTCATTTGCGTTAATTTTGAATTCAAAGAAATTGGGTTTTGTAACCAATGTGGCCTTGACACTACCACTAAACTTGTCCCTACCACTAAACTTGTCCCTCTTTTTGTGTGCCAAAAGCTACCTACAAGTACTCTCCTAGTGATCAATTTTATAAGACTCTAGACATTGGACATGGGGCGAGCCCAACTTCAGGCTTTCATAATTTACAGTAATTTCAATTCAAGTTGTAAATTCACCAAATTTTTTGCTATCTATGCCATTTCTATCTTTGCACTTTTGCAAATATTTGCTTCTCCAAATACTGTTGCAGATCATGTCCACTATGGCTTAAGTTATTGGTTATGGGTGGCTCCACCTTAGAAAAAGAGTAACTCTAGTCATATGACTAGTGTCAATAAAAAGTCTGTTGGGGACAGTTCTACTATCTAGGCCATGTAGGCTTAGGTAGCAAGTACTAGTAACAATCAATACCGTATACCGGTACAATCACTTTAACTTCTTGTCGGTTTTCCCTTTGGGTAGTCTCATTTAAAATTCTCTCCAAAATCCCCCAAAAATCATTGTATATAGCTATGATAGTCCATCAATCCCGGGTGAAGGTACTTTGTGTACCTTTCCCCCTTATCAAAGGACATTGTCCATAGGGCACGATGCTAACTTTGTCTCACAAAGTGGAACCAACAAGGTGAAAACATAGAATCTTGGGATAAAAGTAAAATCTTCCCCCCTCATTTGTACCATGTATGTTGTAGTCCCTGACCACCAAAATTGGGGTCTCTGATTGCAAATATGAATTCAAAATTGGGAAAAAAAATTCATTTGTGAATTTTTTTTTTAAAATTCCTCCGTTTTCCCCTGGGGTAAAATTCCTGCATTTTCACCCTGCCGGACCCACTTCGTGGGACAGGTTTATCCTCCTCCTTCACTTCCGTGGGTTTCAAGGGAGAAAGAAAGTAAGAAAAAAAAGGTGGAAAAGCCTGTCAGTCCGTCTGGTCCATGAGGCCACGATTTTTACTAGGCTGGGTTTCCAGAACTCATGTTCCCATTCAGTTCCCATGCCACCTTCCAGAAGCTTTTGCCACTTTGACTTTGCTGCCAATCTGCCTCAACAACTTAGGCTTGACTTCACTTTGCTTCACTCCATAGTTGGGGAAACTTTTTGAGGTTTACCAGTTAATTTCCTTCAATTCTCACATGCAACCGGTTTTTGAAGAACTGAGTCCGGTTTTCTTACTCAAAATAGAAATTTTATAGAGTTGTGCACTGGTGTTTTGCCAATGTTTTCAAATTGCAACCACTTATTTTTCCAATTCCTTTGGCTAACTTTGAACTAGCCATTGGTTTTTCCTAAACATTGCTTCACTCTAAGCTTCAGTTTCGTCCTAGCTAGAGTTCAATTGGACTCTATGGAGCTGAACTTGCTTACCTACTTGCAAGCCTCAGAGTTGGTTTTGGTTTAGGGTTTAGGGTTTTGGAGATGTCAACTTAGACGTTTTTTAAGACATCGATTAGTGCTTATCCTACCCATAAGGCAAGATTAAAAAAATAATTATTTAAAATAAATTTAAAAATAAAAATAAAATGAACAAACAAAATTGTTGAATTCAACAAGAATTAAAAAACAACTTACGGTTTGGGTGAGCTGGGGTCACCGGGTCCCTTGCCCGTCCTCCAAAGTCTAGCATTCCAAGGGGGCATGTGAAGAAAAAGACCCCTATTTTGTGCTGGATTAGTTTACCTTCTTCACCAACTAATTGGGAACCTCTTATTGCAAATATGAATTCAAAATTTGCAAATTGTATCATTTGTGGAAATTTTGAAATTTAAAATTTCAGTGTTTTCCCTCAGGGATGAGCAAGGGGGTCAGTTCACCTGGGCCTCAAAATGGACCTCAGAATGGAGGGAGGGAAGGCTTCCATTGCACAGGATTTCGGTTTCACACCTTCAGGCCTCTTTGATTTGCACGGTTTTGTGCTGGTGTGCTCAAAAAGCAACCACTTAAGGGCTGGTCTGCATTTTTCAGAGGTTTCCGTGGATAGAAATATTTTAAGATTATTTTTCAAAGAAAGAAAAATAGACGTGGAACTTAAGACATGCGGGTTTGTATTTTTCCAAGAATTTTTAAATTACTTATAAATTTTCAAAAATTTGGGATATAGGCACCTATTTGTGACCATAGGTCTACCAAAAATCCATTCACTTGCAACTTGGAAAAAAATGTGAGGAAATCAAAGACAATGATTAGTTCTTTCAATAAAAGAGATATTTTTTCTTGATGCACTCAATGGCTAAAGTGATCCATTTAAGAATCACCTTATATCCATTTTCCAGCTAATAATAGAAACAATTTGAAGGAAAGGGGCAATTTTAGAGCATAATACTTTAGTATTTTTATTTTCTTGATAACCCAAAGAAAGAAAATGATGGAACTATTACCAACAACGCGAGTGTGTGAGCCTAGAAATGCAAGCCTACAAGCCTTGAGTCCTAGCTATAGTTAGGTACCCTACAACCATGGGAGGTACCTATTATATAGGCACTTACAACCATGGAAGGTATCTATAATATAGGTGTCTATAACATAAGTATCCTATAACCATGGAAGACAAAATGGATGTAAGGCTTAAGTTTCATTGTTAACACAAGATTGAAGTTTTTAATATAGAGTGACTTCATTCTTCTCACCTTCAACCCTTCCAAAAGGTTTTGATTTGCAAAGTTTGTACAATATTTCTATTTTATTGGAACCATGAAAGGATGGATCTATGAATGACTTCAGTGAGACTACAAGCCTTCAGTCTAAATGTAAGTAGGTATCATATAACAGTTGAAGGTGCCTTTAATATATGTACCTATAACATATGTATCTTATAACTTTGGAAAATGTCTATAACATAGACACTTACAATATAGGTATTTTATAACCATGGAAGGTGTCTATAATATAAAAGCCTAGACTCTTAAGTTCATAGGCTCAAGATCTTAGGCTCACTTGCTAGCAAGTAGCAACCCTCACTTTTTGATTACTTTTTAAAATCTTGAAGTTCCTCTTTATGTATGCTCCCATTCTAATGCAACTACATACAAATGGAATTTAGTGTGTTTATTTTATAGAGATGTATTAATTGCATGTTGTTGTTTTTATAGATTTTGTGAAAATTTTGTGAAAATTTGAAATGACCATAAATTTTTGAATAAAAGGTGAAGAAAATTCATATCAAGTATAAAATGTGTTATAATTTGAAATTTTTTCTATCGGTATATATTATAATGTAGAGCACAATGGTGCAAATGTTTTTGCTAAGTTCTTCTAAAGTAAGAAATTAGCACTCCATAATAATAGACTAATAGTTCAAATTGAAATAAAACATTCAAATTTAGGAATTTTTCAAATTGGAATAAGGACTAGAATTCATGAGATTTTAAAAAAATTGGTCTCAAATTCAGATAAGATCAATTTCATGGCTTTAATTCAGATCTAGATGAAAGAACAAAAACTTCAAAAATATATTACAGCATGATCCATGGATTTTCCATTTCTTAATGAGGAAAGTCAAATATCACAAGGAGAAAGTATACAACACCTTTAATTGAAATTAGATTCAAGTAATTGCCCCCTATAAGATTTGGATGAAAAAACATTTTTTCCATTCTTGAAAATTCCTTGGATTCATCCAAAGGATACAAAACATCCTCATAGGCATTTTAGGGTTGACCACTAGGAACCAAAAGTGGTCATTTTGAGCATGTGATTTTGAATAATGTAAAATTTTTTAGATCTTGATGTCCTAATAGACTAGACAAATGTTGGAATATACACTAATTAACAATATGCTAAAAAAATATTCTAATATCACACTATATATTAATATATAATGATATATTATTGAGTGACAATGGCGTTTGCAAATGTCATCTACATGTTTTGTTTTTTGAAGATTATAAAGTTGATGTTTAGCTATTAAGACTAATATTCTAACTTTGGAATAAGTACATGAATGAATTTTAGAGAGAACTAGAAGCCTAATTTCCAAAGCATATATGAATGGAATTTCTAACTTTGAAATTCAACAAAAGTTTAAGGAAAATTTATATGTTTGTTTGCAATGTGTCATTGGAAAGGTTGGATTATCTAATTCCACCTCTAATTTCACTTCCTTAGATTTCTCCTTTTTGATCTCTATTTTTATTTGAACATGATGAGGTTGCTCAATAATGTGCACAAACTATCAAATCATATGCCTTGCAATACAAAATTTCTTGCAAATGCATCTTTAGATTTGCACTAAATTTAACATACCATAAAACAATGAAGTGCACTTCTACTTTCTCTCTAGTTGAGCTTTGTATACACAATTTTGTACTTCTATAAAGAAAAATGTTTTGTAAGTAGGTCAATACTGATAATCGGGTTTTTTTTTAAATTGTCTAAAATATAGAGAGTTAATTCTAGATGTTTTCATAAGTCTTGTTATAATTTTAGGATATTCAATTGATTGTTGTGAATTTATTTTAATACCTAAAGGTTGAAGGGTGTTTGGGAAGAAAAAAAAGTTCAAAACTATCAATTTTTTATGCATTATCCAAAATCATGCTAAAAAAATTGCAATCATATAAAGGTATATTGTACAAGTAAGGCAAATTTTGGAAAAAAAATTCAAACCATTTGACCACATGATTGAAAGATCATAATATGTAAAGTGAAAATAATTTTTTTTCCATTCATATGAAATATGATCCACAAATCTTTGATCACAAATTTTTTGACCTATACAAAATTGAAAATTTTCACCATTCATATGATGTTAGGTTCACTCATGAAAAATTTCAGAAACATATATGGAGTCTAGCTTATTCTAAATCAGACTCTTTGCAAATGTAATTTGAGAGCTAAAATTTTTTATTTTAGAGAAAATTGTATTCCATATTTTATTAGTTACATACATGCCAAAATTCAAAAGTTGGTGAACATTTTTGTGAAAGATGTCAAAAGATTCCAAATTGTCCAAATTGCCAAAAATGTTTAGAGCAGCATAACTTTTGGTTTAGGTGCTCAATTAGAAAAAATTGTATTCTATTTGAGGGGAATGTCATATTCACACCTTATGTCAAAATTTTGCAAACATCCAAACAACAATTGACTTTATAGCAACTTTACTTGGATTTTCAATTGTTCATTCAAGAGACATTGATTGGCCTGAAGGGTTAACATTTTTTAGGCCTATATTGGTTTCTTTGAATGCTTTTTTTTTACAAATATTTGAGTGCAATCTTGAATAAAAGTGCTAAGAATTAACTAGGACCCCACTATAGAACTCCCATATTTTCATTTGAATAAAATATTTTCTAAAATAAACTTCATCAACAAAAATAAAATAAATTGTTCAAAAATTAATAAATCATTCAAAATATTATATACTTTCTAAAATCAAGTCGACAAAAATCTCCAAAAGTAATGGAAAAAACTAAGTTAATAGAGTTAAGAAAATTATACATTTTTTTAATATTTGATGTTTTGAGTTTTTGAAAAATTATAGAACAATTAAAAAAATCAAAGAAAAAATTAGATATTGAATCCAACTTAACTCCTTAAGGACCCAAGGATAGTCTAGATTTATAAAATTGTGAAGATGTACAATAAAATATAATTTAGAATAATAGTTTAATAATAATTTTTAAACAATATTAGTAAAATATAATCCAAAGATTTTATAGGTTTGAGATCAAAGATATTAGTGTGTGAGAATAGAAATGGGAGCATATAAGCCTTGAGTCTCAATGTAAGTAGATACCCCACAACCATTGAAGGTGCTTATAACATAAACACTTATAATATTGGTATCTATAATATATTTATACTATATTCATGGAAAGTGTCTAAAATATAGATTTTGACTATGTTTTCACCAAAATTGCCATTTCTAGTACAAGTACCAAATTTTTGAAAAAAATAGCCATCTATAATATAGTTTTTTGGATTCCTAGACTCGCATAATAGTAATCCTTGGTTTTAGATCAACTATTCTACTATCCAATATTTTTCAATTAAATTTGAAGCCAAAAATTCAAAATTCTTTCTAAAATTGATTGTAGATTGAATATTTGTGATTTTCATAAGATTTTTTTCTTAAAGTTCATATTGCTAAATTCTAATTATAGTATTTTTAAATTTAATTTTACTTTTTTCTTCAAGTTATTTTTGAAGGGTTAATTTTTAGTCTAAACAAGCTACTTAAGAGGGGCATATAAATGTTATGAACTAACACAAGAATCTACAAAAGTGATAGATGAACAAATGTATTATTAAGTTCTTAGGATGTGTTTGCATTTATCTATTGTTCAAAATTTAAACATCTAGTCTTTAAGGGATCAAGGGGACTTCTAGTCAATTCATTACATCATCGTAAAATTAAAATCTATAATCCCTACATTTATTAAAAAAAAAAATTTTAAACACATGTGTAAGACACAAATTTTCCTATTTGTAAAACCTTTGTGGTAGTTTGGATAATCTTAAAAGATGACCTCAAATCCCAATTTTCAATTTTCAATTATTTTTTTAAGATCTATTTTATAAAGAAAAAATAGGAAGTGCAACATCTATTTGGAAATTGTTTATGAATAATTTGAACAACAACCTTTAGGTTAGAATTCCAATTTTTCTAGTGACCGTTGTTTTTTTAATGACAAATATAGGATTCATTTTTTGACCACAAATCCCATTTGAAGGTGTGATGAAAATAATGAAAATTTATAACCATAGGACTAATTTTGAAGTCCAAGAAAGAATTCATTGTCTTTTGGGTTGAAGGAGTTGAAATATTTTTTGAGATAACCAACGGAAAATTTGGAGAGTCAATTACTTCTTAATATAGAGTCTAAAAATTTTGGAATTAAAATTAAAAAATGAGTGAGAAGAAAGGTATTTGAGTCAATTAATGGAATTTACAAAAATAAGTAGAGTATACGGTCCACTTTACAATTACATGGTCTATTTGAAGTTGTGACAATAATAAGTTTTGATTTCTTTAAGCTTCGGTTTCATAATTGATTTTTGAAATTTTTGTATTGACAAATATAGGGTCAAATATACATCTCCAAAGTCCACATAATTAATTCACATTTGGCAAGACTTCCATTTCAACTAAAATTTAACAATAATTAATAAATTCTAAAATAAATTTAAAAAATTAGAAATTTAATATGATTTTTTAAACAAATCTATGTTAAAATCTATTAAAAATTATTAAAATAATACATTTTAACAAATCTCAATTAATCTTAACAAAATTTAACACAAATATGTCAAAAAATAAATCCAAAGAAGCACAATTATATTATAATCTAGGAGGTGGTTTTGTACTAGTTAATGAAAATAGTGGAATTTCAAAATCATGACTAAAATTGAAGTCCAAGAGAGAATGGTACTTGAGTATCTTTTTAATTAAAGAAGTTGAAAAGTTTTCTTGAGGGAATAGAAACTCTTAGAATTCAATTAATTTTTTATAGCTAAAGAAATGAGAGATGGAAGTTTTTTGAGGTAATTAATGAGACTCATAGATACCATCTATTTTATAATAAAAAAAGTCTTGATCCACAAGAGAAGTAAATGTCTTTTCTTTTGAGGGAGTTGAAAAGTTATTTGAAGGAACCAATAGAAACCTTTGGGGCTCAATTAATTTTGAGACAAGAATATTAGTGAAATTTTAGGTCAGATTTTGATTTGGCCAATACCAAAAATAAAGAGCAACAAGTTTTCAAGAAGAAACAACAAGGGAGTTGAAAAATCATTTGAGGCAAACAATGAGACTTACAAAAATGATGGATCAATATTTTCAACTTTCAATTTTCAATTTTCAATAAAATCACATGAATGGCCAAATTGCATTAATGGAAATTGAATTAGAAATTTGACACAAATCTTGATTGCCAAAAGATCAAAATCTTGATCAACCATTCTTTTGGTGCTTTAATATGTGTGTAAAAATTATAGTTGTCAAGGTCTCTTGAGCAGGAAACAAAGGCAAATCCTTCAATGGGCTTCATTGGTCCTATTTCTTGTATTTATTTTCAAAGATGTGGCTACATCTCGGGCTACATGAATGTCTCTTACTAGTAATAAAGCTTTTACACTTTTTGTGAAAATACTGAGAAACAATTAATATCAAATGCAATTTGTGCTCAAAAGATATAAAACCTTTCTATTAATTTATATTTTATATAATAGTGTAGAACATCATGGTGAAAATTTTCTTACCGTAGTATTTTAAAATTAGAAAATTAGCATTCCATGGTTATAGGCCTGATGTTCAAATTTCTAAAGAAATTCAATTTTAAGAATTTTTCAAAATTTCAAATTGAAGTAGAAACTAAACTTTATAAGCTTCATTTCAATTTAGTAATGACCATTCAATGGTGGAATTAGTTTAGCCAATATTTTATTGATTGATGAATTTTAGCTTGATTTTTGGATTGACCTTTGGGATTCCTATATATGTAAAAGGTGTGCTTTGCAACCATAGGGAGCCTTCAAGTCACCACAACTAAAATGGAATGAAATCAAGTCAAATGAAGTTAAAATGAAAATAATAGAATTTTGAAGTCACAAGACTAAAATTTGAGCCTATAGTGTCTTTTCAATTGAAGGGTTTCAAAAGATTTTGAGAAACCAATGAAAACATTTAGGATTCAATTAATTTATGAAACCAAAGTTTGAAAATTTTGGAATGAAAAAAATAAAAAAATAAGAGTCAACCAAAAGGTGTTTAAATCAACCAATGTTTAGATCTTTAAGATTTTTATATGAACAAGTACATAATCCAACATTGGTCAACATACACATCAAAAATTTACCATGACAATTTAATAGTTACTAAGATTTTCACATAATGAATTCACAATTGCTAAGACTTTCCTATTGATTTGAGTCTAAAGACTTTTCACCCTCAAAAGTCAAGCCTATAATAATTTTTTCAAACTTCATTTTGTAAATACCTATGAATTTTATTTATTGTATTTATTTTTAAAATATTTGATTACATATTTTCTATTATTTTAAAAAAATTAACATAATTTTGCAAAAATATGAAATTATCATGAATTTAAAAAAATTAAAACTATTCATATCAAATGCAATTGATATTCATTCTTTTAGAAAATATCTTCAAATTTTTATTATAGTGTCAAACATCATGGTGCATTTTTTTAGTTGTATCATTTTAAGATTAGGAAATTAACACTCTATGGTTGCAAATTCATTTTTCTAAAATGCTAGTCAATAATTCAGAAAAATATCTATATTTTAAGTAAAATTACAAATGGATCACCAAAAAATATAATGAAAAAAAGATTTCTTATAAAAATCTAATGCTTTCCAATCTCCAATATTTGTGTGAAAATTCCCATTGCCAAGGTCTCTTGACCTTAAAACAAGGCCTCAAAACCTAAAATTAGGTGTCATTGGTAGAACATAGAATAAAGTCCAAGTTTATATTGGCAAATATAGGGTCCTCTTTGTGGCCATAAGTCTTATTTGAAGTCATGACAAAATAATAGTATTTGAAAGCCATACAACTAAAATTAAGGTCCAAAGAAAATTGAGTATCTTTTAAGTCCATTAGTGATGACCTTTATATCTAAATTGGTTTTGTTGATGTTTCCAATGATGACTAACAACAAGTTTTCACAAGCAACCAATAATTGACGGAACTAATAGGACTTACAAAAATGAGAATAAAAATATTACAAAATTCCTAATTTTACATAAACTCCACATAATGCTTAGTTTGAGCAATGTACACATAAAAATTAAATTTCTAAAGCCAAAGTCTCCAAGAAGGAAATAGATGC
Organism: Climacium dendroides; assembly: GCA_950106755.1. Taxonomy (NCBI): domain Eukaryota; kingdom Viridiplantae; phylum Streptophyta; class Bryopsida; order Hypnales; family Climaciaceae; genus Climacium; species Climacium dendroides. The sequence goes on along the minus strand of OX467090.1, from coordinate 14,810,541 downwards.
ACAAATTTTTGTCGGGCATTACTGGTAGTGTAGATTGTGGAGAGCAATGGAGTCCTAGCAAAATATTTAAAAATATAAACAAAATTATTTGAACCATAAAATAGCCATAATTTCTTTCTTTATAAATCTTAATTCTTTAATAAAATTTCATTAGAAATAAATATTAGAGTAGACTAAAATAATAGAAGACTTTATGCAATTATAGATGGAGTAATGATTGCAATTGTTGTATAATAATCATTAATTAATAATGTTCTTTTAAATTGCATTATTTCTATAATAAAACTTTCACAATTTATAAACTTTGACACTAATTTGCCATATGTTAGTGCATGTGATACTAATTTTTCCAAAACATACAATTTTAAAAATTATTTAATTGATGTAAAATAAAATATTGGTGTATTGACATACCAATTTATACAATAACAATTTTATGTAGAGCACTAATATACAGGGAATATTCATTTTCCACCTTCACTAATAAATCAAATCACTAGACTCTCTCCCTTAAAGCATTATTGTAATTTTTCAATTTCATAGCAAAGTTATTAGCAATGTGGTTTTATTTGTGGTCAAACACCTTCCTTTACAAAATGATTTTATTCAAAAGTAATGCACACTTGAGGTTTATTTCAATTTTTTGACAAGATTTTTTATTTTGGTTTTTAATTCAATTACTTCAAATATAATTTTAGTTTGTAGCTTTTATATATTATTACATTTGAATGTTGAAGTCTAATAATGTCGACAATATAAAATTCGACATCTACTTTAATATTATATTGGTAATTTTTCAATCAATAAGGTCTCTTTTCATAAAAATTTCAAACAATTCACATATATAAGTTAAAACAAAGATCCCACGGTTGAGTCTTATAATTAATTATCTCTTCCAAAATCTATCAATTATACTCTACATTGTAAAAAAAAAAATTTGAATGGCTCAAATGGTCATTAGTAGTCCATTCATAGAATTTTAGAGGTTTACATTATTTATTAATCCCAAACAACAATTATTTGTGAAATAAACAATTAGAATTATATGTATGTTCCTCAAAAAGTCAACATTGAATTATGGATCTTTTTAAAAGTTTGATGCAAGGTATAGGCTAGTTTATGGGCATGTACTATTTAAGTTAGTTTTTTTTCAATTGAATATTAAGATCAAAAGTTGAAATGCTCCTAAAATAATTCAAAACAAGTAAGCAACTTGAATTATCTTCTGTAAATTTCTTCTAAAATTTGTCAAGCATATAACTAATATGGTATAAAATGCAGTTGTTATAAAAATATATATTTAGTGCAAAATTCTCAATCCAGTAGGAATTAAAGTTCCTAGACATTGTTTCGCATGAATACACAATGTTTTTTTAATCTTCAAATGCTATAATCTTACAATTCGTGTGGTCAAAGTTTTTGAAATATTTTCCCTACATTCCTATAGACAAATTTGTTGAATTTCAAAAGAGAATTTATTTTATTTTCTTTCTTATTCAATGACCTAGAAATAGTAAAAGTTTTTGATAATTTTTGCTTAAGGATATTTGGTACATTAGAGATTAAATGTAGTTTTAATCTTTAAATCTTTAAATACCTAATAGATAGTCAATCAATGTCCATTTGTTGGTATGAAATTTCCAAATAATTAAAAAAAATTATATATTTGGATAACAAACAAAGATAGATATTCAATTTAAAAAAAAATTGGATTAGAAAATTTACATTTTTTAAACCCTCAAAGGACCATAGCCTTTTTCTCATCAAAAAACATTCAAAATTGCCATTTTTATTGTAGAACTATTAATTTTTAATTTTAATTTTATTTATTGCATATATAATATAGTATCTTGTACTAGACTAGTATAAGATTGTGTAGAAGAAATTTCAAAAACTTTAATTGTATAGATTGCAAGATATGAGTGTTCAAAGTAAAAATAAAATTTACATCTTAATGACTAGATTATAAGAATTTGAATCTTCTTAACTTTGATTCTTTCTATTGTGTATTTTAAAAAATATTTTGAATAACTGAATTATAATTTTAGAAAAATTAATTATTAAAAAAAAAATTTACACTTTATAAGTTTGTTAAGTAGACGTAAGTACGAGATAGAAGGAAAAATTGAATTGTTGAAACCTCTTATTTAAATGAAATTGAAGCACACTAATTCCAATGGTGATATTGTCTAACTAAGCGCACTAAGCCCTATAATTTTTTTTTATTAGCCAAGTTAAAAGACATGACAAAAGTTACTAGACAAAGACAAAGAAAAAAGAACTAGTTGGAATTGAGTTGTACAAAGAAGTATGCAAGGATATATTGAACCTCAAAAACATCCAATTTCTATAAGTTTTGCATCTATAGAAGGATTAATGTAATTTCACTAATACTAACTAAAGGCTTGAATGTTCTTCATGCTACTATCTATGGCATCTAATTTTTTGAAATTATAAAATCCGTAATTAAAGAAAAAAACTACAGTCAACTTCTATTTATGAAATTTCAAGACGTTGGAGATAAAAAAACTTAGCTCTGAAATCTCAAAATCTATCAAATTGGCAAATTTTGAAATCACTAAATTCTTAAATTTTTTATTGATAAATTTGATAACTTAAAATTTGAATATTTAGATTTTAGAATTTTAGAATTTAGAATTTTTTAAATTTAATTTTATTAATACTTAAATGACCAATTGAAATATTGAAGATTATATTTGCAAAAAGCTAATGTGTTTTTTTAATTTTCAAAAAGAGTTTCAAGAATTCATGCCAAAAATTGAGATCATAGAAACCTTCTCGAACCTTCAAGTGCCCTTTAAGGGGCTACTTGGTCTTGTAGGGATTAAATGATGAAAATCAACTCTATAGGATGATTGTATTGTATATAATCTTAGTTAGTTTATTATAACTTATTATGTGTAATTTTTTTTATTAGGAATTGAAAATATAAAATATTTGAGAGTCTATAAGACTTACTATAAGTACTAGAATATTTCAAGGACTATAGGTTGCCCTTTCAATTTTTATGTATAAAAATATTCTCTTCTTCTCTTGCTAAAGATTGTTGTTGCAAAGAAATTTTTATAAAAATCTAAATTATAATCTAAAAGTATTTAAAATTTTGAATTTATTTTATAATTGATAAAAAATTACCACATGAAGAACAATACATTTCAAATTAGTATTTTAAATTAATTTAATTATATTTAATTCAATAACTCAAATAATTCATGTTATGCAATTTTGCATTCAAAGCAGTAAATTTCAGCAAGTAAATTGAAATTCAATTCTGTAATTGAAAATATTAATGAGTATTAATTGGTCCCCATTGGAAGTGCATAAATTAAAAATAAACTTGAGCATACTATTGCTTATTATAATATACTCTTAAATATTTTGTTACAATTAATTAATATCAACAACATATTTTAGATTAGCTACTTTGGATCATCTAGAAACTTAAAGAATTTATCTGCTATATCACAAAAAGCTATTTTATAATTGTTATTCAAGGTTCAAGGAACAATTTGAGGTAAAAATGTTCATTAAAACATATAATATCAAACTTACAAATTAAAGTATTGATGTGTTTGTATACTTCACATTAAAATCACTAAACCAAAATTTGTGAAATAAAATTATTAAATATTCATTTAGATAAAAATTCTCTAAAATATTTTTTTAATAGAAAAAATTGCTTCAAAATTTTGATGACATATTCCCAATTGACTACGATAAAAGTTTAAGAAAATTCAACTATTAAAAAAGAAACTCAACCAATTAGTAGATTTCAATGAAAAATCTTGAAAACTTGGATTACATACTTGACATGGATATTTTGTAAGAGTCCAATATTTCATGAGCATTTAGATCATATGATCTTGAGGTATCTTTGATCACTTTTTATTGAACCTTTTTCTCCAATCATGACTGTCCAAACCACCAATTCAATTACCCTCAACTCTCTTTCTAGAAAATACAAAATTTGTTGTTAGTGCAAAATATTTGAAGTCACTTAAATCATGAAATCACAAAGTATGGATTAATAATCTATTATTGCACCTTTTCTTCCAATTATGACCGTTTAAGCCACCTATTCAATTATCCTCAACTCTCTTTTGAGAAGGTACAAACTTTGTTGTCAGTCCAAGATTATTTGAAGTTAGTTAGATCCTGAGATCCCGAGGTATGAAGTGATAATTTGTTATTGAACCTTTTCTTCAAATCATGATTATTGAGGCCATCTTTTCAATTATCCTCAAATTTCTTTGACAAAGACAGAAACTTTGTGTGGGTCCAAATTTATTTGACATGAGTTTAGATCACAAAATCCTTCTCCTCCAATCATAACCACCTAAGCCATTTATTTAGTTACCTTGGCCTCAACTCTCTTTTAGAAGGATACAAACCATATTATCAACCGAAGATTATTTGAAGTCAATTAGATCCCGAGATCCTAAGGTATGGATTGATAATATATTATTGTACCTTTTCCTCCAATCATCACCATCCAAGCCATCTATTTAGTTACCCTCAACTCTCTTTCAAGAGGTTACAAACTTTGTCGTGAGTCTAAAATTATTTAAAGGTCAATTAGATCTTGAGATCCTGAGGTATTGTAGATGAACTATTATGATTGGTTTTTAAGGTTTTTTCATGATTTGTTTGTCGATTTTGAGAGTGATTTGTATGTTTTTTGGTGTGTTTGTATTCAATTTGGTGATTTTGTATGTATTTTTGTCAATTTGGAATGTGATTTTTGGTGTTAGTTTTTGAGATGTCTAGTCCAAATAGGAGTATATGTCAAATTGTGTTTGGAGTGAACCAAGTTGGAAGTTAAGTACTAGCTAAATAAGTTTCCAAATTGGAGTGATGTGGTAGTATTCCAAGTCAAGAGGATAAGGATATTTGTGTCCTAGTTGGAGTCTAATGGAAGTTATGTTTTGTATTCAAATTTGGTAGTTTTCTTTTGTGGTTAAGTTTGTGTTTGAGAGGTTGGTTAACCGTTCTTTGATCCCTATTAGGTTGTCTCTCTCAATTTGGAAGGCACCCAATGCTAAAGAGTGTCCACTACGTGTCCCAGCCAAGTTGTGCTGTGTATTTGATTTGTTGTTTTGTGTGTGTGTATGTGAGTGAGTCTTTAGAGTTTGATGAGATGGAGATGTGTATGTGTGTCTAACTATGGAATTTTAAGTATTCTAAGTTGGAGAAATGTTTTAGAAGTTGATGAAAATGAGTGTTGGAGTTTTGATTGGATGATGAAGTGTGACTGTATGTATGAAGAATAGTGAAAGTTGGAATGTAATGTCCTAATCGGTGATGTGGAGACGAAGTAGAATAAGGAATGTGGAATCCTAATAGTTGAGTGTAAATTGCAAGTTGAAACTCAAATTGTAAAATGGTGATGTAAAATGGTGATGTATTTGGAAATAAGAAATATGTTCAAGCCGAATTAAGTGTTTTAATGTGTATGATTTAATGAATGATTTAATGTGCACATGTGTTTATGTTATTATTTGAGAATGGAGTATGATGGTGTTAGTCAAACTATGTGTAAGTGAATTATGCAAAGTCATTGTAGATTGAGTGGTTATTGATTTTCCAAATTGGGTTGTAGTCTTCTATTTTGGGATTGTATTTCCTATTTTAGGAATTAGTCCATTAGCATTGATTTCTTACTTGACCGTCTCCTTAGGAATGAACTTATTATACTAATAGGGTAATTTCCGAGTAGGTCATTATCCTTCTTCAACAGGTATGGATTGATAATCAATTGTGGCACCTTTTCCTCCAATCATGATCGTCCAAGCCATCTATTCAGCTATCCTTACTCTTTTTGAAGAAGGTACAAACTTTGTTGTCAGTCCAAGATTATTTGAAGTTAGTTAAATCCCGAAATCCCAAGATCCCGAGGTATGAAGTAATAATTTGTTGTTGAACCTTTTCTTCAAATCATGATTGTCGAGGCCATCTTTTCAATTATCCTCAACTTTCTTTGACAAAGATAGAAACCTTATGTGGGTCCAAATTTATTTGATGTGAATTAGATCATAAAATTCTTGTTCACCAATCACAACTGACCCAAGCCATCTATTCAGTGACCTTAGCTTCAATTCTCTTTTAAGAGGGTATAAACTTCATTGTCAATGCAAGATTATTTGAAGTTGATTAGATCTCGAGATCTCAAGGTATGAATTGATAGTTTATTATTCAACCTTTTCCTCCTATCATCACTGCCTATGCCATCTTTTCAGTTGCCCTCAATTTTTTCTCGAGAGGATACAAACTTTGTCATGAGTTTAAAATTATTTGATATTAATTAAATCAAATCACAAGGTATGAATTGATAATCTATTGTTGTACCTTTTCCTCCAATCATAACCGTCTAAGCCATCAATTGAGTTATCCTCAACTTCCTTTGACAAATATAAAAGCTTTGTATGGATCCAAGTTTATTTGATATGAGTTTAAATCACATGATCCATACGTTATGAATTGATAGTCTCCCACAAAACCTTTTCTTTTAATCATAACCCAAACCACCTATTAGATTTTTGAGGAATCTTGAGCTTGAACTATTGATTGACCCGTAAATGTCTTATGGGACTAGTTCATATATACAACCTTGTTTTTTACTCTTAGAATTTCAAATATGCATTCAAATATGGCAAGACATACATTGTTGAATTGAAAATTTAACTACTACCATCTTTCATTTAAAGACCATTGTAATATTTAAACTTTATCATATTCAAACAAGACATTTTGCGTGTAGAATACATAATTAGGTTGCAACTTCTCACACATGTAGGAAGTGTGATAATGATCTAAATTGAAAGTGCCATTTGGCATTTTATCTTGCTCAACATAAATACAAAATTTTGTAATTGTTGTATTAGTCAATTCATGTACCTTGTATATCAAATTCAAAAATATATTGTAATGGACCCCAAATTGGGCTTGTAAGACCTTTATCCTTTGAAGAACACAGTCCCTTATAACCAAGGGAGGCACCAAAATGCTCCTATTATTGGATCAATAGGTACGTGCTTTGTTTCTACATTGGACAATGAAGTCATCCATCAGATACTTTTGGTCTTCAAAGTCCTTCCAAGGGTTAAGGATTAAATGCAACTTTTCTATAACACAAAGCTAATATCCCCATATGAAACTCTCCATGAAAGCATTGCCTTAACCTAGCAAGTACCTCTATCTCCTCACCAAACTATAAACTATATTTGATCACCATCTTGGCACTTTCTCAAATATGAAAACAAAGACAGTTTAAGGTAGATTGAAGTACCTATTTCAGATAACTTAAGCATTTCAGTGTGTATGATTTGGAAAAGTCATGGAAGAACTGATTGAGGGTGTGCAAAAATAAGGGTGCCGAAAAATGCTAGAAAAAACGGAATTTTTTTTTCCTAGAATGAATATTTTATTGAATGTAAAAGAGGATTTTTCATTTGGACCCATTCTGATTTCATAGACTCATCTATGCTGGTTACTTTTGGCACTTTTTCCTAAGCCAAAAAAGAAGAGAAATGAATGGACGAGAAGGTACAAACAAAGAATCATTCTCAATAACCAGTGCATTCAACTGCTGTCCACAATAGGTCGGCCTATGTAACCATCATGAGGGCCAATCCGAAATAGGTTCTTCTACCTTACAAGCAATGGGCAATCCCAAAAGTGTCATTAGAGAGGATTGAGTGTAGCTGGTACTTGTTCCAGATTCTCAAGATATCCCCAAACTGCTTCGGGAATATTCAAGCTACCCAAAGCTCTACATCCTAGGGTCTAAAATGTTACGGAGTGCATCCCCTTCATTTGTAAATCAGACTCTGAGCTTACATTTGTGCCAATTTCTCCATTGACGATTTGGCGTCTTGGCAATTGAATTAGACTCTGAGAATGAAATTGTAGAAAAATTGCTGCCCGAGTCTTGTTGGATCGAAGCACGCCGGTCGCCTTTTTTGATTTGAAAGTTCAAATAGTGGCAGCCCCGCTACTTTCTTGCATCGTGCGCGTTGCAAATTTCACTCGTTTTTCTGTAAGCCCGTGCATTTGAATTAAGCCTTTTCACGGGAATTCTTTTTGCGCAGTTTTTGCACCGTTCTGGATGTCCATTCAACATTATTCTCTGCAATTTCCACATCGGGGAGGGACGTGGGTTCATTTCTGAGTCTGTACTTTGTTTGTTGCGTTTTGGGTCACAAATTGGGACCCTACTTTACTTGTGATCTTTTCATTGTCGTTTCGATCACGGGAGTTACGTACTTAACGATTGCATTCGTGGTATGTATGCATTCTAATACTAATATAGATTCGCATTTTCTGTTTGTGCGTTAGATTTGCATTTGATGTTTGTGTTCGCAATTTGGGTTTGGAAGTGGGAGAGTCAGAGGAAGGAGTGCTGGGCTGAACTGTAGTGATTCGGTTAGTTTACATAGTTTTTGATTTCGGTCTCTTCTTTTGTTTTGCGCTGAGATGATTTGTTCTGGGGCTTGCGGATGTGGATCAGGAAAAGAATGGCGGTCCCTATCAATGTGGCGGAGCTTCTGGTGGTCAGGCACGGGGAAACCAGCTGGAACGCCGTCGGGAGGCTTCAGGTGCACCAAATGATGCATTACCTCTCACATATCTCAATCCTTTTAATTCCTCAATGCGGTGCGTATTTAAGTTTCAAAATTTTAGGGTATCAGTATTGAGCGAAGCGGTACTTCAGAAGGGTTTAAGGTAAGAAAGTTTGTTAAACCCGAAAGAAAATGTCTTGGTTATATGAGGAGTGGGCTGCAGAGTAATTTGGCATTTGTGCTTTGTGTGCAGGGGCATGCGGAATCGGATCTCAACGAAGCTGGGAAGAAACAAGCGCAGGCAGTTAAGTTTGTTGCACAGCTTTGAAAAAGATAGTTCCGCTGAGGTGCGCAGATGAATGTGGAAAGATCCTTTTTGTGGTGTACTTTCGTTTCAACCCTTTTGGAGTTGCATTGAGTTTTGTTCGTTTGGCGATGTCCTTTTAGGTGGCTGCGAAGTTAGCAAGCCTGGGACTGGAATTTGCTGCCATTTATACTTCAGATCTTCAAAGAGCCGTCGACACCGCCCAAGCTATTGCTCAAAAGTGTCAGTGCTCCAAGGTGAGGATGTTTCTCTTCATAGTTTTATGGGCTAGGTTGTACTATTCAGATTCCGGAGGAAAACCAGAATACTAGATGGTTTCTTCGTCCACGCCCGATGCTTGGAGTTGTTTGAACCACAGAGAGACCGGAGGAGAAAGCATAGCATATTGTAGGGTTTTTCCCCGGGAGCAATGCATGTGAAGACCCCTGATCCTAGCTTTCGTGTGCTCTTCAAAGATGCTCGTAAATCACAAACCTTATGGAGCAGAATAAGGAGGGTTTGTAATAAGGCTGGAACAACTCGTTCAAATTCTTCAATCACAATTCCCCTGTTTGATCGGTTCCTTTTGTAGAACGTCTTCGTCATTCATGATTCTTTGGGTTTATGCAGATCATTGTTCGGGAGAATCTCCGTGAGAGATGTTTGGGAGATCTGGAGGGTCTGACACGGACTGAGGCGAGAACTGCAGCTCCAGAGGCTTTTAAAGCGTTCATGAAGAATGACGACTACCTTCCAATTCCGGTATGATTAGCACTATCTCCTGATTTTTATTTGTTGTTACATGTTTTGTATTGCATGAAACAAATTATTATCTTGTAAACATCATAATGCTTTGTTGCCAAGTGACCTGGGCAGAAAATGATCCATCTGAAGCTGAAAATCATGTTCAAATATGTAGCTCAAGTTCGAGGACTGCCTTCTTGTGTAGGGTGGAGGCGAGAGCTTGGAACAGCTCTGTGTGCGTGTCCAAGATGCTTTTGAACAGGTTGCCTCAGAAAATCTAGGTGAGTCTTCTGGCATTTGAGATTGTTTGATAGAATAGCTGGTATGCTGGTAGTGCAGACCTTAAAGTTCTGTTTCAATCTTACCCTTCTCGATTTGTGTAATAGAAAAACCTTGACGTCAAGAGTTTTGGTAACCACCGGAAATGAGTGTCCGAATTGGGTCTCATATTTTTCAGGAGTTTAGGGTTGGTCATATGGTGACATTCTTTTACCCAATTTTACGTAAGTTGACAGATAATGCAATGTTCTTCATTGATTCTGGTGATACGACAATATGGACCCATTTGAATTTTGCTTCACAATATGATCTATGAAATCTATGGTGTCGAAAGCTTAAACATCACTGTGGACACTTACATCCGAACACAGGAAGTACGAACTTAGACAAGGGTGACTAGGCAAGGCTGTACGAACTTGGACAACCCTGCTCTGATATACTTGTCGGTGGCAGGTAAACGAGTGGTGGTAGTCACGCATGGTGGCGTGCTGCGAACTAGTCACATTATTGCGAAAGGGCTGCCATGCAGCGGTAAGGTTGTGAATGCTTCTATCAACACATTCCGCATCTCAGATGAGAATGAATGGACGATATGTCATTGGGGCGACGTGAGTCACTTGCAAGACGTTGGTTTTCTTCACACTGGATTTGGAGGAGATAAGCTGTCAGGATAATTTATATTTTCACTTTTTTTAATCATTTTTGAGAAGCTGGATTATTGAGATTTCAGAACTCTAGTGGGTCATTCACATAGAGCTCATTGATATTATGTCCTTGGGTGTAGTCTGTTGACAGAGATTAATATCTATAGGGAGATCAACTCTAAACTATTTAAACTTTATAGTGCATCATTTATGCATATCTTTCATTTATGTAAAGCTATTCAGTGCCTATGTAATCGAGTAGTTTAGTGAAAAGATAAGATGGAGGTAAGTCCATGAAGCTTTTGTCCAAAAATTCATTAATTTTTTGATTAGTATGGTGCATTTGCTCTTATTGGTTCAACTTGCAGTCTGAAATTGGAGATTGAGAAGATATGCCTCTTCCGTAGGATCATTAAGGTACATTGATTTAGGTCGAGAGGCAGGCTTTGAGGAATTTTTGAAAGAGACCAATAATCCAATATCGAAGTTAGTAAAGCCCATTGCCGCCCTTCGGTCATTGCACATATGTATTTAGGTTCATCGTATTATCAATTTTTTGGTGCAAAGGCCAAGTGAAATTTCAATTTTTTCCAATAAATTCAAGATTTAAAAAGTAACGATATGTTACAGGAAGTCAAAGAAAAACTTTATAGCCTTCTGCTATGTAGGAAGATAGAAATTACATAGAAATCACAGGGATTGCAAATATTTTTGGTAATTTTATGCCTTGAATTGAAATTACTACAAATTTTGGAAGCCTTGAGTTGGTTTGAACCCATACCCAATGCATAGAGTCTACCAATTCTAATTGTTCAAGAATTGCTTTCTTGCTCCCTACATTAGGGACATGTGTCATGACCTTATTAGTCCCAACCTTGAAAAGGAGAAAAAATCACATTCCACACTGGTTGGAAATAGCTGCACCCTACATGTTGGGTATGGATCCCCTGGTTGAGAATGAGTGGTTCTACCTTAAGTTAATGGACCAACAGGTGCATCTTTGTTTTTATCATTCCTTGGTCCTTACAAGGTTAAGATGTACACGATGATCATAAATGGCTGTTGAATATTCACTATTTCGAAACTATTTCGAAACGGCCACAATATGAACTCATTCACTGTCAACGTGCCACTGTTGTATGTATACATCACTTTACATCGTTGACTACATTATGTTGCAAGGAGGGGTTATTTAGTTAATCTCGTAATTAGGAATGTAATAAAAATAACTTACCACTATCTGCGTCCACATTTGAGAATAGTCAGTTTTCCCTCAAGGTAATAAATAATACCAGGATTTACTGCTTGAAATAATACAATAAGGTGCTATAGAAATTACACGTGAAAAAAACTGTATAATCTGGGCTTTGAATTCTGTACAAACTCATCGAAAACTACCTTGAGTATCATAAATCCAAACCAAACTTTAAAAATCTGGGCTCCACAATTCTCAAAATCTACAACCAGAAAATAAACATCCGAGCGGAACTAGTCTTTTCAAATCAACAACCTCGTCATGACGAGAATGTGGTGAAGGAGAAGTTGTCAAGGCTCCAGACGTCTGCCTATCTGACAGATCTCCTAACGGGTTTTTTCCTCACAGCATTCCTATCTTTCTTCACAGCAAGGGTGTCCCTCTTCAGAGCATTCCTATCTTTCTTCACAGCACGGGTGTCACTATGCACAGCACGTCTGTCTCTCTGCACAGCACGTCTGTCTGTCTTCAGATCGTGTGCGTCTTTCTTCATCATGGCATCCCCGATGGCATCTGTTATTTTCTCTTTGATTCTGGAAAGACGTGGAGACTTCTTGGGGCTCAGCGTATTACTAGCATGATTCTTCCGTTTGCTATGCACTTCGTGTCTTTCAAGAATCTTTTCAATAAAATTGCCTTCTTTCATACCTAGAGGAAATTTACAGCAAACGAGATTCAGAAAAAAGATGATCTTACTCGAGTATAAAGAGCAGTCTAGTGGCAACTTAGCCAAACAATTAGTCAGCAATAAAGAGGATAAGAAGTAGGCACCGTTTTATTAACGAGCGCCGATTTCTTAACGTTTCATACCGAACCTGGAGAGTGTTTAGCAAGCTCTTGAACTTCAGCTTGATCCTTGATTGACAGATTGTCCCAACCAGCCATTGCAGCCATAGGGCTTGTCCACCATCCCAGTTCAAGGAAACACTTCACATGTCGCCACGCAGGCTGCTTGCCGCGAAAGCGGGGGTTGTCCACCATAGTTGCTACACGGACCTGCAAGGTTCAAAATCGTCATTAAGAGATGCACGTTCTATGCATTGCGTACAATTAGTCTCCGCAAGACACCTCGTAAATTCAAGATCCAAAAAATAGGAATACAATATGACTTTTCAAAAAATGCAGCCCGTAAAGGAAACGCGTAATTGTGGGATTGCTGACTACTGAACGTTACAAAACATATCTTCGATTGGGCTATTCGAATGCCAAAATAAAATACAGTTCCGCAAACTCACATGTCCCTTCTCAATCTTTCCATTGCAGCTCTTGCAAATAGATCGAGAGCTCTTAGCGTTCTCAATCTCATATTCCCCACTGTTGTCTCCACTGCCTTCAGCTGCAGGAATTGGTGCAACTGACTTGCCTTTGTCAACCTCTCTGTCCGATGCCCTCAATGTCCCTGAACCCATAAAGGTCGAAATAAGTCAGCTTCATGTAATCAGAACAGCCATGAACTGATGTAAAACCAGTTCCTCCATTATACCTCCTTTTCCACCTGGTCCAATCAAAATAATCTTGTTGGCAGAGGGAGCTGCACAAAGATCACTATTTAATCCAATTAGACAAGCACTATGTGGTTAGGCAACAAGACAAAAAATACTGAGAGAAGATGCTACAAACCTTCGATGTACTTTCGAAGATGTTGCAAATCAGCTGCTCTCAAGTCTTCCAACCCGTCTACCTCTTCTAACCTGAACATGCAAATTTTCAGCTCAATTCATACACTCTGTCACTCTGCTGAGCTGGTACAAGCTTGACTATGTCAAGCTACAGAAATGGGCATAAGATGCGATACTGCTCGTATCAAATAAAGTTGCGATCTACACTACAAACAAGTCCTAAACCTCAATGCCTCTGCAAGAGTTGCTTAGCAAGTCGAATTTATGTATAATAAATAAAAGCCGAAACATTGTACCATTAAAACGACGAGGGCTATGCAAGTTCCTTGCTAGTTGCAAAACAGAGTCAGTTCAAGATGCTTACGACTTGATTTCATCGTCTCTGTGAAAAACACAACTCGCATGATGCCATTGCTGCAAAAATCAACAGTTAAGCCAATTAGAGTTCAAGCACAAAGTTAATTTTCGGTGTCTGAACGAGGGGAAAAAAATGGGCGTTCGAAAAGTGCTGCTACGTGTTCGATTACGCCGCAAATTCAAGAGCCCATGCCATATAGGCATGAAGTAATTGTGAGAATAACCGGAATTAAATAATAGATAACAGAGAAAGGCCCCTCCTTTCACTCTGACCAGAGTATCATGACATCGCGCAACGAATTATAATTTTTCTAGGCCGTCTAATGAACAAAGAAATATAGTGATCGGACTACAAAGTTCATCAGGAGCTCAACTTCAAGTGGAAACACTTACAGGCATCATTCCGCCAAACTGTTGAGCAGGCTGCATCCTAGCCAAGCGGAAAGAGTCCTTTTCGATGAGATGGCCACACGTCCTGCAAGAGGACCTGGCGCTCTTGGCGTACTCCGCCTTCCATGGTTTAATTGCTAATTTCGTTTCCATAGCCAGTCCGCTAATGTACTTTCGTTTTACAAGTTGTCTGACCTACAAGAGTGACACTGCAAGATTTTTCTTATGTAAGGTTCTCTCGAAGCACGAAAATATTTCTGAATCATCGTAAAAACATATGTAAAGCCCGCGAACATACATTTTCCTTTCGTGAGGAGTTCCAGAGACTGCAACTTGATGCCTCACCGCATTAAATTCCACACTATTCACCATAAATTCTTAAAGACAGAGATAAAACAAGAGAAATCAAAAACTATCCATCACACACAACACCAGTTAGTAGTGGAGTCTCCAACAACAAAAACACACCCCGAAGAAAGCTCATCAGAGCACCGATCGAACCAAACCAAACCCAATGAATCCTCACCTTCGATTAAGTGATTCAGCACCTCAGCTTGAGTAGTAAAATACAAAGCACCCAGAAAAACCCGGATTGAATGAATACGAAATCCGAGGAAGGCGATGAGATTGAAGAGCTCGTTGTGTTGAATGCTACTGACCCCGGCTGTTGCTCTTGAGCTTGTGAAAACTTCCGCAATGGCGAAGATCGAGGGCCATCGGGGGAGGAGAACATCCGGGACTCGTGGCGGTCTCACCGAGCTCCACTTGGCGGGCAGAGAGGGGGTTAGTCACTGGCCAGGTAATATCTTCGTCGGATTAAGACGGATGACTTCACTCATTCATCCATATCTCTGCGCAGGCACAAAGGATGCTCATCCACATCTACATGCTTCCCCACTTAGTGGCTCTGGGCCCCAGGGGTGGGCCCCAGGGGCTACTTATGAGGAAACTTGAGTAGGTCCCTTACTCGGATAAGTGTACCAATGCTATGCCATATAGATAGATAGTAGCCGACCCATTTGTAATCTATAGATTGCTTTCTTTCCATGAAGTTGTGCTTTCTTTACGTGAAGTTGTGGTGAAGTTCAAGGAGCAGTTGTGGCACATTTTGGTTGGTTGTAAGGCCATCAATATTGCAACTAGCTCTTGGTTGATTTTGCAATCAGCCTATAGTCAAAAATTAAAAGGTCTACATCACCATTACAAATTAAAAAAATCTTTCATTAAAAAATTCATAAAAATTATGTTTTGTATGATAAAATTTTGAAAAAATATACAATCTTTCCAAATTCTATAATAATACATGGGAAGAATTCTGCACTCAAAAAACTTGTGTTCCAAATATGCCTAATTGCTTAAGTGGTTGGAAATGGGTCACCCACTTTAGGGATAGGGCCATCGTAGCATAGCTGCTTGTTTAAACTCTTAACCCCTAAAGTCCCATTGTTCCTACGGGGGACAAAATGGATTTCGGGCAAGCTTCTATGATTTCAATTTTTACAAAAACTTTTAGAAACTTTCTCATAAGATAGAAAAACTTATGAGCTTTCTAGGAATGTATTTTTTATTTCAATCGGTGCCTAAGTAAAAGTTATGCTACAATAACCTTAAAATGCTACAATATGCTTAAAATGGGGGAGATTGGGTAGCAAAAAAAATCCACACAAAATTGAAATAAAAATTTTAGTATTTTTTTTTGTAGATTGTATATTTTTTTTAAATGGAAAGCTTTGATTCATGTCCATTTGGATTAGAGATGTGAAAGTTATAGAGCTTCTTGTTTTGCAGACAATCATAGCAACTTCTTGAAATAATTTCTTGTCACTTTGAATGCTAATATCTTTCAATCTATATGGTCAAAAATCACAAAAAATTTATCATGTGATTTAAGACAAGTGTAGAACAAGACCCTACAATTAGCACTATAAGAAAACTGCGTTTTTGACGATGTTTTGACAAAAACACGTGACGTCCAGAAAAACGTCACATGTTTTAAAAAACATCCGACGTTTGCCAAAAAACAAGTGCTAGGTAATGAGATTTCAATTGATGTCAATGACAATAAGGCAACAAAATTCAGAGAATAAATGAATGTCACTTGCAACGTCACATGTCTTCCATGACGTCAAACACAACAGAATATGTTTTTTTTGACATCACAAAAAACATGAGAAATCCACGTCAGCAAGTAAACTTATTTTGATTATGGCTAAATTAGTAAAAATTGTTTTGAAATGTTGACCACATATAAAAATTTAAGGATAGGGCAGCCACGTGGCATACCTTGCAAAAAAAAAGGACATGGATGGATGTGCACCATGGATGAGAAGAGCTGGTTTTTATACTAGTGGGGTGATAGGAAGAGAAACAATCCATATGGGATAAGTACAACAAAACTTGTGTTCAATATAAAATGTGTAAAAAAACAAGACTTGTTGATTCTGATGTCTAAATCAACATGTCACATGTCTAAAACATCTACATGTCTAAAACAACGTCAAAATGGACAATGTTCAAATTCCCATTTTCCATTTATCCCATATCTTTTGTCTCATCATGGACAGAGAATGAATATAAATAGGACCCCTTTACCTTCATTTTTAATAAATTTTAATGACTTATTTCCTTCATTTTGCCATCAAAAATCCTTTTGATCGTACATGGTAAGTTTTCTTTACATTTTTTTGAATTAAAATTTTTTATATGTTTATTTTATTTTATTTTTTCAATAGTTTTTTTTGTACTGACCTTGTTTAGGGTTTTTTGTACTGACCTTTGCATGACATAAAGGTTGTTCACAATGATGTCAAAATGGACACGTCTACGTTTTATGAGACGTTATGAACAACAGGACTTTAGAATTTCAACTCACCCAATATTACTGACGTGGCATCTGATGTGGCATGTCCACGTCAAAAAATGCCACGTCATATTTGAAAGGGGTCCACGTCACCGCCCCGGGCAGGAAGGGGTTGGGGGGGAAAAAGTACACGTGGCAAAAACTGCCCAAACAAAAGTTGAGTTGGCATTTTGGACCCCTCCACATGTCACACTTAGAGAAGTTTGGAGGCCTTGAATTTTTTTGACATCACAAAAAATCGTCATGTTATTGGTGACGTTCACAAAAATTTTAGCATGTTTTGGACGTTTCTTTTTTGACGGATTTCGGAGGACATCAACGTCAATGTCAAACCCGTTTTTAAAAACACAGATGCCTGTTTTTTGTGACATCCAAAAAAGCTACATTTTCTTATAGTGTAGATTCTAAAAAATATTTTTTTTAAATTTATTTTGTAGATGAACGTAGAAGACATGGTAGTTTAAAGTGGTTTTGACAGAAAAATGGCCTTGGTACTTTAGGGGTTAAACATGGACATGAACATTTGGCATCTAATTGATAATAGGGAATCCTTCTAGTAGGACAGAAGTGAAACTATTCATCTTTGGAATTTTGTTGTAAAAAAGGGAAGATTTTCTCCAATAGTTTGAAATATGAGAAATAGAGAAAGCAATTGAAATTGAATTTTTTTGACAAATATGAATTTGTTATGAATTTTTGAAGTGTATTGTCCAATTGGCCCAAAATAGTCTCTAGGCTTCCCCAAATCCATCAAAAAAAGCATTCATAATGATCATCTTACCACCTAAAGCAATCACAATGTTTCCTAATATGGTCATGACATGAAAAAACAAAAAAGTTACTTCTTGTCAAAAGGTGGAAGTTCTTTTTGTAGTCTAAAATAAATCTTTTACCATCATCCAAAGTGTTGAATGTGGCTATTAATTCACCCTGATTAGATCAAATTCCATTTATTGCAAAAAGTTTAACATGGGTTGATGTAAGACTATTATAGGTCATTTTCCAGATGTTTGTATTTGGCAGTTTGCGTATCATAGATTGGTTTACCTCAGTCCTTCAACAAGCTTTTTGTGCTCTTGTCCATATTGACAAATTTTTAAATTTTTAACCCCTAAAGGTTTTTGACTATGTTTTCACCAAAAACAATCCAAAATTTCCATTTGTCATTACAAGTACCAAATTTTAGAAAAAAAACAATTTTGAAAATGTCTAACACTAGGATCTTGTAGTAAGCTTGTTTAAAAAGATGTGGGAAAAATTTCAAAAATTTTCACATTGTAGATTATAAGATATTAGCATTTAAAGTGACAAATTGTTTTTGGCCCTATAAAAAATCGGGCAATTGCGCTTCACAAGGTCACATTGGTATGATAAAATGTTCTAATTGGTGGTTCTTCTTTGGAATCGTTTCGAAAGGCAAGTTGGATACATGCTTGAAAATTTTCATTTGGAATTGTACAACGTATAGGAAAATAATAGTAAATAGAAAGAAGTAGAAAATGATTCAAAATGCTAAATTGTTAAAAATTTATTTATGGGATCAAAAAATCACAATCCTAATGGTTGTAGTATTGTAATAAATAATATATACCTAATTTTTTATTTTTTCTAAAAATATTGAAAATTGAATTAAATAAAGGATTTCAAAATTAATCTTAGAGAGTAGAGATTTCATAACTACCTTGCAAACTAAAACTCCTCATAACTTTCATCTCATTAATCAAAGTGGAATGATTCAAAGCTTTACAAGTATAAATAAATCTAGAAAAATAATTTTGAATTTTTATCTCTTAAAAAAATACTTTTAAAGAAGTTTTTTTCATTGCCTAGGTTGCCTACTAAGTAATGAAAATTATATCATACAATAACTTTTTAGCCATGTAGTCAAAAGTTATAAAAATTGTTGATCCCTAAAGCTACTCTTTGGGCACATGTTATATGAACATTTCAAAGAAAAAAAAATTCCATTTATAGTGAGTTGTCCAAAATTGCATTGTTGCCAAAAAAAATTTAGTTTAGGGCTTTAGGGATTAAATCATTGAAAAAAATGTTTGATATTGGATTGTTACAAACTTCAGAGGATCAATTTTTTAATTAATTAATTAATTATATATATATATATATATATATATATATATATATATATATATACACACACACACACACACTTAAAGAGTGGATTGAAATTTTAATCACTCAAAAAAATTATCATGAAAACATAAAAATTTGGAAACCTCTTAGTAGTGGATCCAACAATACAATATGTTGAGGATAATAATGGCCGAATTCTAACATCTAAAATTTCTTGCAACCACATTGTAGATTTTGAGATTTTGGTCCACTACTACAATTTACTTGGTTGCCCTTGAAATTTATGTTTTCTAATGCAAAGTTTGATAGAAATCCAAAAGAATGATTTGTGCAATGAGGTGAGTTTGGATGCATTTTCAATGCATTTTTGAGTGGTTTGAACTCTAAAATTTAATTTTTGTAATTATTAAAGGACTTGTGAGGAACTTCCACTACACAGTTTTTTTATACTTGGAGACATTCTTCCTTGCAAAATATGGCATGACAAATCGTCTTTTTAAGATCATAAAAAGTAATTTTTTTTCAATTTTTTCATTTTTTTTGTACTCACTTTTTATTGTTGCAATACAACACTTGACCATTTGGATTGTAGAATTTAAAATTTCTTTAAATAGATTTACTGATATTTTTGGATGTTTTATACTTTTGAATGGGGTTCTAGTATTGTAAGGTGAATAATTTTTCTACAAAGTGAATTCAAGTTCAAACTTTCGATTTAACCCTAGCATTTGCATCATAGTAAAAAATGCAAGTTAAATTCAACATCCTCTAATTCTCATACATATTTGAATCTGAAATACCTCTTTGGACATGTAGTAAAAAAAATTCTATTTTGAAGCTTCAAATGGTAAGGGATTTGAATTTGACATTTTCTAGATGTATTTTACATGAAGTTGAGATTAATCCCTAAAGTTCCATTGACCCTAAGGGGGAAAAAATGAATTTTGGACAAGTTCCTATGAGTGCAATTTTTGGTGTAGTTTTTTGAAACTTTCTTGTAAGATAGAAAAACTTATTGATTTTTTGTGAACATAATTTTTATTTCAATTGGTGCTTGGGAGCCAAAATTTTATCATAATAAGTCCAAATTTCAACTTATCAAGAGCAAAAGAAGTCCACAAAAACTTAGAATAATTTAAAAAAAATTTGTTTCCCATATATTGTATTTTTGATTACATGGAAAGCTTTTATTTATTCCATTTGGATTTGTGATGTGAAAGTTATGGAGCATATTGTAGGCAATTAAAGCATTTTTGGGGAAAATAATGTATAGGATTTGACTTAGAGTTCAATTTCATATTTTTTTACAAAACAAAAAGTTCTGCAAGGTTAATTTTGACTATAAAAACAATCCCACCATTGAAATCATTGTATTTTAATTCCACCTTAGAACTATTAACAATCTAGTTTTTCCCTCTATCTCATATTTAGTTTTACTTAACAATTTTTTAAAGAATAAAAATCACATTTTGGTTTTATTTTTGCTTAATCTTAACCTCTCAACTAAACTCATCACAATAAAATAATTTTAAATCAAAATAAGTTAAAATGATTTAAAGCCTCATAAATTTATTTTTCTATATTGCTCCCCAAAACATCTCTTGTGCACTTTAAATACATTTATCTTGCAATTTATGTACCATTTTCAAATTTTTTGCTCTTTGCATTAAAAATGTTAGTTTTGAGTGATTTTTGACCAAAAAAATGCCTTTGAATTGTAGAGATTAAGATCTTATGATTACAATTGTCATTATTCAATTTTTTTCATTGAAAAATATTGATACAAAAATGTCTACTTTTGCATTTTAAGGCTCAAAATGCAAAGTTTTTGAGAAGTTAATTCTAAATTTGAATTTTCATTATAAAGCCCTCCTAAAGATTTTCGCTCAAAATCACATTCAAAATTTTAAATCATAAAAAAAATTATATAAAAAATAATAATTAATCTAAAAAATCTAGTTGAATAAAAATGAAAGTAAAAATACGTGGTGATTTTGTTCCATATGTTTGTGTATTAGAGAGATTTAAAGCTAAAAATTCCATTAATTATACTCCCTCTGTCCCAAAATGATCTTCATGTTGGCATAAATTTTTTGTCCCAAAATTATCTTCTTGGAGTGACGTGGAGGAAGGGCACACAAAATGAAGTCTTCATACCTTTAGAGAAATTGCATGCATATAGCGGCTACACAAAATGGGGAACCTCATCCGCTTGAATTAGGTTGATTGAGTTGTTAATTTCTTCTTGCTTTTTAATTTACATTGTTACTTTTAAAAACAAAAATTAAAAATGGATAGCCTTAGTCCCTATTGAACCATTACACCATGAGGTTGTTGCAAATTTGTACAGTATGCTTAATATTGTGTAGAACTGAATCTCTTCATTTTGCTTGGTAGTGGACACAGCTAGTGCTTTCAACCAATGTAGAATGACAATATATTGCAAGGAAGAGAGGAAATGCAAAAATGATTGGCTAGTGGTACTCTATTAATTAGGCTTCATAATCCCACTTTTCAAAGTGTTGTAACTTCATTTTAAAAACTTTTTTGAAATTGAATTTTTTTAGGACAATAGGACTGCATCACACTCTACTTACAATTCAAAACAGATTTTTAAAATATTATTTTCAGCCTTAATTTAGAACATCTTGTCTAACAAGAAGATTATTTTGGAACACAGGGAGTAGTATTTTGGAACACAAAGAGTAGTACTCCAAAAAAAATTTGGAATTTGGAGTGCTTTTAATAGTATGGCATTGCATTGATCCTTTATAAAGAGGCCTCATTTAAATTATATTTTTAAATTACATTTTAAATTATATTTTTAAATTTCAATTTTTTAGGTCAATGATATGATGATCTCATTGTATAAATATATTTTTTACAAAATAAGAGGTCACATTTTATAATTTTAATAGGGTGATGATTTGAATTTTGAAAATATTAGGGGTAAAAAAGTAGTTCATTGCGACATGAAAACTAATACTCATTACCATGTAAATGCCAAGGCTTTTGTTGCAAAATTGACCTTAGTAGTCCAACTTTCAATAATTGGCATTAGCACATTGTAATCTATTAGATGTTTTTGATTCATTGGAGTTTTTCATGATTGGTCTTAATATTTGATGTGTAAGGATTCCTCTAAGAAAATCCCACCAATCAAAGTTTGTCCCAACAATTTTTGGGAATGTAAAATGAGGCAAAAATCACCATATAAAGGCATCGTAGTGGACTAGATATTTTTTCTAATCTTATCCAACGTAGATTTGATGCTAAAAGTAATCCCCCAAATGGATTTTGATTTTTTGTTTCATTTTTTAAACACTTAATTGCCATATAATATTATATAAGATACAAATTAGAACTTAGAATTGGGACTTTGGCTTTCTCGCTATGAGTCTCTAGTCCCATATGTACTATTTTTTTTAACCTTCTACGACCCAAGAAAGTAGTTGAAATTTGGCCTTGAAGCAGAATTTAAAAATTTGGGACTTGTAACTTAATGTGAAGGGCCTTAAGTTAACCCCTTTGGATGTTGTAGCCAAAATAAGTGCACATTTTTTATATTTGTAGATTTAGTGCATGAAGGCAAGTATATTCTAGGATTAGGATTTCTACAATTTTTAAGCATGGACTACAAGGATATTATAAAATTTAGGAAGAATTATTTTGAATAATATTCAAGATTTTGTGCTTGCCAAAGTGACACATTATACATATTCTAGCATATAAGTTTGTCTATTGTATTTTAGATTCTTGCATAGTGATCCTACATGAGAAAAGTGACTACCTCAAGCAGTGATCAATAGTTGGGCTACTTCACCACATCTTCAAAATCATTGGATTTGCAATACTAGTGAAGCATTGCTCATTTTTTATTATTACTTTGTGTATTAAGCTAAAGTCCCCTTCAAAAACAAAATGGATTTCAAATAGGTTCCAACAGTCTCAATTTCCATTGTGATTTTTTGAGTCTCTTTTTAAGATAGCAAAATACATTAGGTATGTAGGATTATAATTTTTATTTCAATTGGTGCCCCAAAGCAAAAGCTATGCCACTCTAAGTCCAAAACATAGGTCAACGGGCATCACAAGAAAATCATAAAAAGTCAAAATAAAATTTCACAAATTTGTTTCTTAAAGAATGTGTTTTTTCTACTCGGAAAGATTTGATTAATTTTTTTGGACTAGTAATGAGAAAATTATGAATAATACATTTTAAATATTTTTTGGATAATCTAAGCATCTTCTTGAAAAAATAACTTATAGAAATCATTTATACATGAAATTTTCACAACTTTTCAAAAAGATCTTCGATAAGATTAGATTTTCTTGCTAGAATATTCTCATTATTGTGTTTCACATTATTGTGTTTCAATTCCATCTTAGAACTATCAACAATCTAGTTTTTTGTTCAATCTTGAACCTACTTCTACTTAATAATTTTTTGAAGCATGAAATTCAATTGTGTTTTCTGAAATTCTTCTTAGACTTTCAGCTCAATTCTTCAATATAAATTTTTTTAAATTCAACATGTATAGTATAAAAATTTTAAACTAATTAGATTCAAAGTTGGCTTAAAATATAGGCGAGCAAGGTGCAAGAAAATAATTTTCTTCATTTAAAATGCAAATATATTGCAATCCATGCACTTAAGGTTTCTAAAATTTCCACCACACATTTTTATACAAGTCTTGTACAAGGTCCTATTGTTAGATGTGTAGGAAAAAAATTCAAAAGTTTTTGCACTGCAGCAATTTCAATTTTGAATGCAAACTTGGGACTTTAGGAATTAAGAAAACATGCTTTTAAGTAATTTATATATTTTAGATTTATTTTCAAGTCATTAAAAATATTTATATTAATATATTTTTATATTAATTACATATTTATAATTTTTTCTATCAATTTATATGCAATATGTTTTTTTAGGTGTATATATATTAATAATTATTCTATGAACATTACATAGTATTATCTAATATACATTTCTTATAATATCTGAAATAATATTGATTTATAAAAAATTCAATGAATATGTAATGAGATTGTAATGACTTTTAATTGTTAAGAAGAAGAAAAATAAGATTAAAAAGATTAAAAGAAAAAAATTATAAATAGAAGGGACTAAAGGTAGAATCAAATAAACTATATTGAAGAGAAGTTTGTGTTATTATTTATTGAATAATAAATGCTTATATTATTAACTAAAGTACAAGCTAAAGTGTATAAGTAAAGGACCTTCCTTCTAATCCTTTACCAAGAGGTTAAATGGAAGGATTTTTTTGAAAGAATAATTGCACTCAAGATGTAGCCTTCATAGCCTCCAAGTCACCTCCAAACCAACCTCCAATGGGCTAAGAAGGTTTCAAGCAATTGGAAGCAATTTTTTGAACACCATATGATGTTCAAAATGAAGTCCATATATAGTACATTTTCAGCAAAAAATACAAATTATATTATGCTTTCATGTGCATTAGATGATTTTGAGTTGCACTGAAGGGCCATTTCATGCTTGTACCTCATGTAATTAGCCCTATTGGTTAGATTTTATAAATATTAACAAAATAAATAAGTTTTAAAATTAAAATTTAAAAAATTTAAAATAAAATAAAATTTAAATTTAAATTTTTTTTTTTTTTTTGATGTGGTAGTTGCTTTGCTACATCAAACTACTATTGTGGTTGAGTTCTCCTACATTTCCACAATCTAGAAAGACAGAAGAACTCGTAACCCTATAGAAAAGCTAGATCTCATTTCATGGAATATTGTCAAATCTTCTTTGTGTATTCTTAGTTTGTGAAGAAGCCCAATAGTTTTAGTTATGTATGTTCACTCTAAAGAAGCTTGAAAGTTATTTTAACTAAAGAGAAGTCTAGTGACATTGACTAACTATGCTTTTGGTCTTTGTGTGTGCAATATTTTTCTACCTTCAAAATGAATATTTTGTGTACTTGTTACTTAAACCCCTTTTTCACTCAAGAATATCTTGTAGGAGCATAGATTCCTTGAATCTACTTTTGATTGCAAAATTGTGTGGTACAAATGCAAGCTCTCATCATGCAAAAATCCCACTTCAAAAAGATATGTTTTAGAATTATCAAATGGTGATGGTGCAATAATGTCCTTTAGATACTTGTTGTGTGATTTTCAAATGACATTCTCAGAACATCATTAAGAGGTTAAGTACTTTTGGTGATAAAAAAAGAAATGCACCCCAAATCAACATTATGTAGTGTTGTTGTACATTTAATATTCCTAAATGTAAGATTAGATATATAGTGTCAACTAGTAAGTTTTAATTTGTAGGCTTGGATATACTTAAATTACTTGCTCTACTTTTATTGTAGAAGGTTTTGATGTACATATATCTAAGTATTGATAATATGCAATCAAAAAAATAATATATGCCAAATTTAGTTATTCTTTTCAAAAGTAACACAAATTGTCATTGACATTTAAACACAACTCCTTGACTTCATTTTCCAACAACATTGGCTCACAATTATTATGTACATAATAGACAAGCTTTTCTATGTTTTAAACCATTAAATTTTGACTTGAACTTACAATTGTTAATACATGGGAAATATTATGCATGTTTGAATAAGCCAACAAATGAATATGTTTGAGTAGTTACCAACAAACACCAAACATAAAATCAAATAATAAAGCATCTTAAATGAATTCTATTGGGAAGGATTCTCCATTTGTTATTCAATTATGATTATTGCATTCTAATACAACCAAATTGCATGATAATCATGTGGTTTAATACATGAATAGAACAATTAACAATATAAACTATAAACTATAAAGCAATATAGTAAAATATTATTTAAATACTTTACTTGAAATGTATTGTTCAAATTTTGTAGTATCAAATTTGCATGCAAACTATCAAATATGTACCAAACATCCATATAATCAAATTCTAATATTTATCTTTAAATGCCTAAGACCTTTTTTGAGTTTTTGAATTTGTTCAAAACTAAACAAAATCTTAAATGTGGATAAGTTTAATAAATAAATAAAAATTATAACCTACTACAAATTCAAACTAGATGTGTTATGGATTGAATAGAAAATGAAAACACAACAATATCACTTATAGATTGAAAGATTATAATATTTGTCAAGAGGATGTTGAAATTAAGAAAGTGATTTGAAGTCTTTTGATTCACTTTTAATATGTCAAATCTAAAATCAAAATCATAAAAAATATATAAGGTTAAAGAATATTATAATATAAACAACTATATCAATTGATTCACAGCTTCTCAAAATCTATTTTACAATTCTTTTAAAAGAATGTCTGATATGATCCCCTAAGATTTAGTGCATTTGAAGCTCATCTTAATAAAAAAATTTAAGATTTTCAATGAACAACCTTAGTTGCACAAAATCTTTAATAAGAAAAATCATACACAATTTTCTTTCAAAATCAGATTTTTGATGCTTAAAATAGACTTTTAAGGATATTCAATTAAAAAAAATACCAAATATAATAGCTTGATAAGATTTCTTTGAACTTTAGTTGACACCAAAATATGATGCCCATAGCAATAGGGGTCAACTTTGATTTGAATATTGCAAACTTCATTGTTTTTTGAAAGTTCACTAAATTTCAAAGGAAAATTAAAAATCAATTCCTAAAATTTCTCATATTGGAATTAGTGTGATTTACCATGAACAAAATTTTAATAAAGAAGAGCGATGATTAATTGAATAATAAATATCAATAAATCATTGTTAAATAGTTTTTTAAATTATAAATAGATTAACTTATTTTTGTGATTAATTAGAGTCGAAACTAAATTTCAAGTATGAATTCTGTTCAAATTCTTGCAAAAACGATTGCAATTGTCGAAATCGAAAGCAGCGTAGACCTTATGGATGAATGTGTGTTATGGATGAATGATAGATGGATTTAAAAAATGGGAGGAGGATGTGGACGTCTGGCTCAGTGCTTTAGACCCGCCAACTCGTATTTTGAATTCGAATTAATTCAAATACTGCCGGCAGCGCCAAAGCTCCGAATCATCGAATACTTAGTTCAATCTCAAGCATTTTGAACGACTGTGCATTTCCTATCCAGAAGCTTTCGGGTTTGAAACTATACGAAGTTGATCAGAGCTTTCGGGTTTGAAACTAGCGAAAACATACTGCTAGCATCATGTGACACCGAGAACAAAGTTAGCATATGAATTGAGTTCACATTGTGCGCGGCTTGAATACTGATTCAAATAGGATCGGAACTCATTGTGCCAGCAACGTTGAAATTCATGAGTTGAGGATCTTCACCTCCAGATCTGAAAATTCAAGCTTGTTAGTGCCGCTGGATTTATTGAAGCGGGAGGTATTGGGGGAAGATGGACGTGTGCGGAGATTTGAGGAGTAAGATTCCGACTAAACAAATGCATAAAAGTTTCACAAATAACTAGGCTATCAGCTGCAGACTTTCGTTTAGAGTTTGTGACTAAGATTTAGGCAGTCAGTTCCGAGAGATTTGAGCATGCTTCTGATTTTATGATAGTCCAAGGTCGAAAGACAACTTTCATTCCTACTATGGAGTAAGAGCTTGAAGAGGTTTCTTAACGTATGACGAATTATCCATGGCATTTGAGATTTGAATTGAGATCGTTGCATGATTTTACGTTGTTGATGAGGTCAACGGGATCTTGAAATTAGTATTTTTCAACGGAGCATCCTTGGAATCGTGTACTTTAATATCATGTGCGCTGTTTTTTTAGTGGTGCGTACATTGACATCTGATAACAATTTTCTGGATATTGCAGGTTACAAACAATTATCTAGCAATTCGCATGGCTGTGTTTCCCCTCCAAGAACTACCGTCACACTGGATGTAACGGAGGTCGGTAAACTCACATCCCCTGGCCCCAGGGGATATCTCATCATTGAGAAAAGTTCCGAGAGGAGAGCTCTCAATCCTCAAAACTCAAACTCGGCCGGGATATTGAAAGACGCTGAGGGAGGCAGTTTGAATCAGCGCCAAATCACAAACCACAGCACCATGACCTCCTGTCCTCCTAAACTGGCATTGAAGTTTAGACTCCCCCCGAAAGTTCCACGGAGCGAGAGCTGCATGGCACCTGGAACTGGTGTCTATTACACTTCAAGACGTTCAATCACCTCTAAAGGCTACGGAAAAGTCTGCATCGTAGAGGCCCTATCACTGCTTGCAGACGTTAGCTGCAATTTGAAGCGCTCGCATCAGCAATCGTCCAATTCAACTCCAAAAATTCCCAAAAATGTTGCTGAAAAGGTATAGCGGAACAATATCAACGACTTACTCTTTAATTTAGGACTGCTTAATTTATCCACCTTAGCATTGAACAGCATCCAAACTTCGAAAGTTTCTTTTGGACGTTCATGGCAAATTCAAGGTCGCCAGAATTGACGTAACTAGCACTACACTCGGGCGTTAATTGGTTTGTGATTTGCCCGATGCAAGAAACGCTTCAATCAAGGACACTGGGACCGACCCCGGGAAAAGAAAATGGCATCTGCAGAGAACAATGGTAGCCATCCTTATTGCAAGGAGCCCTCCAGTCAGACGAGCTCGAAGAAGATGCCTGTTCTTGCGAAAGAAAACTCGTACAAGGTGCGCAGTATTTCAATGTTTACACAAACTCCAATGTTACACAAATTGCAGTCACTTATACCGTATTGATACTTCATGTCAATTTCAGCGTCTTAGTAAAGATCCAAAAATTATGCTACGCAAAAATATAAAGGATAGGATACACCCGAGGATATTTAGGTTTTAGATCCGGTGTTTGTTTGGTGAAAATATGAGCGTCTGCTTTAAGGTCTCACTCAATCGATCGAATTGGCATGTATGTTTGCAGGTTGTGCGAAAACATCGCACTCCCCGGAAAACATCAAAGCCTATGTTCCACTGCCCAATTAAAATCCAAAAGAACAAGAGTCTCTCGAGGTGTGATGAGTATTCTTCCCGCATTGGGGCAAGCAGCAGTTTGACTGATACAAACCACATCTGCGAGAGTCTGGCCAATTCTGATGCTTCAGCAATTTGCTCTAAAAAAAACAATGAAAATTTGCTCGGCGAAGCCATGTTTTCCGATGATAAGTCAGGGACCAATATTATTCGGGTTACTCAGGCAGTTCAAAAGGCAGCGACCCTTGAGAGGGTCTCCAAAGTCCTGTATCAACTTTGTAGCACGAAGAAAAAAACTTCTCGAGGATACAAGCGGGTGGAGCGGTTTACTCATCAAATTCTGCGCTTCATTGGAGAGACGGTCGTCCCCGAAAGACTCATACGTCAGGCTTTGGGCAATAACCCCGATACCAGCAAGGCCCTAAGACTGTAAGCTATCATCACTCAGCGATAAATTTGAGTACTCCAAATCAATAGTCATGAACAGCCTAGGACCATCATTCCCGTACTATTTAAATTCTACAATGGACAAAATTCGTGATCTATTGGAACTTACACTTGTGGGACATAGGCGTTTGGCAGAGGAGCCCTTCTTTGATACTGCGTCTGTTAGATGCTCAGAACAAGATCAGTTTTGTTACTCTTGCTTCCAAACAGTTTTTCCTTTATCAGCATCACAGGAGAGGACTCAACCTGAAACTTTTGCCCGTTTCCCATACTTGCTTAACTTCTAATTCTCAACTGCGCTGTCGCCCTCTGATTATTAGTTTGCTCACAGAGCGCAAGGTCATGCGCTTAGGTTCTGGAGGCAGAGGTCAAGCTTACGAATACGCGGTATTCAACGGTTCTCCCCCTACAACCAGTTACTAATTTGAATTGCATAGGAAGCTGTACATTTCGCTCATCGTAATTATGTCTTCGAGACGAAAGTCAATTGGTTCGAACTTGTAAGGACAAAATACAAAAGGTTCATGCCTTGCACCTGCTGAGGTCCATGCTGAGGTGAGATTTTAGAGGAAAATAAAGATTACAATTTGCTATGGTAGATCTTGAGACAATCTGTGGGTGTAATATTAATTCGCAGGCCACGGAAAAAGGACTCCACCAACTTCATGAGTTGGAGCAAGAAGTAAATGAAGCTGTTGAGCTGACTCCTGAATATGCAAGTGCCTCACCTTGGAGTTCAGTCACTGGCGCGTTGATCATCTCAGGTGCCATCCATTCTGAAGTGCCGTGCTTCTCGATTGAAGACCAGAGAAATTGGAAAGCCCCTGCAGCAGACACACATGAGAGCCGACCTCCTTCGGTGACGCCCCCAGTGACGCCTACGGTGACGCCACATCGTTCCTTCAAGTGCCTGAACTGCGTCACTAGTACAGAGTCGTTTGACCTTCAGAGCTCGGAAGTCGCTGAATGCTGAGAATCACAAAAGAGAAATCAGGATTCATCCCATATACTTTGTACACTTGCGTAGACAATCCGGCAATTGCGAAACGAGCTTCGAGAGCTCCTGACAACGACCTTATTTGGGGAGGTCAGACTCAGGGGGCAATTTTTGTCCCCTGGAACAGAAATATCTAGGAGGATGCTTTCATGAGAAGGAGCGCACAAATTCTAGAATCTAGGAGGATATTTGCACCTCCTAGATCTTTCAGGTTATACGTGCAATCCTGTAAACTGCAAAATACGAGTTTTGATATTTTGAAATCTGTAACAGGCTTCTTCAGGAAAAATCATTCAAACATCTACTTGCAACTTTCGGTTTGTGAGATCGTGTTTGCAAATTGCTGAAATTGGTAGCTTCATCATATGCAATCTTGTACTCAGTATTGTAAGTCAGTCTCACTGTACTGTACTGTACAAACGCATTTGTGCACGTCTCCCTGCCTGGGAAAGCTCACCGCATCGAGA
The DNA here is from genome assembly GCA_950106755.1 of Climacium dendroides. Taxonomy (NCBI): domain Eukaryota; kingdom Viridiplantae; phylum Streptophyta; class Bryopsida; order Hypnales; family Climaciaceae; genus Climacium; species Climacium dendroides. The sequence goes on along the minus strand of OX467090.1, from coordinate 14,779,586 downwards.
GCTCGAGATCACATGAAGACCACTTCAGGTCCCCCTCCAGCTGCATTGGAAAGTAAATGACTTCCTCTTCACGTGCAGATCCTCGAGTTGTACAACAGGGAATTGTCAAATGCTTAAAAAGTGAGGAGAAGGAATCAACTCACAGCGGGGAATCCAAGAGAAACCCATCGGAGTTGAGCACAAAATTAATGCACAAAATTTTCATAGCAACAAGACGACAATGAGAATGTGATGATTTGTTCAACTTGAATTGCTCGTGTAGAAAGCTAATCAAGACAGCAAAGAAAACAGAAATCTAAAAATTGAAACTGTTCACGACAAACTGCACCAGACTTTTTGGTTTTAGGGTAAAATTGTTGTTCTTGAAGTCATCACAATTTATTGCTCTCTCGTCTCTTGTGTACTTCGTCCAACTGAACCCTTAAATGTCAAAAATAACCTCTTGGGTCGTTTCTGGTCTAAAATGAACATTTGATGGAAAATGAATTGGTTCAAAGTACCCAAAGTCTATTCTTCTACTTTGATAAACTTATCAAAATGTTGGCTTTCTATTCAATTTAAAGTAAATTCCTAGAAGCTCAAAAAATGTCTTGGGCATTTAGGGTTTAAGGAAAAAAAATATGAAATGTTGTCTTTATAACTTATTTGTACATTTCAGAATGGCCAAGTATTTGCCAATAAGGGATGGCCAATGGTTGGACTTCAACGAGGTTCATTGGAAGCCTTATAGGACTTTGGGTTTGTAATGTTTCTTTGAGCTCAATTCCAAACTAAGAGGAGCACTTGACAAGCTTGCAAGATTTGGAGGCAATTCAATATCATCTAAACCCAATCCAACGTGATGGCTTTTAGAGTTGGTGACAATATCGTGTGGAATGGACAAGACCCTTTGCCACGTCAATCCTTTTAGATTCTTTCTTTCTCTTTTTCTCTTTGTTCAACCTTTTGGGCTTGGCTATTTTGTACTTTTTGTTTTGCAATGGATTTTCATTTTTTTTCAAAAAATGAAATGTTGACTATACCTTCACAACAAAAAAATATTTGAACCCTAAAAAGACAAGATCTACCACCAAGGTATTTTCCCAAAAATGTTTTGATTTATGGACCAATAGGTGCATACTTAATTTCTATACAGTAGTAATCTTGAAAATCATCCATCGGCCACTTATTGGCCTTTAGTTGACATCCTTCCAAAGTTATTCTGTTGAGTATCCCATGGTTTACACATCTGCATTGTGGATGATGCAAGGAGAAAGTGCTATTGGACTTATTCTTAGACCTATTAGGATTGAGTACCACAAATTCATGGACAAGGCTCTCTACAACTCTCCCATCACAAACACAACATCCCTAGGAATCCAAGCTGGCTCCCATTCAAAATCTGACGACGCATGTTTTGAACTTCATATGTATTAGAATGACAAATTCTCAGCGAATTACGCACGGTTTTAGGTTGGCACAGCTTTAGCGCAATTCTGAAACAAATCATCTTAATGAATATGGTCATATAGGAATTCAAAAGAAGCGCAAATCCATGAGGTGATAAAAACCGCTTTATTCTCTGTTATCATACACAATAGCAGGCAAGCGCTAAAATCTGTTTGTGGCCTAAAAATACCGGTTCTTCTAATATCCAACATAGGACGCCCCACCCTTCAGGCATAAGCAGAAAGACTTTCCAAATGAAACTTACTCAAAGGACCCTCTCTATGACATTGAGAGAGCGCCTAATGTGACAAGGGAAAATCCTCAAAAGAAGCCATCTACTCTTCATCAACGATCGTGACAACCGAGGGGTTGCAGTCACTACGAGAGAGAAATCCGCTTTCCAGATAGCTCCTCTAGAACCGATTCATCAGAGTGCTCATCTCTTTTTGTTTGGATCCTTCAACTGCCTCTCTATCTGAAAAATCATTATCAAGATCAAAATAGAATGTCAGATACACTTCAAGTTACCCCATAAGTGCCCCTACGCTCAAAAGTGGCCCTATGCATGTCTATAAGAGTTGAAATACCAGAAGCTACAAGAAAAACAACAAAATGTACCCATTAGAGAGAAGAAATGATACCCTACAATTTGAGAGAGATTGTTCTGACAGGTACTTTAACCAACTATTAGCTTCCAAAGTGGATTTCCATTTTCGGCTCCATCAGTTAGGGTTCAGAATGCTAGCAGAAATATAAGAGATTACAAGTGTAACATTCAAACATCCATTAGCACTCAACTCACCTCTTGCCCGAACTTTTCTGAGTATCCCTTTAACTGATTTGTCAACTCGTCCTTAGTTTGTGCCCCTGCAAATGGAACCCATAAGAGGCGGACAGGAATCATGAAGTTATTACAGAACCATACACAAAACCATACACACGGGAACAAAACAGCTCCTTGCAGGACAGCATAAGTTGCTCCAATCATGCTAAGAAGAATCAGAAAATTACAAGAGCATGGAGACCAGATGATAGAAAACCTTGATCGATAAATACGTGGAAGTTCATTTTGATCGGAGAAGAAGGATAAGGAGGGTATATATCACATTTTTGTGTCGTATTAGCATGGGCACCTTTTGATAACAGTGCCAACCAAGGGGTACTAAGAGCAACATCGTGCCAAACTAGAGAAAATCAAGCAAAAATAACGCTCTTGACATACTCACAATTAAAGACAATATATCAACTCAAGTCAATGAATTCAAATTTCCAAAACAAAGGTACAAGATTCCTGTTCATGACATTTCGAAGGGTGCTCAACAAGGGTTCTGTAGAATTTCATGTAATAGTCAAAGTTGTAATAGGAAATCCAAAAAACAGGAAGATAACACTAGAGGTTTTAGCCGATTCACCTTTCTGAGCGATTTCCTCGATAGTTTTCGAAGACCTCACAGCAAACCTCTGAAAAGATTGACTGCACGCATCAAAGGAACAAAGAGAAGTGTTAATGAAACGCAAATTTCCTGCCAAATGCTAGCACTGTGGAGAAAGAATATAGTAAACACCCCAGGGATCAAAAGTGTCCTCACATAGTTTCAAGTCCAATTCAAAGTGCTAACTTTTACATCTAATGTCCAAATTCAATAAAACTTGTAGGGAAATTTGGGCACTCTCTTCTTCTAGTTTGCATGGTGAAATTTTCAGATCAATCCACCAAACTGCATTTGATCCAATCTTTGGAGGCTGAATCTTTGGAGGCTTGTATCTCCTTCATCCAATGTTTGTTTTCAATAAAATTTGTTGGATTATGTTCCCTTTGCAATCTAGTTATCGTGATAAATTGTATTGTCAATCTAAGCTGTTTTGAATGTTTGGGAGCAATTTGAAGTTCAAAATCAAGACATTTTTGGATTACAGTAAACTTTGACAGATTGTTTTTCTTTGTAGAGTGTTCATTTCCAATAATTTTTTGGGGAAAGTTGCGCATACTAGTCTAATTTGTGTGGCCAAAATTTCATATGAATCCAAGAAGTTATGAGTGATTGAGAAACATTTTAGTAGGAGGTTCAACCTCAGATGTGTTTTTTGCAACTTTTCTTGCTATTTATTTGACATTTCAAAGACACAATGAGTTAATTGAATGATATTTTCTTTCACCAATGTGTTTGTATGTAGGTTTTGAATCCCTTTACAGTTTAAAGTTTTTTCATTTGAGTAGGTTTAGAAATCAAATTTCATCTCCAAATGCGTTGCTAAGAAAATTTCAGCATCCTTTTTCAACCCTAAAACATTATAATCTTGCAATCTATGTGACCAAATCACTCCAAATTTGATTCAAGTCATCTACAGTTGAGATTTCTATACCTTAACAACATTCAAATCTAAAACACTTCAAAAGCAACAATGTTTTAAACCCAAAAAGGCTCCAAAAGGCCTTAGGCTTTTAGTGATTAATCCCTACAGCACCAAGGGTTCATGACCAATTCAATTCTTCATTTAGTAAAAAAGATTCAAATGCGGTCATATTTAAATCACCAGAAGCTGTGAAGAACATCGCATGAATTGGTCAAACTTAAATTAAATAAACCCCACATGGCCTACTAAAAATAGGAAAGAACAAACATCAGCCCTGAAATTGAGACTCCGGGTCATGTAGAAGTTAAACAAACGAGGAGAGGAAAGAAAGAAATTATCTCACTTATTCGCAAGCCGATCTACAAGCAGCTCGTTGACGACATACTGGAGCACGCGAGCAATGAAGTTCCCGCCTCGACCCGCCATGTCGGAAAACCAAAAAAAATCACAGTCGACTTTTTGCTCGTCCCTAATTTCCTACACAAAGAACCCTAAAAGCGAGTAAACAGAAATGCAAGGGTTAAAATGCGAGTTCAAATCCACGGAAAGTGAAGAGAAAATTAGAGAAACGAGAAGAGCGACGTAGGCTCGTGAGAATCGGAAATTCGAAGCACGAACGAGAGTCGCAAGACCTAAAACCCTGAAAGTGAATTCCAAACCTAGAAAAAAAAACAATGACGGAAAGCGCGAATTCCAAAAATTTCGCTCCCTGCCCCAAAGAGAATCCCTCGTCACAAACCCTAAAAGCAAGTGAAAAGACATCCGAGTATCGGAAATTCGGAAAGCGAATTCAAGTCCATAAGCAGTGAAGAGAAGCTTAGAGAGACGAGAATTGTGAAAGTAGGGGAGTGAATTGAAGCGGAACGAGAGAGGCAAGACCTAAAACCCTGAAATAAAAATGCACATAGAAAGAGAAGAGAAGTTCAGAAGTGCGAATTCCAACCTAAAGGAAGTCCAGAAGCAAGGGCGTGGAAGCTTGAACGATAATCGGCGAAGTGCGGTGCGCAAATGGACAGTCGATGGAGCCCTTGAAGCAAGTCTCCGAGGCTGCTGCAAAAGGAGGATGACCAAGAAGCTACTGGAGTTCGGGAAGAAGGAAGCGACTATGATCGCTTCGCCACCACTACTCACGGCCATGGTAAAATTGACCCCTATTGCCCCGCAGTTTACCTCTGGTGAAAACATTGGAATTTTTTATTTATAAAATTTGGAAATTTGGAATTCATATTTGCTAATAAAGGACCCAAATATGCAGGAGAGGTGAAAACATAAGAATTTGTGGCACAAAATAAGGGGCATTTTTTTACATTTACCCGTGGTTAAAGGAATGAGGGGGTCAATCTTCCTTGGCCCCGCTTTCTCTCACTGGTTGGAACCATGGTCCAAATTGCTATGGAGTATAATTCAAAATAGATTTTTACTTTTTGTCAAATAGAACTCTTTTTTTGCCAAATGGATAGTGGTTTTCATTAAAACATGGATGAAATTGTCAATTTTGGATGAAGAAATTCATGAATAGAACTAAAAAATATTTTTTGGTTTACAATATGGATGAATGTAGTAATATAGAACTATACCAAAATTTCCATCACAACACTCTTTCAAAAAGTAAAAAAAAGTTGTCTCATTCTACTAGTTCTATTTCAAAACTCTCACAAATCTCAATTTTAAATTTAGTATCATATATAATATTAATTGCCACTTATGGAGGGGGCCTTTTTAACCCTTGAAAGACAAGGTCTATCATCAAGGTAGTCAACCAATAATTTGTCAAATTTTTGAATGCCCAAGTGGAATTTTTGTTTCTACAATGTTCTAAAAATCCATCCATTGATTTTCTTTTACTACTCATGCATTTTGAGGTTATCCTATAAGAATTTTGGAGCCCACTGTGTAGATTAAAATGTTTTCACCAAAGATTACAATAGGAGAGCTACACTAAATGGATGAAGTTTGTCCAAATATGTTGAAAGATAAGATTTGCGATTATTCTTCAACAATGTACAAGTATGCTATATTATTTTTGTATAATGTTTAAAGTCAATTCATGTAGAGATGGGAAGAAAGGGAAACTAACAAAAATAAAGATTTTATGTCCTTTATTTATTTTGCCAAAAAAATTAGGTCTACATTCTCTTTTCTACCCATGATTTTTAGGACTAAACTCTACAAGTTCTAATGCAAAGTTTTATTAATCTCAATTCTTATTGCTCATGGAATTAATGGTAGAAATAAGAATGTTGATTTGGAGCCTTTTAGGCAAATAAATTGTAGTTTGAAAAGAATCTAAAAATAAGATCTCCATTTTTGCAAATTTTCCTTCTCTTCCCATTGGTATTGTACCTAATATAGAATCTTGCATCAAAAACATTAGATGATATTTGAGGCCATTAGAAGATTGCGGGTTTCCATGCGTTCTTGGATTGCGGGGAATTCTGGGAACTCTGCCAAATTAGCAGTCTAACGTGGATGAGCCCTTGCCACATCAAATAATATTAATTAATAAAAAAAATTTAAAAAAAATTAATTTTTTTTATTGTGACACATTCTTAGCCTTGGGAACAAGCCTGAAATGGCCCTCCCCTAGACTTCAAATTTCTTCTAAATGCTTAAAGCATTAAGTGACCAAGTTAGTCACATCATTAAATTAAAATATATTTAATTTTATGTTTTAAATTGCTTAGATGTACTTATTCATTTTGTGTAGCCCTCAAAATAGATTCTTCAAAACATTCATAAGCCATTAGGATGATGCTGGCTCAACTAAAATTAATAAGCCCTAATTCTATGAGCATTCCCAATAGAGTTGCATGGCTATAATATTCCAATGATATTTAATTTCTTGTAAATTGAAAAAAAAAATCACAATTGTTTTGGCAAACTTGTATTGGGATGAAATACTTCTTGTCCCATTTGTTGAATCCTCATCTACATGCATTTTAACTAGTTTTTAGTGCTCAAATGAACTCAATTAGTATAAGAGATTTAAGACCTACTCATACTAATTTAATGACCACATTTTATCAATGTGGTCTAATTATTATAGTGCAAACATTTGGATGGAAATAGATGAAAGTAGACATAAAATGGAAAATAATATATGAATGCACTTCAAAGTTTGAAAACATTTACAATATTTGTGATAGTATGAAAATAATGAAGCCTCTATTATCTCAATTTTGTTTAAAATATTACAAATTATCATACTTACTAGTGAATTTCAAAATTAGTGTTAATTTGTTTTATTACATTATAAGGTACACTAATTGAGTTATTTTGATTATCAAACCTAGTTGAAAAGGTTGTTAAAGGAAGGTTCACCAATTTGTGAACAAGCGCAATGCTGGCCATATTATTAAATATTAAAAAAATAAAAAATAAAAAATAATTTAAATTAATTTAAATTAAAAAATATTTAGAAAATTAGAAAATTAGTAATAAAATCATCACAATCTAATGTGGCATGGCCACATTAGATTTGAGAATTTTGTAATTTCAAATTTAATTTAAAAATTATAATTTTTTACCATTTTTTAATTTTTTAAAAATGATTTCTTAAAACTGTTCCATGCCATGCAAGCCCTACAGTTTGCTAAATTTTAAATTTTAAATTTTAAAAAATAATTAATTTCAAAATGAAATTCCAAGTAGAATCTTGTGTCTGGAAGCTAACAGCCTTCTTTAGGGTTCAAAATTTTTGTAATGAATTTTTGAAGTTCATACAAAACATATAAAATACCATTCACATCCATATCGTAATCTTGTATTTCACAGGGATTTCATTGTTCTATAGGTCTTGCACAAAATATACACTTCAGTTGTTTGAGGATTATTTAAATTTTCATTTGGGGGATCTTCATCGGCCAGGGGTAAGGTAGACGTTTTACACACCCACCCACTCACCCATCCAATTTAAATATATATATTTTTTTAATTCCCCAATCCACCCCTACAATCCAAATTATATATTTTTTTATTCCCCAACCCAACCCACCCAACCCACCCCCTAAATATCTCCCCCACCTTTAATTTGTAATTTCAAATTGACATAAGGTTCTACAATTGATATGGGATTTTAGTGTGTACATGTATATGATTTTTGTAATCATACTTGTATCCATATTTATATCCGTATTTGTTTTCTATATTTGTATTCGTCTTTTGTATCCGTATCCATATCTATCTTATATATTCGTATCCGTATCTATTTTGTAACCATATTCGAAACTCAAATCGATGGCTTAGAGATTGGTTTTATTTATTTTTCTATGAGAAGATCTATAGTCTAAATTTTTTTAATATACATAATGAGAGGGGGCAAGGGCAGAGGTTGCATCTTTTTCACTAGATAGTCAAGCCACATTGGTTGGGCCCACTTTTGAATGTAGGATTTAAAGTCTTGCTATATCATTGTTATTTTTAGAATTCATTTGTTTTAAAAAAAATTGAGGCCCCGACATTATTGGCTTCAAGTTTTAAGAATATATTGGATAAGTTTACAATTAATTTCTTAGACCTTTAAGAAAGGTTTGAATATATGGTTAAAAAATTATTGTATGATATGTAACTTTTGTTGATCCTTGGGCAACTCATAAAAATGACTTCTTTGAGAAATAAAAATTTGAAATTGCTTTCCTAGATTTGCATATATGTGGAAAGCTTTTGAGTCATTCCATTTTGATTGACAAGAGGAAAGTTATGAGGAGTTTTAGGTTGCATGCAATTATAAAATCTTTATTCTAAAATAAACTTTAAAGTCCTTTATTTAACTCAATTTTCAATATTTTTGAAAAACAATAAACCGTTGGATGTAGATTATTTATCACAACACTACAACCATTTGGATTGAAAATTTTCAATGTCATAACTAAATTCTTAACAATTTAGTACTTTGAATCATACTCTACTTCTTTTTGTTTGGTATTTTTCTCAAGCATGAATATGAAATATTTTTATGAAAAAATTTATATGTATTCCCAACTTATATTTTTAATATATCATGGAGAGTAACAAGTTGTAGGATCTACACATTTTTGTTTAAATAGTTTGAAAGATGAAATCTAACCATTTGAGAAGAGTTCAAAATACTTCTTTTTGGAATCCAAGTCTCATAATCTTGCAATTAGTAAGGCTTTCTGTTTTGAAATTTTAGGAAGGTATATTATAAAAATTAACTAAAGGATCCTCTGGTTGAATTTGTTAATGAATAAATATAGATAAAGATCTTAGCCTTGCTTTGGGGCTTAACCTAGAAAGAAATGGGCGACTATTATCACTTTTTCTAACTTCAAAGTTCTTATCTCCAACTACATATGAATGAAAATTTAAATATTTATTTCTTAGAGATGTAATCATATGTCCTCCATGAGTCATAAAAATTTAAATTTCTTTGTAAAGTTTGAAAATTAAAGTGAATTTTAAATACAATGTTTTTTTAATCAAATAAAAAATACGCTTACGAATATGAAAATTTCTCAATGGAGGGATACTATAGTGTCTAAGGAACATCATAGTGCATATCAATTTATCATCTCATTTTAATTAGGAAATCAATACTCCTTGGTATAGATTCAAAGTTCAAATTGCAATAAAATATTCAATTTTAGGAATTTCCTTAGTTTCCAAATTAGAATAGAACCTAAACTTGATGACCTTCATTTTTTTAGTTGAATTCAAATTCTTTAAAGATCATTTTTTTTATTACAATTCAAATAAAGAAAAAAAAGTACAAGTTGCCAAAATACACTATTAATACAAAAATAAGAATTTTCCATTTTTTCAATGGGAAATTCATTGTATTCAATAAAAAAAATATTAAATTGTATAATAAAAAATAATTCAAATTTTAGTATTTTTATTTTTAATAGTAAAATTTTAAAAATGTACTTCTAATAATTCTTTGTTTTTATTAGTAGTATACTCAAATTAATCATTTAAATTTGCAATTGTTTGCTTCCTCATCAATTAATATGCAATGGTAGTGCAAAAAATTTAAGTATTTATCTAGAATCATTACTTACCTTCAAAGTCTTGGAGTGTAAGTGAGAAGGGTCATTTAGTGTAAACAAAAATGGATGAAGAAGTATGAGCAAGGGTGAAGAGAAGCAAAATAAGTAACTTCACTTTTGCTTCTACTCATGAAGTGTAAATGAGTCTTGCGAGATTATTTGTATAGAGATTTGATCTTTGTTTATTTGGAGATACAAGTAGCAATGACGAATTTTTTTTGGAGCAATCAAAGTTATCCAAAAGTCTTGAAAGTCATTCTTTCTTTGGTTCTTAGATAGCTTGTAACTTTAGATTGCATGCAATTTAATCACATTAAGTTGTCTCTTTCTTAAGCAAAGGCCTTGCTTCCACCCTTGCAAAAAAAGATGACCAAAGACAAATTTGTACATCCAATCATACCTCCCCCCAAATGTAGGTGGATTGAAAATTCAAATGCAATTAAGGATTAAAAGCAAACTAAAGATCAAAGAAAAGATGACTTTCAAGACTATTAGGATAACTCAATGCATGAGCACCCTTGAAAAAAGAATCTCGATGCATTTAGCACAACATCTAGAACTCAAATCATGAAGGTTTCCTAAATATCAAGTTTTTTACTCAACTCTCTGATTGCACTTCATGAACGATGGTCAAACTTTTGAAAAAAACACCATTTGACATGCACCCCTTCCTGTTCTAAGATGTTATCATTATTGAAAGGCTTACCCACCTTCCAAAAGAAAATAAAAATAAAGAATGAGCTGCAATTTGTTTTAAAACATTTTAGGTTACATAATTGTAAGACTATAGTCATAATAAAGATTTTCATGATGGATACTGTAGGTACTTGGAATATACAAGAGTCAAAATTTGAAGTATTTTACAAATCTTCAAATCAAGAACTGATGTAGGACATTTAACCCCTCACCGCCCAGGGTGACCAACTATAAATTGAAAATAGGGTTCCTGTGCTTGGGGTGGGAACAAATTCCTGGGGCGCAGTGCATAACATTGCTAACCAGCTTGGTTTCGTCCCCCCAAGTGGAGGTATAATTCCTCCTATATACCTGGGGGGAGAGTTTAGTTATAATGCTGCACAAGTCATTGGCTGGGGTAGCACCAAGTTGTCAAAGCTCGGTATGTCATTGGCAAGGCTACTGTTGAGGGCTCTTGATTTTGGGGGAGCAAAAGGATACCCCCCAGGGAAGGTTAATAATGTTATGTGGTGATTCACATTGCGGCATGTGTTAGGGATACAAGAAAGCAATTGGCTATGGTTTAGGGCATACCTATCGTGCAAGGGAGTACTTGGATTGGCGACATCGGACACGGCCATTTGTCCTGCATTTCCAATTTCTGACTGGCATTAAGGTAGAACTACCCATTACCACCATTTACCCAATTCCCCCATCTACAGGTTCCTCCCATTTCTGTCACTGGCCCATCTTATGACCAAAATCTTACCCATCCATGATCATGATGGCAATGCACTGGGGAGCGGACACATCAGCCCAGGCTTCAACAATGGTTTGGTCATGCTTCACCAAGGGTCTACTCACAGTTTTACATTTCAGCTTTGAAAAATCACAAAAAATTCAATTCTTGTCAGAATGTCTTCATTTTTTTTTGGCAATTGACTTCTCTCAAACAATTCAATCTCTGAAAAATATGAGAGCTCATAAATAACTAGCTTCTCCAAAGTACCTAGATACCAAATCTGTAAGGGGCTGTCTCCCTCCACCTGTGTGATTGCAGGAAAGGGTTGGGCAGATAGTTCATACTTTGATTGGTGAGGAGATTGTTCAGACACGGTCATAGTAGCTTTGTGGGTTTTGCATTGTACTATTGCAGCTATCGCATTGCAATAAGTCGTATTCAAGGAAATGTCGCCTGCCCGTGAGTACTGTTCTTGAGCTAGTAGATATTTGGGGAGTTGTAGGTTGTGAATTTCACTCAGCTAGCACATGATTTTGGGGGTCCTAGGCTACCAATTGGCTGATTTTGTTGTCCGGCTTGGATTGGACTTTTGTGTAGGCCCAGTTTTGTAAGACTTGTGGTCCGTGTGGCTCATTTTCAAGAACAGTGAATTCACTTTAGTTCTACTGTGTCTACTGGAATTCTAAGTGGCATCTGCATGGTTTCACTTGTGCTAATGATTCACTTGTGCTAATGATTGGAGTTCACATTAAAGTAGAACTACCCATTACTATACAGATTTGCTATCTAGGTACTTTGGAGAAGCTATTTATGAGCTCTCATATTTTTCAGAGATGGAATTGTTTGAGACAAGTCAATTGCAAAAAAAATAAAGACATTCTGACAAGAATTGAATTTTTTGTGATTTTTCAAAGCTGAAATGTAAAACTATGAGTAGACCTTTGGTAAAGCATGGCCAGACCATTGTTGAAGCGTGGGCTGATGTGTCCGCTCCCCAGTGCATTGCCATCATGATCATGGATGAGTAAGATTATGGTAATAAGATGGGTCAGTGACAGAAATGGGAGGAACCTGTAGGTGGGGGAATTGGGTAAATGGTGGTAATGGGTAGTTCTACCTTATATTGCTTTTCAACGTTGTGATTCTGTGAAGTTCTTTGAGCTCTGCCTCATTCTGCCAGGCAAGAGGGAGACTGAGGGAGAGGAGGACAAAGAGCGTGCATGTGGTAGAACATATGGTAGAATAAACTCGTGTTATAATAACAGAGTATATTATAATGGCAGAACATATGGTAAAAAAAAGGGCCAGGGTGAACTGACCCCCTCATTGCCCCGTTTTACCCCTGGCCGTGGTAGAGGCCCATGATTTCCAAGAATGAAGGCAGAATGCGAAGTAAACCCATCCCACACGAAGTGAAACCAGCAGGTGATTTTATCCTGGGGAAAACCCAAATTTTTTTATTTTTCACATATGAAAAAATTTGCAAATTTTGAATTCATATTTGCAATCAAAGACCACAAGTTAATGAACGAAGGGAAAGAACATACCCTAGACATGGCACAAAATAGGGGGCAAGATTTAACTTGCCCCCCACACAGAACCTGCATGGTCACCCTGCTCATTCCACTTTGTTTGACCGGTGTAGCATCTTGCACAATCAATGTTGTTGAATTATTTGAGATGCGCTAATGTGGGTTCTTATTCTTTTTTTTGAAACAAAAATTCATTGCAAGGGTAAAAGTACAAACCAGCCAGTTCCAAGTGGCCTGACAAGAACAAGCAAACAATTGTGGGTTCTTATTCTTATAAGGTAGGAGGCTTTAAATACGAGCGTTCTTACTCTTATGAGGTAGGAGGCTCGAAATATGCGTGGGCATTAAGAATTGCCCATATAGGTGGTTGTGAATGGATATGAAGGGTCCTTAAATGGACTTCTGTAGTCCTTAAATGAATGGAAAGAAAAAAATATTGTTAATGAGAAAAGCCAATCATACTCTTTGCTTTCCCATTTATCTTATCTTCAGAAGTTGCAAGTGAACAGTTCATGCAATCCCTAGAAACATAAATAGGGACCTATACCACATCTCATTTGAAAATTCATAACTAATTCAACAATGAATAAAAAAATATGAAACAACTTGGGTTAGATGCCAATTCCTCTTTTCTTTCAAGGAAAAAAAACAAATTGGTTTAAATCTTGTTCAGTGACATTGGATGTCCTTATCTAAACTTGGCCTTAATCCTCTAAAACTTGTATCAAATCTAGCAAGCCATAACATTGTTCTTGAGTGCTAGGGGTCCCTTTTGCATTCCCAAAATGTGGGATGGGAACCCTAGCAAATGACAAGCACTTCTTAGCTTCATTGGGCCACCTACCTCAATGATAAGAGTGATGAATTTTAGAATCAAAATTAAATTTAATTAAACACATTGATATCCATGGAAAGTATCTTTGGTGGAATCTTCAAAGAGAGCTTCACAGGTTTAATAATTGGTTATGGAAAGGTAGATTTGATATATAAAAAAAAATTGAGGAATATAAGGCCAAAATAGTCATAGCCAATCATTTAATGAGAATTCATGGGCCGAAAGCTACCCAATACTAGACATTATACTACAAGATAGTCTACTTTATGACCTCCTTCTCACTTCAATCTTGGAAGGATGCATGTTTAGGTTCAAAAATGGAAGATTACTATAGAAATGAAGAATGCACCTATTGGATCATTTTTGGCAAAGTATTTTCATTGGTGATAGATCTAACCGTTCAAGGTTAACCTTGTGGCCCCTCCATGACCAAAGTAGTCACCCAAACACTTTGATTATTGAACCAATAAATCATTTTTAGTTTCTACAATTAATAATGAAGTCATCCAAAGAGCATACTTCTAAAGTCAGTCTTCAAAGGGCATACATTTACAAATGATTAATTTGATAAATTATTTGATTTCAAAGTTTTGTTCACACCAAAATATGATATTTTGACCTGTATTTTGAGCATTTAGGGATTAAAGCATTATCACCATTCATGCTTGTTAATCTTGGCAATGCCACTTTTTGTTTGCTACACTCAATTTAAGAAAAAACAAATCCACACCAACACCACGTTACATTAAAAGTTGTGCCAATCTTCCTATTACTTCTTCATTTATTCAACAACCAAAGGCCTTTGTAGCAAGCAATATTATACTCACACCAACTCAGTTAACTTTGACTATAGCTTTTATGGAAGAAGTGTGAGAAAAAAGGGAATGCTTTAGCTAGGACTTTAAAGGATTGTTGGTGTTGAGCCTTGCATCTTGAGTGTTGTGATCCAGTTTTGTAGAATTGGAGCCAATGCTCATCTTAAAACATTGCCACCAGTTTTTTCAAAAGGCCTTGACAACAACACTTAGTGCTTGCTGTGCTTGTATAGTACCAAACAACTTCATATGAGTACCATGTTATGGTACATTTTTTTCCGTTCCTGCCATTACTTCTACATTTGCTCAGCAATGGAGGATTTTGTAGAGGGCAAATTTACACTGACGCTAACTTAGTCAACGAAGACTATGACAATTGACATGGATGTGATGGAGGGTAGTGAGGGACATGCAAATAAGGGGAATAACTTTTGTGAGGTTAAAGAAAAGCAATTATGGTTTTTTTAGTAGATGTGCTAGTTTATTCATTACATTAATTAAGTAGCTACATATGAAAGACAAATTTTATTTTCATTTTGAAAGATGATGTTATGTTTAATACAAAAAAATCCATGTTCTTGGAATTTTTTTGTAATCACTATGAATTTTTAAAGGAAAAAATAATAAAAATAAAGACACAAACCTTGCTATAATGCATAACTTTCAAGTAACTATGTGAGGATGCTTTAGAACCAATTGTTATATTCTTGAAGAAAAAAATAATCTTAAGAAAATAATAATGAAGATAAAAATGAAAACTTAAGTTACAAACCTTGTTCTAATGTATAACCTTTAAGTATGTAGGGACACTTTGGAACCAATTGTTTACAACGCACACACCTCATATTCTTGAAGGGAAGAGATTATAATCCTAAACAAAAAATAATGAAAAAATATATACATGAAAATATAATAATAATATAAGATTATAAAAATTAATATAAAAATTAATTAAAGATCCTATAAATATTAATCCCTAAAAGACTAGCATACATTTTTGGGGCAATATAGATATTTTGAGTATGTACATGTGACTAGAGATTTGCATATTTTAGAATGAAATTTTAATAAAAGGTAGGGACAAGGAATATCTTTCATAGGCACCAAATTTTATGACATTTGAAAATACAAGTCACAAGTTATGGCCAAATATGTTACTTTTTTCTCCGGTTGGGAAGTACGGGCAAATTTTTAAAAATCACTTTTTTTGAAAACAAAAATTTGAAATTGGTTTTCTGGAAGTTATATATATGCAGAAAGCTTTGAATCATTCCATTTTGATCAATGAAATGAAAGTTATGAGGAGTTTTTGTTTGTGGGCAATTATGTATTCCCTATTCTATAATAAACTTTGAAGTCCTTTATTTTACTCAATTTTCAATATTTTTTGAAAAAATAAAATCACAAGATGTAGATTGTTTATAACATTTCAACCATTGGGATTGGCATTTTTCAATTAGATAATTAAATACTTAACAATTTTATATTTTGAATCATTCCTACTACCATTTGTTTATTAGTTTTTTCTATTTACTACTGTCTACTTACTATTTTTTTCTTATATGTTGTACAATTCCAAATGATTTGATAATTTTCAAGCAGGTGACCAACTTGTCTAGGAAAAAGAATTTAAAGCATAACCACCATTTTGGACATTATTTTAGAGGAAAGTAAGCTTCTGAAGTGCAACTGCCTTGTTTTTCATAGGGCTATAAAAATGAATTGAATCTGAATGCTTATATCTTGCAATCTAGGAGGTGGAAATTTCTGAAATTTTTATGATATGTTTTCAAGTTAGCATACTACAAGATCCTACAACTATATATGTCAAAAAAAGTTCTTTTTCAAAAATTTGTTACTTGTACTAGAAATGGCAATTTTGGAGTGTTTTTGGTAAAAACATAGTCAAAGAATTTTAGGGGTTAATAAATACATGTATATGTAATATATATGTATAATATTCAATATATTTATATAAAAATAAAATTAAAGATCTTATAAATATTATAGTATGTTGACTTGAGAATACGAGGTATATAGATATGTATAATGTAAAAGATAAAGGTTGTATTCTTAACCCCTTCATAATGTGTTCACGTGGGCCCAAAATCAATTCAAAATTCATCTTCAAAGCAAGTAGAGTCTATTCTTCTATGAATTTTTCCTTTTAAATCTAGGAGTATAAAATTCAAAATTCCAACCTCCATTGATAGCAAGCCCATGTGGAATTTTTTTGGAAAATAGAATTAATAAATTTTTAAATACATTGTACAAACATTTGATTCATGTCATGTACATAATTCATGTGAATGTTTGAAAACAATATGTTTTGGAAGCAATCTCATCAAATTGATAAAACAACTATATATTATTCCAAAAAACATCAACCTTTTAGCTCCCCCAAACAAGCTAGTACTTTTTCCATTAAAAAAACTCTCTTTTATCTCCTTCATTTCAAATAATAGTCTTTAGTTGTTGACTTCACAGAGCACCACACTAACATTCCCCATGAATTAGAACCTTAGTGGCAATGAAATAAGGCTGTCCAATTCAATTTAGTATGTTGTTGGTGGGATCATTGGGTGCCCACAATACAGCTACATCTCACGGGACAATAAGTGCCTTACCAGTTATTCGTATGGTGGTCATTTGGAGTACAACTGGTGGAGATGCTCTTACGGGACCCCGCACCAAATACCGTGCTACTCCAAATAGCATTGCCACTCCAATTTCACTCCAATTTTATATATATATATATATAATGTACTAATCCAACCAAATTAAATATTTTTTTAATCCCCCAAACCCAACCTCACCCAAACCCTAAACATCCCCCCCCCTAATTTGTAATTTGAGATTGACATGGAATGGTACAATTGATATGGAATTTTAGTGTGTACATGTATATGTCTTTTGTACTCATATTTGTATGTATAATTATATTCATACTTATACTTGTATTCATGTTTTTATCATATTTTTGTATTTGTATCCATATTTTGTATTTACATTTGTATTTTGTACATGTATTTGTATTCATCTTTTGTACATGTATCATACTCATTTTTGTACAAATAATCATATTTGTATTTTGAATCCATATCCATATTTGTTTTCATATACGTATTTGTACCTAGATCAATGGTTTGGAAATTGGTTTTATTTTTTTTCCTATGAGAAGATCTATAGTTTGAAATTTTTTAAAATAAAAAATAAGAGGGGGGCAAGGGGACGGGGGCAAGAAGAGGATGGCATCTTTTCACCAAATAGTGATGGTGATCTAACCCCATCATGTAACTACGCTTGATAGCAACCCTTACCCAAACTAGCCTATTTAGATTCTTGCGTGTAATGAACATGATTTGAATATGAGAAATATGATAGATTTTTTAGTTTCGACCTATGATTAGGACTTTTTTAATGTAATGCTTCTATATGATGTCTAATGACTAAATGTTAAGTAGCAGTAGAATCCTCTTTCAATTGTCAAACAACATATAACAAATAATTTAGACATTTTAATAATAGAGTCCTAGTTTGGATGCTCATGTGGGTGCTTTTTGTTGTACTTCCCTTAACTAATATTTAGAGATGAAAATGTTGATTTTGCAATGCTTTGAATATTTGAAGGAGATTATTCTTATACACGGGAAACAACATGTTTTTATGCTAAGAAGAACTTCAAGAGGCTTTAAGTTAAAATCCTATACTTTGATATTCTTTACAAGGCTGGATTATTTCCACTCTTCCAAAAGCTTATTTTCTTCTATCTAGATTTTTTTTAGTCTTCGGAGACGTGTTTCCTCTCTTGCAACATATCTATTTTCCAGTATGCAAGTCTTCCATATTTTATGTTTTTGTTGAAATTGCCTGTAATGTACACTTTGAAACTCCTCATTATCATGCTTTTTCATATCCTATCCCCTCTCTATTGTAAGGAACCTATAGGACTGTTGAATGCTAACATATGGGTGTATGTATATGTAGTGTTTATTGAGATCTATGAGAATTCCAAGTCTAATTTAGGTACTATATATTTTGTGATGTGTTTGCAAAATTTTCCCATCTAAATTCTTGTCTAAAATGTGCAACTTGTCATACATATGAGCTTGGGTTTGATATTAGATATACATACTATTAATACTTTGAAAATTCATTGTTTATTCATATAGATACATTTAGTTAAGAGAACGTAAAATTCCTCTTTAACTGCCAATAAAAGCTTTACAGTTCAATAATGTGAACCATACTCAAACCTTTATGTGGATGCTTTTAGGTGTCATCACCTTAATATTTAACTCCATTTACTTTCACCAATGTACTCTTATGAATATATTCTCCTAAAGCATGAATGTGGGCTAGTATATAGGAGTTTTATTGTGCTATCCACTTTATATTATAAATCCCTAGGGATTGGTGACCTTGGTTGAAAATGCACTATAATAGAAGTATGATACTTAAATTGGAGTGAAATTCTTCTTTATAATTTGTTTATTAAATGGTCTAAATTGGTTGTATCTATTTCTATAAGGGTTAAAGAAAATCACTTATGGAAATTCAAGGGAAATAAGATCATGTCCTAGATCTTTGAAGTTTAGAAACATGATTTTGTAAATTATTATAATCTATAATTATCTTATAATTTTTCATTTTTTGCTTAAATATTCAAGGCCTAAGGCTTTTAAGTAAAGATTATTTATTGTTTGTTATCTCTTTCTAGTTAATATAAATTAATGTTGCTATGGTTTTGAATATTGGGCTAATAGAATAATGTCAATGTAAGTAAAGAGTATTTGATATTGGCAATTATGACAATAATGTAAATGTAGAAGTTGTTTTTTAATTCTAACTTTAGTTCTTATGATAGATTGGCATATTATTGTTCTTTTATAACCTTGAAGTTGTTTCTCTATGAAAAATTCAAATGTTGGTTTAGGCTCATAATTTAACCCACCCTTTATAAAGGACTTCATATAGCCTTGAAGGACTTCCTTTAGTTAATTGAAAACATGAAACTTCCTTTGATTCTTACAATTGACCAAAATAACATTTAAAATTTGTTGAAACTATAGTGTTTCTCCAAAGTTTTCCATTGTAAAAGTATGACTTCTTTAAGGTCCTCTCAATAATTTTCTTTAAGTACAATTAGCTTATTGTTCATCTAAATGAAATCTTGAATGAAATCGTTCTCTTGAAACCAACATCAAGTATAACAATCTTGAGTGATTCCTTGAAACACTAGTCTTGTTTTGGTATTAGAAGTTGGGCCTTTGTCATGTCTTCTACTTTAACTTTTGAATTATAGAGTTGATGGATTTGAAATTTGAAAGGATGCATGGTATCCTTTTTGTCTTATATGTTATCTTTTAATTTTAAAAGAATCTATTTTTCCCCTAAAGAACTAGGTGTTCAATTTTTGAACAATTAAAGAATGCAAATACATCCCAAGCATGCAAAAATGCATTTTTTTAGCCATCAATTTTTTTAAGATTCTAATGTTAATTCTTTAACACCCTTAGAGTATGGATTTGAAAGACTTTACTTTGCAAATATTCTATAATTCAAAGGATATTGGTAGGTCTAGTTTCAAAAACTAATTTTTTCAATTCAAAAAATGATCCTTAAAAATGATTTGAATAAAAAAAGTAACATAAAAATCTTCAAAATTAGTATGATTAGAACTTAACATTTTGAACTTAAGAGGAAAATAATTCTTGTAAAAATCCCAAATATTCAAGTTATGAGTGACTATAAAAAGAATTTTCAATTCTTGGCTTCAAATAATATTGGAAAATATTGGTTCGTGTATAGCTTGACCTAATCATATTGATATGATCTGTGAATCATATTTACAACTATTGTTTGAGAGTCATTAAATTCTTCTTCTAAGTTGCATATTATAACACATTTGCACAATTTTAGTTATTTGGACTACTACTTGGTCCTGTAGGGGTTGAAGGATAAGTTAATTCATCACAATTGAGTTTTCATGTTTTTGTTTATTTTTAAAGTACCCAAAATTAATGATCTAGTTGTGAGCTTAGAAGGCCATGTTTCCACTTTAAGCAAGACCAATTATACACAAGACACCTATTAATAGTAAATATAGCTTCTTCTAATTGTGTGCATACTTCTAGACATCCTAAAGTAGATAATCTCCATTTCTTTGATGGATAGTCATTTCCAAAAAAGTTTTAAGAATGTGAAATTTAAAAATTTTATAGTTATATTTTTTTTCTATTTAATAATGATTTAAATGTCATTGTCTCCATTTTTATGAGAATGTGCTCTATCTTAGTTCCGTATTTAAAATATTATTTTGAGCCTAGAGGTCAATTTCTTTAGAATTCTTAATTTTAAATGAATTTATTTATTTTTTAAAATTTGAATTTTGAATTTTAAAATACACATAAAGAAATCAACAATCCAAGACCATTATGCAATACATAATAGTACAAGAATTTCATAGGATCACCCTCTTACAATTCATATGTGAATGGTGGATGATTTGACTACTTATTGATGACAAGTTTAAGGTTCTTTTTATTAATATTTGACTTGTCCATACCAATTTGATTGTTTGTTTTGTAGGTGGATCTTTAGGAACAAAATTTGAATAGTGGAAAATAGTTATCAAGCGACAAGATAAATATTGTAGGGCTACACTGTTCTTTGCCCTAGCAAAGATGGCTTCTTTGGATGGTAATGTGATTTCGGATAGAGAGTGGAAACAATTTGCATATAATATGTAGATTTCTGATTCCGTGAGGATGCAACAATTGGCACAATCTTGCCATCCCAAGTTCTTGAGGCGATTTTTTTCCGCAGACATGGCAACACAAAACCTCCATCAAGCTGCTAAAATGGGAAAAAACTGATGTGGTGAAAGTGATTTTGAATTTGGGTGGTACGGATGTTAACAAGATTGATAATTTAAGACGGACAGCACTTCGTTGCAGAGGAGGGTCATTTGGATACTGCTAGCATGTTGTTGGAGGAGGAGAACATTGATGCAAGTCTTTGTGATCCGTATGGATACACAACACTTCACTTTGCTGCAGAGCACGGCCATGTGCTTGTTTTTGAAAAGATCTTGGGAGCTCTAAAGGTGGATGTAAATAGTACTAAAGACTTTGGCGAAACTGCACTCATCTTGGCAGCAAGAAGAGGCCATGAGAAGCTGGTTGACATGCTCTTGAAATTACCGAATGTGAAGGTTACTTCAGAAGATCATTGGAGCACTCTGTTACATGTAGCTGTAGAGCATGATCATGCAACCATTGTTGAAATGATTCTGCCAAGGATGGATGTCAATTTTCAGAAATCGTTTTCTGGAGCAATCTCCGCTTCACCTTGCCGTTAAAGGTGGCCATGAAATGTGGTTGATCAACTCTTGAATGCAATGATTGTGAAACCTTCTTTAAAAGATTTTGCTGACAACACTCTACTCCACATTGTTGCAGAGAAAGGTAATTGAATAATCTTTGAGAAGCTGTTACAGATGCCTGACGTGGATGTAAATTGTGCCAACTATAGAAGACAAATGGCACTTCATTTTGCATCAAGAGAAAAGCATGCAAACATCGTCATGAAGTTAGTGGAAGTGCCAAATGTAGATCCATGTGCAAAGACAAATGATGACAAAACTCCACTTCACATGGCTGCCATGTCTGGTGGGGCTGATGTTATTCAAGTGCTCTTAGAAACTGGAAAGGTGGATGTAAATATCACTGACTCAAAGAAAAACACTGCAATTCATTGTGCCATAAAATGAGGGCACTTAAATGTAGTGGAAGTATTATTAGAGGTACCAAATTTGGCTCCTTGTCTTGAGGATCATAATGATGACACTCCCCTTCACCTTGCAGCAACATTGGGGCACCGAGGCATTGTAGAGAGACTTTTGGTAGTACCCCATTTAGATGTGAATAAGGTCAATAAACAAAATGAGACCCCATTGTTCCTTGCTGTAAGACATGGTTTAGTTGATGTGGTGGACTTGCTCTTGGAAGATCCAAAAGTAGACCTCTCTATTTGTGATCATCGTGGTGATTCTCTTTTTTACATTGTTGTGAAAGGCAGCCATGCTAGTATTGCTGAAAAACTCATTACACCTCCAAGGGTGGTTCCTATCCATTCCAACAAAGAAAACTTGACGGTCCTTCATCTATGTATAAAGGGTGGCCATGAGAATCTAGTTGACATCCTTTTAAAACAATCGATGGTGGATGTAAATGCAAAGGATGCTTGTGGTAACTTTCCAATACACTGTGCTGCTCAAAATGGGAATGCTTGTATCTTTCAAAAGATACTAAATGCACCTGGAATGGATGTGAATAGCGTCAATGATCATCAAGACATTGCTCTTCATGTTGCTTCAAGGGCAGGTCATGTTGATGTTGATCTACTTTTACAAGTACCAACTTTGAATGCAAATATGCAAGATCAAGATGGCAATTCTGCATTGCATGTGGTCGCAAAATATGGTGAAGAAGAGATTTTTGAGAAGCTTTTGGAAGTGGATGGAGTTGATGTGAATGCCAAGGGCAATAATGGTTATACTACACTATATTTGTCTTTACGTGAGGGACATGTACGTGTTGTTGACAAACTCTTGGAGAAGCCACATGTAATTACTAATCATGGGGTTGGGAGTGCAAATGAGGGACAAGGTGAATCTTTTGAATCTGATTCAGGCTTTTGGTCTCTAGCACTTGTTGCAGGCAATGGCCATGATACTATTATCAAAAACCTACTTGCACATGGTGTGGATGTGAATGTGAATGTGAATGAAGTATCTCTGTTTTCTACAGCTCTTTGCAAGGCCATTGAATATGATTACCCAGAAGTTGTTAAGGTGCTTTTGAATGCCCCAAATATTGACCCAAATCGAAGAAACCCTTTAGGGCATCATTCCCTTTTTATTGCTTGCAAGATATGGTCAAAAAGCAATCATTGAAAAGCTTTTGGCAATAGGACAAATTGGTGTGAATGTTCTTTCTAATGGCAATACTCCACTTCATGGAGCAGCTAAACGAGGAAAAGAGCAAGTGGTGAAGATTCTTCTAAACACACCTAGCATAGATGTATGTATCAAAAACGGAGATGGTGAAACTGCATTGTTTTGTGCTGCAAGAGTAGATAACAAGACAATTTTGAAGGATATCTACAAGGCAAGCAAAGTCAATGTTGGGAGTGAGAAACGCATTGTTCAAACACAACTGAATAATAATGATGTGAATAATGAAGGCGAGAGCATAATTCATTTGTCTGCTCAAGAAAATTTGCTAAATGTCATCGATTTTTTACTAGAGGTTGTACATGATGATGCAAGAAGTGTGGATGTGAATCTAAAAACTTCGTCTCCAAAAGGAAAAAAGGATGGTTTTATCCCCAAATCTGCCCTTCAAATAGCCATCGATAAACATCATTACTTAGTTGTCGAGAAGCTAATAAAGTTCAATAGTATAAGCTTCACACAAAAAGTGGATGGGACAACAATTTTTCAACAAATATTTGACCAAACGCAATGGGAAACATTCAATATTGTAAGGAGAACACCCAAAGTGAACGATTATATTGATGTGCTTTATAAAGATCGTCACACGAGTGTTGATGTAGCAAATGCCATACTAGTTGGTGCTGCCCTCATTGCAAGCGTCACCTTTGCTTCGTGGTTGCAACCACCTTTGGGTTATGCAACCTATTATCATGAGCAATTTTCAGATAGCTTGCCAGCTCCACCTGTTGCATATCCTGAGTACGTTGCATTTGATCATCATCCGAGTTTGCAAGCCTTTTGGGTGTTCAATAGTTTATCCTTTTTTAGTGCAATTGCTATTGTCATCTCTGGAGCTCGAAGTGTTTTGCTTGTAGAGAAATTATTTATCAAGCAAGAAGTGGAGGATCTTCGAAGGAACCTCCTCAAAACATCTATATTGTTGGGCTTTTCCATGTTTTTTGTTTTGCTAGCATTTGCAACGGCAGGAGTTGTAGTGCTTCTCCCTGTACTAAAGTTTAGAGCAAATATTTTTTCTACCATAGGGATTGGTGGAAGTGTGTGCTTTGTGTTTTTGTTTTTGTTTGGGAAAAACATATACAAATTGCGCTTTGATATCAAAAACTCCCAAGCAAGTAGGATGGGCTTTTTTGAGCGATGGGGGTTCAAACCTTGGCACATGCCAAATCCTTTCATTAGATGCCAAGGTAGTAAGGATCAAGATTGAATTTGAAATTTGAAGTGGATTTGGCTTGTACTTGAAAGCTTTCATTTTGAGTCCAATGTTGTCATTGCATTATTCTTCATAAAATCTTTTAGGTTTTGAGAAGACTTTATTTTCATTCATCTTCTATATTGAGTTGATGTTTATATCTATTACTAGTTTTATTGCTCCTATGTTGTGTATGTTGAATGTTTATTAATAAGACCTAGCCTTTTAGTGATTATAGCCATCCCTGAATGAGAAATGTACTAGATGGAATGAATCAAAAGATTTTAAAATGTAATTGGGTATTGTTTATAAGATATTTGAATTCCAACGCATAGTCATCCAAAATCTAATAATAATAATAAATGTCAAATTATATGTATAGATAGTTCAAAGGTTATACTTGACAAAAACAAAATTTAGTTACTTGTTAACCCCTTAAATTCCTTGACAATGTTTTCACCAAAACACTCTGAAATTGCCTTTTATAGTATAGGTTCCAAATTTTGGACAAAAAATCATTTTCAGACATATGTAACCGTAGGATTTTGTAGTGTGATGATTTAAGAAGACGTAGAAAAGTTTCAAAAATTTCCACCATATAGTTTGCAAGATATTAGCATTCGAAGTGACAAAAATCATTTTTTGGCACTACAAAAAATTGGGTAGCTGTACTTCACAAGGTCACATTGGTATGAAAAAATGTTCAAAATGATGCTTCTTCTTTGAATTCACTCTTCAAGGCAAGTTGGCTATATGTTTGAAAATTATTAGATCATTTGGAATTGTACAACATATAGAAAAAAATAGTAAGTAGAAAGATGTAGAGAGTGATTCAAAATACTAAATCATTAACAATTTATTTCTAAAATTGAAAAATGCCAATTCCAATGGTTGTGATGTTGTAATAACAATGTACACCTAAAGTTTTTAGTTTTTTCCAAAGATATTAAAAATGTAGTTAAACAAAGGATTTCAATGTTTATTTTAGAGAAGATTAAGAATCCATAATTGCCTCTAAATTAAAACTCCTCATAATTTTTGACTCATAGATCAAAACAAAATGATTCAAAGCTTTTCACATGTATATAAATATAGAAAATCAATTTAAAATTTTTGTTTTTATAAAAAAATTAAATTTTTTAATCTACCCGAACTGTCTATTTATGATAAAAGTAACATATTAGGCCATAACTTTTGCCTCATATTTCCAAATGCCATAAATTTTAGTGCACATAAAAGATATTCTTTGTCCACATCTTCTATTAAAGTTTGGGCCCAAAAACATAGAGATTTCTAATCACATGTACTTGCCCAAAATTGCTATATTGCCCAATTTGGCGAGCTAGTCTTTTAGGGGTTAACCAAGCACTAGAAACCAATTGATTAATTTGTTGTAATGGGGGTTGAAAGATCTAAATGAAAATCCACACCTTACTAGTGTGCCTTGTGCCGTTGCTACAATCAAAACAAAAGTAAAAGTAATTTTCTAATTTTTTAAAACAAAAAATAATTCAAAAATGCATAACTTTCACACCGTACATCCGAACGTCACAAAACCAAGCCAATGCCACGAAGGGCATCCCAACAATACCAAATACACGCCCAGGGGACGTATGGTCCAAGAGATCTCAATGTGACAAACAAAACAAAATGCATACCTTACATTAGGCCAAAACAAATGCATACCTTACATTAGGCCATTTGTTTGTTTTAATTGTTTTGTTGTCACAGTAGGATCTTTTGGACCTTCTGTACAAGGAGAGCTGCATGGTCTTTGCATGATCTTTGTTGCCTAGCGTTGGATCTACAAGGTGAAAGTTATTGATATTCAAAGTTTTTATGAATTAAAAAGTTACAAAAATTACTTTTACTTTTAATCTAACACTCGAAATTGCACAAGGGATGCCAATCTCTATAAATAAAAATAGTTGGTATGGATTTATAGATTACATCCACATTATTACTCACAAATAACATGAATTCTTTGAGAATAAATTCAAGTTAAAACCTAATGCCTTCTGAAAGATGAATTGAAAATTAACTTTTTAAATTACAACAATGAAATTAGTAGTTGGAGTAACAATAATACCAACGACAAACAACTCGGAATGACATGTTCATGTGGTATATACTACAATGGTTAATGTTTGCATCCCAAGATTAAAAAAATTGCAATGGATCTTACACTGAATATTCAATGTTGATTTCATTTTAATTCAATATTGAAATGCTAAAAGGCCCAAATCAAGTTATTGAAAATTTGAAGTAAAATTCTATGCATAAAACCCTCATATTGTACATGACATCTTGCTTCAATGGTCACAAAAACCCAGAGAGTTGATGCTCATAGTTTTGTTGTTCAAGCATAGTTCCATGTGTCAAAAAATCAAGGTGAATTTTAGATTTTCAATGATTTTCATAGATAGACACAAGACATCCAATGGACTACTTGGAGATAATTCCATCTTCGGCATTGCCCCTACCATGAGGTGAATCGGGCATCTAGTTCCCTCACCTCTACTACTCAAATTGCCAATTGAAGTATTGCTATTTCTTCATCTAAGATGCTCCTCAATGAGCTGTGCGCAATAAAAGCGAAAACCGAGGTTATTTTCAAGCTTCAGCTTTAATAATATTGGTCTCATGTGCCTACCAATCTGTACCAATCTCCTTGTCTACATACATGTCGTTAACATATTGAACAACTGGTCCAGCGGATTTAACAAATTCTTGAATGTGCTCCCGTGCGGAGTCCTCTAGCAACACCATGGTGAAACAAGTCATTAGCATACATGTTTGCTTACCTATATGTCAACTTAATGCAATGCTGCAAGCACCTAAGAACACAGCTCCCATGTTTTCAATCACACTTCATTCTACATTCTATTTGTCTCTCCTTACTGCACTTGTTGACACGGCCCTTGCCTAATTCTCATGTTAATCCTCAATACAATCCTCAATGCAATCCTCAAAATAATCCTCAATATAAACCTCACTATTGAAAATTGATGATTTTAGAATGCCACTATTCTAATAACCACATGTCATATTTCTAATAGACAAAATGAAATTTTTTCTTTAAGATGATGGGTTGCTATTGCTTTAACACAAATCTCATTTGCATTGAGCACCAAAACATTCTACATGTTTGAATTGTTGTTTACAATAATGAAGGATCGCTTGGGACTCTAGGCCAGAGGTACTACATGTTAGAAACACAAGATGTGGAGAAAAAGGCACCTTCTTCATGTAACTTTTTCAGAAATTGGGCCTTCGTAGGCAACATGAACATTCCTGCGCCAACAGCCTTGCGGATAGTCCAACCATGGTGCGGAGCAAAAACTTGCTCGTAGGCTTTAGATGCAGGCCCCTTCAAGGAATTTCCTCTGAAAACCATCCCTCATTGTTTGTGAAATCAGCAATCTCCTAAGTCACTAAATCAAACCTTTCTTATATGTGAAATGCTAAGGAAACATGTACGAAACCAAAACTTGGAAAAACAAGTCTAGTGTAAGGTAGGGACACCCATAGTGCTTGCTGACTTAAACTCACCACCCTACTATTCTAAAGAATATAGCCCACCTAAACATCTGTTCAAATGTTTGTTGTATTCCAAACACCAATATAACCTTACAAACTTCATAGCTTTCACATACAGTATCCAAATAACACATTCATTGGTGCATTAGAACAATCATTCATTTGCTCAAATATAAAAACTTGACAACTAATAATCGGACTCATACTCAGCACTCAAAGTGGCGGTTTGGAGTGTCCCAATGATGTAGAGTTTATTTTTCCTCACACCCTCCAACAAATGGAAAGAGTGGCTAAGAGGCTTACTCAGTGACAAGAATGTGCTCGAATAGGACCCTCACCATGTCCACTCCACGCAACACACGGAGCAGGTTTCGAGTGTGGCTCCCACCGATTCGTACAGTATCATTTCTAATGTCTTGGTCGACCATTGCCGGTAACGTGGCATAGTCCTTCGCTGCTCCACATAAATCATGAACCTTTAAGCCACAAAAAACATGAAATCACGTCAACTCCCAACAATGCGCACCAAAGGACACGGCTAATTAGTACTATGAAGGAGCTACTAGAGGAGAAAACCCAACATACAATAGGGTTTTGTCCTCAAGTCTCCATGCTCTAAAGAGTAGGGTTTTGTCCTCAAGGCTCCATGCTCTAAAGACCCCCACAAATGAAGACACCAATCGAGGCTTCAGACACTCATAAATCACAAATCCTTTGGGAGCCGAGCAAGAAGGGATAGTGATTAGGCTACTTCGGGTCTAATAAAAAATTTACCAAAAAGTGCCCTAGCGCCTGATCTCATCGAGGTTTTTGTTATTTTATAATTTCCTACACACTACAACCTTCAATATTCGAATAGGACATTGTCACATCCCATACCCTATACAATGCCAAAGTCTTCTAAACTACCATCTTAA
Source organism: Climacium dendroides (assembly GCA_950106755.1). NCBI lineage: Eukaryota > Viridiplantae > Streptophyta > Bryopsida > Hypnales > Climaciaceae > Climacium > Climacium dendroides. The sequence goes on along the minus strand of OX467090.1, from coordinate 14,750,528 downwards.
GAAAACGAAGGTATAGTCTAAGAGATGTGGAAAGGAAGGGCAGTCACCTTGGCAACGTAATCCTTCTCGGCAAACTTGAAGGCGACGCCAAGGCAGCCGAAGAGAGGCGAGATGAGAGAGCAGGCCTGTGTGAATGAACTCAGTCGCAACTCTGCCGCTTGCCCTTCGCCGAGTTCCCCCTGAAGCCCTTTCCAGGACTTGGCAATTGCAAACAAAGGCCGATCCCCACCGTGCTTTTCCATCCCACACCCAGTTCTCCCCCAAATTAGATGAATAATAGCTTCTTCGGGCTTCTAAGCTTCCGACTATCAGTCGTTTTCCTACTTCAGCAAGGAGCAGAGCTTCTCAACCACACCTGCAATGGGATGCAGATCAAGTCACAAAAATCAGAATACTCACCACATTACATCAGAATACATATCACGCTTGATGTAATACTGCTCTTCACATGGTACCTCTTCTTCGTTAAATCACTACATTACCGAGCACTCAATCGAAGAAAAGAAAAGCGATATCGCCTTTGCCTGAAAGGGAAAAGAACGGACTATCAAAAGATTCTTCACCATGTCATCTCTCCGGTTCCAAATGTGCAATTGGATGTGCCTGCTGTTAAATCAAACCCTAAAGATGAAAGAGCTGATTCTCAGACCCAAAACTTCTGGAGGCGAGAAATCTGACATGCGAGTGTTCACAACAGACTCAAATCCAAACCAAACCCTAATGCGAAACTTACAGATACTTCGCCTCCACCGTACAATGCCAGCATCAGGAAGAATTTTCTGCGCAACAGTGACCAAAGGAAACAGTAAACCATAGGAATTGTGCAGCTCGAAGTGAGGAAACCGCGAGGATAACGCAATTTGCAGCTTCTTGGGGCAAAATTGATGGGTACACAAAAGAAGAAACGTTGGTTCTCTCACTTTGAGATATATATATATATATATATAAAATTTGGGTGTGGGTGAACCTCTGCCTCACTATCACATGGACCATAAGCTTCTTTTCAGAATACCATTGTAAGACCTAAGACAGAGATGTCGTGATTGCAGACATTTCATGGTACTCTAGCCAACGAAGCCGCTGGAATTTGCCTTGTCCAAACAGAAGAGGGAAGTATGGAGAAAGCATACCTACAGAAAGGACGTTGCCAGAGTCCTTGATCCTTCTGTGTTTGCAAGTCTCATTCAGGGCTCCCAGAAGACGTTGCAGAAGATGGAATTGGTCAGGTTGGGTTTACTGTAGCGCATCCCTTGCTACAGTCATTCTGCTAGACACATAAACCACCCACAATTGTAAGCACAGTCTTCAGACTTTCATAGAACGAGGAAATTGCCCAGCCTATCCCCTCTGTCAAAATCACAAATAATACGTTGTGGGTTATAAGTGATCTCTGGACTGAAGATCGTATTGTGAACAGAACATGAAGAAACTCCAAAACTCGCTCCGGTAAGCGTTTGAATGCTAATTTGGTTTTGAAAGGGATCCACGACAAGTGGTATATGGACAATACAGAAACACAATGCCAGGTCTAATGCTTCATCACCATCTCATTGGCTATTCAGAATTGAATTATAAACCTTCTCCTCACTCCAAACCCTTTCATCCACTAGAAAGTACAGATCCAAACACTCTTGTGCAGCTGTAGCACTACTTGACATTGTGAACCTCCCTGCAGTCGAGCATTATCTAGACCATCTTGTCAAGAGCAAAACCCCAGTCTCCATACAGCTCTGTCCCTCTTGTACTAGGTTGCCCTACTCAAGAAAATCGGCAAGGAATCATGTGAGAACCCGAATTGGCAACCGCAGCTTCTCCCAGAAACTAGAGAGACATCATCTCTCAGGAGGAAAATCACAACTCTAGCATTATCGCAGCTCAGAGGCTCTTGCTTCATTGGCAATAACATCAAAACGCTCAGTTCCTACACGGTGCTCACGCAAGAGAATCCATATTGAGATCTCCGACTCTTAAGGAAGAAAGCAGCGCGCACTTTGGAGCAGAATCAACCATCGATGCAACGCTTACCTACGAAAACATTGAGCAAACAGATAGAATATTCGAAGCAGAATACATGTGCGCGTTACATACGGAATTGTTCAACACAAGAGTCGTTGAATCCCACGGGCAGTTTTCGAGCGAGAACAAAGTACCGCACATCCGAAGGCCCTGGGATTCAAAGAAGCAGAAGCTGGGGAACCACTCACTTACCCTAGCCTGCCGGAGCAGATGGCAGTACTAAGGAAGCAAACTGTCGACAAGGCGTGAAAGAAAGGGCAGTTCAATGGCGGAGACTGCGCAGAGGCGGAGGAGCGCCATGGCCAGGGCAGGGACTAGATGTTGCGACCGGCTATAACCGGTGGTGACGCAAGCCTACGCCGGTACGCTTTCTTGCAAAGCCTTGCCGCATCGCACATGGCAAGAATTTTAGTCAGTGCACCTCGCCGCACGCCACCGAATTTTGTCTAGTCTCAAATTTGACTTCCCTAGAGGTATAAACAAAGTTTCAGGACCCGCCATCAATCAATGCAGTTGCTGGAAGTTGCGAAGTACCCCTAGTGCCGGGCAAAGCCTGCGAATTTTTGCCCAATCGCTTAAAATCCGGACGGTGCAAAGATGATCAGAGGTGCAAATCCACCTCGCAAAGAAGGTGTCAACCACTCTACGAATTTGCGCTTCCCCATTCGACCCAGATTGCACAGTAGAAGACAATTTTTTGCCAGGGTTGAAAGCCGGTTCTACAGCGTGACGGAGCTTGGGCGGTGAGGGTTTAAGGGCTACTTAAATTTCCGATGTCCAGAGAAACGTCAAAAGCAGACACAAATCACACAATCCCCCAATCAAATGTTCGATCAAAATAAGCTCTTTCAGCCGTTAGATATAAAAGGGTTCAAGATTTGAGCTACAATGCTCAGAGCCAGCTCTTGAGAAGAAGAGATTATCCAGATGGGTCCTCAGAATGAGTGATGCAGTGCTGCCAAATGCCCAGCATTAACCTGCCAAAACTACCTGAACAAAATTTTCTATGGACAAAGACAACAAATCCTGTGCTGTACACGAGCACATCAACGATACCAAGTCTTCACCACAAATGACTCGGCATGTTTTTTGGCAGATGCAGAAATAGACCTCGTTCTTTAGATCAATCTCGTCCATACCGTGAATCCACTAGCACGATTGTCGTTACTAGAATCACCATCTATTTACATCGATCCGTTGCTGCAGACCTTCCTGAAGAATGTGAATGACATTTCGCTGTTTGGAAGATAGGTAACACATCAACGTCGTAAATCTTGTGAATTATGTGATCGAGTAAATCTAGAACCCTCAAGAATAAAATGATCATTTCAACGGGTATCATCGTCTTCATCAAGGTAGGTGCAATCAGCAACAGTGTCAACATTGCTGGATCGTTGCCGCAACATATACTCTTGAATTTCTATCTTCAATGAACCATCACAAACTAATTCCTCCTCGACCAAATTGCCAAGGCAACCTGCATTACTACGGCAAAAATGTCGGATCAGGCTCAGTTAGGAAGTATTGATAGTAAAAATCGTACGATATAAGAAGCAGTAGTAGCAAAACCCAAACACAGAAGTATTCTAGACTTGCTAGTCGCATTAAACCCTGTCAATTGTAACACCATTAGAGGCAGTTTCTAACTCAAACCATGCCAATTCCAATGCAGGTAGGTTTTCTAGAACGCCTCCAGGTGGTTCTCTATCAGTGAAGCATAGACGTGTGTGTCTGCAAGTGTGTTTTCTACAGTAAATTTGCGAAAAGTCGGAGTACGCACCAGCTGCAGCACATTTACAGGGACGGCTGCGCCTTCTCACTTCAATCTGATGTCTTCTTATGAAAGCGAAAACAGCTTCTCGCTCATAGATATGTCTGCAGCGACTGTCACATCAAAGTCAAACCCAAACCTTTAACCTGTTAGCATAATTGGCTCCCCTGTAACCCACCAAAAGAGTCATTAACTCAAAAATTAAGTACTCATAGTGCAAATCAAGCATCTAGAAATAATGTGGGTCAAAATCATGGGCAACAGACGAGTTGTCAATACACTCAGACCTCTTCAATCAGATCCTCTCTTCAATGGCAATCTAACATATCTTGCACAATTACCAAACTATCAACGACTGTAGCACACTTATCTCACATTAAGATTATTTGACCTTTCAAGCAGTCAGACTAACGGGGTTAGAATGTAGAGCCACTCAGTCCAAGACTGTTTTGATAGAACAATTATCAAGGTGATGAAAATGACTCAAAAACACCTGAAATTCATTTTGAAACGTTCAGAACTCAAAATAAGTTGATTCTGACTCTTAAATGAAAATTGAAGATATATTCTGACCTTCACTTTATCGGGCAAGGATCAAAGATCTGTTAACGGTTAAATTTCACATAATAGTCTAAAATTATTTAAACTTGAGTTCTTTATCAATTTTCCCTTCAGTGTTGGGTTTTATCTCCATTTACGCCATACGATTGTATCATTTGTAGCCTGCCAAACAAAAACAGTCACTCGAAAACACCAAAAGCAAGTCGAAAATTTGCACTATCGTCTCACCTGCGAACAGGATTTTCAAGTTGATCGATAGGTTTTCCACTTAATGGGCAAGATGTATTGGGAAGCATTTGAGAAGCACCCATAACAACAAAATCTTCCTGTTCCTGCCCGGGCATTAGCTCTCCTGCATGATGTACTTTCTGGTGCAAAATCCACGAAGGTAAAATTCGGCATCAGAAGAACCTCCTTCCTTGATATGTAAAAGACATCTTAATCCCTGAACCACAAGGGCTCAGATTTTAGAGTAACCAGATGTAGACAACCTCTTAAGAGCGTGCATTTACAAAAGTCCTCAAGAATTGTGTTCTGCCTCTTCCTAACGCCTCTAGGCGATCACAATCCTACAATTTCAAATAGAGAAACTCTCCGTCTTCCAGATCCTACTCTAAGCATTGAAGAAATTACACTCTTAAAAGGACCTCATTCCCTTGCAGAACTCACGTGAACTCTCATCACCGTAACATGTTTCCAAAACATTCGTATACAATTTGTGAAATTTCCAGCAGTAAGTATGAAAGTTTTTAAATTACCTCTGTATCAAGCAAACAAATTCATAACGAAGTTGAAGAAGAAAATTACCACGCAAGAGTTCAAAACTCTACTCGTTTTCAACTAGAAACATTACTATTGAAATTCCAACCTCAAATTTCTGCAATTAATTAAGTAGAACCGGACATCAAAGAGCCACTATGGTAGTCAAAGCCCTGGCTCCACCATTCCTGATGACAGGTAAGCCAAAGACCCAAACACTGGCAGCAGAAACGTACCCAGACAGCCTCTTTGAACTGCTTAAAAAAGTCATGATTTTCAGGGTTGAAGGGCGATTCCTCCTCCATCTCCTTCACATAATCTTTCAGCAGTTTCTTAAAGTCCGTCGCCTGTGCACCCGACGCACGAGCGATGCTTCAGGGTCAGAATTAGGGTTAAGTGAAGACGAGAATAGGAGAAGAAAAGGTGAATTTTATTATCACCTCGGAGGAGGGTTCGTAGGAGGCGCCTATGGATTCGAGGGCCTTGCTGTGGTTGTGGAGGTCGTTGGAGCATGTGAGGATGTCGAGAGTGGCGTCTTGAAGTTCCTGCACTGAGGCAGAGTCGCTGTTTCTCTCCAGATCCTCCGCCACGAGCTTGGCGTAGAGCACGGTGCCGTCGAAGTCCTGCAGCAAGTCCCTCGTCTGCGATTGCAATGAACGTATGGCCGAGCGCACGCGGTCCACGGACGGAGTGGCCATGATAACGGGGAACACGAAGAAAGAAAATGGAAGAAACCGTAAATTAGGGTTTCGAGAATTCGAACGAACGAAAGGAAGCGGGAGAAACAGGAACTGAACTTGAAAGGGGCGGCGCAGAATTCAAAAGTGACAAACTAACTTACCTTCGCAAGTATTTCGTTTCATTTGGCAAAGCGGGAAGCGATCTTCGTTGGCTCTTCAAGCCATTTACATCCGTAGGCTTGGATGAAACATACAAAGTTTGGATGAAAATACATTTATTCATCCAACAGTGCATACATTCATCTCAATCACATTGGTTTCAGAATGGCATTTCAAGAGGTTTTAAGAGCACAACAATATCTTTTTTTTTCTTTTTTTTTGAAACAAACAAACAATTTCCATTGATAGGGGAAATAGTACATCAAACCAAGAGACGAAGTCTGGAAGAGAATTTTTTTTTTTTTTTTTAAAACAAAATTAAACTAATACCAAGAGCAAAGTACCACTCGACAACAAGAATAGCTGAGGTCAAGGCTAGAAGATGAAGCTGGACGCTTCAGCTAAAGACTCCCATCTTAGGGGGCCCAAGATTCCTACAACAATATCTTTCATTGAAAATGGATCATCAAATACTTCCCTCATTTTATTTTTGATTGTGGCTAGGCAATAAGATCGACAAAATGTAATTCTAGAAAGTATTGTTTTTAGTGGGAATTAATGACTACATCTATTGAAATCAAGTGAACTTCAAGTCATATATTGTCAAAATCTTAATTGTTTAAATTTTGAATAAAATATCACTTGTACCATTAAACATCAAGATATTTTTGTATAGTTGTATGAAAGGCAAAAGGGCTAACTTCATTGATAAAATGTAAAAAGGAGGGATGAATGTTGAAGAGTTCTTATAGTAAAATTCATTGTTCTTCATCGATCCTCAAAGGTTATGGGATATTTGAGGCAAGGTGGAAGTTTGACTATTTTAAAAAAAAAACTAATTACATTTACATGAAAACTTCACACCTCATTTTAACCCTTTGAAGACTAGGGCATTGTCTACACTTTCAAAATTGTCAATATGTAGTTTAAAATGAAATTTAGAATAATTTAATGATGATTCTCAAACAATAATTGTAAAATATGATTCATAGAACATATCAATATAGCAAAATCAACAAGTAAAGTACTCAAACCAATATTTTTCAATAAAATTTGAAGCCAAAAAACAGAAATTCTTTCTAAATTTAATTGTAGATTGAATATTTATGATTTTCACAAGGATATTTTTCTATAAGTTCAAAATGTTAAATTCTAATCAAATTTCTATTTATTTTTTATATGTATTGAAGAATCATTTTGAATTGAGAAAGTTATTTTTTGAGGCTAAACCTGTCAAAATCCTTCGAATTATAGATTATTTGCAAAGAAAAGTCTTTATAATCTACATAGTACAAATGTTAAAGAACTAACACAAGAATCTTAAAAAACATCATTTAATAGATGAAAAAAATCCATTTTTATGTATTTGGGATGTGCTTGCATTCATCTATTGTTTAAAATTTGAATGTTCAACTCTTAAAGCCCATAATTGTGTAGTCAAATTTGAAAATCTTTTACTTTGTATCCTCCATTTTGTCACTGTTTATAAGTGAAATTTTTTGTTTTATTTTTCAATGATGAATCAAATGTTTAATGTATGTCATAAAAATTTCACATATTTTGGTAAAAAATTCAAACTACCATAAATTTTTGATGAAAAATGGAAAAAATTTATATTAAATACCAAAATTATATTCAAAAAATCTAAAATTCTCATAATGACTGTTCACTCAAAAAGATACCATGTCATATTCAAGCTTTGTAATTCTCATAAAAGAAGTGAATTTTAACAAGAAATTTAGGCAATTGGTTAGAATAAAAATTCTTAACTAATTTCATTATTGGGAGTTTTTAGAGCAATGAGCTACTTTGCCACAAAGAAATTAAACATGATTGATCTCAAAAACTTGCAATAATTATTAGTGGTGTAGAATGTTGATTAAGACCTATTGTAAATGTAAACGAAATGGCTCAAAATTGTTGTTAGTGCATTTCATTTTACTTGTACACCAATTGGAGCTTCAATTTGTTGATATAGGAAAAAGATTATCCTTACCAAAAAAATTATCAACTGAATAACACTTGAATTATCATACTACTAAAATCACAAGGCCTTCTGTAATATCACATTTTTACATTGTGTGATATTATAAAGTTCCAACGGCCATTTGACCACTGTAATATCACACAGTGTTAAAATGTGATATTACAAAGGTAAAGTGATATTATGGGGGTTTCATATTTCTTGGCTTCACACATCATTCTACTTCCACAATTCTATGATTTTCTTTTCTTATTACCAAATGATTTGAAGCTTTGTTAGATTGAAGCAACGTTGGATTCTACAACAAAGTATTTACAAAGTCTTTGCAATTTGACAAATTTGCATTTTAATTCTTCAATTTTGGTCAACATCGTTTGTAAGTGAAAAAACTTATCAAGTGGTGGTGTCCTTGCAATGTTTTCATGTTTGCAAAGATTTTTTTTTGAAAATTATGATATAAAGATTTTCTTTAATTACTTTCTATTGCACAATATATGTATTTCCAAAAAATATTGTATGAGAATGTCAATATAGTTAATGTGTAGCAAAGCAAGCACCAACCACTAGTATTCATTAAAAACTTAAAAATTTGAACAATCAGAATAGAAAGTGTCCAAATTTGAGCAATTCAAAGCTTTTGCTTCTTCCAAAATTATTCTCTATATTATGGTTTCTCTGTATAAAGGTTTCTGTTGTAATACCATAGTAGCAAGGATATCTAAAATACTATTGTGTTTTGCAAAAAATCTTGAACTTTGACACTTTACAATAGAAAAAAGAACCAAATAATATATCAAACCAAATATGTCAAAAAAGTGTCAAGCCAAAATTATGGTAAAAAAAGTGTCAAAAAGAATGTTGAAAAAGTGCCCCCTCCAAAAAAAATATTGAGCTTTTTTGGACTAATCAAACCTATTATCAAGAGCCCACCCTTGCTTAGAAATGTTTTGGATTGCCCAAACTCCTTGCCTTGTTGTTTAGAATTTTTAGTTTACTTGAACTACTTGACTCCACTTAGGTTGCCAAAGACAACTATGGGAGGCACCCCATTCTTGGTCAACAACCCATTCATTCTAGTACCATAAGGTGGTGTAATTATGTGTAGAAGGTGATAAACAACGATTCATTATGGCATAGTTCTTAGCATAGTTGTAGCACATTATGATTGGCTACAAGACTCTCAATATTGCAACCAACCCTTTGAGGATTTTGCAACCAACCCTTGGTCAGAAAATAGGAAGGTCTATATAGTAAGTATAGGTAGAACTAAATCTTTAGCTAAAAAATTCATAGTGATTATATTTTGAGAAATAAAAATGTGAAAAATTATGGAAATTTTATAAATATTTTTGCATATGGAAATTTTTTCCCACTAAAAAAACCCACCCTACAAATATGAGTATTTGTTTAAGTGGTTAAAAATGGATTGCCTTCCTTAACATTCAAGTCATAAGATTTGAACCCCACATTATAGTTGTTATTGTCACTGTATTGCAACAAGTGTAAAACTAGAGATTTTTTTGGTTACTTATATGAATTGAAGTCTCTATTTACCTTTTTTTTTACTAGTGATCTATTTTTTTCAAAGGTGTGCAATCCTTCAAAATATTTTTCACTCATAATTTTTTCAAAGGCAAGAGGAAGCCAAATCAAATCCAATTTCCAATGTATTTTTGAGACTTTTATAGAGTTAATTATGAATTTTCAAAGTGTAGAATATTATTTTTGACACTTTTCAATACTCCTTTTGACATTCTTTTCAACACAATTTTCGACACTAGGCATTTTCAACACTTTTTTTGACTCAAATTTCAACAATAGATTTTGACATTCAAGTGTTGAAAAAAGTAGCAAAATGTTTTGAATATTGTGACATTTCATTTTCATGCCAAAAATGATGTTAAATCAAAATTGTTGAAAAAAGTGTCAAAAACAACACCCCTTTTGAATGATGAGTGATAAACAATTTATATAAAGTAGATCAATCCAAAGCACAATTTTTTGGTGTTGTGAACATTAACCATTATTAGATTGGTCAAATTTTATTGCTGGCAAATTAAAGGAGGTTCCACACACCCAAGAGCTTGGCATTTGAATACCATATGCAAAAGTTATGAAGGGTCAGAATTTTTTTGTTTTTTTCCCGGTCGGAGTTCCCAAATCGTTTCTTCCGTATACGTACATATTGACTTTGGAGATGTTCATAGAGTGATGATGGCGGTTTTAGACAAGGGCGATTTGGGGAACTCCTTGCAGGTCAAGGTGCGCATCGCTACTACAGTACAGTACTCCGCTGGAACTGGAGCGACGAAGCTGCGATGAACTTCATCCTCTCAGCCGGCGCGTCGAGCTGATGCGCCTTCATGTGCGCAAGCCTGATTCGCACGCATTCCGCTTTTCAGCTAGATCGTCCTGTTGCTCGTTTCGCAGCGAAGGCAGAAGGAAGAAGATTGCGCAGCGACTGCAAAGAACCGGCCACCGAGATGGGAGACAACCGGGCGAAGGGCGTGGACTTTGAGAAAAAGGCGGAGAAGAAGCTCACGGGCTGGGGGTTGTTCGGAAGCTCTCACAAGTTCGAAGATGCGGCCGATTTGTTTGAGAAGGCGGGGAACGCTTACAAGCTTGCTAAAGCCTGTGAGTTTGAGGTTTGTGGAATTTTTGGCAGTTCGGGGTGTAGGTTGCGGTGTGAATAGTGTTTCTAGGTTTCGGAGGGTGAAGCGTCTTGGTTTTCTGAGGAGTTCGTGATCTGTGCAGGGGACGAAGCGGCTAATGTGTATATTAAGCTGGCGAACTGTCAATTGAAGGTACGGGTGTCTGGCGCTGGATGAGGATAAACTTTGTTAGAAGGAATCATTTTGTCGAAATCTTGAAGATTTTAGGTTTGTGGAAGGGGCTCATCACAATAGCATTTTTTTTTTATTGCAGTTGGACAGCAAGCATGAAGCAGCTGCCGCTTATGTTGATGCCGCGAATGCGTACAAGAAGAAGCCGGATGTCCATGGTATGGCTTTTTTGGAAGTTTGTGTTATTTTTCTCTTTTAGATGGATCTGTTGGTGTATACATAACCTTACACGAGTTTGGTTTTTGAAATACAGAGGCTGTCAGGATGCTGAACATGGCAATACAAATGTTCGAAGATATTGGGCGATTGTCCATGGCAGCTAAGCATTACAAGGTGATAATTACTTCCTGGTGAATTTAACAAGTATGCTTGGGGCTTCATATATGTTGTTGTGAGGCTGTGGTTGCAGTGTATGCCATAAGTTCAAGTTGTTTGGGGATTTGCCACAATCGCGTTATGTTCAACACGACGTTGAATAGAAGAGGCTTTTGTGACCTCTTGTCGTTAGTCAGATAGATTTAAACTCTAGGCTGGAACTTTGTTGCGTTTTCTGTTAATTTTTAGTTACGTGGCGGTCAGAATCTGTATGGCATTGGATTTATTTGATCTACGTATCGCAAATTGCTGATGATGTGGTTGTTTGTACAGGACATCGCGGACTTATACGAGAAGGAGGAGGATTATCTCAAGGCTATGGAGTACTATGATAAGGCAGCCGATCTTTACTCAGGAGAGAATGTGGATAGTACCAGCAACCAGTGCAAGCTCAAAGTTGCGCAGTATGCTGCGCAAATGGAACAGTAATTTTCTTTTCTTATATTTCATTTTGTACTTATACAGCTATTCCTTACAGCACAACCTCAAGATTCATTCTACTAGATTTGGTCACTACTCATGTGAAATGGTTTCCTGTAGTGTATGCAACTTTGGGTAGATCTGACGTTGTACGCGAGTAGCTTGTCCTTGCCTGTAACTTGGTTGTGAACATCTATGCTTGTTGTGTCAGGTATGACAGAGCAATCAAAATCTACGAGGCAGTGGCAAAACATTCTTTGAATAATAACTTGCTGAAATACAGCGTAAAAGGATACCTTTTGAATGCCGGCCTTTGCCAGCTCTGTTTAAATGATGACATTAAAGTCGAGAACGCCCTCCAAAATTATCAGGTCAGTTCTCCACCATCTTCATTCCTGATCAAAGTTGACAACATCAGCATCAGCTTCGTCAAGTTATCTTGAGTTCCAATAAGAGCGTACCAATGACATTTGTCTCTGCTACAGGAGCTGGACCCTACTTTCTCTGGCACAAGAGAATGCAAGTTTTTGCAGGTATTTCTCCCGGCCTATTGATTGTGTCATTCTCGACAACTAGTACTCACATTTAGCGTATTCTTAGGTTTCAACCTGTCCACTTAGGAAGAGATATCGTTACAGTCTGTCTCCTTAAGTCCTCAAATGCTTATGCACAAGCATTATGTGAAATTTTCGCAGGATTTAGCCACTGCCATCACCGAGGTGGACACCGAAAAATTCACTGATGTTGTGAAAGAGTTTGACAGCATGAGCCGTCTGGTGAGCCTTTTTTGCATGATGAGTTTATGGATTGTATTGACCGCCCAACTCAAGTGTTTTCTAAGTGTCAAAATTTTGGAAATTGTTTCTAGATAACCCTGTAAGGGCCTCACCTAGATTCTACTTGCGCAATGAAAAGTATGTCACCTGTAGTCAACAAAGATTTATGTAACGCAGTACTGAGATTATCTACAGTAGAATCTTACGGTCTTCGAGTGGTGGTTCTGAACACGGACTCTGTTTACGTGGAATTTGTATAACAATCTCTGCGGCAACTCTTTGGTTACAGTCTCATTGCAGATTGATTGCAGTGAAGAGATGTTTGGATCTTTGATCTCATTGGGTAATAATCTCTTGACATTTGATGTGGTGCGTGCAGGACCAATGGAAAACCACTTTGCTATTGCGAGCAAAGAATGCTTTGAAGAATAAAGAGCAGAATGACGACGAAGACCTTATGTGAGGTTTGCTATTCGATGCTACTCTAGAAGTTTTGTATCTTAGCTTCATCTAAGATAACAATCGTGGCATTTCCTGCATTTGTATAGATATCCTTCGGGATCCTGGCATTACTTTTCCATATTTTAAAGATCGATATCACGACAACTTGCCTCGTCTATACGCCTCCTGTATGCTTTCTTCAGCCCTCCGTCGTTTGATCTTTTCCTGATCGAGTATGCCGACAGTCGTTTTGATCATCAGGAAAGACGGTTTTCCTTTTATTCCACAAGTTTAGGGTAAAGTATACATGGAGAAATCTGTGGAACAGGTTAGTACAATTTTATTTGATCCTGAATAAAGAGATAGAAAGCATATTAGACCGAGGTGCTTTGTGGTGAACCCAGCTGTAATTTTCTTTGGTTATTAAGTTCTTCATAGCCTATGCCCTCTTTGTGTTTGAGTGGAGGCTTTTTTTCAAGACCTGGCTTGCCAGTACAGTTCTGTGTACATGTCCATTCGCAACCGTAAATGAGAGAAATTAGCGAGTCCACATTCGCTACCATGCTCTTTGATTCTGCAATTTTGATTAGATCATTTACCTCTACTTTGTGATTGTCAACACTTAGTTTCGCTTGATTGCAGTTTCTGAGATACAACCTTAAATAATTCAGGCGAACGATGAGCTACTTTTGAATAAACAATGTGGACAGACTAGAATACGACCTCGGATCCTGTAACGTGCACTTACAACACGTTTGTTCTGGTGACTGTACTTCTCAGTAGGAGGTGCTTGACAAACCATCTTCCGAGTACGCGAAGGGAATGTACACGTCACCTGTGAAAACACACTCCGCTTATAATTGCACTTTCCTTGGATGTTTTGTACTCATCTCATTGGACACCTTCCACATGTCAAATTGTGAACACGTGCGTGATTTAGGTGATTATTTTATTCCTCTAGGGTGACATTATCCCCTATATATTCTGATTATCTGTCCACATCTAATTGGACAATTTCCACATTTCAAGTTGTGGGTGCACTTAGAAAAGCCTGAAGTGTTTTGTTCCCCCGACATAGTGTCTTGAGAGTACGAGGGCAAAGAAACGAAGCAAACGAGAACTCGAGAAGGAAGAAGCGTCCGGGACACTCGTAGTCGCCGGCATCAATCGAAGTCTACTTACGAGCACAACAGCACATCCTTCGATCCACAACGACGACTGTGCAACCAATTCAAACGCCCGCGCACCCCAGTCACCGTACAGACAGACAGTGACTCCCCAACAGCGCGTCATTCACAAAGACACATTCAGTCTTCACGCCACTTCATGCGTGCGGATCAGCACGAGAATCGCAGCCAACAATGTGTGAACAAAATAATGGTATGAACTTACGCTGTCGGCTCCACGAGGTGGACGGTGGCTGGCCGCTGGCCTTTAATTCACTGTTCTGGACTAGTTGGCAATGCCAGATGGGAGCTCATGCCCCTCGCTGACGACTTCAACCCCTGCGCACTTTCTCCGAAGAGCGTCGCCATGGAATATTCGTATTTCGCAAATTCCCAGTCAAAGTGTGGCGCTTTGGGGAGCGGCTGGGCTCGCCACCTCATCACTGGACTGGCACACAGTTTCAGTCAGCTGACGCACTAATCGCGCTCCGTTGTTATCCACACCGCTCAGGGGATGCCACCTTCGCATTGAATCAGATGTCAATCCATGAGTCCTTTTTCCCGGCCCTTTCTCGTTCTGTTGGTCTCGTACTCTCGTATAAAAGAGCTCGCGAAGCATATGGCACATTCAGTGTCTGATTCGCGCTATTTCGGAGTGTGGCTTTTGCGGAACAGAGAGGACAGGGGGCGTCTCAGGGTGTATTTGGAGCGTTGCGAGCTGTGAAGCTGGATTCGTGATCGCGTGAAGTTTTGGGGTGAGAGTGGTTGAGTGGAGCTCCATTGTGGGTTCTGGGTTTGGAAAATTTGGTTGGCCATGAATGCCTTAGAGGCCACGAATCTTTACTTCAAGCGGGCTGTGAAGTTACTGAAGTTGGATCCCCGTGTGGAGAGGAGCCTGCTGATTCCTTACCGGGAAATCAAGGTTCGTCTTACTTTCGATTTGCATTTCTGTGTCTTGATGATCATTGCCCATAGCGAATGTAAGAACCATGTGGTGTTAACGCTTTGGTGTTGACATGAGCGATGTCGTTGTAACGCGATTAACCAACATTAGTATGTGATTTCTTTGGGAATGTCAGAAGAGGTGTGTCGTTCTTAGCAGCTTGTCCTACTTGTGCGATGCAGGTGGAGTGTACGATACCGAAAGACGATGGAACGCTTGCGTCGTTCATTGGCTTCCGCGTGCAGCACGACAACTCCCGTGGACCCATGAAGGGCGGCATTCGCTACCATCCGCAGGTAATTTCTTAAACAATACTCGCAGTTGTCAACAAACTCGCTGAAGCTTCGGTCCTTGAAGGATTACACGATGATGAATTTGTGGGACAGTAGTGAAACTGGCTGAACTCTTGTCAAATAGGTGATGAATTGCAGGAATAGTGGCCAAACTTGCTGAAACGTCATTCCTTGATGAAGTGAGTGATGAATTCTTGGGACATTGGTCAAAGTTACAGAAACTGCAGTCCTTGAGGGAATGATAGATTAACTCTTGGAGTATTAGTAAAACAGTTCTCGAAGGAGTGGATGATGATCAAATTCTTGAGGCATTAGCCAAATGTGTTTGCGGAGACTGTTTGTTGACTTTTCTCGTACTCAATTGTCACTGAAACTCTGGGGCAGTGGTTCCAATTGTGATTGTCATAAGTAGCTGTTGTTGCTAAAGGCACTGGTAAATGTGCTAGAAATTCAGATTTAGCTCTTGTTCATTCCCTATATTTGGTTGTTATAAAAAAAATTCTGGTAGAAGATTTGCTGAGAGCACGGCTGGCTTGGACTTAACAGGTGGAGCTGAACGAGGTGAACGCCTTGGCACAGCTGATGACATGGAAATCGGCGGTGGCGAACATTCCGTATGGAGGGGCCAAGGGAGGCATTGGATGCAACCCACGCGACTTGAGCCCCACCGAGCTGGAACGCTTGACTCGAGTGTTCACCCAAAAGATCCACGATGTCATTGGTCCTAACCTTGATATCCCCGCTCCGGACATGGGCACCAACTCTCAGGTACAGTTTCCTCTCTTGCTATGCCCAATGCAAAGAGCTCTACAAACTTTTGCATTTATGTTTTGAATGAGCTTACTTGCATGGAGCCCATTTGTTGTGTAACTGTAGGTTATGCTCCATGAATCCCATTTCTTGTGTATTAGTGGATTGTGAGGTTCGTGAATTGCATTGCTTGCTAGATTTCTTTCTGCATATATCTTGGAGTTTTGAACGCAGAGCAAGTTTCTAGGGCTTAGGATTGACGATGTGATTGACCAATTGTGTGTGTTTGGCAGACGATGGCATGGATTTTGGATGAGTACTCAAAGTTTCATGGGCATACTCCTGGTGTTGTAACCGGCAAGCCCGTGGTAAGGAATTGAGGAAATACCTTCGTTTGTTACGCATTTCAATGTCCCCAATTTGTCACTTTACACCCAGATCTTCTTAATGTTGTAGGTGCCCAAAGTACCCAGTCCAAACTCACCTCGGCACTCTCACTATCACACTCTACTATGGCACAAGAAGTTTAAGCAAAGAAAGAGTATAATTAGTGTGAAGGGATCTAGATTCACATTCCTTCCTTCACCTCCAGAGATGTCAAATATTTCATTGTGGTGAGAGAAATGGGGATGTAATACTAGAGAATGTGGTATTCAAGAGGTCCGGGTGCTGATTGACCCTAGCTAACCAAGTTTCTTGGTTAATTCTGCTTTTCGTGCATGCATTCTGAAAATCGACTGATTTTAGTGTGCATTGATTTCATTTCTTTCCTGGTTGTGAAGGATTTGGGAGGTTCTCTTGGGAGGGAAGCTGCCACAGGTCGAGGTGTATTGTTTGCAGCGGAGGCTTTGCTCAAAGATCATAACCTCAGCATCAGAGATCAATCATTTGTTGTCCAGGTTAGTAACTTCCAAAAACGCCATGCACTTATCAAGATTCATAGTCTTTGCTAGTAAGATATTGTCCGAAAATGAAGTTCTTCAAGAGTTTTGAATACAGGGAACTAATAGCCCTAGGGTTCAAATGGCTTGGTAATTTCTTTTAATGCATAAATATGAAAGTTGTTTAATTTTTTGGTCTGGATGAAAGGGAAATAGGCTTCACATTGGCAAATAGCTACATCTGCAGTCAGTTTGAAGAAGTCTCAGTCGATTGCTTCTGAAGAAGCGAGCTAATACTACAGCTCTTGTGCCAGAGCATTTGAGAGGGTAGCTTCTTGTTTTCTAATAGATTGGTGTGGGATTGGCAGGGTTTTGGCAATGTAGGTTCTTGGGCATCAAGACTTATACACGAACAGGGCGGAAAAGTGAAGGCCGTCAGTGATGTTACTGGAGCCATCAAAAACAACACGGGCATAGATATCATAGCGCTTCAAGAACATGTGCGGACAACAGGGGGAGTGAAGGGTTTTGAAGGAGCTGAGGATCTTGATCCAAGAGCTTTGCTTGCGGAGGATTGTGACGTTCTTGTTCCGGCTGCTCTCGGTGGTGTGATTAATCAGTAAGTAGACACAATGAGTCTTCCAACGCACTAAATTAAGCATCTTATAGACAAGTTATGAATTGTTGACGTTTTGAAATGGTAGGGTCCCAAGTGTAAGCCTAGACTACTCATGACCCACGAGTTTTTTTATCTACGAGGTTTCTCGTGGAAGCATCTTTCACTGCGATAGAACCTGGAAATATCTCATTTCTAGCAAGTCAAGACGACACTTTCATTGTAAATGGGTGACTTTTCAACCCAAGGGAAAACTCTACCTTAGCTGGTTTGTTCGGTAACAAAAGCTAGGGCCAGAGTACTCTGGTTCCATAATATCACGTTCAGTTGGTTTGGACTTTAGTTAACGATTTCGTTGTCATGTGCTGCAGAGAAACAGCTAAGGATGTGAGGGCGAAGTTCATTGTGGAAGCTGCAAATCATCCCACAGACCCTGCTGCAGATGAGGTACTTCATCGATACACTATTTTGTCATTAATAGATGAGATCGTCCATACACTATTTGGTAAACTCACTAGAGAGTGGAATATCTTTCCATCGAGAGAGATTTGAATTTAAGTGACAGTTGATAGCTCATTAGCAGTGTCCCTATTTTGTGAGGCAAAGTTTCTAATTAATAATGTTATGTACCCTTAAGTTATGCATTAGCAGCTAATAGCAATTCATCTGAGGGCATCCCTTGGGACATGACTAAAACTTGAGATTTGCGGCATGCAGATTTTGGAGAAGAGAGGAGTGATCATTTTGCCTGATATCTATGCCAATTGTGGGGGAGTGACGGTCAGCTACTTCGAGTGGGTCCAGGTGAGAGAATTACCTGCTCTTGATAACTCTTTTCAAGAAGGCAGCTTGTTTTAAGCTTGAGGATACAATTTACGAGTGTTCCTTCATTGGGAAATCACTCAAAACATTGGTCTGTAGAGATCACTTTGGGTACCCCAACAGCCAACTCTCGTCGCATCAAATTTTCGTAACTGAAAAAGTCTTTTCATGCAATCATACGAAGTGGAGAGGTGGTAGTTTACAACAAGTGTTAGTAGACACCCCCATTTCACTTCAAGTCCTTGCTAGGTTTCGTATCGCCTACCTTAAGCAGTCATTAGCCAGTTTTTAGGAGTGCGTGTATCTTGCATATACCAATATGATAAATTCAGCTGAGTTTGTTTGCAATTAATTCCTGTGTACAGAACATACAAGGATTTCCTTGGGAAGAGGAGAAGGTGAACGCGAATCTGAAGAAATACATGGAGAATGCGTACCTCAACATTAAGGATCTGTGCAAAACGCACAACTGCAGTCCTCGGATGGGAGCTTTCACGCTTGGAGTACAACGTGTCGCCAGGGCCACTCTCCTGCGAGGCTGGGAAGCTTAATTCTTTATTGTGACTTGATTGATGCATTTATTGCCATTGTGCTACCGTAGTAGACAGTAGCTTGATGGTGAATTTTAAGGAGAATTCTTGTATATGATAGAGGATGTCATTGAAAGTGGATTTTTGAAAGTGGGAACATTCATGTACCTTGGTGACACCGACAGTCGGATGCACCTCAACAATGGGATCTCGACTGAGAATGTATCATCATTTTTGCAGTAATTGAATCATGGTTACACTATTTTTAATTGGTGTCTTGACATTTTCTTTTTCCTCGTGATTGGCTTGGGCTTCACAGCACTGAGCCGATTCCAGATGATTGTGGAAATAGTTGTATTCTTAAGCACTCTTTGCAAGGAATACCGAGACAAGGTAAAATTAGGCTGTAGATAGCTTTGTAAATCCAAGCACTCAGCGGGTTGCATAACTCCTGTAAGAGCATCCAGACCAGTGGAAGAAGAGGGTGTTGGATTTGGAGGGCGGACCACTCGTTTATCCCATCCACGCAACTCACTATACATTAGTCCTTTTTCAGTACACTAAAATTGGCAAATAGTGTTGGATACACTAATTGTCAACAATGACACTAATTGTAATTTGCAAGGTTAGTGTTAGAACATTATTTACCCGTTCTAACATTATATTAGTTCTGTAGTAAAATTTGGTCATTTCAACATTTCTACGAGAGTGCATTTAGTGTTAGATGGGAACAAAATATAGAAGTTGGAATGGTAATATAATAAGCTAAGGCTATGATTTAGTTCACTACAACACTAACTATCACCCAACACTATTTACCAATTTTAGTGTAGAGGTTGTACGTTTGGTGGAGCAAATGAGAGCTTTGAAAATTGAGAAGACCAGGGAATGCCATTGAAATGTTAATCAAATGGAATCAAATGTCATGGACAATAAAAGTGCACTTCAAATCTTCGACGTCTAGTGGTAGTGGACAAAATCCTCAATCCACTGGGAAATTGCCATGTCATCATGGAATTTGTTTTCATATCGGTAACCAAATGTTAGGTGGAATTATATTTGTGGAAGCTCCTTTGTAGTTGCATTATTGTTCCATAGAAGCTCCTTTACAATTCTTTTCTTCTTGAACAAACCCCATTTTGTCCACTGGACAACATGACTCCAAACTTGTCCACTACAACTATGGCTTCACGAATCTTCGCGGAAGTGAGTAATGATATGGTGCTACTTCAAGTGGATGTCTATTTTAGTGTGAATGTCTAAGTGGATGAAACCCAATCTTTGTCTAATGAAATTGGTTTAAATCTTGTCCAATGACATTGGATGTCCTTGTCTAAACTTGGCCTTAATCCTCTGAAAGTTGTATCAAATCTAGCAAGCCATAACATTGTTCTTGGGTGCTAGGCGTCCCTTTTGCATTCCCAAAATGCGGGATGGGAACCCTAGCAAATGACAAACACTTCTTAGCTTCATTGGGCCACCTACCTCAATGATAAGAGTGATGAATTTTAGAATCAAAATTAAATTTAATTAAACACATTGATATCCATGGAAAGTATCTTTGGTGGAATCTTCAAAGAGAGCTCCATAGGCTTAATAATTGGTTATGGAAAGGTGGATTTGATAATAAAAAGTTGAAGACTATAAGGCCAAAATAGTCATAGCCAATCATTTAATGAGAACTCATGGAATGAAAGCTACCCAATACTAGACATTATACTACAAGATAGTCTACTTTATGACCTCCTTCTCACTTCAATCTTGGAAGGATGCATGTTTAGGTGCAAAAATGGAAGATTACTATAGAAATAAAGAATGCACCTATTGGATCAAAAATTGGATCATTCTTGGCAAAGTATTTTCATTGGTGATAGATCTAACCTTTCAAGGTTAACCTTGTGGCCCCTCCATGACCAAAATAGTCACCCAAATACTTTGATTGTTGAACCAATAAATCATTTTTAGTTTCTACAATTAATAATGAAGTCATCCAAAGAGCATACTTCTAAGGTCAATCTTCAAGGGGCATACATCTAAAAATTATTAATTTGATAAGATTTTATTTGATTTCAAAGTTTTGTTCACACCAAAATATGGTATTTTGACCCAGGGGATGCACTTAGTTCTACTACAATAAACCACATGCGAACAAGTGGTTTCTAATAAACCATAATTTTAACTTCAAATTTTGAGCATTGTTTATTAATGACTATAGGATTCTACTTCCAAAATTTCAAACTCAAATAAAATATGGAATGATTTCTAGAAGAGGTAAAAAATGCACTAAAATGGCATGTTTTTTTAACTCAAATATTTTTAAAGAACACATTTAGATGACCATTGCATCAATATTCAACTCAAAATGAGTTTTCAATAGAGAGTTATTTTTAGGAATTTTTTGTTCATTTTTTAGACAATTTTTTCTTATATAATATAGAGATGTAAAAGTTATTTTTTAGTTCTATAGTATATCTTTTTACTTCAAAAATTTGTAACTAATAAAAATACCGATAATACAAAACATAAACTTTTAAAGTAGAAAAATCTATTCATATTTTTTCATTTCATTTTATTTAAAATTCAAAAAGTAAATAGTGGGTCCAAAGTTTTATTCACACACTAATATAAAAAAAAATGGAGAGTGCATCCCTCAAGTATTTTGAGCATTTAGGGATTAGAGCATTGCCACCAACCATGTTTGTCAATCTTGGCAATGCTACTTCTTGCTTGCCACACTCAATTTAAGGAAAAACAAGTCCACACCAACACCATGTTACGTTAAAAGTTGTGCCAATCTTCTTGTCACTTCTACATTTATTTAGCAATCAAAGGGCTTTATAGCATGCAATATTATACTCATACCAACTCAGTTAACTTTGACTATAGCTTTTATGGAAGAAGTGTAAAAAGAAAGGGAATGCTTTAGCTAGGACTTTAAAGGATTGTTGGTGACTTGGTGTTGAGCCTTGCATCTTAAGTACTGTGATCCAATTTTGTAGAATTGGAACCAATACTCATCTTAAAACATTGCCACCAGTTTTTTCAAAAGGCCTTGACAACAACACTTAGTGCTTGTCATGCTTGTATAGCAGCAAACAACTTTATATTAGTACCATATTATGGTACATTTTTTTTCATTCTTGCCATTACTTCTACATTTGCTCAGCAACAGAGGACCTTGTAGAGGACAAATTTACATTGACGCTAACTTAGTCAACAAAGACTATGACAATAGTAGATGTTGACATGGATATGATGGAGGGTAGTGAAGGGCATGCAAATAAGGGGACTAACTTTTGTGAGGTTAAAGAAAAGCAATTATGGTTTTTTTAGTAGACATGCTATTTTATTCATTACATTAATTAAGTAGCTATACATAAAAAACAAATTTTATTTCCATTTTGAAAGATGAAGTTATGTTTAATACAAAAAAATCCATGTTCTTAGAATTTTTTTGTAATCACTATGAATTTTTAAAGGAAAAAAATAATAAAAATAAAGACACAAATCTTACTATAATGCATAACTTTCAAGTATGTGAGGATGCTTTAGAGCCAATTGTTATATTCTTGAAGAAAAAAATAATCTTAAAAAAATAATAATGAAAATAAAAATGAAAACTTAAGTTACAAACCTTGTTCTAATGTATAACCTTTAAGTATGTAGCTAGGGACCGTAGTAGGGACGCTTTGGAACCAATTGTTTACAATGCACACACCTCATACTCTTGAAGGGAGGAGACTATAATCCTAAACAAAAAATAATGAAAAAATATATACATGAAAATATAATAAGAATATAAGATTATAAAAAATAATATAAAAATAAATTAAAGATCCTATAAATATTAATCCCTAAAAGACCAACATACGTTTTTGGGCAACATAGATATTTTGAGTAGGTACATGTGACTAGAGATTTGCATATTTTAGGATGAAATTTTAACAAAAGGTAGGGACAAGGAATATCTTTCATAGGCACCAAATTTTATGACATTTGAAAATACGAGTCAAAAGTTATGGCCAAATATGTTACTTTTTTCTCCGGTTGGGTAGTACGGGCAGATCAGAAAAATCACTTTTTTTGAAAACAGAAATTTGAAATTGGTTTTCTGGAAGTCATATATACGTAGAAAGCTTTGAATCATTCCATTTTGATCAATGAAATGAAAGTTATGAGGAGTTTTTGTTTACAAGCAATTATGTATTCCCTATTCTAAAATAAACTTTGAAGTCCTTTATCTTACTCAATTTTCAATATTTTTTGAAAAAATCTTGGAAAAAATAAAATCATAGGATGTAGATTATTTATAACATTTCAACCATTGGATTGACATTTTTCAATTAGATAATTAAATCCTTAACAATTTTTTATTTTGAATCATTCTCTACCACCATCTTTCTATTATTTTTTTACTTACTATCTACTTACTATTTTATTCCTATATATTGTAAAATTCCAAATGATTTGAAAATTTTCAAGCATGTGACCCCGGGGGGTGCACTCCCCCTTTTTTTGATGTTAGTGTGCGAACAAAATTTTGGACCTACTATTTACTTTTTGAAATTTTAAATAAAATTAAATGAAAAATATGAATAGATTTTCCTACTTTAAAAGTTTATGTTTTGAAATATTGATATTTTTATTTGTTAATAATAATTAGTTACAAATTTTTGATGCAAAAAGATACATTGTAGAACTGAAAAATAACTTTTACATCCCTATATTATATAAGAAAAAATTGTCTAAAAAATGAACAAAAAATTTCTAAAAATAACTCTCTATTGAAAACTCATTTTGAGTTGAATATTGATGCAATGTTCATCTAAATGTGTTCTCTAAAAATATTTGAGTTAAAAAAACATGCCATTTTAGTACATTTTTAACCTCTTTTAGAAATCATTCCATATTTTATCTGAGTTTGAAATTTTGGAAGTAGAATCCTATAGTTATTAGTAAACAATGCTCAAAAATTTGAAGTTAAAACTATGGTTTATTAGAAGCCACTTGTTTGCACGTGATTTATTGTAGTAGAACTAAGTGCACCCCCGAGCACATGACCAACTTGTCTAGGAAAAAGAATTTAAAGCATAACCACCATTTTGGACATTATTTCAGAGGAAAGTGAGCTTGTGAAGTGCAACTGCCTTGTTTTTCACAGGGCTAAAGAAATGATTTCAATGAATTTGAATGCTTATATCTTGCAATCTAGGTGGTGGAAATTTCTGAAAAATTTTTACCATATGTTTTCAAGTTAGCATACTACAAGATCCTACAATTATATGTGTCAAAAAAAGTTCTTTTCCAAAAATTTGTTACTTGTACTAGAAATGGCAATTTTGGAGTGTTTTTGGTAAAAACATAGTCAAAGAATTTTAGGGGTTAATAAATACATGTATATGTAATATATATGTATAACATTCAATATATTTCTGTAAAAATAAAATAAAATATCCTATAAATCTTAATAAGTACATATATATGTAATAGATATGTATAACATATAAGATATTTATCTAAAAATAAAATTAAAGATTTTATAGTATGTTGACTTGAGAACATGAGGTATATAGATATGTATAATGTAAAAGATAAAGGTTGTATTCTTAACCCCTTTGTAATGTGTTCACCTGGGTCCAAAATCAATTCAAAATTCATCTTTAAAGTAAGTAGATTCTATTCTTCTATGAATTTTTCCTTTTAAATCTAGGAATATAAAATTCAAAATTCCAACCTCCATTGATAGCAAGCCCACATAGAAAAAACTTTGGAAAATAGAATTAATAAATTTTTAAATACATTGTACAAACATTTGATTCATGTCATGTACATAATTCATGCGAAAGTTTGAAATAATATGTTTTGGAAGCAATCTCATCAAATTGATAAAACAACTGTATATTATTCAAAAAAACATCAACCTTATAGCTCCCCCAAACAAGCTAGTACTTTCCCCATTAAAAAAACTCTCTTTTATCTCCTTCATTTTAACCCTTTAGTGACCGTGGTTGATTTGGGGGGCAGGCGTAGTTCTTTAAGAAAATGAATTTTGTGGCCATTCTAAAGATGTAGTCTTAGATCATGTTTCCATAAGGGAGATTCTTCAACCTAACAAAAAATCAAACTCATCCAATCATTCATCGTGTGAGCAAGGTCACAAGGTACAAATTGCTATAAATAAGGTAGGAGGTTCATAAATTAACCTTTTCAAGGCTAAAATTGAATTTTGGGGAGTGAAACATCTTTAAATATTTTTTAATAAATTTCCCTCAAAAGACAAGTAGAATAGGCATCTAACCCAAGTCGTTTCATATGTTTTTAAGCTTTGTGAAATTAGTTACAAATTTTTGAAGTTCACAAAAAATGATCATCTGTGGTCATCAAAACAAATACCCTTCTAAAATGTGCAGATTTGGTACATTGAAGAAAGTGAAATGTACCTCTAAATCATGTTTGCTTCTAGAGCCTTGTTGGAGTTTGAGTTGCTTTCCTTAATTCTCAAAAATCAATGACTTGAATGACCCTTTAGAATTTGCGCTACTTAAATACCAATGCATAAGTTTACTTTGGGCATTCATGAGATTACAAAGCAACACTTATGCCTTGTCAAGACATCAAGTTACAAAAAATCTCACAATTTGGTTGATATTTTTTTGTATTTTTACTAAACACTTCCTATTTGAAGGTTTAAGCCATTTGAGTTTGCAACCTCATAGCTAATTCATCAATGCTCCAATTATCTTGAAATTGGTTTTGTTTGAAGCGCACAAAGACATTCTAATTGCGTTCCTCTTTAAGATTTTTGTGATCAAATGTATTTTGAACAATATTAGACCAAGAGTTCAAAAATCAACCAAAAAGTGGTCAACTGGTCACTAAAGGAATAAAGAATAGTCTTTAGTTGTTGACTTCACAGAGCTCCGCAGTGACATTCTCCATGAATTAGCACCTTAGTGGCAATGAAATAAAGATGTCCAATTCAATTTAGCATGTTGGTGGTGGGATCATTGGGTGCCCACAGCACAGCTACATCTTACGAGACAATAAGTGCCTTACCAATTATTGGTACAGTGGTCATTTGGAGTACAACTGGTGGAGATGCTCTTACGGGACCCCACACCAAATACCGTGCTACTCCAAATAGCATTGCCACTCCAATTTCACGAAGTGAGAGAACCAACATTTCCTCTTTTGGGTACCCATCAATTTTGCCCAAGAAGCTGCAAATTGCGTTATCCTCGCGGTTTCCTCACTTCGAGCTGCACAATTCCTACGCTTTACTGTTTCCTTTGGTCACTGTTGCACAGAAAACACTTCCTGATGCTGGCATTGTACGGTGGAGGCAAAGTGTCTGTAAGTTTCACATTAGGGTTTGGTTTAGATTTGAGTCTGTTGTGAACACTCGCATGTCAGATTTCCCGCCTCCAAAAGTTTTGGGTATGAGAATCAGCTCTTTCATCTTTAGGGTTTGATTTAACAGTAGGCACATCCAATTGCACATTCGGAACCGGAGAGATGACATGGTGAAGAATTTTTTGATAGTCCGTTCTTTTCCCTTTCAGGTGAAGGTGATATCGCTTTTCTTTTCTTCGATTGAGTGCTCGGTAATGTGGTGACTTAACGAAGAAGAGGTACCATGTGAAGAGCAATATTACATCAGGTGTGATAAGTATTGTAATGTATGTGGTGAGTATTCTGATTTTTGTGACTTGATCTGCATCCCATTGCAGGTGTGGTTGAGAAGCTCTTCTCCTTGTTGAAGAAAGAAAACGGAGGCTTAGAAGCCTGAAGAAGCTGTTATTCATCTAATTTGGGGGAGAACTGGGTGTGGGATGGAAAACCACGGTGGGGATCGGCCTTTGTTTGCAATTGCAAAGTCCTGGAAAGGGCTTCAGGGGGAACTCGGCGAAGGGCAGGCAGTAGAGTTGCGACTAAGTTCATTCACACATGCCTGCTTTCTCATCTCGCCTCTCTTTGGCTGCCTTGGCATCGCCTTCAAGTTTGCCGAGAAGGATTACGTTGCCAAAGTGACTGCCCTTCCTTTTCCACATCTCCTGACGTGTCTATGTTCTTGATAGACTATACCTTTGTTTTCTTGGGATGGTAGTTTAGAAGACTTTGGCATTGTATAGGGTATGGGATGTGACAATGTCCTATTCGAATATTGAGGGTTGTAGTGTGTAGGAAATTATAAAATAACAAAAAGCTCAATGAGATTAGGCGCCAGTGTACTTTTTGGTAAATTTTTGATTAGATCCGAAGCAGCCTAATCACTATCCCTTCTTCCCTGGCTCCCAAAGGATTTTTGATTTATAAATGTCTGAAGCCTCGATCGGTGTCTTCATCTGTGGGGGTCTTCAGAGCATGGAGCCTTGAGGACAAAACCCTACTATATGTATGTTGGGTTTTCTCCTCTAGTAGCTCCTTCATAGTACTAATTAGCCGTGTCCTTTGGTGCCCATTGTTGGGACTTGATGTAATTTCATGTTTTTTGTGGCTTAAAGGTTCATAATTTATGTGGAGCAGCGAAGGATTATGCCACGTTACCGGCAATGGTCGACCAAGACATTAGAAATGATACCGTACAAATCGGTGGGAGCCACACTCGAAACCTACTCCGTGTGTTGAATGGAGTGGACATGGTGAGGGTCCTGTTCGAACACATTCTTGTCACCGAGTAAGCCTCTTGGCCACTCTTTCCATTTGCTAGAGGGTGTGAGGAAAAATAAACTCTGTATCATTGGGACACTCCAAACCGCTACTTTGAGTGCTGAGTATGAGTCCAATTATTAGTTGTCAAGTTTTTTATATTTGAACAAATGAATGACTGTTCTAATGCACCAATGAATGCGTTATTTGGATACCGTATGTGAAAGCTATGAAGTTTGTAAGGTTATATTGGTGTTTGGAATACAACAGACATTTGAACAGATGTTTAGGTGGGCTATATTCTTTAGAATAGTAGGGTGGTGAGTTTAAGTCAGCAAGCACTATGGGTGTCCCTACCTTACACTAGACTGGTTTTTCCAAGTTTTGGTTTCATACATGTTTTCTTAGCATTTCACATATAAAAAAGGTCTGATTTAGTGACTTAGGAGACTGCTGATTTCATAGACAATGAGGGATGGTTTTCAGAGGAAATTCCTTGAAGGAGCCTGCATCTAAAGCCTACGAGCAAGTTTTTGCTCCACACCATGGTTGGACTATCCGCAAGGCTGTCAGCGCGGGAATGTTCATGTTGCCTACGAAGGCCCAATTTCTGAAAAAGTTACATGAAGAAGGTACCTTTTTCTCCACATCTTGTGTTTCTAGCATGTAGTACCTCCGGCCTAGAGTCCCAAGCGATCCTTCATTATTGTAAACAACAATTCAAACATGTAGAAAGTTTTGGTGCTCGATGCAAATGAGATTTGTATTAAAGCAATAGCAACCCATCATCTTAAAGAAAAAGTTTCATTTTGTCTAATAGAGATATGACATGTGGTTATTGGAATAGTGGCATTCTAAGTTCATCAATTTTCAATAGTGAGGTTTATATTGAGGATTGTATTGAGGATTGACATGACAACTAGGTAGGGGCCGTGTCAACAAGTGTAGTAAGGAGAGACAAACAGGCTGTAGAATGAAGTGTGATTGAAAACATGGGAGCTGTGTTCTTAGGTGCTTGCAGCATTGCATTAAGTTGACATATAGGTAAGCAAACATGCATGCTAATGACTTGTTTCACCATGCCGTTGCTAGAGGACTCCGCACAAGAGCACATTCAAGAATTTGTTAAATCCGCTGGACCAATTGTTCAATATGTTAACAACATGTATGTAGACAAGGAGATTGGTACAAATTGGTAGGCACATGAGACCAATATTATTAAAGTTGAAGCCTGAAAATAACCTTGGTGTTCGCTTTTATTGCGCACAGCTCATTGAGGAGCATCTTAGATGAAGAAATAGCAATACTTCAGTTGGCAATTTAAGTAGTAGAGGTGAGGGAACTGGATGCCCGATTCACCTCATGGCAGGGGCAATGCCGAAGATGGAATTACCTCCAGGTAGTTCATTGGATGTCTTATGTCTATCTATGAAAATCATCGTAAATCTAAAGTTCACTTAGTTTTTTGACACATTAGAACTACATTTGAACAACAAAACTGTGAGCATCAACTCTCTGGATTTTTGTGACCATTGAAGCAAGATATCATGTACAATATGAGGGTTTTATGTGTAGAATTTTACTTCAAATTTTCAATAACTTGGTTTGGGCCCTTTAGCATTTCAATATTGAATTAGAATGAAATCAACATTGAATATTTAGTGTAAAATCCATTTCAATTTTTTGAATCTTGGGATGCAAACATTAACCATTGTAGTATATACCGCATGAACATGTCATTCCGAGTTGTTTGTCGTTGGTATCATTGTTACTCCAACTACTAATTTCATTGTTGTAATTTGTAAAGTTAATTTTCAATTCATCTTTCAAAAGGCATTAGGTTTTAACTTGAATTTATTTTCAAAGAATTCATGTTATTTGTGAGTAACAGCGTGGATGTAATCTATGGATTCATACCAACTACTTTTATTCATAGAGATTGGTATCCCTTGTGCAATTTTGAGAGTCAGAATAAAAATAAAAGTAATTTTTGTAATTTTTTAATTCGTAAAACTTTTGAATATCAATAACTTTCACATTGTAGATCCAAGGCTAGGAAACAAAGATCATGCAGCTCTCCTTGTACAAAAGGTCCAAAGGATCCTATCGTAACAAACAAAACAAATAAAACAAACAAACGGCCTAATATACGGTACACCTTAAGTTGTATTGTTTGTTTTGTTTTTTTGTTTGTCATGTTGAGATCTCTTGTACCATATGTCGGTCATGTGCTTTTGAAAGCCCTTGGCGAGGAGGGGTGCACTTGGTTTTGTGGCATTATACGGTGTGAAAGTTATGCATTTTTGAGTTATTTTTGGTTCTAAAAAATTAGAAAATCACTTGTACTTTTGTTTTGATTGTGGCAATAATATAGGGCACACTAGTAAGGTATGGATTTTGATTTAGATCTTTCAACATATAAAAAGCTTTGAATCATTATATTTTGATCTATGGGTCAAAAGTTATGAGGAGTTTTAATTGGGAGGCAATTATGGATTCTTGATCTTCTCTAAAATAAACTTTGAAATCCTTTATTTCACTCAATTTTCAATATTTTTGGAAAAAAAATAAAAACATTAGATGTACATTATTTATTACAACATTACAACCATTTGAATTGGCATTTTTCAATTCCATAAATAAATTGTTAACGATTTAGTATTTTATATTACTTTCTACATCTTTCTATTTACTATTATTTTTCTATATGTTGTACAATTCCAAATGATCTAATAATTTTCAATCATGTAGCCAACTTGCCTTGAAGAGTGAATTCAAAGAAGCATCATCATTTTGGACATTTTTTCATACCAATGTGACCTTGTGAAGTGCAGCTGCCCAGTTTTCTGTAGTGTCAAAAAATGATTTTTGTCACTTTGAATGCTAATATCTTGCAAACTATATGGTGGAAATTTTTGAAACTTTTCTACGTCTTCTTAAATCATCACACTACAAAATCCTATGGTTATATATGTCTAAAAATGATTTTTTGTCCAAAATTTGGAACCTATACTATAAAAGGCAATTTCGGAGTGTTTTGGTGAAAACATTGTCAAGGAATTTAAGGGATTAACAAGTAACTAAATTTTGTTTTTGTCCAGTATAACCTTTGAACTATCTACAAATATAATTTGATGTTTATTATTATTATTAGATTTTGGATGACTATGCGTTGGAATTCAAATGTCTTATAAACAATATCCAATTACATTTTAAAATCTTTTGATTCATTCCATCTAGTACATTTTTCATTCAGTGATGGGTATAATCACTAAAAGGCTAGGTCTTATTAATTAACATTCAACATACACAACATAGGAGCAATAAAACTAGTAATAGATATAAACATCAACTCAATATAGAAGATGAATGAAAATAAAGTCTTCCAAAAACCTAAAAGATTTTATGAAGAACAATACAATGACAACATTGGACTCAAAATGAAAGCTTCCAAGTACAAGCCAAACCCACTTCAAATTTCAAATTCAATCTTGATCCTTACTACCTTGGCATCTAATGAAAGGATTTGGCATGTGCCAAGGTTTGAACCCCCATCGCTCAAAAAAGCCCATCCTACTTGTTTGGGAGTTTTTGATATCAAAGTACAATTTGTATATGTTTTTCCCAAACAAAAATAAAAACATGAAGCACACACTTCCGCCAATCCCTATGGTAGAAAAAATATTTGTTCTAAACTTCATCACAGGGGGGAGTACTACAACTCCTGCCGTTGCAAATGCTAGCAAAACAAAAAACATGGAAAAACCCAACAATATAGATGTTTTAAGGAGGTTCCTTCGAAGATTCTCCACTTCTTGCTTGATAAATAATTTCTCTGCAGGCAAAACACTTCGAGCTCCAGAGATGACAGTAGCAATTGCACTAAAAAAGGATAAACTATTGAACACCCAAAAGGCTTGCAAACTCGGATGATGATCAAATGCAACGTACTCAGGATATGCAATAGGTGGAGCTGGCAAGCTATCTGAAAATTGCTCATGATAATAGGTTGCATAACCCAAAGGTGGTTGCAACCACGAAGCGAAGGTGACGCTTGCAATGAGGGCAGCACCAACTAATATGGCATTTGCTGCATCAACACTTGCTTGACGATCTTTATAAAGCGCATCAATATAATCGGATACTTCGGGTGTTCTCCTTACAATATTGAGTGTTTCCCATTGCTTTTGGTCAAATATTTGTTGAAGAATTGTTGTCCCATCCACCTCTTGTGTGAAGCTTATACTATTGAACTTTGTTAGCTTCTCGACAACTAAGAAATTACGTTTATCGATGGCTATTTGAAGGGCAGAATTGGGGATAAAACCATTCTCTTTTCCTTTTGGAGGCGAAGTTTTTAGATTCGCATTCACACTTTTTGCATCATCATGTACAACCTCTAGTAAGAAATCGATGACATTTAGCAAATTTTCTCGAGCAGCCAAATGGATTATGCTCTCGCCATTATTGTTCACATCATCGATTTTTAGTTGTGTTTGAACAATGCGTTTTTCACTCCCAACATTGACTTTGCTTGCCTTGTAGATATCCTTCAAAATTGTCTTGTTATCTGCTCTTGCAGCACAAAACAATGCAGTTTCATCATCTCCATTTTTGATATATACATCTATGCCGGGTGTATTTAGAAGAATCTTCACCACTTGCTCTCTTCCCTTTTTAGCTGCTTTATGAAGTGGAGTTTTGCCATTAGAAAGTACATTCACACCAATTTGTCCTGTTGCCAAAAGCATTTCAATGATTTCTTTTTGACCATAGCTTGCAGCAATAAAAAGGGGATGATGCCCTAAAGGATTTCTTCGATTTGGGTCAATATTTGGGGCATTCAAAAGCACCTCAACAACTTTTGGGTGACCATTTTCAATGGCCTCACAAAGAGCTGTAGAAAATCTAGATATTTCATTCACATCCACACCATGTGCAAGTAGGTTTTTGATAATAGTGTCATGGCCATTGCCTGCAGCAAGTACAAGAGAACGAAGGCCTGAATCAAATTCAAAAGATTCACCTTGTCCCTCATTTGCACTCCCGACCCCATGATTTGTAATTACATGTGGCTTTTCCAAGAGTTTGTCAACAACACACACATGTCCCTCACGTGCAGACAAAAATAGTGCAGTAAAACCATGTTCACCCTTGGCATTCACATCAACTCCATCCACTTCCAAAAGCTTCTCAATAATCTCTTCTTCACCATATATCGCAGCAATATGCAATGCGGAATTGTCATCTTGATCTTGCATATTTGCATTCAAAGTTGGTACTTGTAAGAGTAGATCAACAACATCAACATGACCTGCCCTTGAAGCAACATGAAGAGCAGTGTCTCGATGATCATTGACGCTATTCACATCCACTCCAGGTACATTTAGTATCTTTTGAAAGATACAAGCATTCCCATTTTGAGCAGCACAGTGTATTGGAAAGTTACCACAAGCATCCTTTGCATTTGCATCCACCATCGATTGTTTCAAGAGGATGTCAATTAGATTCTCATGGCCACCCTTTATGCATAGATGAAGCACCGTCAAGTTCTCTTTGTTGGAATGGACAGGAACCACCCTTGGAGGTGTAATAAGTTTTTCAGCAATACTAGCATGGCTGCCTTTCACAGCAATGTAAAAAGGAGAGTCACCACGATGATCACAAATAGAGAGGTCTACTTTTGGATCTTCCAAGAGCAAGTCCACCACATCAACCGAACCATGTCTTACAGCAAGGAACAATGGGGTCTCATTTTGTTTATTGACCTTGTTCACATCTAAATGGGGTACTGCCAAAAGTCTCTCTACAATGCCTCGGTGCCCTAGTTTTGCTGCAAGGTGAAGGGGAGTGTCATCATTACAATCCCCTAGACAAGGAGCCACATTTGGTACCCCTAATAATACTTCCACTACATTTAAGTGCCCTCGCTTTATGGCAGAATGAATTGCACTGCGTTTCTTTGAATCGGTGATATTTACATCCACCTTTCCAGTTTCTAAGAGCACTTGAACAACATCAGCTCCACCAGACATGGCAGCCATGTGAAGTGGAGTTTTGTCATCAATCATCGTTGCACACGGATCTACATTTGGCACTTCCAATAACTTCATGACGATGTTTGCATGCTTTTCTCTTGATGCAAGATGAAGTGCCGTCTGTCCTATATCGTTGGCACTATTTACATCCACGTCAGGCATCTGTAACAGCTTCTCAAAGATTACTCCATTACCTTTCTCCGCAGCAATATCGAGTGGAGTGTTGTCAGCAAAATCTTTTAAAAAAGGTTTCACAGTCAGTACATTCAAGAGCTGATCAACCACATTTTCATGGCCACCCTTTATGGCAAGGTGAAGTGGAGATTGCTCCAGAAAACGATTTCTAGAATTGACATCCATCCTTGGCAGAATCATTTCAACAATGGTTGCATGACCATGCTCTGCAGCTGCATGTAACGGAGTGCTCCAATGATCTTCCGAAGTAACCTTCACATTTGGTAATTTCAGGAGCTTGTCAACCAGCTTCTCATGGCCACTTTCTGCTGCCAAGATGAGCGCAGTTTCGCCAAACATTGTGGTACTATTTACATCCACCTTTGGAGCTTCCAAGATCTTTTCAAAAACAAGCACATGGCCGTGCTCTACAGCAAAGTGAAGTGCTGTGTATCCATACTGATCACAAAGACTTGCATCGATGTTCTCCTCCTCCAACAACATGCTAACAGTATCCAAATGACCCTCCTGTGCAGCGTAGTGAAGTGCTGTCCGTCCTGAATTATCAATCTTGTTAACATCCGTACCACCCAAACTCAAAATCACTTTCACCACATCAGTTTTCCCCATTTTAGCAGCTTTATGGAGGTTTTGTGCTGCCATGTCTGCAGAAAAAAATCGCCTCAAGAGTTTGGGATGGCAAGACTGTGCCAATTGTTGCATCCTCACGGAATCAGAAATCTGCATATTATATGCAAATTGCTTCCACTCTCTGTCCAAAATCACATCACCATCCAAAGAAGCCATCTTTGATAGGGCAGAGAACAGTGTAGCCCTACAATATTTGTCTTGTCACTTGATAACTATTTTCCACTGTTCAAATTTTGTTCCTAAAGATCCACCTACAAAACAAACAATCAAATTGGTATGGTCAAGTCAAATATTAATAAAAAATTCTTAAACTCATCATCAATTAGTAGTCAAATTGTTCACCATTCACATATAAAATTGTAAGAGGGTGATTCTAGGAAACTCTTGTACTATTATGTATTGCATAATGGTCTTGGATTGTTGATTTCTTTATGTGTATTTTAAAATTCAAAATTCAAATTTAAAAAATAAATAAATTCATTTAAAATTAAGACTTCCAAAGAAATTGAACTCTAGGCTCAAAATAATTTTTAAATACGGAACTAAGATAGAGCACATTCTCATGAAAATGGAGACAATGACATTTAAATCATTATTAAATAGAAAAAATATAACTTTAAAATTTTAAAATTTCACATTTTTAAAACTTTTTTGGAAATGACTATCCATCAAAGAAATGGAGATTATCTACTTTAGGATGTCTAGAAGTATGTACACAAGGCAAGTGTCTTTGCACACAACTAGAAGAGGCTATATTTACTATTAATAAGTGTCTTGTGTATAATTGGTCTTGCTTAAAGTGGAAATATAGCCTTCTAAGCTCACAACTAGATCATTAATTTTGGGTACTTTAAAAATAAACAAAAACATGAAAACTCAATTGTGATGAATTAATTTATCCTTCAACCCCTACAAGACCAAGTAGTAGTCCAAATAACTAAAATTGTGCAAATGTGTTATAATATGCAACTTAGAAGAAGAATTTAATGACTCTCAAACAATAGTTGTAAATATGATTCACAGATCATATCCATATGATTAGGTCAACCTATACACAAACCAATATTTTCCAATATTATTTGAAGCCAAGAATTGATAATTCTTTTTATAGTCACTCATAACTTGAATATTTGGGATTTTTACAAGAATTATTTCCCTCTTAAGTTCAAAATGTTAAATTCTAATCATATTATTTTTGAAGATTTTTATGTTACTTTTTTATTCAAATCATTTTTAAGGATCATTTTTTGAATTGAAAAAATTAGTTTTTGAAACTAGACCTACCAATATCCTTTGAATTATAGAATATTTGCAAAGTAAAGTCTTCCAAATCCATACTGTAAGGGTGTTAAAGAATTAACATTAGAATCTTAAAAAAATTGATGGCTAAAAAAATGCATTTTTGCATGCTTGGGATGTATTTGCATTCTTTAATTGTTCAAAAATTGAACACCTAGTTCTTTAGGGGAAAAATAGATTCTTTTAAAATTAAAAAATAACATATAGGACAAAAAGGATACCATGCATCCTTTCAAATTTCAAATCTATTAACTCTATAATTCAAAAGTTAGAGTAGAAGACATGAGAAAGGCCAAACTTCTAATACCAAAACAAGACTAGTGTTTTAAGGAATCACTCAAGATTGTTATACTTGATGTTGGTTTCAAGAGAACGATTTCATTCAAGATTTCATTTAGATGAACAATAAGCTAATTGTACTTAAAGAAAATTATTGAGAGGACCTTAAAGAAGTCATACTTTTACAATGGAAAACTTTGGGGAAACACTATGGTTTCAACAAATTTTAAATGTTATTTTGGTCAATTGTAAGAATCAAAGGAAGTTTTATGTTTTCAATTAATTAAAGGAAGTCCTTCAAGGCTATATGAAGTCCTTTATAAAAGGTGGGTTAAGTTATGAGCCTAAACCAACATTTGAATTTCTCATAGAGAAAGGACTTCAAGGTTATAAAAGAACAATTATCATAAGAACTAAAGTTAGAATTAAAAAACAACTTCTACATTTACATTATTGTCATAAATGCCAATATCAAATACTCTTTACTTACATTGACATTATTCTATTAGCCCAATATTCAAAACCATAGCAACATTAATTTATATTAACTAGAAAGAGATAACAAGCAATAAATAATCTTACAAAGGATTGTCTTAAAGCTTAGGGGGGGCACTTAAGAGTGTCCATTAAAAACCACGTGCGAACAAAACTTTGACCCCCCTATATACTTTTTGAATTTTAAATAAAATTAAATGAAAAAAATATGAATAGATTTTCCTACTTTGAAAGTTTATGTTTTGAATTATTGATATTTTTATTTGTTAATAATAATTAGTTACAAATTTTTGAAGTAAAAAGATACACTATAGAACTAAAAAATAACTTTCACACCTCTATATTATATAAGAAAAAATTGTCTAAAAAATGAACAAAAAATTCCTTAAAATAACTCTTTATTGAAAGCTCATTTTGAGTTGAATATTGATGCAATGTTCATCTAAATGTGTTCTCTAAAAATATTTGAATTAAAAAAACATGCCATTTTAGTGCATTTTTAACCTCTTCTAAAAATCATTCCATATTTTATTTGAGTTTGAAATTTTGGGAGTAAAATCCAGTAGTCATATTAGTAAACAATGTTCAAAATTTGAAGTTAAAATGATGGTTTATTAGAAACCACTTATTCGCACGTGGTTTGTTGTAGTACAACTAAGTGCACCCCCTAAGTCTTAAAGCCTTAGCCCTTGAGTATTTAAGCAAAAAATAAAAAATTAGAAGGTAATTATAGATTATGATACTTTACAAAAACATGTTTCTAAACTTTAAAAACTCTAAGACATGATCTTATCTCCTTTGAATTTCCATAAGTGATTTCTTTAACCCTTTTAGAAATAGATACAACCAATTTAGACCACTTAATAAACAAATTACAAAGAAGCATTTCATTCCAATTCTTTTTGTCCACCCTTCTTAAAGACAACAAAATCATAATATACTAATCTTGAGATTCACAAATACTAGGAAAGGTCACATTGAGAACTATGCAAACCTTGATGCAAACTAGCTTCCTAAGTAGAGGTCTATAACTCCAAATTACAAGTTCCTAAATCAACTCAACATTATTTATTTGTATTCAATCAATGTGCCCATGGTTGCATCTCAAATTTCAAATGAATTAAACCCCAACTTGTCTTGGCAAGTACAAAGTGAAAGATGCTCTTCAACACCTTTAACTTCTTGTTTAAAAGATATGCAAGTGTACCTTGAATATTATATTTTCACTCTTTGGTCAAACAAAGTCTATATAAATACATGATACTAGAAAATTTTGTAGTATTAACTTAGACATGTAATAACGAGAAAGTACCAAATTAAAGTGACAATAGAGTTTTCAAATTCCAAGCTTTCATTATTAATATTATTAGTGAAAGAAGATATTTATTATGATTTTATTGATATTTTATTATTTAAGTATCATACTTTTATTATAGTACATTTTCAACTAAGGTCAGCAGTCTCTAGGGATTTATAATATAAAGTGGGTAGCACAATAGAACTCCTATATATTAGCCCACATTCATGCTTTAGTAGAATATATTCATAAGAGTACATTGGTGAAAGTAAACGGAGTTAAATATTATTAAGGTGACGACACCTAAAAGCATCCACATAAAGGTTTGAGCATGGTTCACATTATTGAACTGTAAAGCTTTTGTTGGTAGTTGAAGAGGAATTCTAGGTTCTCTTAACTAAATGTGTCCATACGAATAAACAATGAATTTTCAAAGTACTAATAGTATGTATATCTAATATCAAACCCAAGCTCACAAGTTGCACATTTTAGACAAGAATTTAGATGGGAAAATTTTGCAAACACATTACAAAGTACCTAGTACCTAAATTAGACTTGGAATTCTCATAAATCTCAATAAACACTACATATGCATACACCCATATGTTAGCATTCAACAGTCCTATAGATTCCTTACAATAGAGAGGGGATAGGATATGAGAAAGCATGATAATGAGGAGTTTCAAAGTTTACATTACAAGCAATTTCAACAAAAACGCAAAATATGGAAGACTTGCATACCGGAAAATAGATGTGTTGCAAGAGAAGAAACACGTCTCCAAAGACTAGAAAAAAATCCAGATAGAAGAAAATAAGCTCTTGGAAGAGTGGAAATAATCCACCTTTGTAAAGAACACCAAAATATAGGATTTTAACTTAAAGCCTCTTGAAGTCCTTCTTAGCATAAAGACATGTTGTTTCCCGTGTATAAGAAGAATCTCCTTCAAATATTCAAAGCGCTGCAAGATCAACATTTTCATCTCTAAATATCAACTAAGGGAAGTATAACAAAAAGCGCCCGCATGAGCATCCAAGCTAGGACTCTATTATTAAAATGTCTAAATTATTTGTTGTATATTGTTTGACAATTGAAAGAGGATTCTACTGCTACTTAACATTTAGTCATTAGACATCATATAAAAGCATTACATTAAAAAAAATCCTAATCATAGGTTCAACCTAGAAAATCTATCCTATTTCTCATATTCAAATCATATTCATTATATGCAAGAATCTAAATAGGTTAGTTTGGATAAAGGTTGCTAAAAAGCGTAGTTATATAATGGGGGTAGATCACTATCTAGTGAAAAGATGCAACCCCCCCTCTCCTTGGCCCTCTTCTCATTTTTCATTTTAAAAATTTCAGACCGTAGATCTTCTCATAGGAAAATAAATAAAACCAATCTCCAAGCCATTGATCTAGGGTACAAATATGTATATGAAAACAAATATGGATATGGATTCAAAATACAAATATAGATATTTGTATAAAAGATGAGTATGATATATGTATAGAAGATGGATACAAGTACATGTACAAAATACAAATGTGAATACAAAATATAGATACAAATACAAAAACATATATGATAAAAGTATGGACATGAGTACGAGTACAAATACAAGTATGAATATGAATATGAGTACAAAAGATGTATACATGTACACACTAAAATCCCATATCAATTGTACCACCTCATGTCAATCTCAAATTACAAATTAGGGGTGGGGGGATGTTCAAGGTTTGGGTAAGGTTAGGGTTGGGGTTGGTTGGTGTTGGTGTTCAGTTGGGTTTGGGGAATTAAAAAAAAAAAATTAATTTGGGTTGAGGGTTGGATTGGGAAATTAAAAAATATATATTTAATTTGGGTGGGGAGGTGGGGGTGAACCTCTGCCTCACAATCACATGGAACATAAGCTTCTTTTCACAACACTGTAGAGTACTATTGTAAGACCTAAGACAGAGATGTCGTGATTGCAGACAATTCATGGTACTCTAGCCAACGAAGCCGCTGGAATATGCCTTGTCCACACGGAAGAGGGAAGTATGGAGAAAGCATACCTACAAATAGGACGTTGCCAGAGTCCGTGATCCTTCTCTCTGTTTGCAAGTCTCATTCAGGGCTTCCAGAAGACGTTGCAGAAGATGGAATTGGTCGGGTTGGGTTTACTGTAGCGCATCCCTTGCTACAGTCATTCTGCTAGACACATAAACCACCCACAATTGTAAGCACAGTCTTCAGACTTTCAGAGAATGAGCCAGCCTATCCCCTCTGTCAGAATCACAAATAATATGTTGTGGGTTATAAGTGATCTCTGGACTGAAGATCGTATTGTGAACAGATGAAGAAACTCGAAAACTCGCTCCCGTAAGCGTTTGAATGCTAATTTGGTTTTGAAAGGGATCCACGACAAGTGGTATATGGACAATACAGAAACACAATGCCAAGTCTAATGCTTCATCACCATCTCATTGGCTATTCAGAATTGAATTATAAACCCTCTCCTCACTCCAAACCCTTTCATCCACTAGAAAGTACAGATCCAAACACTCTTGTGCAGCTGTAGCACTACTTGACATTGTGAACCTCCCTACAGTCGAGCATTATCTAGACCATCTTGTCAAGAGCAAAACCCCAGTCCCCATACAGCTCTGTCCCTCTTGTACTAGGTTGCCCTACTCAAGAAAATCGGCAAGGAATCATGTGAGAACCCGAATTGGCAACCGCAGCTTCTCCCAGAAACTAGAGAGACATCATCTCTCAGGAGGAAAATCACAACTCTAGCATTATCGCAGCTCAAAGGCTCTTGCTTCATTGGCAATAACATCAAGTCGCTCAGTTCCTACACAGTGCTCAGGCAAGAGAATCCATATTGAGATCTCCGACTTTTAAGGAAGAAAGCAGCGCGCACTTTGAAGCAGAATCAACCATCGATGCAACGCTTACCTACGAAAACATTGAGCAAACAGCTAGAATATTCGAAGCAGAATACATGTGCGCGTTACATACGGAATTGTTCAACACAAGAGTCGTTGAATCCCACGGGCGAGATTTCGAGCGAGAACAAAGTACCGCACATCCGAAGGCCCTGGGATTCAAAGAGGCAGAAGCTGGGGAACCACTCACTTACCCTAGCCTGCCGGAGCAGATGGCAGTACTAAGGAAGCAAACTGTCGACAAGGCGTGAAAGAAACGGCAGTTCAATGGCGGAGACTGCGCGGAGGGAGGAGCGCCATGGCCAGGGCAGGGACTGGGAGACTGAGGGAGAGGAGGACGAAGAGCGTGCATGTGGTAGAACATATGGTAGAACATATGGTAGAACATATGGTAGAATAAACTCGTGTTATAATAACAGAGTATATTATAATGGCAGAACATATGGTAGAGGCCCATGATTTCCAAGGATAAGGCCGGACGTAAAGTAAACCCATCCCATGAAAACGCTGGAATTTTATCCTGGGGAAAACCCAAGATTTTTTAATTTTTCACATATGAATAAATTTGCAAAATTTGAATTCATATTTGCAATGAGAGACCACATGTTAGCGAGTACAAGGTGAAGAATATATCCTAAACATAGCACAAAATAGTGGGCAAGATTTTACTTTTATCCCAGAGAACTTGTAGCATTTTCACCCTGCTTGTTACACTTTGTGTGACCGGTTTAGCATCTTGTGAATCAAAGGACTGGAAATCAATGTTGTTGAATTATTTGAGTTGCACTATTGCATGTTCTCATTCTTTCATTTGAACACAAATGAAACAAAATTAACATTGCATTGCAAGGGTAAAAACCAGTGGCCTGACAAGAACAAGCAAACAACTGTGGGTTCTTATTCTAATAATACCAAATGAAGGGCAGAGAGAAGACAAGCAAGTTGAGTCTTAAAAGCATCCCCATGGGTCAAGGCACGGCTAGTGGCTGCTTGGTGTGTTGCTCTCATATGACTGACTAGCATAACATTATTAACCTTCCCTGGGGGACCTTTTTGCTCCCCAAAAATCAGGAGCCTTGCCAATGACATACCGAGCTCTGACAACTTGGTGCTACATCACCTCTGCCCAGCCAATGACTTGTGCAGCATTATAACTAAACTCTCCCCCCAGGTATATAGGAGGGAATTATACCTCCACTTGGGGGAGACGAAACCAAGCTGGTTAGCAATGTTATGAGTGGAGTGAGTACTTGTGTGTCCCACAACAACACGATCAAGACCATCTTGCAAGAGGGAGAGGGACAACAAGAGGGACAGGTACAACCCCCTGAAAAACTGCAATGCACCTCATCATGACACTATTCAACGAGAATTGATGAGCAGATTAGTTCAACTGGAACTTGAGTCTTAATTTTTGCACTCTGTACCTCAAAGACTAGTCTACATTGTGTGATGTACAACACTACAGTACTGGCAAGCTTCACCTGTTCACCATGTGGCCATTTGCTCAGTACATTTGGCCATGTCCGACCACTTTCTTGAACATGGTGCGCCTGCCATGGGGCACAAATGGTGACCAGGCTCATCCATTCCCAGAGTCCCAAAGCTGCTGTAGAGATGCTCTAAGCGAGTTAAGGTAGGTACACCCAAATGTGCCACTGACCTTAAACCACCATCTATACTGTGTGTACATCTCCAAAATCAGTTATGTATCTATGTGGAAGAAACGCTTTGAGAACCAAACTTTGTTCTTTAATAACTTTTGCATATAGTATTCAAATGCCATGTTCTCTGGTGTGTTAAAACCTCCTTTCACTTGCCAACAAGAACGTATGAAAATTTGACCAGTCTAATAATAGGAAATAGGCTCGGTAGCAAAAAGTGGCGGTTTGGGGTGTACCTACCTTAATAGTTGTAGAACTTGATGAAGGAATGAATCAAGGCTTTTCAAATTTATTTGGATTGAAGTTGTGTGCACACCATGCCTAGAAGTTGTGATAGTAATATGTCTCTTGGAAAAAATAATCCGAAGAAAAATTGTGACCTCTAAGCCAATATTCCAGAAGATTGTGGAAGATAATTGAAGTTGGGCACCCAAAAATGCACCACTCATTCAAACTGCCATCATCACTTTGTATACATCTCCAAAACAATATGTACCTATGAGGACAAAAAACAAATTTAGAACCTCTACTAAATTTTTTGGGCATATGGTATCCAAATGTCGTATTCTTTGGTGTGTTCAAAGCAAATACATGTACCTTCCCATTCTGTCCCAAAGAGATTATTTTTGTTATTCATGATTTTAATAGGGCTCTCTTATTTCCCTAAGAGGTTCTAATGGAAATCCAAAAACATCCCTTTTTACAATGAAAGAATGAATGAACCTTTTGCCATATGTATAAGGTGCATGGACGAGTTCACTAAATTCAATAAATGGTGACTCTCCAACCCTTTCCTCTCCAATTCCAAAACTAAGTTTCAATTGCACATTGAATGCAACAAAAACTACACTTAAATACAATAAAATTGAATTGGATTCAAAAGTAGAGCTCCAAATTGGATTGCAATAAATCCATAGTAGATATGTTTACTTTACTTTTTTAAACTTCAAAGTCCTTCAATTTGGATGTTGGATGCTCACATTTTGTGACTAGATATGATTGAAATTTAGACTTTTTATAGTGTGATTGCAAATATTCTACAAGTAATTAAATATTAAATATATAACATTGTTCACCACTACTTTTTGCTCCCTTTAACATGAAGAGAAAGTCAAATATTTAGGAAAGATTGACATGGAATGCCAACCTTCCTAGCTCACACTAAGGATAATTCTCTTACTTTGAGGTAATATTCTTAGACCTCCTACAATGTCATGAAGACCACATGTTTATTTAATAATGTCATGTAAGAAATCATCATGGTTTAATCTTTGTCTTCTTCTTTCTTTTGAAAGTCATCAAGAGAACAAAAATGGCCTTGTTGATGTTTTAGAATTAATCTTAGAAAGGTAAAGCCTATTTCCAATAACTATCTCAAACTTCAAAATCCTTCACATTTTTTATTCCAATTTCGCACAATAATTAATCCAAAAGAGTCTTTGGAAAGATAGATGTAGATTTTGAATATTTTTGCAAAATAAATTATGACATGAGTAGAATCTAGACAATAGATCTTCATTTAAGCAAGTTTTCATTTTTTTCACTAAGAATCTTACACCATAATCATGAAGCACCAAGTAACCACACTAGTTGCATCCTTGAAGAATAGATTAAAAAAAAATGTTTTTTCAACATACTTGGTTGTACTTCATTGATTTTTCATTTCTCTAATAGAAAGCTCT
This sequence comes from Climacium dendroides, assembly GCA_950106755.1. Taxonomy (NCBI): domain Eukaryota; kingdom Viridiplantae; phylum Streptophyta; class Bryopsida; order Hypnales; family Climaciaceae; genus Climacium; species Climacium dendroides. The sequence goes on along the minus strand of OX467090.1, from coordinate 14,706,576 downwards.
TTAAAACATTTATAACCCACCTAATAGATGTCATCTTTCCTAGGGATTATATGAAATCTTTTATTTTTCAAAGACAAAATCACAAATCTCCTATGATTTATAAAAATTCAGATTCTTTTGTGAGTATTTTGAAATTACCTTGATTTTTTAAGGAATAAGGGACAAAAATTCAAATCAAAGACAAAATATGCTCAAAAAATATGACAGTTGTTTTATAGCATTTATTGTGGTGTAGAACATTAAAGCATAAATCAAATTTTTTGTATCATTTTGTAATTAGAAAATCAATATACAACAATTAACGATCCAAAGTTTAAATTGCAATAAATTATTCAATTTCAGAAAAATTTCTAATTTCTAATTTGATGTAGGAACAAGATTTGATATACTTAATTTCATTAGTTGAGCTTTAATTTTAAAATGATCATTTTATGGCTCAAACACATTTAAAGAGCAAGGAATTTGAAATAGAAAAAATACAAAAGATTTTTCATTGTGTTATATACTATAATATACAACACAAGAGCTCTAATTATCTACACTCATAGGAAAATTGCAAGTTGAATTATAATACATACCTCATTGGATGTTTGCTTGGGAAGGGAAAGGCGTATGGTATAGATTGGTCAAGCTTGGATATGAGTTCCAATTTTAACTAGATAACACTCTTCTAGCTAAGGGACAAACAATGTTGTTTAAAGATTAATGTTATAACATTTGACATATGAAAAATTACACTTTCAAATGTTTTATGATATATGTTAGATAATATAAAGGAATACGTTCTTTCATATTTGTAAATTCACACTTTATAAATGTTATTTGGGTCATTTCTACTAAAATGAGGTTTATATGAATAATCACATATAAATGCAATTCTATAAAAATGAATGGAGATGGAAATAGGTCTAAGGATTTTTGAGGTAGCCATCTATCCATTATTTAACGAATTCCACTCAAACTCACACTAGTCTTTGATACTCCATCTTTTCTAAGCACCACTTTGACAATAGGCCTCATTTCACTAGAAGAAATTGGGGGGTTTTGCGACTGCAGTTAGCAACTAGTTTTAGAGTTGTGAAGGACATTTGCAACTAGGTGATAATTTGGAGCTTGTAGTCACAGTGGACAAGTTGCACGAGTTGTAGGAGAGTTGTAAGTGCACGTCATATTGGACGATTTTCTGTGAAATTTCATCCTGCATATCTTCTGACAAGATATGCATTGCTGTGTGAAACTAATGAATTCAATATTCACTACTTCTTTATAATTAATGTACTTGGTTTAAATTTGAACTTTGTGATTCTTTTCAACTGTAATGTGTGATGGTATGCAACCTATGTGCGATTAGTATGCTACTAATTTGCAACCTATACATAACTCATTTACAACGTATATGCAACTAGTATGCGACTCATTTTGCAACTACTATGTAACTAATTTTGCAATCTACATCCAACTAGTATGCAACTCATTTTCTAACTTGAATGTAACTAATATTCAACTCTTTTTACAACTTGCATGCAACTAATATCCAACTCATTGGGCAACCTATATGCATCCAATATGCAACTAGTGTACAACTCAATTTGCAAACTACATGCAACTACTATGCAATTCATTTTGCAACCTACATGCAATGCCTTTTGCAACCTATATGAAACTAGTATGCAACTCCTTCTAAACCTACCTGCAACTACTATGCAACTCATTTTGCAAGTCATTTTACAACTCTTTTGCAACTCATTTTACAACTCATTTGTAACTTATATGCAACTACTTCTCAACATTTATATATTATTATTATTTTGCAACACAAGTGCAACTCATATGCAACTACTGTACAACTAACTCTCAGTTTTTTATATATTCCACATGCAACTAGTATGCAACTGTTTTTACCATTGATTTAGTACATAACTACTATGCAACTACTATATAACCTATATGCAACTAATTTCCACCATTTGCAACCTATATGCAATTAAAAGAGCGACTAGTTAACTACATGATTAGTTTATAACTTAACTACTACAAGCCAACAGAGACAATCATTTTTCACACAAAGCAATAGAAAACACAATAGAGATAAAGACAATCATTGTTCATACAAAACAATACAAAATCCATATAGATTAGATAAATATGTACATTGCTAGTTCAAAAAACATAGTTACTAATTCACTTGTCATTACATGCAAGAATGACTATGAATTGTTCATTCCATATGGTATTAGCTCCTACAACGTTCTTCAATTTTAATTGATTTTCTGCTGGATTATGATACGTCAAGTCCATAAAATCACTTGGCGTATGTGCAATATCGAGCTTATATCACCCTTGTGGTATAGGCTTTGTATAATGAAAAGCTTCTCCTCCGATACCAATGACATATCCAACTGCCACAACTTGCCTAGGCGTTGCTGGATTTAGAAGGAAAATATGCTGGCCAATTGAAAACTGTAGTTGTTCACAATACAAAACAAAACATTAATGAGAAAAAATAAAAAATAAAAAAAAAATAAAAAAATAAAAAAAAATAAAAAAATAAAAATAAATATATATATATATATATATATATATATATATATATATATATATATATATATATATATATATATATATAAATAAATATGTATACATCAACAATTTAGCTAACTTTAACATATAATATATAAACAATGAAATGTAGGAACTACCTTTAGAAATGCCACCTTTGGCCTCCGTTTGGACTGAGGTTTGGATTTAGATTGAACCTTGGTCTGAATTATCTTCCTTCTCAAGATTTCCTTCCTGACCAAAAATTTCTGCAACATTTAACCACAATCATTATAAGTAATTTATCAATATCAAAAGTTATAAAAAAAAATTTAGCTTCAAATTGTTTACTTAGGTAATTGTCCTCACCTCTTGCTCCTTCCCTCTTAACTGCATTCTTGTATTAGGATTTTTTGAATTCTTCGATGGTTTAGGAATAGAGCCATCCAATATTAATACATCACTGTTGGCTCTATCTTTTCCCTCACCTTCATCTAGTTCTTTGTCCTCAGGACCTTTCTCTACACTCCCATCTTTGTCCTAAGGACCCTTCTCTACACTCCCATCACTAAGGTAGGATTGCTGACCTCCTAACATCAAGGTAGAATTTGTAGGATTTACAACATTTTCACGTGGTTCAATATGGTCAATAGATTCCACATCAGAGCCCACAATGTTGCTCTCTAATATAAGGCTACTAAGTATAAGATCTGATGGTATAGTGTTGCTCTTTGATGCAGGATCCAATGGATCAATGACCCCCTTCTCAATAGACTCTGGCTCATTCTCAATGGCCCTAGGCTCATTCTTAGTAGACATTGGCTTATGAATTTGTCTACTATTGTTCTCTTGCAAAAACGTCATCAACATCTCCTGCATTGCTTCAACAATTTTCATATTCCGCTCTGTAGTTGTAAGTATTTTGATTTTGAACTTATCTAATTCATCTTGTTTATTTTCCAATGCAATCATTTTGGCTTGAAATCCTGAGAACACAACTTTTTGACCACAAACAAACAATGGTTGTAATGGTTAATATAATATACATAAAATTGTGACTACTACTAATCCTACAACTATTTTGCAACAATTAAACAACTATTAATGATCCTTGCAACTACTATACAACAAGTATACAGCTATTTTTAATCTTTACAACTAGTTTGTAACTAATATGCAACTACTAGTAATCCTCGCAAATAATATACAATTACTACTAATCCTTTCAACTACTATGCAACTAATGTACAACTACTACTAATCTTTTCAACTACTATGCAATTAATATTCAGCTACTATTAACATTTGCAACTACAAGGCAACAATAACCTTGCAGATAATATACAACTACTACTAACCCTTTCAACTACTATGCAACTAATGTACAACAACTACTAATCTTATGCCATCAACCTAATCGCCTTCAAATCTAACATTATAACCGGAAACGATGAGAATAGCTAAAATAACTTTTAGGAACTCATGTGCAACTTCACAACATGATTGATTAAGCAAATTTATATGCTTTTAAAAAAAAAGTGTTGAATCTTCAATCTACAATCTCTTGATCTAAAGTGCAAATGACTGGAATCTCTCGTAAAGTGTAAACCACATCCATTAGAACTTCCTCAATTAAGAACCAAATCTCTTTCATCATCATAATTGACACAAAACGAGAAGACACTTCCTCTTTAAATTAATGACTTAGCTAAGATGTCATTCTCTACAAGCAGATCAAGAGATCTGCCAAAATGAAGAATTGAAGTCCAAACAAGAAGAAAAGTAAACACTAGAGAGTTGGAATTCAAATCAGCACTCAATGTCAGTATGCAAAACCATGGGAAGAGAAGTCCAATAAATCCGACCTACTTTTGATTTCTGCATTTGGAATCGAAGTTTGCAGATCCTCAAAACCCTGGGGGCGAGAGGGAAGGCATGGGGTCGGACGCGAAACCTAGTTAACCTAGTGTACATGAAATCTTTCTTCTCTCATAAATCATGAACGTACTACACTTAATCGATTGCAACGTTAATTCCTCAACCAAATTTTAGATCCTTAGTTATTACACACAATTGTAAAGTTTCTCACTTCCTCTTTGAATGAATGAGTGACCTTGCTAGTTAGTTAAGCCATCTTCTTCTTGCATAACTAGATAGATCTACATAATAAAATGAATCTAGCTAGAAGGGGGATAAATAGTGCGTTGCAGCTCAAGCCAAAAGAAAAATGGACACAAACAAGGCTACTACAACAGCTCTAGTAGTTGCCGCTATTGTCTTCCGTTGCCAGCACGCACAAACTAGACACTGTCCATCAACCCCACCCCAACCAAAATAAACTTGACATTCTACCACGTAAGTGAGAAGAAGCAAACCAGAAAGTAATGTATATCACGCTTAGCAAAGGTGCACGTCCAACAAAAGTGCAAACTAAACACCAAGAATGCCACGACGAGTGCTCTTTTGAATCCGTATGCACACGATCACTCAACCAGCTACCTCCAAGTTTAGCTTCAACCAAACGAGCTAGAGAACGCCCTCTTGCACTCAAAACAACAAAACAGATAGAAAATGCCCTCCTGCACCCCAAAAAATAAAATAAATACATGATCTCCAAGTTCAACTTCAATCAAAAGAACTAGAGAATGCCTTCTTGTACCCAAAACAACGAGACTAATACGTAGCTTCAAGTTCAGCTTCAATTGAAATAACTAGAAAATGCCCTTTTGAAACAATGAAATAAACATTGATTGAAAACAAAGTTCAAAATTAAGAACACAAGGCAGCGGAAAAACATCATCGAGAGACAACAAACTCTCCTTGCAACTTTAGGGTTTTAGAAAAAAGCACCTCAAAAATATAAAACTTGCACCTTCTTTACCTCGCAGCACAATCCTGCAACCACAGTTTTGACACCAGAATACCATTAAACTTGTGTTCACTCCATAATAAACCAATACTAATGTAGCACTAAACTAATATTCCTTCAAGAGTGAACTAACACTAAACTAACACTAAATTAACATTAACTCACTAGTATGGATCACATCAAAGATGATAGACAAGAATAGCAAAGCGGCAGCGGCGAGAATACAGCAAAGGGGTAGTGAAGGAGATGGAGAAGATAACTAGGTTGCTCTAGTTCACATGTTTCACTTCATCATCCCCACACATGGCATCTCATCATAGGATGAATGACAAAGTAAACAACTTTCATCGACACTTGACACTACTAGAGTCCTCAGATGGATGGAATGCCGCCACATGCGTACCCTAAAAGTTCAATGGAGTTAATTGAGATTAAAAAGTTTCTAAAAAAATGTTCATTCTAAAAAAATTGAGGATGACACAGTTGTCGTATACAACTTCACAATGCTCAAGTGTTACCTCCACTTTTGCCACTGTGCGTCTGGACTAGATAGATTTGGAGGTGGGGTTTACAAATGGGCGTGCCAACTAGTGGCTTCTGATTTATCTACTCCAAAGGATGTATTTTCGTTACCTACTATTCCATCTTTAGTTGGAGACATAGAATTATTTGTGGAAGAGAGTGTCTTAGTAGCTGCAAGATATTGAGAGCATTTATGAATTGTAGATGTTTTACATATGAACTGTAATCATTTGATATTCAAATTTTAGTTCGTTTTTTTGGCAATGAAGTCATCTTCCAGTTGCATCCTCATTGTTGTTTACTTGAACTGTAATTGTTTCTATAGTTGCATCGTAATTGTTTTCTAGTTGCATTGCAGTTGATTTGTAGTTGCACTGTAGTAATTTTGAAGTTGCATTGCAGTTGTTTTTTAGTTGCATTATAGATGTCTTTTAGTTGCATTGTAATTGTTTTGTAATAGTAGTATGGTGAAATTTCATTTAAACTTATAACTCTTTAGGATCTTTAAAATCTAAACTTGTCCTACATATACGAAATCTACAACAATCCGATTTTTTTATATGGCATGGTTAAAAATCTATACTAATCTTAGATTCATAACATCTATAAGAGTCATAGATGCCTAATATCTATTTATTTTGTAAATGTTTGTGACAGTGCGAGATCTGAATGGTAATAGTTGCATTGTAGTTGCACTACAGTTGTCTGCACTGTAGCTGTATTGTAGTTGTTTTATAGTCGCACTATAATTAGTTTGTAGTTGCACTATAGTTGTTGTGTAATTGCACTGTAATTGTTTTATAGTTGTACTATAGTTGTATTGCAGTTGAACTTTGGTCATTTTTCAAACTATATCTGACTACAATTTTATACGTTGAAGTCCAGGACCATACATCAACAACGTTGATGAACTTTGGATGTAGAATGCTTCACATCTACACTTTTATTATTCTCTCGTAAAGCTCTCTAGTTGAACTATAGTCATTTTTCAAACTGCAGTCATTTTTCAAACTACATCTAACTACAATTTGATACATTGAAGTCCAAGACCGTACATCGACAACATTGATGTACTTCGGATGTAAAATGCTTCACATCTACTCTTCTGTTACTCTCTCGTAAAGTTACATATCATTCTACGACTATTTTGCAACTAGAACAAAGTACACGACCAATTTGGTGCAAATATGGAGGGCAACAGTTGTACAATAGTTGTATAGGACACATAGTTGCATTCCAGTGGGTTGCAGCGGACACATTTTTCTTCTAGTGTTTGTAAACAAATGCAACAGTTTGTCAAAAATAACTTTTGTAGCAATAACTAGTAGTGTTTTGTGCCTACAACAATGTCCCACAAAACATTGTAGTTGCTAACACATAACACTAATAGTTACTGGACATAGAAAAACACATGAATTCAAGATTATTTTTAATTTGATTAATTTTTAATAAATATTATATGAGAACTTGAAATAACATAGTATTACATCAATGCTTTATATATATATATATATATATATATATATATATATATATATATATATATATATATATATATATATATATATATATATAATACAAGGTAGAGAAATAAAGCCAAGGTGACTTAGACATAAAATATTTCTAATATCCCATTGCTTTAAAGTATTGTTGACATTTTAGTTTTTAGGGTGAGTATAATTGAATGAAAAACAATGCAAAATCCAACGAGATAGTACAATACAATGACATGGTAGCAAGAATGAGCATTGTAAGAAAGTTCTCTTTAAGTACAATTAGCTTATTGTAGAATCAAAGTGGAAACTTCATGCAACCTCGCACGTGCCTTATTGTCTAGGAACTTCTACTCTAATATAATGCTCTTATTTTGGTAGTTTACATATAGGAGAAGGCTTTTTATTAATAAATTGATATTCAAAATTATTCCATTATGATCTTTTCCTTGTTGAAGCCATTTTTTATTTAATATAATTTCTTTGAATTACTCATTTTCTAGTTTGAATACCATGCCTTCTAAATCGATTTTTATTATTTCTATAGTACATGTACTAATCCATATAATAACATTTGGATTTCAATCTTTTTTTATTTAAAGACAAAGTTGTTTTAATTCCTCATAATCATTTAATTGAGCTCAAATATCTAATTGATTTCTTCCAATTCTTTTGGATCACATCCTCTATCCTAATTTCTAAATCAAATCAATACATTCATAGAATTTGATTGTGCTACTTTAAAATCAGATGGTGTTTTTCATAGTAGCCCACAAGGTTGGTTTATTTTTTGCTATGCCACATTGTTGTGTATGATTTTTTAATGTCATTTTCATGTGTTGTAGATGTATCAATGTTGTTCAAGCTCATTCTTTTGTCTTACTTGCATGTTTTCATTGTGAGTCATACTCGTATTTTGTAAGTATGTTGAATCATTAGAAATGCAATTATCTTTGTGCTTTAGGAAATCTTGTGGTTTCAAAATTGTATTGGTGGCTATTGATTGTATGTTGGTATGGATGAATACATGTATGTTGTCCTTACTTGGGTATGCTCATTTGTATGCTAAAGCTTTTGATCATCCATAGTATTGGTTTAGCATATATTTATGTTGTGATTATATGTATTGCTAAGGTATGTATACTTGTAAGTTGTGCCACCTTGAATTTTTTGGTGTCATTGTATCGATGTTGTGCATAACTACATATGGTGTCAAAAAATGATTCTTTCTTATAACTAACATAGCCTCAAAATTATCACATCTTCAAGAAAATATAAATATGGTAGCCTAAAATTAAGAAGAACTGAAGATGCTAAATTGCAACATAATATCCCTCCAAAACTTGGTTAACCCCTCAAAGATTTTGACTATGTTTTCACCAAAAATGCTCCAAAACTGCCATCTCTAGTACAAGTACCAAATTTTTGAAAAAAAATAATTTTTGATACATCTAACCGTAGGATCTTATATTAATTTGGTTTAAAAATATGTGGAAAATTTTTCAGAAATTTCACTATGTAGATTGCAAGATATTAGTGTTTGAAGTAACAAAAATCCTTTTTTGTCCCTGCAAAAAATTGGGTAGCTGCACTTCTTAAGGTCAGATCATTATGAAAAAATGTCAAAAATGGTGGTTATTCTTTGGATTCATTCTTCAAGATAAGTTGACTACATACTTGAAAATTTTCAAATCATTTGGAATTGCACAACATATAGGAAAAAAGTAGAAAGTAGAAAGAAGTAGAAATTGATTCAAAATACTAAATTGTTAACAATTTATTTATGAAATTGAAAAATGCCAATCCCAATGGTTGTAATGTTTTAATATACAATCTTCACCTAATTTTTTTTTTTCAAAAAATATTGAAAAATGAGTTAAATAAAGGACTTCAAGTTTATTTTAGAGTAGAGATTCTGTAACTACCTTCAAACTACCCACAACTAAAACTCCTCATAACTTTCATCTCATTAATCAAAATGGAATTATTCAAAGATATCCATGTATAAATAAATTTAGAAAATCAATTTCAATTTTTTTTTTTTTAAAGTGATTTTTAAAGAAGTTTTTTTGGGCCTAGACTGCCTACCAAACAAAGAAAACTACATATTATACAATAACTTTTTAACCATGTAGTCAAAAGTTACAGAAATTGTTGGGCCTTAAAGCTATTCCTTGGGCACATGTTGTGTGAAAATTTCAATGAAAAAAAATGAAAATTCCATTCATAGTGAGTTGTCCCAAATTGCTATGTTGCCAAAAAAACGCCATTTGGTCTTTAGGGGTTAACACATGCATATACCAAACTATAAGGTGGGTGACTCCCCATGTTAAAGATATAAGTTTAAATTTTTGTCACACATTTTCATAATAGTTTACTTCACTTTTGTATGGTTGAAGTTCCAAAAAATAGTTTTCATTTTCAATTTTGGTCCATTTTGCACTACAACATGGTAGTCTTTGACAATTTCTCTTGAAAACACCCACATAGATATACAGTCCTTTAACCAAAGGGTTAATTCCTAAATGTAATACCCAAGGATTTTGGGTGTAACCTTTTTTTCAACAATAATTTGAGCACAGCATTGGGAAATATCAAGCTTGGTAAGCTTTGAATTGACTTGATACATTTGACTTTGTCAAAGAATCTGAACTGATCATTGCATCTCGTCTTGCACTGTTGAATACTTTTTGTGAATTTTTTTAGAAAATCACAAGTAATGTTGAGATTATAAGAGTCTACCCAGAATTCATTTTGTCCCCTTAGAGGACAGTAGGTCTTTAAATGTTAAATGGATTGTAAGGTTATAGTGTTTGAGTCAAATCTGTTAAAAATGATTTGAAGTCTTTCAATCCTATTTTTACATGTCAAATCTAAAATTGAGGTCATGTAAAATACATGAAGTGAAAAGACATCACATGTATAATGAAAATCAATTTTATTATGGCTTTTGTTAATCTAATCTACAATTTTTTTTAAATGAATTTCCACTGTGATTTTTCCTCAAGATCAAGTGTACTTGAGGCTTGCTTCTGAGAATCTCTAACACTAGAAAATCAAGATTTGCAATGGACATTCTTACAAAGCTACATTCATTTGCGAGAAAGCTTGCATGTCTGATTTCTGCAAACCCTAGAGTGTGACCTTTTATATACAGGAATTTGAGCACGGCAGGGAATATCAAGCCTGGAAAGCTTCAAACTGACCTGAACTGATCGTCACATCTTGCCCTGCACTGTTGAATTCTTCTTTTTATCTGAATCCATGGCAAGTAGTTATGAATGTCAGTGAAAATTTCCAGGAAAATTATTGCAAAATTCAGTTCTTATCTTTGTGCTTTAACCCCTAAATGTCCCAGGTACCAAAATCTGGTGTTTGCAAAACTTTGAAGTTAAATAAAACCTAACCAAGTTGCTATTTTTAGTAGTTTATATTTTTGAAAAGTCCTTTTTGAAGTCTAATTTTAGCATTAAAAATCCAATATTAAAAATAAATAATAGTGTTTTTTCTATTCACGATTTCGTACAAGGGTACCTATTGCAATCTTGACTTCCCGTAGTGTTGAGAGCTCTTGGAAATGAGCCTCAAATACACTAGATCTTGGAGAAAAAATCACATTCAAAATTCATTTAAGAAAATTATAGAGTAGATTTTAAGAAGCCATAAATTGATTGGGGTTATACATGTTAGGCTCTTCAACCTTGTATTTTTTTTGGTCACCAACTTTTTAGATTTGGCATGCAAAAAGAGAGTTGAAAGATTTTCATAGTTTCAACACCCTCATGATCAAACATTATAATCTTTCACTCTATAAGTGATATTGTTGTAGTTTCTTTTCCTATGAGATCTCTAACAAGTCTAGTTTGAATTTGTATGGTTACAATCCAAAAAAATTGATGCAACTTATCAAAATATTGACATTTTATTCAATTTAGAGCAAATTCCAAGAAGCTCAAAACAAGTCTTGAGCATTTAGGGGTTAAAAATCAGTTCATAAGCTTGCACTTTAGGATTTTGGGACATGGCTGTAAGCTTAGATGGAGCTGCATGTAAGTTACATAGAGAGTCCGAACAAATATAATGTAAGACGAGTGTGGTCATTGTTTCCAGGCTAGTGTTCATAGAATTCATGAAATACTAAGGTAGGTGCCTCTTAAACTGACCTGGTTCTAAAACCGATCTGGTACATTTTACTTCTGAAAAATACTAACTGCATACATTTCAGAAGGGGGTTGGTTTTAGAAACCACTGTGTTTCAACTTCAAAAATTTGTAACTAATTCCACAAAAGTCCAAAAAATATGAAACGACTTGGATTAGATGCCTATTCCTTTTTTCTTCCTACCGAAATTCACTGAAAATTGTTTTGAGATGTTTAGCTGTCCCAAAAATGCAATCAGCTCTTAAAGGGTTGGTTTAAGAGCCACCTACCTTAGTTGGAAGGCTTGGCTATCAATTCCAGTCACTACAACAAAACAAGTCCCCAATCAACACTAAGCTCGTCAATTTGGCAAACTAACTTACAAAAACGCAAGCAATGGAGTGGCTTTGTGTTCACTTGGTTCTCGCTCATTTTCTGTGTTGAAACTGCTGAATGATGTACTTAATTAGCAGATGTCAATGCATGTGGACCACTGTTTCATTTGCTCATGGTGGTGCTCATTTCGGCAAATTCTGTAGAATGGACCAACATTTTACATGGTGGTGCCTTCTGCATTTGCTTCTAAGGTAGGAGGTACATAAATTGGCCACCTACGAGTTCAAACCGAAATTTGGGGAGGTGAAGTTTATTGAAATATTTTTGAGCAAAATTTCTTTGAAAAACAAGTGAAATTCACATCTAATTCAAGTTGTTTCATATTTTTTTTGGAGCTTTGTGAAATTAGTTATGAAAATTTGAAGTTAAAATGGCATAGGGCTCTAAAATTGCCCATTACTTCAAATGTACATTATTTGTACATTGTTGAAGGCTATAAAAAAAACATACACAAATAGTGTACATTTGAGGAGGTGGACAATTTTAAAATCTATGCACTTTTAGAACCTGCTACTTTATATTACAAAAAAGAAAGGACATAAATGACTTGTCCACAATGACTACAAAATGACTATAATTTTGCAATTATTATGAACAAATCATAGTTTATATCCTTGTTTTTTATTTTTGGAAATTCAAGCAATTGCTCATCTTCCAACAATTTTAGACTCCTGGTAACATGACTAAAATGGAATCTCATATGGTCTTGGTTTTGAAATCTCGGCGGTTCACCACAATAAAGTAGAAACATCCAAAACCATTACTTTAAGCAATTCAACATAGATAGAGGTATATTTTTATAGTATAACAAGAGAAAATTATGAATATTAAAAAAAAATTAGATTTCTTCGATGTGATACGTAATTTTTATGATTTTTCAAAGTGGTGGGTCTCTAAACCATTGGAACTGTCCCATAGGTGCACCTAAAACTGAATTGCACAAAATTCAATTGTTAGCAAATCAGAATTTAGTATGTGCCCTTCAAGTGCATCAACAAATCAAGAATTCAGTATGTGTCCTTCAAGTGCATCAGCAAATCAAAGTTGAACATGTATAAAACACATTAATGAAACTCTAAGAACACTTTAAGGGCACTCTATAAAACAAGGATTAGGTATAGGGATGGTTTTGGGTGTTCCATTCCCATTTTAGCCTCGTGAAGACTTCATCAAAGACAGCCAACTCAATTATTGAGAATTATCATAGCAAACAAATCTATCATTCAATGACGATAGTAATGTATCTTACTATTGATACATGGTATGCACTACACTAAATAGTGAAATTAGGTTGCCTTACTCAAGAAAGTTACCTCATGACTCACCACTCGTCCAGATGGAGGCACAAGCAATTCTCTACTCCCGAACCATGAACCAGTGCACCGACCCATGCAACACACATGGTTCCTACATTATTGCATCCATCTACACTAACTGTACATATTTATATAGTGTGGAATGTCGAGAATTTAGTGTGGGGCAACCTAATTTCACTATTTAGTGTAGCTAAAGAAGTGAAGCATCTGAACATAAAATCAGGAAGACTTTCACAATTTCAGTCAGCACAAGTCTGTATAAGTTATGTCTGCACCAGACATCTATCTACCCCAAGGTAAATCCAACCTGTTGGGCCCACTTCATGGGCTGGGTTTAACACACACCCTATCCCATATCTTCCTTCCACATACAATCCTGCAGAAATGGAATTTGGCAGAAAACCATGACTTACTTTCTTTCCAGCATAATTGAAAGCACGTCTTGTCTCCACATTTCATCCATTGATCCATTAATACTGTACAGTCGGGTCCAGTTTATTTACGAATTGCCTATTTGAGCCATTCAAATTTCCTTTTACAATGTAGAGTATAATTGATAGATTTTGGAAGAGGTAATTATCATTGCATCCTTATGCAATTGCACTCAAGCCTACAAAAGTTCAACTTCAAAAAAACAAATCTCCATTTTTGGTGAATTTTTACAGTTAATTTTCATGGTTTTACAAGATATTTTATTGCAAGCGATTGGTGGTAAATTTTTAAAGTTTGATTGTGGATATATGTAGGGAGCATCCATATGTACATCTTATCCTAGGCAAGTTTTTCCAAAAAAGTTTTACAATTTCTTCTAATAGAGATTTAAGTGTTAGGATAACAATGTCCAAATGTTGTAAGAATAGATATTGCTTTGTTATAATTAAATTTTTCTATTTTTCACTCATGTGGTAACTAATTTGGTACATTTTGAGTATGATGGTACAATTACTTTAGCAAGATCTAATTCAAAATATAGAGATATCTATTTCACAAAGTTTGGTCATACGACGCCTTAATTGAGTTCTTACTGGGAACTTATATTTTTGTTACTTAATAGGGTGTTTTTTAATATGAAAGATGTACATATAGATATTCCCCACATATTTATGCAATTGAATTAAAAAAAACTCATCACCAATATTTTTCAATAAAATATTATGCAAACCCCTGAAAATTGACTTCAAAAATTCACCCAAAATGGGATTTTGCTTTTTTTAGCTGAAAATTGGTAGGCTTAAATAAGATTGTATGGGAATTGAGTGTAAATAATGTAAGATGAAAAATTCCAAATCTCTTCCACGCTATGCAAGAAAATGTGCACGGCTCAAACAGACAATTTGTAAATGAATTGGACCTGATTGTACAGTACAATATGTAGAGTAGTACCATTGCCAAAATAAGGTAGTTTGCTGTAAAAGCAAGCTGCTTCTTCAAATCACCCCTATATTTAGGTCTGCAATGGATAATAGGTGGTCCTTAAATGTACCTCTCAAGCCATTGAGAGAAGTGAGAGAAAAACACTATTTATTACAGGAGTCAATTGTTGGCCTTCATTTACTGAAATCATTTTAGATATTGCAAGTGGTCGGATTTTGGAAGACCTAGGGTCACAAATAGGTGCATACAACAATTTTTTTTGGAAATTCATAAGTAATTCAAAAATGATTCAAAAAATATGAAACCACTTGTGTGACATTCTGCATTCATTTTTCTTTCTCTGAAAAAATGATCCAAAAATATTTCTGTTTGTGGAAACCTTTGAAAAAGGGGGCCCAGCTGGTAAATGGTTGCTTTAAGGCCATACTAGCTTACAGTACAAATATCTGCAACTTGCACTTGCTGGTTTGGGGACTGTGCACCTTAGGCCTCAAAATTGAATAGTATCAGACAGTTGTATGGGTCAAGTTGTTCCTAATTGTACAGCCGGGTACCAAAAGCTTATGGTATGTTGGCATTGAGCTGGAGTCTTTGGGGCACTGATAGAAAGAGAATCATGTGTGTTCACACTTTTCCAAACATGAGCTCTTGATTTCTGCCCATCAATTCTCCCATTCTTTGCATGACACATCTGCTTGGTTTGGAGTGCCAAAGTGAACAAGAAGTACTCTCTTAAATGAGTGGTTTTGAAATAGTCTACACAGTGGACATGGGTTCAGACCAACTTTTGCCTTCCAAAATTCACAGAAGTTTCAGTTCAAGCAATAAAATTACCAAATTTTGGCAATCCACCTCATTTCTATCTCTGCACTTGTAGAAATATTTCTTTCGTTACTGTACTCCACATTGCGTCCACAATTGCTTAATCTGTTGGCTACGGGTGGTTCTACCATAGGTGGATAATGAGCTGGCAAGGAAAAAATATAGTGGTCAAGTTGATGAGGACACTGTTCACAAAGTTACGTGAATTCCAAAAAATGTTACATAGCACCTCAATCAATAGGACATATAGCTTCTAGGTTGTAAGGAGCACTATTAGTTAATCGAATTCCTGATGGGCAATTAACCCTTGAGCGCCCTAGGTGCTAAATTTGGGGGTGCTAGAAATCATTTTTTTGGAAAGCACGGTTAACATTTGAAATAATCTTGGCCAAAAATGGTACTAATGAATGGAGGGTACAAATATGATGCGGAGGAGTAGGACAATTGTGGAGGGATTGTGGAACAATTGGATGTACATAGCTATAAAAGATCAAGAAAACCGGGTCAAAAGTTAATTTTTTGTTTTTTTGTGAACAAGAGCAAAATGTGGCTACCAAAATGACCCTCACTTGTAGTAGGGCTCTCCAATTCTCGCCTTGGAAATAGTGTTGTGGACTTGTTCAAAAATTTCTAGAAATTGAGGCAAGTGGGATACTTGAAAGGCGCATCGGTAGGCAAAATTTCAGAGTTTCCAATCATTTCAACATTGGACTAGGCCATTTTGAGGTCCCACCCCTTACTGAAATCCTCCTTTTCGTTGAAGTCAACTCTCCTATGATCTCTGCATCACATAGGTGAAAAGTGCTTGAAATTGTTTCCTCCCAAGCGCCCCAAAGTCCTTTAGCTATTTCAATAGTGAATCTGTGTCGATTAGTGTTTCCAAGCTGTGGTTCCATTTTCCCCAAAAGCATATTGACTGAGTCAAGTTTCCATGAACCCAATTGTGGACACTCAAGGATTTACAAAGAATAGCTGTTAGTCTGCTATCAACTACAAGGTATTGTTGGTAGAAATTCATAGGCCACTCACAATTTTAGGCTTAATTTAAGAAGACAATCTTTTAATATATAAGAGGAGTGGTAGGAAGTAAAACAATCCATGTGGGATATGTAAATGAAAATTAATAAGATCTCAATTGCTCATAGTTAACTCCTAAACGTCACAACCAAAATGCTAGAATTAAGGAGCTTCTCAGCATTATGCAGGGAAAAACGGAATGATGTATTTGTGTGGTGATGTATTTGTGTGGTGATGTATTTGTGTGGTGATGTATTTGTGATTCATTGAGGACTTTGCCATTGAATCCACAAGCTAACTACTTGATGAACATGAGGTTCAAATTTCAAGAGAATCCACTGTCCGGATTTATAAATTATAATAATTGATGAACAACATCTTGGAAAAATCTATGAACTTTGACCATTCAAAAAATGTCCGCTATGATGTTGAGGGGTTAAGTCAAATGTAGGAATTGTATTTGACGTAGAATTTTAGACCTCATTTAGGTATAGAAGAATGATTTTTTTTTAAAAATGTGAACTAAAAAAAGTTGGGAAATCAAATTAACATTCATCTCCAAAAATACATTTGTTATTTAAAGCTTCCAATCAAAAGTTATGAACAAATTTTAAAGAGGAAATGGAAGGGACATTTTCTTTGACATCTTTATACATCCCTCTCTAAAAATTTGTTTATAACTTTTGATTGAAGGCTCAAAATTAGAAACAAATTTTTGAAAATATAATTTAACTTGATTTTTCAGCTTCTCATAGTTCAATTTTTTTTTTAAAAAAGATATTCTTCTATGCCTAAATGAGGTCTAAAATTCTACTCCAAATGCAATTTTAGCTTTTTGACAATGAGTGCTCAAGCTCTCAACTTCAAAGTATCTCATACCTTTTAAAAGTTTATGATGGACAATATATTTGATTATAAAAATGACATCCCCACCCAATATTCTCACAATTGTCAATGAAGTGTTCACTTCATATTGCCATCAAACCTCTTTATTTGTGGCAAATGGTCAAGTGCCATTGGTATTGACGCTTACATTCTTCTCCATGATGTGGATGAATTTTCTGGATGGGGATTGTGGAGAGGAAATGCAATGGTAGCCATTAAACCATAGAAGATTATGCCCCAAGTTTGAACAATCAATAAGTTAAAACAATCCACTTATGCCAAACCAACTAAAAACAATTGTTTTTATACAACCTGCACCTTCCAATCTTTATCAAAAGGCATTATGTTTTTATGAGTGTTGTTACCAAACGCCAAGTGAGAACATACCTTAAGCTTTTTGTGGTTGCTTAGAGTAATCATTGTGACAGTATTCAAAGAGTTTTTTGCGGATGAAAATGTAGGAACTTATTTACTACATAGTACTATGGATGGTCAAATTTGGAATCAAGGAACCCAACCCAATTTATAATATGTGTGGGAGGTCCAAAAGTGTAAATTTCATCATTTCAAGGTTGGGACATGTTTTTTTTAATTTTATGAGCAACTGGTGAACGAAAGATTTTTTTTCCTTGCATGGGTATATTGGGTATATTGCCTACATTTAGAAGGATCTGGGACTAAGTTCAGGATTTACAAATCTACAATGTAAGCAAGGAGGTTGCCATGAAGCGAGTTTCATGCCAATATTGGCAATGGATTTTGATTTCGGTAAGTGTTGTCCATGCAATCAAATTTGATGTTCATGAGCAAGAGTGTTGGATGCATGAAACAGAGTTGGACAAAGAAGTTGTGCAAATGCTTGTTGAAGTAGAAAAGGATGTTAGTCCTGGGCCTTCACGACACATGGGAGTGGACATAGTTGTAAGTTTTCTATGGGATCACCAATTCCGGCAAAGAATTTCTAACACCTTGGCCCATCTGTTGTTTTGAGGGAAAGCTTAGGATATTCAAGATGTTTTAATACTTGATCATCTTCTTTTAATACACATCTTTGTATATTTTTCCACACATCCTTGTACAACTTCATTTTGAGAATTTTAGAGACATCCTTAACATCAATCACTTTAATTGATAGTCATAGTCTAAATAATAGATTTCAATTGATACTTATGAATTACAAAAAGTAATATTTTGCTATACACCAAGGTCAAACATATTGATTGAAGTCAAATCTTCTCTTATTGTTTTATATGGTATTAGATGAGCAATAAAATGGGTGCATTTCTAAAACATCTTAAACAACTATGTTGTTATTTTACTTGCAAATAATTATTTGAAAATCAATACAAGTAACAAACTAATCAATTTTTAATATTAAATCTTTTAGATAGTCACTTCGAGATTGAAATTTTAAAAACAACATTTGTGTTACGCAATAGAATGAATGTCTTCTGGAGCATTTTGTTATATTGCCACTTCAATAGAAAAAAAGTTAAAAATCAATACAAGTGACAAAACTTTGATGTTATGCAAATGAATGAGAGCCTTCATGAGCATTTTTGGATTTGTAGATTCAAGCTCCTAGAGGCCAATATATACACACAGAGAAGGTGAAACTTGAGGCAATTCGTGATGAAAAGGTGACTTGTGCTAACTTTGTGACAACAAAGTATGAAGCATCAATTAATTTTATAGCTGTAGAAAAGGGGCGGTATAATATTTGCTTCCACAATCGGGGGAATGTGGTTGAGATTGTAAAGCTTGATATTTACCATGCAAACAATGATCATGAAGAACTTGTCAAGGATGGTGGGTATCCTCTTCTAATGAAGCTATTGCCAAGCGCTTGTACTCCCAAATAGAAGTACATAATCTTTAGGTCTTCTTTTTCCCATATAATCTTTGGTACAATCTTTAGTATAACTCTTGGTCATTGATCATTTTAAAAACCCTATTCAATAGTTTTAGAATAAAATTATTCCTACAACCACATTTTTCATTTTTTATTTATCATCAAAATTTTGTTCTTTGAAATGATGGGTCCCAATAATCTACTCTTACTTTTAATATGTCTCATTTTCACTAAATACAAATGCTTCCTACATATTCAAACCATCTTTTATTATTTTTTAAAGACAATAAATAAGCTTTATGCATATTCAAACCTACCTTGGCAAAAATTCTCATGTAGGGTTGGCTCATGTGATGGTTTATGAAGTGCAGTGCACATTCAATCACTTATGAATCAAATGGCAAGCCTTACAAATGCACTTGTGGATGTGAAGTTTGAACAAGATTGGCTTGCATCACACACGGACAAACATGCTTCTAGTAGGTTTCTTTAACCTTGGCTTGTCTCTTTAACCTTGATTGTGTTTTTATTATTTTCTATTAATTGATATGTTTATAAAGAAAAAAAATTTAGCCCTTGAAAACTGTTGGACATTCTAACTTTTATGGTATACCTTATTGTTGTAGTTCTAAGTGACTTGAGCAAGCGAGTGGTGTACAAGGCGATGTTGGAAGCGTTTGCCTTCATCACTTGTAGTGCGCTCAAAGTTATTGTTTTACATCAACTCCTTCAAAAACATTTGTTAGGTATAATTACCATTTGTTTGTGAAAGTTCAAAGATTCAGTCCTCGTATTAGTTGTCCTTAAAATCACATAGGGTTAAGCCCTTCCATTGAGTGTTTGCCTCAATGTAATGCAATTGTGCACAATGATCTAAACTTGAGTCTTCTTAGATGTCTTGTGTTTGTGGAGCTACATGATAGATTGGTTTATCTTATATAAAGAACTTTGAAATTGTAGCACTTGGGATGCTCTATTGTTGTATTTTGTCATTCTTGAGAGCAAAGTTATGCTTGTTAACCATGTTAACTCAAAATGCACAAGAAAAAATTCTGAATTTCAACACTAACATTGTACTATAGTAAAATCCATTGCAACAATGTCCCCATCTAAATTGTATTCTTGTAACACTAATAGAAACCAAATAGTTTAATCCCATATTTCACTAACATTGTCTATATTCAAGAAAGAAATTTCATAATTTGCTGAGCAACAATGCCAAAGAAAGGCAGTCATACCTCTAAAAATCATAGTAGAACAAGGTTTCAAACTTTATTTGATGTAGTATGTGATGTACCAAGAATTGCTTAGATAATTGCATCTACTTGTGACATGTTTTTAAAATAGATCCCTACAAACACTTACTTTAAATGTACAATTTGAATTCATGAGAGTCTAGGGTCAATTTTGGATGCACCTATTTTCAAAACTTTAAAAATTCTTAGTTTATTCATATGATGTCTCCAAAATACATTCTATATGAATCTAAAAAACCCTTTCCACTACCAACAAGATCCAACATAAACTTTCAGAGTTGAATCATAGAAATCATATTCACTTATGACAATTTAATTTCTATGTTACCTTATGAGTTTTGTGCCTTGTAATGAAGATGCACTCATTGTTATCTTGTGAAGATTTGCAAAACATGACAATTTCTCAATTTGTTGGGAGGTGTCAGTGTTGATTCAATTGTTTGCTGATGACAGGCAAAAAAAATTAGTACTTTAGCATGTTTAATAAGGTAGGTACACCCAAAACCACCACTTTTTGCTATTGAACCTATTTTCTATTATTAGATTGGTCAAATTTTCATATGTTCTTGTTGGCAAGTGAAAGGAGGTTCCAATGCACCAAAGAACATGGCATTTGAATACTGTATGCAAAAGTTATTAAGGAATAAAGTTTGATTCTGAAAGCATTTCTTCCACATAGGTACAAAACTGATTTTGGAGATGTACATACAATATAGATGGCGGTTTAAGGTCAGTGGCACATTTGGATGCACCTACCTTAATAAGATTCAGTTGCTAGTGAAAGAGATGGAATGCAAAAAATTTGGATTCAAAGTTGAAGCTCAAGCAAACAAAACAATCAAATTTGTACTTATAAAAATGAGATAATTGAAATAATTAGTGGGTGATCGATTGGTTAGGGTACCATTGGAAAGTCACAGAGGCTTTAATTTCTCAAATATTTTCTGAACACTGAATCACAACATTGAAAAATTACACCAAATTTACCAAGTCTTAGGAATTGTAGTCTCCTTCATACTAATATCAGTACTTAGAATTTTAAAATGCTATAAATCAATCTCATTGCCTTTAAATCCGTGATTGTAATCCCAGATACACTCAAGCCTCTTTCATTGACATTCAACCCTTTTAAATCCCAAAGTAGTCAAAAGTGGTCTTTCTAAGTAAGTAATTTTGAATAACTTGAAATTGGTTTAGGTTTAGAGTTTTGTGCAAATTACTCAAATGTTTAAAACTTGCATTGTCTGTGTCAAATTGTACAAAATCCTTGCATTCCACATTGATACTACTCAAGTATGCTACAATATATGTTTGTGTATATATGACAAATAAAATATTATACATATAATTTGTGTAGTGGAAGTTGTACAAATTTAGAGATCATAAACATGATCTTTAACTAAGAGGATTGAACTTTGAATCATGTAATTAATGAGCAAATCAATACTAGAGGTGTGTCAAAGCCTACACTCTCAAACTTATGAGGATATATTTAACTTTGGATAGTGGTGCAAATACAACAGCACCAAAAAATTTAAAAAATATTAAAAAAATATAGAGTGATTGCAAGAAACACTTGTCTTTTTCTTGTCTCCTTGGCCTCAAAAATGTGTTTTTTTGCTCATAATTTTTGCATAATATGTCAATTTAATTTTAAATTTGAAGGTACATGAAGTAGTTTTAGACATTGATTAATTTTTTGCAATTTTAAAATTTTTTTTTTCTATTTTTATTTAACCCCCATTGAATGTCTACCTTGGCCATTTGGGAGGATTTCAATACTATTTTGATCCAAAAGTGCAAATTTGAAGCATAAAATTGGTATACAAGGACTTCTACTATAGTTCTACAAGCCTATAAAGAGAATTTTTAATTAGTAAATTGTCCATGTTCTACATGAGCTCAAAGTGCACTATCTTTGCACAAGTGTAGAGTACCCAATTTAATTTTTCCAAAGATGAATCAAAATGGTTGAGAAGGATCATCTTCAAGTTAGGAAAAAATGAATCATTTATTGAATTCATTGAATTTGTTTTACTAATATCTAGAAATCAAAATCAAATTGTCCATTTTGTTGGTATTTTCCTTCATTCTTCTTTTGTTCTTAACTTTTTAGAGCTAAAATTTTCCAATGTCTATATTTTATTTCATTTTAAATTTTTTATTGCATTCCAATACTTATTATAGATTCTTTCCTAATGTATAAACCTCATTTGTAAGTGCCTAGGGTCAATTTTGGATGTTCTTTTTTCAACACTTTGAGGAATTCATAATTTGTTCATATGGTGTTCAAAAATGCATATTATATGATTCTATAAGAATCTTGAAACTTCTTTCAACATTTACAATTAAATACAACACTTAAAATAATTTAATGAGATGAACCATATGTAAATGCTATTCAAACTATTTGAGGAGCAAACACAAATAAATTTAGTTATATTCCTTAGGCTTTTACCCTTGAAATAGCTTTAGAATGGTTCACTTTTTGTGGTCCAACTATCCTCATGTTTAAATGACCATAAAAATTGATGTGGTTGTTGGCAACCGCAAAAAGAGTACAAGCCAATTGATTTTGTAATTTTTCAACTTTCTAATAATATTTTACAAATTTTCAAAAGTTAAGAACATTAGATATCCCACAATTCACTTTGAATGGACACCTTGAAGTACAAAGTGTCTCACCTCTCATTGATTCCTTTTGAAAAGTTGAGGTGGTTTTGAATTATAGAAGTATTCATTCTATTCAAGTTCCTTTTTAAGGTATTGGAAGGTAACACCAGTGAATTCACCTTCAACTTTAATTCCCTGAAATAGCAACAAAACTTGGAGCGAGTGAAAAAAAGTCACAAATGACAAAATGTGGGCCGACTTGGCTACTAACTTTAGATATTTTCAGCCACCATGAGTGAGTGAGAAGCGACACAGGTCCGAATATCCGGAATGGAAAACGACGGGGTTCGCTCCAATGCTCCCGTGACTTGAACTTTCTTTGCTGTTTGTTTCAAAACGATTAATCTGAAAATGAGTAAGGTGCTACCTCGTGATCATCACAACTGGTGTGCAACAATCAATCAAAGAAGTTTGCTTTCCGACACATGAGACGCAATGGCAAGGCAAGAAGATCCTTGGAAGTAATGTATTCTGTAAGCCATCGCTGGAGCCACGTGCATGTGGAAGTCGTGCCAGTCGAGAGTCCGAGGCTTTGATGAACAACCCCCAATTCCTGGCGAGCCACGGAACCCAAAAAACCCCTCCTTATCCTCTTTAGCCATATCCATACCGACAGTGTGAATTTCAGTAGAAATTGTGATATGTGTTAGCTTTGGTGCCTGACCCCCATGCAGGACCAGGCGGATTGGAATCAGGGGTATGCCAACGAGAGGCCGCAGCTAGCTACAAGTACATAATTACCAAGCTCCCACTCCCATCGATCACTCTTCATTTTCATGAAATTCGTTGGCGATGGAAATCAATAAATGCACATCGATTATATCATGTTCTGGTCTTCAAAACTTTGCAGCAAAAAAGCAAGTGCGTTCATTAGTAGTAGGTAAAGAGAACCCAACCGTGTTCGCCTCAAAAACATTTCCAACTAGCTTATTGATGGTTGCAGATCTAGTTACAGTGTGAGTCAGAGCTCGACACAAGCAAGCAACTTTGCAAATTAAGTCCCCTTCAGCAACGTAGATCCGACCCGGGGTCGACCTGGAGCGTCCCGCAGAACCCCACGTAAGCATTGACTCGATTCTCCACACGTTGGTCGAATCCATGTCCGCACTCCAGTCCGCCATTGATAATCCGAATGGTACTCGCAAAACTGGACCGCAGAATGGCATCATGGCATCCACTCGTCATCCAGAACCATAACGCCGTCTTGAACGCCGTCCCTCCATTCTGCGCCACTTGATCAGGATCCGCAAGCAGATTCAAGCCCAACGCATCCCCACACGCCCCGTAGTTGTAGTTCCATGAGAGCTGAATGGGCCCACGGCCGTGGTAACTCTTTCCTGGTGCACAGGGGTACTGCGTACTTGCTTGGCAGTAATTATGTGGTGGGTCGATCTCGTTGATGAACTGCAACCCGCCGGACTCTTGCTGCACATTCCCGAAGAAGGCTGCGATCTCCCGTTTTTGGTCGTCGGTACTGCCGGAGGTTCCGAACGCGGAGTAAGCTGAAGTGGCGTCAGAGAACGCTTGGAACGTGTAGAAGCTGTTGCGGTTGGGGAACCAGTTGTTGAAGTCGGACTCGGTGAAGAAGCTCGACCAGCCGGCGGCTCCAGGTGGGGTGCCGGTACAAGGGCCGTTCTTACAACCCGATCCGCAGAAATCATCAGTCGTGCCGCAGAAGCCAAACTGGCTACAGCAATCGGTAATGACGGGGCATGGCGAGGAGGCTGAACACGATCCTTCGGGGGTGCTGCCGCCACAAGGGCCGTTCACACAACCCGTTCCGCAGTAATCATTAGTCGTGCCGCAGAAGCCAAACTGGCTACAGCAATCGGTAATGGCGGGGCATGGCGAGGAGGCTGAACACGACCCTTGAGCTGCAACTTCTGCTGCTGTAAGAAGGGCTACAACAACAAGCAGCAGCGAGAGACTCGCTTGCGTTGGGCGAGACATCGCCACAGAGCAGGGAACGGGAAACCCTAAACCCTAAACCCTAAAACCCTGGAACCTGGAGCCTGGGCGTGCAATCGAATGCGAGATTCTAACGCTGGAGTCGGTTAGAATTGCATCAGGTGGTAACTGTGGGCTGTGAAGAGAAGTTGGGGTGAAGGGGGTTTATATGGGGAGGGATACAGACAATGCTGGAATACAGACAATGTATCAGCAGTGTCTGATTTCGTTGAGATCAGGTGTGAGCGATTCGGCCTCGATGGCATCTGAATTCGTTTGCAGAACCGGCAGGGCCTCACAGAATGCGTCCAAGGAGCCAATTATGCACAGGAACGCTGCTCCAGATCCAATGCTGAGGAACTTGCTCTTAACACCAGTGAACGCGCCCTCCAGGGCGCATTCTGCCCTGCTAGCGGGCCAGGGCTCGCCCTCCCAGGCTCCGCTTGTAGGGCAGAATGCGCTCTGTAGGGCGTGTTCTCTAGTAACTTGCGTGGAAGGGGTGGAACGTGCGAGTCTCAGGCTGAGACGCGGGCTGGTCATGTAAGTACGTCGGACCGAAGGTGACGTGAACCTGATGGTGACGGTAATTGGAAACGTGAGGTTGACAAGTCTGCATACAGAATGGGACTTACGAGTGCACGCTGCACGTGGAATCTTGTCAAATCTTGTCGTGCCAGGGCCTCACTCACAGGCTTTGTGGCGGTATGAAAGCAAAATGGATTGATTAAGAGGACTGATTTGGTAACTGAAGAGCCAAAACATTGCTACCATATAAACCGTAATTGGCAAGGTTCTCTAGAGCCATTGTCAGTGGAATTGGTATGATTCTACAGTTGGGAGCTGGGATCCCCTTAACCCTCTTCCTTTATTTGACTGCAACGGCTTGGAAGACAATTTTATCAAAGGTCCAATAGTCTGAATGTGAGGTACGGGTTTTGGAATCAATAATAGAGTGAGAAGTGTGAGAGATATCCGAACGGTCTAAGTGTGGACTTCTTGCACTTCCTACTTTTACAGAATGACGTACAGTAGCTCGAGTTTCCCAGCCCAGTGAGTGCTTGGGAAAAACGGCGGCCAGTTCACAGATAACCGGTGGAAATTGGAAAAAAAAACGGGTTGCAAATGAAAACATCATAAACAAAACGGTGAAATTATTTATAAAAGTACTATTTTGAGTTTAAAATAGAGAAAATAACCGGACTTGATAATTGGTAAACCGGTTCAATATGCGAATCGAAGGAAACTGAGAGAGCTGGTACGTACAACTCCTAAAATATTTCGATCACTGTTCCAGTCCTAATCCGTGAACCCTGCCTCGTGAGTCGATTCACTCGGTTGTGCACTGGAAGCAGTGAGACGATCGCTGGTAGAGTCAGTGGATTGCGCCTTGAAGCCCGTGAGGATAACTGCGCTCACGCATTGCCATGCTGGAATTAAACCAGGTTGGACCACCTTATTGAACTTTGCTTGGATTCGAAGCACGAAGAGAATAAGAAGACGAAGTGCAGTCGAAGAAGTGTGCTGGAAGAGAGTGACGTAGTAAGCTCAACCAGTCAACCCTGCAATCGCCAATCTGACAAATTAACATCTTAATGTATTGTATTTAGGACACACTGTCAAAAAATCTGTCACATTTCTGTCTTTGAGAATCATCATGCAATCATATCATCCAACATTTACAATATTAAACCTAGAGCATGACAAGCATTCCTTTGATTCATTATGCACACGTTTCGATGTCTCTTCCAAACAAAAATATGCAACAGGAGAGTTGCTGCAGACTTTTGCAACAATTGTACTATTAGTAGTTCTTTAAGTGAATAAACAATTTGAAAAATGAATAGTTGCTTGTTGCTCGAGACTAAAGGTTTAACTATGACTAAAGTAATAGGTCCTTAAAGTGACTAGGCTCTTTAAATTGCCTCTATAGAAGCTAAAGGGCTTTGTGTGGTTAATGCAGAAGTGAGCAAAAGATTAGTATTTGTTTCTACATGGTATCTAGATAGAATAGGAAGCTTTAAAATTTTGCAGACAAAAAGAGAAAGGGCAATGTAGAACATAAGAACAATTATTGACAAATGAATAGATATAAATGTTTCATTTTCAATTAGTAGAAATGTGGTAATGAATATTCTATTTTCAATGTTTCATTTTTAGTTAGTGAAGGACACTTTTTGAAACAATGTTGCATGCCACTTAAATACAAAAAGATCTCTTTGGGAATACACTATAGACATGCTCATTTAGTAAATTATGCCATGTGATTACTACACCACTTATGAACTAAAATAGTGGCCTACAAGCTTTCAGTTTCAAGAATTATAACTAAATGTCTAGCATTCCAAAACTTATGAAACTTCTTGCATTCACTATAGAATTCATTCTTCTTTCACTTAAACTTCATCCATTTCACCAACTAAATCCAATTTTGATTCACCTAGTAATGGGGTGCTTTTTAGATATATTATTGTTGCTAGAAGTCATCTTTGGCAAAACATAATTAAATTTTTTGGAGTTAAGAGGTTTTGGAAATTAATAAGTCACTTTGCTAAATTCAAGGAAAATTAAATACAAAAAAAGTCAAAATATTGGAAAAGATACATGTACAATTTGATCCCAAGACATTTATATTGAATAACAAGGAATCCAAAATCATTCTTCTAACTTTATAATAAAATAGGGATACTATGAAAACTAATGAGTTCATTTAATCTCTTGGCACTTCAACATCTAAAATTTAGACGACGAACAAAGAAGTTCCAAGGGCTTATTTGACTACACAATTTCTCATTCATTCAAACTAATGCTTGACATTTTAAAACCCACACTTTATATAAGATGAATTTAATGATATTGAGGTACGCATTATCCCCTTAGGCATTTTGAAAGTCAAAACTTGAATTTTCATATTGTTCTTGATTTTAAATGTTTTTTAGCTTAAATAAAAAATGTAGCTCCAATAATCTACTTTTCACTCCATTTGAGTTTTTTTCAAAATTATTAAAATTGTAATTTTTGTGACACTTTCAAGATAGCTTCTTGAAAGCTGAAAATAGGCATCACTTGTAAATTTTTTCTATTGAATTTCTCTTAGTATAATCTCAAGGAGCAAATAAATTATACTATGATGTTTGTCACTATAATTCACATTATTCTTATAAATTTTATACTATTTAAACCATTTTTGTATTTACTGTGAGTTTTATATAAAAATTTCTTTTTAAATTCACATAAAATTCAATTTGATGTTTTTAATTATGAAAATAAAAAGATTAAGCTTCAAACATATGTATCTACGTGTAAAAAATATCAAAATTTTAAAATCTATGTTTTAGTGTAGCAATTCAATGAAGTTTAACCAAGCTTGGACATGAAACATCCATTAAGGATTAAAGTTATGACTCTCACTTTCCTATGCAATGAAGAAAATGGTTCAACTTCCTAGCTGGATTATTTGAAAAGATCAAGAAAAAATATATAGTAATTATCAAAGGTAACCCTTTCAATTTTAAACAATAATAATAACTCAATAATAATTTTTGAAACACATGAACAATTTCCATTGATACGGGAGAAAAATATACAGAATGAGAGGAACAAGTCCCTAGCAAAAATATTTATATTTTTAAAATCTAAAAAGCAAACAACTTAAACCAACAACAAACAAGAAAACTAGGGCTAGTTGCCAACAACCAAGAGTATGCCAAACACCAAGCCACCAAGCAAACTAGCAAAATGCCAAAGAGCAAGGTAATCAAAATGAGGTTTACAACCCTAAGACCCCTGAGATAGTCGCCACTTTAGTTGAAAGCACCCATCTTGGGGGAGCCAATTTCCAACTCATCATAAGGTAGGTTCTCTCACTGAAAAAGTTTGATTGGAGCGATACATTATCAAATCTCCGGAGAAAGGTGCCTTCTTGGTTAGGATATAACTTGCAATTTTTCAAATTTTAAATAATTATTAATTGCCAAAACTGTGGTGAATGTGACCGACCTCAGGCTACGGTCACTTAAAGTAGTATGTCCTTAAAGCAACCATTTACCAGTTGGTTCCCCTTTTTTTTGAAGGTTTTCATGAATAGAAATATTTTTGGATCATTTTTCAAAGGAAGAAATATGAATGCGGAATGTCACACAAGTGGTTTCAAATTTTTTGAATCATTTTTTGAATTACTTATGAATTAAATTTTTTTTGTTGTAGGCACCTATTTGTGACCCTAGGTCTTCCAAAATCCAACCACTTGCAACTTCTAAAATGATTTCAGTAAATGAAGAACAATAATTGACTCTTGCAATAGAGACCATTTACCAACTGGTTCTCCTTTTTGAAGGTTTTCATGAATAGAAATATTTTTGGATCATATTTTAGAGAAAAAAAAATGGATGCAGAATGTCACACAAGTGATTTCATATTTTTTGAATCATTTTTTGAATTAATTATGAATTAAATTTTTTTTTTATTGTAGGCACCTATTTGTGACCCTAGGTCTTCCAAAATCCGACCACTTGCAACTTCTAAAATGATTTCAGTAAATGAAGAACAACAATTAACTCTTGCAATAAATAACACTTTTCTCTTGATTCTCTCAATGGCATGAGAGGTCCATTTAAGGACCACCTACTATCCATTTCAGCCTTAAATATAGGGGCGATTTGAAGAGGCCGCTCGCTTTTAGAGCAGACTTCCTTAGTTTATGTTTGACTGGGAATTCTAAATTGTCGCTACAGCACAGTTTCTGTGCGGTACAGTATCAATGCAGAAATCAGGATTGATCAGAATAATCAGTATCACTAACTTAATACAGTATTGCCTTGTTGACGGATAATTATCATTGTATGAAGAATCGGATCATGCATTATTGGAACCTCACTACATAAGGTAAACCAGCCCATTGTGGTCAGAATGAGGTGTTTGGTATCATCTTGTTGCTGAAATTTTTCAAATTTTTTCCCACATTAGTACAAGTGTGAGAAACAGCAAGTGCAATTGAAATGATATTTTTTTGACAAAGTATGAATTTGCTAAGAATTTCTGAAGCATTGAGTCCAAAAGAGTATGTAGACTACCTTAACCCCTCACCGCCCAAGGCCTAACCATGTCCAAAAACAACCTTGCTTTTCGATTGTTATAAGTCTAAATGTGAGTAAGTTATGAAAATCTCAACCATACAATCTTGTAGTGTGCATGTTGTAGATGGTGTAAAGTAAATTTGGGGTCATTTGACTGTATAGATTGAAAGATTATAATGTTTTAGTGTTGACAAAAGATGCTGAAATTTTCCTAAAAACACATTTGGAGGTGAAATTCGATTTCTAAACCTACTCAAATGAAAAACTTTAAATTACAAAGTGTTTTAAAATCAAAAAACAAACACTTTGGTGGGAAAAAAAAATCATTCAATTGACTCATTGCGTTTGCAAAATTGTTTTGAAATGTCAAAAAACAGTGAAAAAAGTAACAAAAAAAACACATCTATGGCTGAACCGACCTCTACTAAAATGCTTCTCATTCAATCATAACTTCTTGGATTGATATGAAATTTTTACCACAAGAACTAGACTAGTATGCACAACTTTTCCAACAAAAATTATTGAAAACAAACCCTGTCTGAAGAAGTTATAAGCTGCCGAAGTTCACTGTAGTGCAGAAATGTTTGGATTTTGAACTTCGAATTGCTCTCAAGGATTCAAAACAACTTGGATTGACATGAAAATTTTATCACAATAAGTAGACTTTATGGGGAACAAAACCCAACAAATTTTATTGAAAACTAACATTTGATGAAAAAGATACAAGCTCCCGAAGTTGCAGCCATCTCATTACAGTGTGGTGAACTCAAATTGAACCTGCGAACTTTGAATGGCTTTCAAAAACTCATTTACATCTTGGATAGATCTGAAAATTTTACCACAAAAAACAGACTATTATGTACAACTTTCCCAACAAGTTTTATTGAATTTAGACATTGGATGCAAAAGTTACAGCACTTTGAAGTTGTCTGCTAGACTGTGAGGGCACTTTTGGTCCCCTTGGGCGGTGAGGGGTTAGGATCAACAAAATCTGAATCTGTAATGCTCATCTCACTGCCTAATGCAGTCAAAATATTTTCTATTACAAAAGGCCAAAAAAGTCAATTTTTACAATGGACTTCACAGTGAAAACTCAGAAGTTCCTAATGAGGTCAGTGTTCACTCTATTGCTGTCATGTAAGACATGCATTGTTGCCCACATCCCACATCCTGAAAAAAACCCACAATGGGTCATTTGACCACAATAGGCTGTCTTACCTTAAGGTTAGAAACAGGAATGTGAAAGCTGGGCTGGAGGGGTGAAATTCTAGGAGAAAGACGGTCGAAACAGTTCCCTGAAATTTGGGGAAGCCTGGAGAACTCCTCTTGCTGGTTTGCACCTGCCCATGACGTCTGGCAAATTGACAGTGTGAAAAACAAATCATGGTTCCAGGGTGGTGTCTCCATCCTGCGCAATGATCGGTAAGCATGGAAGTAGGAGAGAGAGTTCTATGGATCCTGGTGTATTCCATACTGTAGAAGCAGCATAAAAGTGCTTTGTATATTTCGACCCTGTTGGCTCCTCCCACCCACCGATACATGTAAGGAGGCCCTAAGGCAGAGGTGAATTGCTAAGCAGGTACAACTTCGTGCGCTCTGTTAACTCCTGAATGCCCGAGGCATCAAATTTGGGTGTCAAACAATACTTTGAAGCTCAAGAAAACCTAACCAAGTTGTTATTCTTAGTCAGTTATATTTTTGAAAAATTACTATTGAAGTCTAATTTTAGCATCACAAATCCAATTTTGAAAATGATTGATTATATTTTTTTTATTCAAGATTTTGTGCAAGGGTGTCCATGGCAATCTTGACTCTCCTTAGTGTTGAGGGCTCTTTGAAATGAGCCTAAATGCATTAAATCTTGGAGGAAAATTCATTTAAAAAAATTATAGAATAGATTTTGAGAAGGCATAAATTAGTTGGCTTTATGCATGTTAGGGCCTTTATCTTCATATTTTTCTGGTGACCAACTTTTAGATTTGGCATGTAGAAAGAGGATTGAAAGAACCCAAATCACTTTTGTAGTTTTAACACCTTCATGATCAAACATTATAATCTTTCAATCCATAAGTGATACTATTATGTTTTTTTTTCCCATGTGATCTTTAACATGTCTAGTTTGAATTTGTACAGTTACAATTCAAAAAAAATTCATACAACTTATCAAAATTGACTTTTTGTTCAATTTAAAGCAAATTCATAGAAGCTCAAGTAAGGCCTTGGGCATTTAGAGGTTAAACACTATTCAATTGGCTCTCTTTACAAAATACTCTTGATTGAAGGGCACAATATCCTTGTTATTGTGCCAAGCAACAGTTACGGTGCCAAGCATTATAACATCAAATAATAATGGTGCCAAATACTATTCAGGGTACATTTGCACTTGGTGCTAAATGTGAAATAAGTGACGGGTTGAGGGAGAATAAAACTACGGTTGTTCACACTTGTGTTCTTTTCTAAATCTAAAACCTACGTGGCACAAAGTAAGAGCAATTTTTAGGAGAGACTTTGAGTTCTCTATTCCAACTATTATAGTATTTATAATGCTTTTTATGTAAGACTTGAAACTTGAGGAAACAAAGATTTGAGAGATTTGTGACCAGTTTTAGTTAGTGAGACTCGAGAGGGACAATTAGTAAAGAATGGCACCTAACAGTTGACCAAAAGTATAGACATAGAAATGAATGACATGCAAGGTCAATTCTCATACACTACAAATTTATGTTGCTGCAATGCACAATTCTTCTTCTTCAACTACTTAGCAGACTTTCAATGGAAGAGGCCAAAAAGAATTGATCAGAACTCGGATCAGACTAAAGACACAATATTAACTTTGTTGTAGGTATAGGATTGATTGAAACTGGTTAAGGTTTGAGAATTGCTATGCATTTGACAACCATTACGCCCCACCAAGTACACTTCTACTACTAAGTAGGATGAAAGGGAAGATGCACACCATCAATTCGTTGTCATTCCAAGGAACACAACCTACGCTTCATGGTGTTCAAATCAAGCACGCAATACAACTTTTAAAATTCAAAAAGCTCATTAAATTCATGAACACAATTACAAGAAGCAAGTAAAGAAAGCAATAGCATAGGTGAAAGTTGAATAGTGATTTTTAATTGTACAACAGAGACGAGTGCATGGGGGGCCAACATCCAATTACTTCAACATGTCCTTTCAAATGTGACCGTTTAGTGAGGACGAAATTAAAAACAAAAACCATATGTGAACAACAACATTTTCTATCATCAACATTCTTTGCCCATAATTTATCAGTTGGTTCAACAAAATCTTGATCCAAAAAATGAGGACTCTATTTTTATTCCTCCACTATTATTGTTTTAGCAATGGATCTTTTTTAAGGCCAAGTGTGATTGTACCATCAATCGGCTATCTACATGCTTAATGTAACGGGAGGTCTCCTACTACACATCACAATTACTACAACCAATCTATGCCCACTAGGGCCTATGGACAATGGTTGGATGGTGTAATCCATTGAGGTCACACTTTCTTCGACTTGCCTATGTTGGTGTTCAATTCTTACCTCCCAAGGAACAAGGAGGCATTGCTCTTGTGTTTTACAAAAAGTTTGGCATTCATATCTCTTTTTGTAAAGATTCTAAAGTGTTTAGGTAGAATGGTGCAATTCATTTTTGAAGTTCCTATTAATTAACCCCTAAAGGACCAAACAACATTTTTTGGCAACATAGCGATTTTGGGCAGCTCTCTATGAATGGAATTTTTATTTTTTTGAATTGAAATTTTCACACAATATGTACTCAAGAAGTAGCTTTAAGGTCCAACAGTTTTTATAACTTTTGGCTGCTTGGTTAAAAAGTTATGGTATAATATGTAATTTTCAACATTCAATAGGCAAGTCATTTCAAAAACCCTATTAGATCATTTAGAATATCATTATTCAGGTACATTTGATGAATAGTAACTCATCCTACATGACAAGAAATGAATAGTAATTTGTCCAGTATGACAACCATGGGTCCCGACAATTTACTTTTACTTTTAACATTTCAAAATTTTACAATATTTTACAAAAGCTTTCTACATATTCAAACTATTTTTTATTATTTCTTAGAGACAATAAATAAGTTTTCTATACATTCAAACTTACATTGACAAGAAATCTCGTTAAGAGTTGGCTCATGCAATGGATTATGAAGTGTTATTGTAATGTAGAATTTGTCTACTTACCAAAATCCAGGGACTATCCTACGCTCGGGTTAGATTCGTTAAAAAATAAATCAAAATAGAAATAAATAGGGCATGAAATGAAATTTTCAGAAATTATAACATGGTGTATACGAACATTGTAGAAAATATTAATGAAAATAATATGAAATCTGAAAAAAATGATGAAAAATTAAAAATTAAAAAATAATATACATACAAAGGTGATTGCTTTATAAATGTAAAAGATTTCATGGAATACATAATTGAATGGCATGGTATACAACTATACAACTATAGTGTATAGCATTGCATTCATGTTGATAAATTGGCCATCAAATCCAAAATATGAGAGTCTTCAAACAATTCCTCTAAATCTTGGTCATCCAAATCAATCTCTTTCTCACACTCATCATCTACATTTGACCCTACACCAAACAATAAGCTTGAGGTATTTGCTTCCATAGCTTGTACTTGAAAATCTCTCTCAAATGCTCTAAGTAGTCCACATTTTTGCCATCCCTTAATAATGATGGCAGTTTGCAATCCAATTGTTTTCCAAGCTTCAAACAATGAAATGCATAATTTTTCTCGCAATGTTCCAATACTCAAATCAAGCTCAATGTGATTAGTCCTACTTTCTATTTGTTCTTGGATACAAGAAGCGGACCATTGTTTGAAATGCATAGGTGAAGCCACATTTAAGGGGCCTTTGCAAAATCACATCAGCAGGTTGAAGCTTTGATGTGCAATTTGCAGGAATAAATAGAATGCTGATGAAAGGATATTGTATCTTCATCCAATCTAAAAATTGTTTTGACTTGTGAACTGACTAACAATCAATAAGCCATATCATTTTTTGCTTCTCAGGTAGCTGCAGCTTTTGCTTCACATCTTCAAAATATGGATGAAGAATGTCACGAACAAACTATTGGTAAGTGTTGAAATTTGACCAATGATTTTAGTCATTGTAAACTGAAAACTAGAACTTAAGCAAAGTTTTGCCAAATGAGTCTTTGTCAAACATCTCACTGTTTTACCTGTGAAGATAATTTGCATTGGCAATAAAGCCCCATTTGCTGCTGAAGAAACACATGCCGTGACTTGACGTTTATCCTCCATGCCAATAACTCTAATGTCCTTAGATCCTTTTCTCTCCCAAGTCCTTTCTCTGGCCATTGGTACAAGATGAATACCTAGACAACATTCACAAATTTAGCTCATGATATACAAAAAAAATTAACAGAAAGCACAAAATAGACATCACTGTAAGTAAATAATACAAGAGATGACATTTACCAATTTGATCCGTATTTACCACCAAAGCTGGTGGAATATCATAAGCTTTTACAAGATAAGCTACTCTGAGAGCCATCAATCTTCCTTGATCCTCCCAATCTAAAGGAAGTTTCCACATGCTATGGTTGCACGTCTATAGCTCCACTTCAAATGATGCTTCAAAAAATTTCGTGTCCATTCCATACTCACTGTAAATTTTCCAAGTAGCTCAGGTGCACAAGAAGATAACACTCCCAAGATTATAGGTTGTACAATTCTTGCACTTAATGATTGTCCTGCATCTCTCATGGCAATAAGCATGTCACATATCTCTTTTAATATGTCAGGCCTTGAGGAAAGAGGAGACTCATGTTGAGAGGAGGGTACAAAGCTACTATGCCTTTGAATATAGGGCAAAATTTTTGGCTTCAAAGCTCCCTCCTTAGTAAACCAACCAGTCATGGTACTTTGGGCAAGTCCATCAAACAATCCAGCACTTGATCCAGGATTCCTATACATAAAAAAATTCTCTGTGTTAAAAAAATAAGATTATGTGCAAAGTTCAGGTTTATTTTCTATACTTTTATTCTAATTCATAAGATGTACCATTCATTTAGAAATTGAATTCACTACTTACAGAGGTTTCTAGAAAATTTGCTCTCTACATCCATTTGCTGAAATTATAGTGATAAGGAAGTAGGGGCCACTAAAACATTCAACAACCACTGCAATTCAATACTTATTCCCCAACAAGCATGTTCCATGTATAAAATTAATAAGGTGCAGCATGTTTGTTGAGGGGATTTAACTTAGTGAGTCAATCTTTCCCAAGCAATGAAATTCCATTTCATCTGTTTTGAAAAAGAAAAATTAGTAAGTCAAGTATTGTGCCATGACATCACATTGTTCAAGGCAAGCTCTTCTTTAATCATTCCACTGAGTTTATTAACACATATATTGCAGCTTCTGCTAATTGCCTAACAATGATAAAAAAACCCCACCCTACCTTCAAAATGAGTTATGAACATGGTATACAGGACATCATATATTTCACTTTGTCCAGTCATGCCATGGAAGGCTGAAATGGATAAGTCAAAGATGATTCAAGGTTGAAATGGACAAGTCAGAGATGATTCAAGGTTGAAATGGACAAGTCAGATTTTAATCTGCCTTGTTTGTTTCAACAACAAAAAATTATGATCTAGAAAATTAAAACTGAACAACAATATTTTGAAACATACCTATGAGCTATCTTCAAGTAGTGTAATGCTCTCGAAATGCTTTTGTATTGCTTTACATCTGCTGCAATTAGTGGCCATTTGTCTGAGGTGAACCAATTTTCATATCATCCTCTTTTTTTCTTTTGCACTACCTGTGATACCATTGGTGACTGTGAAGACGTTGAAGGAGTGATTAGAGTCATCTGTGGCGATTCACGAGGCCTCCCAACTTGTTGAAGGCCAAAGGATGCTAAATAGTCTTCTCTAACTTATAAGGCCTCCCACGTCGTCTCTTCACACTTGCATTGTTGGTGGAGTCATTGGACACTTGTTCACTCATGTTGGGCACTGTCTTTCAAGGCCTCCCAATTCGCCTCTTTGCAACTCCATCTGTAGATGCGTGACTCTTTGATAGTTGTTGAGAAACAACAGCAGAGAGCTTTTTCAATTCTGCTTCACGTTCTTCACGACTAATTGGTCTTGTAAACCTTAGAAGAACCTGCATGCTAGCCATAGTGAAAAAATGCAAAATCTAGAACTCTAAACCTAACAAGAATGAATTTGAAGTCTACTGCAACTATCAATTTTCTTCTACACACTCCTCCTCCATATTGCTCTCTTTTTATTTTCTTGCAAAATGAAATTGGCAACAATCGCTTCTTGGATCTACATCTACATTTCTTTGTCTTCTCTCTCATAGCATCTACAAGTGACAAAGCTCCTGCTAATTTCAAGTCACAAGAACAATAATCTTCTACACAATGTACACAACTACAAATCTCAATAACTTCCATTGAGAAATAAAGAGAGAACAAACTCCATAGATGACACAATACAATGCAAATTGACTAATTTTTTTGATGAGCAACGCTGAAACCAAAGCTTCTTACTATTCGACGAAGAACGTTGAAGCTGTGTAGTGCCAAAGTCGTAGTGCCGAAGCCGAAGCCTAATTGTCGATTGTAATAAAGCCACCGAGAATATTGCAATTAAAGTTGACTAAAGCCACCTCAAAGTGTGGAAGCCCCACTTGTGGTCCCACAAAATTTAGGAAAAGTTGAACTAGTGGCAGTGTAGTGTAGTTAAGCTATAGTGCCTTGTACTACAGTCCACGAATAATTCAAAATAAAGTCATACGAAAATCTATATATTCTAAAAGTGGATAACGAAGTGGATATTTGGCCAAAAAGAAAACATTTTGTATGGGGTCTTATGAACCTGACCCCAATGTACGGTACTAGTATAAGGGGGTAAATCCTAAGGAAAGGTCAATAAGTCTAACATTTGTGTGACCAAGGTCACTTGATTTGTAATTTGGATACTTATTTGTGTATTTTGGTGATTGATTTTAAAGAAAGAAACCATGGTTGTCATATTGAACAAGTCACTATTCATTTTTTGTCTTGTAGTACGAATTACTATTCATCAAATGTACTTGAGAGTTAACTTTAGCTTTTCTAGTGGGCAATTTTATCTTTACTTTGATTTGCTTGTTTGGTTAAATAGGCACTCTAATCAACACTACCCAAAGACATAGGCTACTACACCTAAGACCATGCCATGGTCTAGTCACCGTGATCCAATTGACTTGCTACCAACCTTCAACTACACTGTTGACTTGATTAATACTATTAGCTGGGCAATTGAACTTGGTTTGTAATGACAATGGCAAATCTTAACTACTATAGATTTCGCATGAGAGATTTGACACAATTTATTCTACAAACAAAAGACTTATTTAACCAATTGTATACTAAGTTTAATTCGGCAATATTAAAAACTTACATACTTAATTGAATTATTTATAAAACTTATTTTCAATTAAGATAACTTGTTTGAACCACAAGTAGCCTAGTCAATTATTTTCACACTAATGTTTTAATTATTCTCAATTAGTAAGATGACAGGACTTCGATCAAGTTGCTGAAACTAAAGTGTTAAGTCGAATCGGTTGAACTGTAATTTGACCACTTCATGGTTTGCACCTTCCTATGGTACTTGGCCACAATTCCAACATACAACTGGTTTCCGTAATTTAGATCTCACAGATTTTTTTATAAGTAAACTTCCGCACCAGATAACCTCAGAGGCAATTAGATCACTTAGCTGTTACAAGGAGCGATGCAGCATCGATGATTTGACCACCATCGGCTCCACATGGTCACGTATTCACTTCGTGCGAATTATATAACAATTCTCACTTTCGGCAATGGAATTACACAATTAACACAACTTGACTCACAGGCAATTTGGCAAGCAGTTGAACCTCACACTTCCTCACCGCCCTTTCTCGAGTCCAATGCAATCTCAAATTATTTCAAACATAAACTCTGCGATTTTAATCTATCAATCTTCATAGTCGAATTGACCCCACATTCTGGAAGACTCAATAATGAGGAACTCCCCATTTGGCCGTTCTACATGGTCATCACTGATGCTCCTCACAATTCCAATTTGACGTAAATTACACTCACTGTAACTTACACCAAGAGTTCAATTAGCCTGCACAGAAACTTGACTGACAAGCATATGGAATAACTTTAATTCTCCACTTCCGGCTTGCCGAAATTCCACTCACTAATCTTAGACCGTAACACACAGTCAAATTGCCAATACCCACAGGCACGATCACACTCTCAGGTACATACTCATCTAGTCGGTACTCTCAAACATGCACAGGTACAATGGTTGGACAATAGCCAAGTATACAAGCACAGCTTCCACTCTGATCAACTAGACTGTAACTTAGTTACTTTGACACTTCCAGTTGACAAAATTCCACACGCAACTTCTCACCCTGTAGCACACGAACAAAGTGACAACATACTCGATCTACACTTGCAAGCAAAAGTACACAGCCAATTTGACACTATTCAGTCACAACCCCGAGCACTACTCACAGTATAGGGCTCAGTCAACTAGCCTTTTGCTTCAAGCACACACTTGTGCAAGAGACCGGCAACAATTAGACATGCAAGTACATTACAGGCGTCAAATGGTCCGCAACTCACCCAGTTGCTCCCAAACAACTTGACCAAACTTCACGTCACAGGCCGAATCCTTCAGCCAATTAGACACTCGCAACACACACAACCAGTGCAAGTAGACAATTTGCAAATTTAATGCTTGAGAATTTTACACACAAAGAGCACAAGAGTACAGTGAGTCATTCAACTTGGTATGAACTAAAGAAAAAGAAAATAAACCTTAGTTTGAACTTATAGTTCCAAAACCGTGAAGATAACTTTTTACTTAAAAGTTGCGTTGGTCAATTTGACTCTTTTCATATCTTGTTAATTTGCCTCTTCCATATCTAAGAAATCTCACCAATTCAACTCTGGAAGTGTATCTACATTTCTTTTAAGCCTCTTAATGGAAACATGACAAATTAACATCCCTATTTACACTTCTACAATCAAATTAACAAATCAAAACAAAAATTGGTATTGACAATTATGCACATTCAATCACTTATGAACGAGATGATACACCTCGTAGATACACTTGTGGATGTAGAGTTTGAACAAGATTGGTTTGCATCACATGTTTTTGGTGGGTTTATTATCTCTTTAACCTTGATTGCATTTTTTATAATTCCTATAAACCCTTGAAGGACTTGAAAGCCCTTTGCAGCCTTATAGTATATTATGAATATGGTGGTATTTGACCCAATATTTTCAATACAAAGTAAATTAAGGATCATGGTAGTACATTCATAACAACAATGTATCACAACTCATATATCAAACCACAATTGAAAAGCTATAAGGTTACATATGGGTTAATAGACATGTTTTTAAAGAAAAAAACAAAACTAGTGGAAACAATTGGACATGCTAACATTTATAGCAAGTTGTTGTAGTTTCAAGTGACTTGAGCAAGCTAGTGGTGTACGAGAGAAAGTTGGAAGCATTTGCCTTCATTGCTTGTAGTGCGGTCCAAGTTATTCTTTTCCAGTGACTCTTTCATAAACATTTGTCATATAAGATTACCGTCTGCTTGAAAAAGAACAAAAGATGTTTTGAATTTTAAGATTTTGTCCTCATATGTGTTCCCTTTAACCCCTAAGTACCCTAGGGGATCAAAAAGTGTCGTTACATAGTTTAGGAGTTTAATTCAAAGTAATGTAACTTTTGCATTCAATATTCAAATTTAATAATAGGAATACTCAATTATGAAAGTGTACTTAATATTTCCTTACAAGTTTTGTGCCCTATGATAAAGATGCACTCACTATTATCTTGTGAAGATTGCAAAACATGATGATTTCTCAATTTGTTGGGAGGTGTCAGTATTGATTCTATTATTTGCCGATGACAAACAAAAAAAAGTAGTGCTCCATCATAGTAAGAAGATCTGCAAGAGATGGAATGCCAATTTGGATTCAAAGTTGAAGCTCAAGCAAACAAAACAGTCAACTTCGTACTTGTAAAAATATGAGATAACTGAAATAATTAGTGGGTGATCAATTTGAAGAAATTCCACACAGCACTCGGTGCTTGTTCAGATGAATTCCTGGAGCTAGTCCTGCCGCTAATATATAGGAGATCGAATAAATAAGCTTCAGGCTCCACTAACTATGAAACTAATGATCACTACCTCTATATGATTGATCAGAGTAATCAAAGCCACTAAGCAAATTAAGACTAGTAAGCTAAACGTTTTTCCTAATCATGTTTCTACAGTAACTACCGGTGGATGGATGAAACAGGTTCATGTAGTCAGAGAACGGACAGGGTTTAAGAGGAAACTTATTCCAACACCCTCCTTTACTCGCAAAACCCTGTCTGCAGTCAGTGTGTGATTTTAGGTTTTCTAGGATGTTGCGAGCATTCGAGTTTCCAATGGAGGCCATTCGAGAACTTCGAGTCTTCGTCGAACGGATGTCTCTAGTAAGGGTGATTGTAGGCTCAGCAACGTTGTTGAATCACCGAAATTGATTTCGCTCCTTTGATTTGATGCTAACAGGTCATTCGTCTGCGTAGATACAGATGCTATTAGTGATGCTATGGCTATTTACCATGGCAGTATGTCGGGTCTGTGATAATATCCAGGGGTTATGCAGCTACCTGTGGATATTACTTCAACAACATGAACGTCAAGCTGTCCCCGAGATTAGATCTTCTCTGGACTCATTTGGAGATAGTGCTAGGGTTTTCGAGTTTAGTCCTGAGAGTTCAGCTGAGGAGCAGTGGAGACATTTGGAGGCATATCTAGGAGAATGGTGGGACAATCGTTTGACGAAACGAAACCCTTGAGCTCCTGGTTTCAAGCACAAAGGAACCCGGAAGGCTCTGTGGATCGATAACTTCTATACTCCCGAATGGGCACGAGCACGGTTTCAAACTTAGCAAAAAGGATTTTTCAGTACACCTGCATGTGATCGGTTTTCTGCAAACGGGCTGTAGAAGAGCGGTTTCGTGAGGAAATCAACCAGTTGTAGTCGAGTAGGCACGTACTCAACCTGTACCTCTCCTACAAGCACTGCTTTCCTTATAAAATGATGTTGTATCTCAATATGTTTGGTCCTTGCGTGCAACACGGGATTCTTGACAAGTTTAATACAAGATTGGTTGTCACTCAGAAGAGTCGTGGGTTCAGTCAGAGTAATACCTAGCTCATTGAACAATCTTCTGAAGTGTATTATGTCCTTGGCGGCATCAGTCAACACTCGATATTCTGCTTCCATGCTTGTTTGTGAAACCGTTGGTTGTCTCTTGCTGGTCCAGTGGATGATAGAATCCCCAAATTTATGTAAAATGCCTGAAGTGGATCTCCTGGAGTTGAGATCGCGACCCCAGTCCGCGTCTGCATACGTGTGGTATGGTCCTCCCGTCTCTGACTTAAACAAAGTTTCGTAATCACTGGTACCGCTGAGATATCTCAATATCTTCTTTGTGGCAAGAAAATGGACATTCTCAGGAGCTTGCATATATCTGGAGACGCATCCCACTGCATAGCTGATATCAGGTCTCGTATGTGTTAGGTAGATGAGACTTCCAACCAGAGACCTGTACAAAGTTGGATCGACCTTTCCAGTGCCCATTTCCGCTTGAAGGGTAATTTTGGGATCAGCAGGTAGCTTGGTAGGATTGCAATTCAGCATATCAAACTTCTCAAGAAGTTTCTTGACATACCCTTGCTGATGAATGAATATCCCTCCCTACTGCCGGCAAATTTCTATCCCGAGATAGTGGTTGGCAGCACCTAAATTTGTCATCTCGAACTCCTCGTGTAGCTGTAGTTTAAGATGAGTGATGAACTCAGAGTCATCGCCGGTTATGATCAAATCATCAACATATAGGAGAAGTATCGTAAGTTTACCGTCCCTGATGAGAATGTAGAGATTAGGATCACATTCACTCCTGATTAGTCCAAGACTTAACAACCACTGATTTATCCTGTCATACCATGCTTTGGGAGACTGTTTGAGACCATAAAGGGCCCGCAGGATTCTGCACACTTTCGTATCATCTCCTACGCTGGGAAATCCATCAGGGATTTCCATTAGAATGTCTTCATCTATTGTGCCGTTGAGGAATGCTGAGATAACATCCATCTGATG
Organism: Climacium dendroides; assembly: GCA_950106755.1. Classification (NCBI taxonomy): domain Eukaryota; kingdom Viridiplantae; phylum Streptophyta; class Bryopsida; order Hypnales; family Climaciaceae; genus Climacium; species Climacium dendroides. The sequence goes on along the minus strand of OX467090.1, from coordinate 14,663,147 downwards.
CAACGGCCAACCATGTTTTGCTGCTAGAGCAAAGATAAGAAGGATTGTTGACCACTTAACAACTGGTGCAAAGATTTCGTTATAATCAATACCTTCTTGTTGCTGAAATCCCCTTACAACGATTCTGGCCTTGAATTTGTTAATCATCCCTTCAACCGTTTTTTTGAGCTTGAATATCCACTTCGCCGTTATGGGTTTCCTGTTGGATGGGCAGTCGATTATTTTCCATGTCTTGCTTCGTAGGATGGCATCAATTTCCTTTTGAATAGCTTATTGCCATTCTATCTGTTGAGATGCTGTAGCGAAGTCCAGAGGCTCGTTCATCTGTTCGCAGGCAAGTGTCCAAAAATCTTCCAATCTGACAAAAGGCTGTCTTCGACGACTTGGATACCGCTTGGAAGTGGGACCGGCACTCGGGTCAAATGGTATTGGCTGAGTTCGAATTTGAGCAGTTGGTTGACGATCTTGTGAGTCAGCTAAGGTCTCTTCTACCGAGCGCTTGAGACCATCCTCGAGGGAATCAGTGCTGTCATATCCTATATTTGGGGGTTCTGCGTCTACGATGATCTCATTGACCTGGTCCTCTGTTTGATTATCATCACTGTCGCTCTGGTTATTCGGGATTGGTTCCTGAGCGACTTCGATGAGAATATCTGTAGGAGAGTCAGATTTCAGGGAACTAAGGCCTATTTTGGTTTCATCGAATACGACATCACGGTTGATGATGACCTTTTGGATATTGTGGTCGAATAGCCGATAGGCTTTAGTTTCACTATCAAGACCCAAAAAGAGACAAGTACGGGATTTACTATCGAGCTTCCTATGATGCTCTTTTGGGACGTGTACATATGCAGTACACCCAAATATTTTGAGGTTGGATATATCAGGAACAGTACCTGAATATTTCCCTTCCGGGGTTTCTCCTGAGTTTGCACGGGTCGGACTGCGGTTGATGAGATACACTGCGTGTGAGACGGCTTCTGTCCATAGGTTTGTAGGTAAGTTACAATCGTGTGAAATACTCCTTGCTCTTTCAATTATAGTCCGATTTCTTCTCTCCGAAACTCCGTTTTGCTAAGGTGTGCTGGCCTAGGTCAGTTCACGCCGGATGCCTGCCTCAACGCAAAAAGTTGTGAACTCATTTGAAAGGTATTCTCCTCCCCTATCGGAATGCAATACTTGAATGCGTTGCCTAGTTTCTAGTTCTATTTGGTTTTTGAATTGTCGAAACTTTGAGAGTGTCTCACTTTTGCATTTGAGAAAATAGACCCAATTCTTTTGCGAGAAATCATCGGTAAATACTAACGCATAGCGAGAACCACCTAAAGACATCTGCTACATTGGTCCTACCAAATCTATGTGGATGCGATATCCTGGTTTTGGCGCTTTGGTGTCTGAGTGTTTCAGGAACCTTTCACGGTGCTGGCGCCCTGCCATACAGCAGGCGCAAATTTGTCGTTCAGGATTTAGCTCTGGGAGTCCGAGAATAAGCGAGTTCCTGGAAAGAAAATGCATTCCCGGAAAATTAAGGTGATCTAAGCGGCAATGCCACAAGGTCGTGAGTTTCGCGGTGTCTGTAGTTTCAGTCGATAAGGCTTCTGATCGATGTTTGCAGGAGTACAGACCGTTTGTGGGGTCTCATCTTCTTGACGCAACTATACGCCCTTGCAAGTCTAAGATCCAGTAGTGGAGTTTAGAGAAGACAATCTTATGCCCAGAGTCAGCAATTGCATCGACAGACATCAATTTTTTTTCATACTCGGCACATACTGAACGGTTTTCAACTTTATTGCTCCAGATTCAGTGTTCACAGTGGCTGAACTAGCCCCTACTACTGCGTGCGATTCACCACCCCCAGTTTTGATCTCGTTGATCTCTACACCGGAAGTGTTTGGTGGATGATCTAATTTCTGGTAATCTGCAGCTATATGGCCTGTGGCCCCACTATCGAGATACCAAGGGCCATGCCCCCAGTAGTAGTTTGGATAGTCTAGATCATAACCCCAATCAAGTTGAGTATCGAACATCTCCGCGGAGTTGGCAAATTCGGTAGTTCTTCCAAACTTAGGGTTCGAATGAACGTACGGAGTTTTCGGCAGTCGGCAGTCTCGAGCAAAGTGCCCTGGCTTCTGGTAGTTATAGCAAATCGGCGGTGGTCGTGGTACTCCGAATGGACCTTGCCCCAGAAATGAGTGGCCTCGCGGTGGCCAAGGTCCGCCATGTCCCCTCATTGACAATTGGCGCTGGAAGCTGGCCGCCAGCGCTTCTCCATCACCGAAGACTTGGCTGCGATGTCTGCGCCGATGGGACTCATACAGAAGGCTTGCGCTCAACTTCTCGAAAGTCATGCCTGAGTCAAGATGGGTGAGAGTTTGGATGATGCTCTCGAAGGATTGTGGCAATCCGTTTAGGACCATCTGATTGATGTGTCAATCGGTGAGTCTCTCCCCCATGCTCTGCAGTCGGTTCTTCAGCTCCCTTGCCTTCTTCACATAGTCTTCGATGGATTCTCCTTCGTTCAAACACGGTGATTGGAGTTGCCCCATAATTGTCAACACCTGAGATTGATCGCCTAAGTTAAAGTGCTCCTTAAGAACCTTCCACGCAGTTGCTGGGTCGGTATGCTCTGCCACTAGATCAACAAGGTCATTAGAGACAGACAGTAAGATAAGACGACATGCCAAAATTTTCTTCTTTGCTAATCTAGCCTCAGTCAGTGCCTCTCCGTCAATAGTTGCGGGAAATGTGGTGGGGTTTTGCTCTGTTTCAGTGATTGTCTATTGACCTTCACCTCTCAGAATAGCACGCATCTTCAGTGCCCAGACATAGTAGTTAGAGGAACCCTTTAGCTTGTCACTCTCTCTCATATTTACGCTCGAGTTTTCTGCCATCTTTGCTACATTTCAATGCTCTACTGTTAACAAAACAACAGACTCTGTCTCTCTCGCTCTCTCCTGATGCTTCCCAGGAGCAATGCTCCGACTGGGTATCCTTATCTCTCAACTAAGCTAGTAAATCGCTCTGATACCATGAAAAAATTCCACACAGCACTCGGTGCTTGTTCAGATGAATTCCTGGAGCTAGTCCTGTCACTAATATACAGGAGATCGAATAAATGAGCTTCAGGCTCCACTAACTATGAAACTAATGATCACTACCTCTACATGATTGATCAGAGTAATCAAAGCCACTAAGCAAATTAAGACCAGTAAGCTAAACATTTTTCCTAATCATGTTTCTACAGTAACTACCGGTGGATGGATGAAACAGGTTCCTGTAGTCATAGAACGGACAGGGTTTAAGAGGAAACTTATTCCAACACAATTGTTTAGGGTACCATTGGAAAGTCACAAAGGCTTTAATTTCTCAAATATTTTCTAAATAGTAATTCACAACATTGAATCAACCCTCTTTTATTGACATTAACCTTTTAAATCTCAAAGGAATCAAAAATGGTCTCATTTATATATATATATATATATATATATATATATATATATATATATATATATATATATATATATATATATATATATAGGTAGGTATGTGAGAGAGACAAAAGTAGAATATTGTAGATACAATTTATAAAATGGAATATTGGAGATTATAGAAATTTGGAGATCATGGATACGATCTTTAACTAATAGGATTGAATTCTGGATCTGGTAATAAGTAAGAAAATCAATGCTAGAGGTGTGTCAAAGCCTATACTCTCAAATATACATGAATCTTGATGTAGATTATTTTTTCAAATTTTAAAGTTTAAAAGACAATTAAGAAACAATTGTAACATATGTATTGTCAATTTGAAATGTGTTGTCAATAAGGTAAGAAGTCTAGTTTCACATCTAGTTTGCAATACCAAATATGCTTTGCCATACACAATATTTATTGTAAAATGTACCATTAGAAGTAAGCCAGATTTTATATTCCTAGAGTTAATTTTGAGTGCTTGTTTTTCAACACTTTGATGAATATATAATTTGCTTACATGGTTTCTAAAAATGCATATTATGATTCAATCTATAATAATTAGGAAATTTGTTCTTTTGATTGCTACAACAATATCCAACAACTAAGATAATTTAATTGGGGAAACCATGTTCAAATGTTGTTTGGACTATTTGAGGTGTAGTCACCTATTGAATTAGCTTAGATACATTGCTCAAACTTTTGCCCCAAACAAATTCAAAGTTGGCCCAAGAATGGTAATTTCCATGCACTTTTTGAATTAGAAGGTTTCCCTAAACTAGAAGAGCTCTATGAGATTCATTCTGTTTGTTGCAAACAACCTAGTGCTAATGAATCGAGCAAGGAAATCACACTAAGGTGAAGTATGAGGTGTAACTAAAGGATTTTGTATGGCAATCTTTGAAATTATGCACTACAAATTGTAAATCAACAATGCATAGATATGTTTGTGCTAAACAACACTTTTTTTACTTCCACTATTATAGTGATTAATTGACCATAGAAATTTAATGAGATTATTAGCAACCTCAAGAGAAGTGCAACCCAAGTGGTTTTGTAATTTTGTAACACTTTAGTAATAATTTTCAAATTTTCAAAGTTAAAAACATAGGGTGCCCTGTACATAACATTATAGCCTTTAACACCTAGCCTTAACAGCACAAAATGTATTACCTCTCATGAGTTGCTTAAAAAAACTCCTCGCCCCTCTCATTGATTGCTTTTGAAAAGCTACGATGACTTTGAGTAATGGAAATATTCTTCCCTAGTCCTTCCTCAGAGTGTTCGGAGAGTGGGAGGTGTTCGACTCCGGAACTCCCAGCTTGACCTGAACTTTGTGTTGATCTTCAAGGTGTCAAGACGATTAATCTGGACGTGAGTAAGGTGCCAGCTTGTGACTTCCATCACAGCTGGTGTGCAACAATCAATTAAAGAAGTTTGCTTTCCGATACATGAGACGCAATGGCAAGCAAGAAGATCCTTGGGACTGTAATATATTCTGTACACAAGCCATCGCTGGAGTCACGCGCGTGCATATGGAAGTCGTGCCAGTCGAGCCCGAGGCTTTGATGAACAACCCCCAATTCCTGACATGGTTTGGCGAGCCACGGAACCGAAAAAAACCCTCCTTATCCTCTTTAGCCATATCCATACCGACAGTGTGAATTTCAGTAGAAACTGTTACATGTGATGGCTACGGTGACTCACTCTTCAAATTCATAAAACTCTTCGGGAATGGAAATCAAATCATGCACATCGATCAAAGCCTGTTCAGGGCTACTTCTTTTTTTAGAACTTTTTCAGGAAGTGCCAGGATAGCGATCCTGGAAAAAAAAAAAAAAAAAAAAAGACAACTTTGATTTGGCAAAAAAGTAGAGATTTATTTTGGATTGATTTGGGGCAGTCTGGCCCATGGTGCCAAAAACAACCAGAGCAGGATTCCTGTTCTAATCCGTTTCACAACTTTGCAGCAAACCTGCAAGTGAGTTCACTAGTAGTCGGGAAAGGGAACCCAACCGTGTTTGCCTCAAAAACATTTCCAACTAGATTAGCTTATTGATGGTGACAGATCTAGTTACAGTATGAGTCAGAGCACGACACAAGCAAGCAACTTTGCAATTCCATGTGGGCGCAAATTAAGTCCCCTTCAGCACCGAAGGTCCGTCCCGGGGTCGACCTGGAGCGTCCCGCAGAACTTTACGTAGGCGTTGACTCGATTCTCCACGCGTTGGTCGAATCCATGTCCGCACTCAATGCTATTGATAATCCGATTGGTACTCGCAAAACTGGGCTGCAGAATGGCTTCATGGCATCCACTCGTCATCCAGAACCATAACGCCGTCTTGAACGCCGTCCCTCCATTCTGCGCCACTTGATCAGGATTCGCAAGCAGATTCAAGCCCAACGCATCCCCACACGCCCCGTAGTTGTAGTTCCATGAGAGCTGAATGGGCCCACGGCCGTAGTAACTCTTTCCTGCTGCACAGGGGTACTGCGCATTATTCGCTTGGCAGTAATTGTTTGGGGGGTTGATCTCGTTGATGTAAACCAGCCCGCCGGACTCTTGCTGCACGTTCCCGAAGAAGGCTGCGATCTCCCGTTTCTGGTCGTCGGTACTGCCGGTGGTTCCGAATGCGGAGTAAGCTGAAGTGGCGTCAGAGAACGCCTGGAACGTGTAGAAGCTGTTGCGGTTGGGGAACCAGCTGTTGAAGTCGGACTGGTTGAAGAAGCTCGACCAGCCGGTGCCTCCAGGGGAAGATGGCGGGGTAGGGGTTGGGGTGCTGGTACAAGGGCCGTTCTTACAACCCGTTCCGCAGTAGGCTGCACCCGTGCCGCAGTAGCCATACTGGCTACAGCAATTGGTAGCGGCGGGGCACGGCGAGGAGGCTGAACACGACCCACTTTGAGCCGTTGGGGGTGGGGGTGGGGGTGGGGATAGGGGTGGGGATGGGGGTGGGGATGGGGGTGGGGATAGGGGTGGGGATGGGGGTGGGGGTGGGGGTGCGGTGCCGGTACAAGGGCCGTTCTTACAACCCGTTCCGCAGTAGGCTGCACCCGTGCCGCAGTAGCCATACTGGCTACAGCAATTGGTAGCGGCGGGGCACGGCGAGGAGGCTGAACACGACCCACTTTGAGCCGTTGGGGGTGGGGGCGGGGGTGGAGGTGCGGTGCCGGTACAAGGGCCGCTCTTACAACCCGTTCCGCAGTAGGCTGCACCCGTGCCGCAGTAGCCATACTGGCTACAGCAATTGGTAGCGGCGGGGCACGGCGAGGAGGCTGAACACGACCCACTTTGAGCCGTTGGGGGTGGGGGCGGGGGTGGACGTGCGGTGCCGGTACAAGGGCCGCTCTTACAACCCGTGCCGCAGTAGGCTGCACCCGTGCCGCAGTAGCCATACTGGCTACAGCAATTGGTAGTGGCGGGGCATGGCGAGGAGGCTGAACACGTCCCTTGAGCTGCAACTTCTGCTGCTGCAAAAAGGGCTACAACAACAACAAGCAGCAGCGAGAGACTCACTTGCACAGGGCGAGCCATCGCCACAGAGCAGGGAAACGGGAAACTCTAGACCCTAAACCCGGTGTTGCAATTGAATGCGGAATTCTAACGCTGGAGTCTGTTAAGTTAGAATTGGATCAGGTGGCAGATGTGGGCTGTGAAGAGAATGGGGGTGAAGGGGGTTTATATGGGGAGGGGTACAGACAGTGCTGCATGTCTATGAGCAGTCTGTGGAGTGTCTTTCGTGGAAGTGGTGGAACCTGAGAGCCTCAGGTCCACTGGTCAATGTAAGTCGGACCTGACGATGGCTTGGGTTGTTCAAGCAATCGGACCTGATGATGGACACGATGTTGACAAGTCTGTATGCACACTTGCTGAGTCTTGTCGTGCCACGGCCACACTCACAGGCTTTGCAGGACCGACGGAGTAGCGGTACGAAAGCAAAATGGATTGACTCTTGCCACCCTCCAAATACCCAGGGCCCTCAATTAACATCTGTTCAATTTGGAGAGGATGGCCACTTGTATCCTCAGTAGTAGAAATCACTCAAATTTACCTCCAACCATCACAAGTCACAAAGCTTGCAAAATATAGCTTTCTATGGGTTAGTGCCCCTTCAAATATGGCTTATTCGGTACGTAAAAGTGAAGGTAGAGGCTAACATACTCTAAAATTGATTGCTTATTGTGGGATTGGGATATTTGGAGGGATGTAGGAGATTCTCTAATTGGACTGATTTGCTAATTGAAGAGTCAAAACATTGTTATCATATAAAAAAATTGAACAGATATTAATTGTCATCAATGGAATTGATTCTATAGTTGGGAACTGGATCCCCTTAACCCTTAAAGGACGGGCTAGTGATCATGAAAATTATCCTTTTTTAGCATTGTATGAATAGTTGGTTTTAAAAAATCCAAAAGCAATAATTAGAAGTCAAACTACCCTTTTCATGCAAAATTTTAAGGATGAATAGTTGTACTTTTGTCCTACACAAAAGTATTTTTTTGATGTTTATGTAGTACTTAAATTTTTGAAACTTTTCTCTAATTGGCTTGGTGAGTGTAAATAGGACCATTTTCTAGTCTATTTTCCCTTGTGTAGAAAATACCAAGATATTATGTGTAAAAGGCGAAATGACAATGAAGTAGGTCAATTAGATATGGTATACTTTCAAAATGAATAGGTGCATTCCTTTGACTTGACTATTTGGGACTATAAGTCCAAATGATTGACCATTCTCTCTCTAGCATGAAGAAGAGCCATAGCAAATAGTCTAGTTTCTCAAGCATTGTACCATTTGTCAAAGCTATATTAATATCAAGTATTGTTGCTAATAATCAGAGTACTTCTAGTTGGGAAGTTGTGTGTGTATTTTTGAGTCTAGTGGATCTCACAAGTGGTGAGTAATCAAGTTACAAGAGGAAGTCTTGTTTGCAGTTGGAAAGTGTTAATTGTCAGTGATTACAACTGTGTGAGATTTATGAACTTGTATGCAGCTTGGTCTGGTTGTTGTGTGAGAATTGTGTGAAGCTTGGTCTGGTTGTTGTGTATGTTGATTTGTCAAGCAATTAATTAATTGAAACAATTTGTGATTAAGTGATGTAAATTAAGTGATTGAAGATTAATTTGGCTACTGAATTTAGTTTGTGACTGAGTGTAATTTCATTGTCTAATGGGAAGTGTGGTTATCTTGCTATGAAATCATAATTGTGAATAATTTTAAAATTAAACTTAATTAAGGCCATATTTGTTGTATTGAAACTTTTCACAGTCTCATTTTTATCTTTGACTCAAAGATAAATTGCTTTATCCCTTTATTAGTATTTTTTTATAAATAGATAACGACACCAACTATTAGAATTTTATTTTAAAATCACTATTTGAGCATTATTTATTTTTGGTTTCAATTATTATTTTTTTAAATGAATTTATAATATCGAGCATTCTGTCTCAAAATCTGTGAAAAGTCTCAATATAACAAATATGACCTTTTATGTACTAATTACCTATAATACATTCTTGTTAAATCAGCTAGGTGAGTTTGTGAGTATTGTAAATCAAATTGTCAAGTTGTAATCTGGTTGTTGAGAGTTTAGATCATACAATTTGTCAGAAAACTGGTCCAAATGTTATATGAATTATATTAGTCAGTTGAATTTAGTCAAGTTGAAATGCCTCGGTTGAATGAGTGTATTTAGTAAATTGTCCAATCAAGAAAGAATTTAAATTTTGAAATTTAATTCCAAACTGGTTGGCTATGGGCTTGAAATATGTTGATTGTGAAGCAATTTGGTAACTGAGCCATGGATGTCTAGTTGCAGTGAGTTCAATTGATTAGAGTGTGAAAGTAATTCATCGAGAAATTGTGGTCAAGTTGTCAATATCAAATTGTGGTAGGCGGATGAAGTTTGATCGCTATTTGGTTCATCAAACTTCATCCATGGTTTTGTCTTAGTTTCCTATTTCAATTTCATTTGAAAATTTATCAGAGTGCTTAGGATATTTAATTCTATCTAAATTTCAAGTTTGGCCTCTATTGGTTATTTTATTTAACTTTTCATCCAAATTTGGCCTACTACTTCATCCTTCTATATGTATTGGAGTTTTAAGTATTTTCTAAAGTTTGAAGTGGTTTTGGATTCTTCTAAGTTTCTTCTACCTAATGATAATGTTAAGTTTCTTTTTGGTTATCTTCCAAAGATTCTAATCTACTTCCTACTTTGTTTATAAGACTCGGAACTTCTTCTATCAATTTACTAATTTTAAATTTTGAATTTGGTTTCCTGTAAATCCTAATTTTGCCTATCCAAATCAATAAGGAACTTTAAATTTAAACTTTTCTAGTGAAAGCTATAAGTGAATGAAGTTTGACCACTAATCGATACTTCAAATTTCATCCATGGTTTTCTACCAATCTAAAACTCAAACTTAATTTCCAATTTTACTTTTGACCTTTGGATTTTTAACTCTATTTAAGTGTCCATTCTTATTCCATTTGAATGAAATTGACTAATTTTCATCCCTTATGACTCCTAAACTTCATTTACTAATATCTTTCTCAAATTAATTCTGATTTTTAAGTATTTTATGTTTTCGGAAACCTCAAAGCATATAATATAGGATTCTAAATTCAAAAGTGACATGAATTTAATCCTACAGGTCTGACTTGCTTTTAGGCCTCGGCCTCACTTAATTTTGCTAATTAACAAAAAAAAAGAGTTTAAAAGAGTACCTCAGAGCTCGCTTATTCTAAACAGTTTTCTTGAGCCTCTTGAAGTTCTCCACTTGGTCCATTATATATATTTCAAAGTCAATGTAAACTATTATTCTATCCTTCTAACTTTTTGTTTTTACTTCTTTCTTCCCTTCTACTAATATCTTTTCTACTTTGAATTTTCTAATTGTTGCCTTGAATATTCTAGAATTTTCTAATCATTATTTTATAAGTTTGTTGACTATTTGGGCATCAATCTATGAACCACCATATTGGTTCACATTTATGATAATTGAAAATATAAAAATTAGGTGTTAGTTTTTAAATTTAAAAATGTTAATATCCTAAAGTATGCTACAATCATTAGGTTGAACACTTTTTAGTTCATGGAAAATGAACCTAGATCAAATTATTAACTAAAAAACATAAAAAGTAAAAATATAAAACATCAAGTGGAAACCAAATGTAGAATTAGAAAATGAATCTAATGTGAATGGGAAGCTATGAGTAAAGAAGAAACATAAAAATACCAAAAAAGTTATTGAAGTGAAAACTATTAGTAAAATACTTACATAGTCATAAGAGCACCAAATTAGACAAAATAGTAATTTAAAGGCATTTTTCAATAAATGAAGGATGGATGAAGGTAAGTAGGAATTAGTAACTTAGGAAAATAGTGAAAAAGTTGAATTAGGGTTTGGAAGCTCTCTCTCTCTCTTGTGTGTTTTGGGTGTGCATGTTTTTTGGGAAGTTGGTGTAAAGAATATTGTGAAAAGTGAACAAAAGATGGTAGAACAAGGATTGCAAGGAGTTAGATTAGGATGATAGACAATTTGTTGAGTAGGCTTTCACCTTGAGAGGGAGAAAAGGGGTGAAAAATGGAGGTTGTTTAGGTCAGATGAGAAAAGTTTGAGGAAGAAGGTGTTGCCGCTATAATTGAAAACTGCAACTTTGACAAGAAATTGCGGGAGCATGGAAGATTGGATGGAGCTGAAATTTGGAGAAATGGAGCGCCTTGAAGTTAGCTTTCTGGGAAGCTATGACTCGCCCCATTTGAAGCAAGGACGAGGTCGGGGCAACTGAATTTGTGGAAGGAAGGCTGCTACCGCTGCGATTGAGAGCAACGACTTTGGAAAGCGACTACAAGAGCATGGCAACGTCAATGAAGCTGAAACTTAGAGGGATGGAGCGCCTTGAAGTTAGCTTTCCGGGAAGCTATGACTCGCCCCATTTGGAGCAAAGACAAGGTCGGGGCGACTGAATTTGTGGAAGGAGGGCTGCTGCCGCTACAATTGGGAGCAACAACTTTGGCAAGCGACTGCAAGAGCATGGCAACGTCAATGAAGCTGATTTTTGGAGGGGAGATGCGCCTTCAAGTTATCTTCCAAACAAGACTATTCTCACCTAATTTGGAGTGAAATTGAGGTGTTGGTAGCTGTTTTAATGAAGGGGTGTTCACTGGCATTAGGAAGAGGCCAATGGTGAGGTTTTGATGAACTTTTCCACACTTGTCATTGTAAGATTGCAATTTTGATTGCATACTAGCGGTTGGCACTTGTTATGCTACGCATTCATCATTAGAATTTTATAAAAAAAATTATGTATTAGATAGAATGCAAAACAAAAATTTCAATAAATCTTAAAATAAAAATGACTAAAATCTTTGTATAATTCTTTTTTATAAGTAAGCATATATTGAAATGTACAACAATAATTTATTGAATAATGAATGAAACATATGCTATGGTAAATACTATAAAAGATACACATACATTGGAATGCATTAGAAATTTGACTCCATTGTTACAAAAAATGGCAACCCAAATTGAAGAATTGAAAAGAAAAACTTATATATCTCAAAAAAATTGTAAACTTAATTGTTGTGGAATCCAAAATTACTTCAATTAAATAAATTTCTCAAAATCATTTGGTAGTAGCAATAGAAAATTGAAATCATGAAAGCTCAAAGTTCACAAAAGTACAAAATCATAGAAGTACAAAGAAGTGTAAAGCCAAGAGAAGCAATGGATTTGCTACCTCTATAATATCATCCTATGGATCCTCTTTAATATCACCTTAATTGCAACAACTATATTATTTCTATAATATCATCTTTTATAAAAAGTAATATTACAAAAGTGATTGCAAACTGCTACTCTATTTTTGTAATATCACATTGTGTGAAAATACAATTTTTATGTGATATTATAGAGGGAGTTATGATTTTAGTAGTATGATGATTATGGAAAGAGATCTTGAATGCAATGATGGTCAAAGTAGATGCTTGAGGATGATTGAATTTGCATGCAAGTCTAATTCTTAGGGGTTAGTGATAATTAGATGTTTGTGGTAGCATGGTGTGCTGGAATTGTTAATTAGAGCTCAATTTGGACCATTTTAGGCCTCTAAGGAAATATTTGGATGTGATTTTGACTTAAGAAGTTGCCCTAAATATTGGGAGGTTTGATTAAGAGATTGAGGGAGTTAAGGGCTTGTTTTTCAGGGATTTAGGGAGGCTAGTCCTCTTCCACTTAAGGTCAATTCATGAAAATGCTACCAAAAAATTGAAAGAGTCCATTGCTTGGAGGCGTTTAGGTTAGAGAGTCCCATACACTCCTCTTCCGGCCCAATTTTGTGAATGAGTTTTACCTTAAGGTGAAATTCATTCACACAATCCCTTTTGTCAATGGTTTTCAACTACTTTTTTGTAGAATTTCTTGTGCTACTTCCTCATTTCTCCCTTCTACTAATCCTTCTTGCTTCTCTCATCAACTATCATTCTCCTTTTAAGTTTTGAGAGTTTCTAATGCATATTTAGTGTTGTTTCATGAATTTTGTTTCTCTCTTCTTTCTTTCCTATTTTTTGCTTTGCTAATTCTCCTCTTTGTGTCCTTGTCTACCCTTTTACTAATTTTGTCCTTCCTAGTTTGCTACTACATCAAGAGAAAAAATTTATCAAAAAAAAGGGAATTGGGTTTAGTTGGGAGAATGAGTTGGGAGGGGGGGAGTTGAGAAGGGGGGAGTTGAGAAGGGGGGAGAGGAGAGAGGACATAGAAGTGTGTGTGTGAAGGAGAAGGTTAACCCCTCACTACCTAGGGTGACCAAAAGTGTCCACTGTAGATTGAAAAAAAAGTCTCTGCGTAGCGTTGGAGGAGGGATTTGTCCAGTGCGATTAGGCTCTAGGGCGTGGTGGGTGTCTTCCTTATAGCAACAAAATTCCATTAGCCGAGCGGAGTACAATCCGTGAGAGAGAGGATGTAGATTGGAGAGATGGTAAACATCGAACACGACCGTTTGTATTGAATTTCTGAATTCTGACTGGCCATATCCAGTCGCAGACCATTGGTTAGGAGTGTGCTTCATCAACATATTGTCTGAGGCGCAGTGTGACAGACTATCCTAGTATGATAGACCATCGTTGTTGCCGAAGGCCTTTTGTTTTGGGACTTGTGCCTTTGCAACAAACTTTATATATGAACAGGGGCCACACCTTGTCTACAATGTTTGAATATTTCTTCCCATTGGTGTTGAGTTCATTGTGCAATTTTGGCAATTTTGTTTCATTTTGAGTCTTAGCAAGCATGGCTTGCAGTCGTTGCCAAACTGACTGTGCTAACTCTTAGCAATTCGTTCCCTCCACTAGCGGTAGGTGGTCATTGACACTTGGTTGAGCTGGTGGCTTCCGAGGAAAACCTGTTGTGTCAGCGATTTGCAAGGCTAATTTCTCCTTTGGTAGTAAAATTTGTCATCAAAATTTGGTCCAGTTGTTCATTAGGAGTTCAAGAAGATACCCCCGATTTTGAGGACCATTTGTCATTTAATGTGTACCGTACGTTGGGGTCAAGTTCGTAAAACTCCAAACGAAATGTTTTCTTTTTGGGTGAATATCCACTTCGTTATCTACTTTTAGAATTTATAAATTTTCGTTTGACTTTATTTTGAATTATTTATGGACTATAGTGCAAGGCACTATAGCTTAACCTCTAAAGTCCCATTGTCCTTACGGGGGACAAAATGGATTTTGGGAAAGCTACTATGATCTCAATTTTTATTGAAACTTTTTGAAACTTTTTGAAACTTTCTCATAAGATAGAAAAACTTATGAGCTTTGGGGGAATATAATTTTTATTTCAATCGATGCCCGGGAGCAAAAGTTATGCCACAATAACCTCAAAATGGGAGAGACCGGGCAGCAAAAAAAAATTCCACAAAAAATTGAAATAAAAATTTTAATATTTTTTTCTCGTAGATTATAACTTTTTGTAAATGGGAAGCTTTGATTCATTCCATTTGGATTAAAGATGTGAAAGCTATGGAGCTTCTTGTTTTGTGGGCAATCATAGCAACTTCTTGAAAGAATTTTTTTTTTCCACTTTGAATGCTAATATCTTTCGATCTATATAGTCAAAAATCACAAATAATTTATCACATGATGTAAGACAAGTATAGAACAAGATCCTACAATTAGATTCTAAATTTTTTTTTTTTAAATTTATTTTGTAGGTGAACATAGCAAAAGTAGTAGTTTTAAGTGGTTTGGGCATAAAAATGGCCTTGGGACTTTAGGGGTTAACTATACTACATTGCCACTAGTTCAATTTTTCCTAAATTTTGTGGGACCACAAGTGGAACTTCCATACTTTGAGGTGTTTTATTCAACTTTAACTATAGTATTTTCTACAATTTGTTTTTTCAGATTTCATATTATTTTCATTAATATTTTCTACAATGTTCATATACACCATGTTATAATTTTTGGAAATTTCATTTCATACCCTAATTTCATTTCGCACTCAAGTTGAGGAGGAAAGTTGGTAGAGTTTTTGTTTTGCCTTGAGATCAGAGGCAATCTACAGAAAATCTGCATGGTGGAAATTGCATCCGTTGGTTTCGTTGGCCCCACCTTCAAGGCTTGCTGCAAGACGTGCGGTGAAGCCACCCAATTCCATGCCGAGGTCACAGGTTGGGAGCAGTTTCTGCTCGGGTCCTACATATGCGTTGCTAGAGTGCGTTTCAGCTTGGGCGGTGAGGGATTAACCCATTAAGGACCAGGTCGATGACAAGAAATGAAAAAGTGACTACAACTGACATGTTTTCATTAATAGCCAAAGTAGCTACTAATGAAAACATGTAAGTTGCAGCCACTTTTTCACTATTTTCATCGACCTGGTCCTTAATGGGTTAAGAGGGGTGAGGGAGAGGGGGACAGAGAGGGATGAAAAGGGGTGGGGAGTATACAGAGGGGGTGAAAGGGGAAGAGGGAGAGGGGAGAGATAATTTTTGTTTTGTTTTTGTTCTAAATGGTATTTGAGTAAATGGTATTTGAGGCCTTAAAAAACAACAACAAAAAGAAACAAGATAATGAGACAAAAAGAGTTTTTATTGTTTCAACAAGAGCTAAATTAATGTTGAAAAAATATACCAATAAGTAGTGTTATGGTTTGAGTATTTCTTTGCCACCAGTGTAGTCTTGTCTTGGGTTGCTAAAGAAAAGAAAGGCTATGGAATCAAAGCTTCAATGTGGTTTTAAAAACACACTTAATTCTCTCTAAATCTATTCCCATAAAGTCAAAGCTTTGCCGTGGTTTTAAAAACACATTAAATTCTCTCCAAATCTATTCATACAAAGTCAAATCTTCATAGTGGGGTCAAACTCAAGGTTAGAAACACAAGTTTCTCAAATCAAAGTTAGTAGATCATAACGAAATACTACACACACTTTAGTACATAAATTGTTAGTACAAACTAAAAACCATACATACAAGTTAGTGTACAAAGAAGTTAGTAGTACAAATTTGTTAAAAAATATGCATTAGAGGCGCCTCCAAAGTGGCATCACCAAGGTACAGTGGGGGATAAGCTCTAGGATTAGTACAACAAAAATAAACTTAAATACACCTTTCAAAACTCAACACAAGTTAGTACAACAAATTGTAACACTTGCAAATATTGGCAAATGTTGAAGGGATCTCAAGTCCTTCAAAGAGATCTTCAAAACAACAACAATTGAGCTTGAAATTCTCCAAAAATACACACATTTACAACTTTGGCTTAAAATGGCCAAAAAGTCCAAACAAATGGACCAATGTGTTAAAATACCAAAAAAATGGCTCTAAAAGGGTGAGTTGAGAGGAGAAAAGGTGCCCTTTTATACTCTTCCAAGGGCACCTACTTCCTCTCATTTCCTTGTGGTGATCTTATCATTTGGGATTTTAATCCCAAATTATCAATTTTGATTTTTTACATTAGATCAATTTCTAACTTTTGAAGAATAATTCCAAATCACAAACGGATTGCACCATTAGCATTAGAAAGTTATTTTTATTCTAAAAAATCCTCCACCCCTTTTTCTTATAGTAAAAATTCATCAAAAGCTAGTGTCAACTTACCACTCCCTAAAGGATAAAAATCCAACTTTTGGAGGTTGACTTTTATGAGAAAAGTAATTAGTCTAGGTTTTTAAGTAGGTATGAGGGAGTAAGAAAAGATCTAACTTCAACCTCACTTCAATTTTGTATGCTCCCAAAACGCTAGTCAAACTCGCGGTCAAACTTCATTGTAATCTTTAATTTTGCCAATACTTGGAGAATCTCATTACTTTGGGCCTTGGTTTGGACACTTCTAACAATTGGAATATCTTGAAATTTTTTGAAGAACCTCATTAATTATTAAAAATCTACTTTAATTTTTAGTGAGATTTTATCGCAACTTAGGCGAGAACCTAGGTAATTTCTAGGAATTTTCTATTAGAGATTAAAGTGGTTGACTGTTTAGAAAGGCATTTATTGAGTATCAAAAAATTCCAAATTTTTTTGTGGAATCTCTCATTGAATTCCAAAAAAAATGTGTAAGCCCATCTCTTAGCTCTACACAATTGTCAAGAGAGAGTTAATTTTTACTACCTCCCTTAATTATTGGTTCAAAAAAATCTTTCATATGAAGAGGAATCTTAGCAAAGTGACTTTGTTGTTGATTTCTTAGTGTAATTTCAACCTTAGAACTCTCTCTTTTGACCATAGATACTCTTCTTAGTTCATCATGAGTTTCTTCAACTTGTAGGCTAACAATTGAAGTTTTTATGAAAAGTGAATATCAATTGGAAACTTGAAACCTATTTGTGAATTGGTTTTTAGGATTCTCACTAAGTTCTCTTGAACCAATTTAAGCCAAGTTTTGTCACCTACATGGCAAGTTAAGCAATTTTGCTAATTTCTACTATAATTTGTACAATTTATGGGTTTCTATTCTCTTTACATGCAAAAATTGGTTTTAATTTAGGAAAATACTCTATTTAGAACCAAATATCTATAATGACATATAACATGCTTATTTTTATTTTACACTCTCTTAGGAGGGTTGGATATAAAACTACACTCAAAATAAAAACAAAAAACAAAAAAATAATAAGTTCCAAGTGATGAAATGGGAGCTTACACTTGTGCTGCACTATTCTATACCAATGCTCATAGGTTTGGAGGATGAGACTCTTTTTGTGAATAGAACCTCCATATTGGGTGTGACAATAATAAATTGCCGTTGTTGCATGATGATTAAACTCCAACTTTGACATGATTGTACAAAAAGTGGGCCGTGTTTTTCCATGAAGTATAGGCCGTGCTTCACCAAGACATGCTAGACAATTCAAGGCATCATCAATGTTCTAGAAAGCAATTTAGTCTTTGTCATTAAAGACTCGTAGATAACAAGACATTGTACCGATTATAGTATCTAATACATGAGCTACACAATCTCTAAAGTTTACCATCTTTATGGATAGAAAATTACATATTATGTAGCGAGTGACATAGTGTTTGTAGATTATCGATTAGGATCTTAATTTGGTTAATTTGTATTTTTTTTATACCTTTGTCAACCTATTTGGTATCTTGTGTCCTAATTTGGTATTTTTGAGTATTCTTTTCTATGTTAGGAGTATTGTTTTACATTTTCTTTTAGGTAACCCAAGTTGGAATTGGAATGTATAAGTGTGCTTAGGTGGCAAATCTAGTTGGTGGGTGGTGTGCCAAGTTGGAAAATTCAAGTCAATTAACAAATGGGAATTGGAGTTTTAGTGTTTGATTGTGCGGTTCCAAGTTGGTAGTTTTAAGTAGTTAGGTTGTCTTCTTTGAGTTGGTAACTATCTGTTTTGAATTCCTATTTGGTCTATGTTTTTCAAGTTGTTTGCATCCACTGTTGAAGAGAGTCCAGTGTGAGTCCCAGCCAATTTGAGCCATGTATGCTTTTGTTGTTTTTGTGTTTGTGTCCAAATGGAATTTGTGTGTATACTAATTGGTTGGGTGAAGTGATGTCTGTGTAATTTGGAGATTTTTTTCTTCTTTGTATCCTAGTTGAGAAGGACTGAAAGTTGGAGAATTATGGATTATAGAAGGATGTGGACATGATGTTGTTACATTAATAAAAGTGTGGATGAGTGATCAAATCACTTGGCTAGATTAAGCACATAGTAAATCACTCATAAATCTCCAATTAGGCATACAGATTACATCTCCCATTAACTTCACTAGCCATCACACCCATGCTTACACACCAACTAAGATTCCATACAAAAGTATTTGCAATTTCACACATAACCATTCATTGTTTGGAAGTGTTGTATGAAAATTAATTGGGTTTGATTTGTCTTTGTACCGCTTTTTGTGTCTGGTGCTTGAGAGTTAATTAAAGAGAGAATTAGAGCCTAATTGAGGAAAGTTGTTGAGTGTATAAGTAAGAATGAGTAGAAGAAAATGGATCCAAAATTGAAGAGGAAAAAATGCCAATGCTGTAGTGGCCAAAATTACTTAAAGCCAAGTTGTGAAGAAAGAGGCAAAGAGATCAAATTGGCAAAGTAAGATGGTGTTGTCCCCAAGGCAAGTGACAAGTACTAAAGAGAAAAGTGAAACCAGTCCTATTTGGAAGTTGAAGAGCCATAGAGCTGTACCAACTTGAGCTTCCAACTTGGAGTAAAGAAAAGAATTTAAAGATCTAATTAATAAGAGAAAAGTAATTGGAAATTAAACTCAACCCTTGTGGCCTTTAAAAGGGGAGTGAAAATTTTGCAATTAGAATTACTTTGTGAGGATTAATTAGTTGTATGTGGTTTAAAAAAACATTTTTATTCATTTTCTATAATTCCAATGACTTATTAGAACCAATTGGAAACATCCCTATTAGATAGTCTCCCTAGAATGAATTATAAACTATGATTTGGTTTTCTTAGTGGAATCCAAATTCTAACTATAGTGTTTGCTGAAGTGCTTTTTATATAGGTTACCAGAGTTTTCCAAGAGTATTTTGAACAAACCCAACTTGTTGTTTTGTTGTTTGAGTTAAACCTATAAACATTGAATGAGTTTTTTGAGAGCTACCCAAACTTGTAGTTGACCTTGACAAGCTACATCGTTGTCCAAATAATTTCTCTTTGCTAATACTATGTTTTGATAAATTTTATTAGGACCTCCACATACATTGCTTGGTTTGAAATTTTTTTAAACATTTGAGCTATTTAGGGAAGGCTTTTGGGGGACAAAGTTGCATTTCCTTGATAGATCCTTGCCTTCAAAGATTTGAACATCTCCTCCAAGCATACTGATGGTAGATAAAAACTTTATGCATGTCCTCGATACCAATTCTTTAAACCTCAACATTGCAAATTGTCCAAACAAATTGGAAATGCATATGTAGAATTTTTTCATAGATGCAATTGAACCCATGCAATGTACAGACATGAACTTGATCTAATGGAATGGAGAAAATAGGTTGCCAAAACATCAAGCTTAGAGGCTCTAAAGCAGGTTGTGTTGTTACATTTTTTGCAAACAAACCACCACTTCAAATTGTAGTTTGTTTTTGTGCAACTACTATAGCTTGTGGTGTTGATACAATTCTCCCTTTGGTCTTTTTTTGGTTACAATATATGCATTAGTGAGGTTTGTTTGCTTTGTTTCTAAGTCTACAAGACTTTGATGGTTTTCATGTCACCTAATAAATTGTTGGTCAAACTCTGAAGAAGATTGTTCTTGAAATTCTCTAACCCCATCAACAACTAATCTACGCTTGTTGTTTTGAGATTGGAGGATGGATGGAATTAAATCTCTCTTTTAGCTTGTATAGAGAAATATTCTTCAAAGTCTTTCGTTATAACAAGGTCTAGTGCTTTATTCATTAGTGAGATACTAATGCATTCCATCTTTTGATTACTAACCACTTCAGCCTTGTCCATCTTCAGAACAAAAATTAGGAGGATTGCCATTTATCTCTTCATTATAAAGGATTAGTAACACATCCATGAATAGTCAATTTTCTTCAAATTTTCATTCTTATTACTGTAATACTCTATATATTTGTTAAAAATCTCCACACTGCTACTTACAAATATATCATTTTCTTAATTTTGATCAGTATACACCCTAAATCTAAGTGTCTGAGGTGACAAGATTTTAAACTACCAGTGGTAGTATTTCTTTATGCAGGTTGGTATAATAAAGTTTGATAATGTTGCTAGGACATCAACAGATGTGACAAAGGAAATTGAGGACTTTGCAAGATCTCAGTCTATACTAGCATCCCTCCATCGATGCTATTGCAGTTAGAAAAAATGTTTGATTGTTCAACTATGAATTTCAATATACATTATTGATGATTCTATTTGCAATGTACTAATATGTTTGCAACTTATTTGTATCCATGGATTTACTATTTACTGCTATTTCAATTGTTATAGAGGAAGTAGACAAAGTGAATTAGGAAAAAGTAAAATACTATGATGCGCTTCTCAACCACCTATTAGAATTGAACATTGTGCCTTACATTACTTTATGTCATTGGCATATGCCTTAAGGCTCAAGCTCTTGAAGATTCTATAGGAGGTTGGATTAGTTCAAATATAGTGTTAGTGTAATTGTGATTTTTGAAGAGATGTTGATATTTAATTATGTAAGTTTAAATGTGAGCATCAATCTAAAATGAAGAAAACCTTAAGCACATAGCGGCTTCATTGACTTCAACTCAAAACATTGATGTAGAATTCAGAGAACCTTTTTAGAGAATTGCATCAATATTTCCTCATATTGATTGGTACATGGAAGTTGGACACTCTTCCTACCAAAGCAACAGATAGAAGGTAAAACAAAGTGTAAACCACTATATTAGTTCACCTTTTAGAAAATCAAAAATATAAACAAATTGCTCAAATTTGCAAATCTAGAAGTGT
Source organism: Climacium dendroides (assembly GCA_950106755.1). Taxonomy (NCBI): domain Eukaryota; kingdom Viridiplantae; phylum Streptophyta; class Bryopsida; order Hypnales; family Climaciaceae; genus Climacium; species Climacium dendroides. Next base: position 14,641,751 of record OX467090.1, on the reverse strand, counting down.
TAGTACTCTGGATTAAACTATAACCACTAATTAGGGAGTTTTCTAGTACTAACATAAAAATAAGAACATGGAGAAATTAGAGCAAAAGCTAGAAAATGCCATTAGAAAAAAATGAAGGGAAAATGAAATGCAAAAAATAGGGATTTAAAACTAAAAAGATGATAAGCAAGATTTGGTAGAGTAACCAAATTAGACTAATGGTAAAATGATGACAAGATGAAAACAAAAAAATGCAAAGAAACAAAATGAAAACAAAACACTACAAGTAGAAAATGAAACTAAAACCAAATTGCAAACCAAAAAATATCAAATATCAAAAATAAAAATAAAAATAAAAAACGACTAGGAATATGAAATGAAACTAAAAGTAAATTGAAAATTAGAAAAATAATAAATAATACAAAAAAATTAGTTACATTAAAACTATGACGAAAATACTAGTGAAGAAAATATTAAAATAATGCTAGAAACACCAAAATAGGATTTTTTTTTTCCAGTAAATTAGAGGCTTTTACAATAATTTAGCCATTTAGGGGATTTTGTACTACACTAATGGATTTGCAGTAAATTAGCACATTTTTCGGTAAATTAGAGGTGGATAGAAGTAGTTAGAAACATTACTCTATTGGGAGGGGATGTAGGCAAAATTAAGTTTGGGAGTTCTCTCTTGTCCTCTCTCTTCCTCTCTTCCTTTCTCTTGCAATATTGAGTGCATATGTATTTTGAGAAGAATGTTGTGATTTATGGGTGTTTTAAGCATGAATTATTGGAGATGAAGGAAGGAAATCATATAGGATAATTTGTTGAGTAGGCTTTACCATTTTATGGAAGAAAATGGGTGAAAAATGGAGGGTTTTGAGGTCAGATGGAAAAATGTGTTTGAGAACGACGGGAAAATTTTGAGTGAGATTGATTTGTCGATTTCAACAAGTGATTGGGGGAGTACAAAGAACCGTATGAAGTTGAATTTTGAAGAGATGGTGCGCCTCAAAGTTAGCTTTTTGAGAAGCTATGACTTGCCTAATTTGGAGCAAGGATAAAAGCGTGGTGTTTAATTTAGTATAAGGAGATCAACTGCCATGGCTACAAAAAACTAACAACTTCAACAAGCAATTGCAAGAGTTCAGCAAGGCAGATTGACTAAATCTATATAAGGAAAAGGATGAAGAAGTTAGCTTTTCAATAGGATAAGTTTCGCTCAATTTGAAGCAAGGACAAAGCCAGGGTGATAGATTTAGTGTGACAAGGTCTGTTGCCCATTTGGCAGCAAATTGTTTTGGATATTTTAATTTTTTTGTGGTTCCAACTGAATTTAAATGTAATCCTAATTACAACATGCTTTTGTCTTATAAATCTTGAATGAGTGGTTCATTGTCTATGCATGGAATTCTTTTGTGGGATTGTGAGTGTCTAGAGAGGGTGCATGAAGTTTGAATTGGATTTTTTATGGTTTTAGGGCAAGCATGGAAGCGCTATCCAATTGGGAGTAAAAGTAGGGTTGAAAGGTGAATGATGAAATGGAAGAAAAATGTTAATTAACTTAAAAGGAATGTGTGAATGTGTTAGGGATTGGATCTATGGAATTAGGGAAGTGCATGGTGTCAATTTAGGGAGTGAGTTAGGATTTTGGATGGTTGTGGTGTGCTGGGATTAAATTTCAAAACATTAATTTGACCCATTTGGTGCTCTAATTAGCAATTTTGGGTAGAGTTTGGCCTAGGAGATTGTCCTAACTTCCAAGAGCATGTATTAGGACAATTTAGGACGTTTTAAACATATATTTGGGTGATTTAGGGGTGCTACCCTTATTTCACTTGTTTAATTAAAAAATTATTAAAAAAATCATTTAGGAGCCTATTGCTTGGAAGGCGGACTAAGTAGGTGCTCCATACACTCCCCAACAACCCAACTCTTGAGATTTTCTCGCCATGGTGAAAAAGTCTCACATAAAGACTTAGCAATTCAATATTTTCTTACACAAATTTACAAGTTGAAGCTCAACAGTCTTCCATCTAGACTCTAAAGCATGAGATATGAGAAGGAAAAATGAGGATGTAGCAGTTCAATATTTGATGGTGTTTTCCATTAATACTATAATAGACAATAATAGTCGAGCTCCTGTAAATGACAATGGAAACATGAAAGCAAGTTTGGCAATGACTATGCAATTTAAGACATAATTTAAAGTATATAACTCTTATGTTATCAATGACCACAAGAGGAGCCTGTACGATAATGACTAGGACAATAAGGTGTACTTCAAAAAATCACATTCTATAATGGCAACAATGTTCCTCAACCCTTAACACTTTAGCATCTAGATGATGTTCATTTTTGTGATCGAAATTATTGAAAAGGCTAAGCGACAAGTCATCATGAACTTTGTATGTCATAGAGGCTAATGCCAATGATTTAGATGTGAGGTTTTGTACCTATGTGGCTTTTTTGTACTCATCATTGAAGTTATTGACCATATACTATGCAGGTGTTAGCTAGTAAAATATGAAGTTGGCACTCATGTGACAATGCCAATTTCATTGCACAAACTATAATGCAAGCATGCATAATATATATATCTCTGTTTGCCAATTCTCATGTATCTAAGTTGATGTTTGCAAAGATTGTGAAGTACAAAATGTAGACATTCTAGAACAACATGCATCTAAAGGATAAAATAGAGTATTTTAAAGTATTTATGGTATCTTATCCCATGCAACATCATGACAATGTACATTGTTGATCTACAATTGCAAATGAGATTGATGACAAAGGTATGGACTAAACTTTTAGTAGTACAACAGATTTAATTCTCATTGAGATTAATATTGTAAATATTATGCAATAATAGAAGTTGCAATCATACCTATAGGAGTGATTCCATACAACTTGACCATGGTGTGTTGTACACTCTTTACATCAACAAAAAAAAGTATTGAACTCATTCAATTGTAGTCTTTGAGAAACCTCATGCTCTTGTAGAACTTCGACTTCCATATCAATGGTGTAGAAACTTCCTATGAGCTTTGTCAATTTTTGAATTCATTTGGGTTTTTGTTTTGAGTGTAGAGACCTTGTGAGGATTGGAGCAACATTCCAATCTCAAGTTCTTGCCTATAAACCATACTAGGCCCACTTTGAGTTTCTTGTAGATTGTCGAATATATTTTTTGAGTAATGTCGACTTTGACGCACATTTGGAGAATCTTGTGAGGACCAATGGAATCACCAATCTTGTTTAGGTAAGAATCTGCTATTTGCATACTTGTATTGCTTAGTGTTGGCACTTCAATGAAAGATTGCATCTCCATTTTTGTGAGAAGTAATGCAAACATTTTTTTGTTGCTGCTTAGTCTTCAATGCCTCTATAATGGCGTCTATGCAAACTTAGTGTAAAGTTCTATTTTTGAATCTTCATGGTTGTAGTTGGAGTGAAGATAGTTCTTACAAGCCTATGAGTTGCTTTTCCTTGACCTCCAGACTTAGAAAGTGACATAATGTTTTTTTGAGGCTTGACTTGACTTTTGTATCCAAATGATGTCTTATTAATCTTTTGCATTTCTTCTTCCAGTTCAAGTACAGTGTGCAATGCTCGTGCTACATTGTTGTTGAAGACAACCACTTTTCGCTCATATTACTTTTGCAAATATTACATTTCCTGCTCATTGACATCCCGCAAGTTCTCCAATTGTACTCACAAAGCGTCTAAGGCTTCTCTTTCATGGTGGAGGTCTTAGATGTTATTGGTTTAATCTTCTAACAAGAGACATAATGATTGGTTTAGATGAACATCCTCTATTTGAAGATGATTATAACATAGGAAAACTTGGGAACAAAACTTAAGGAATCTTCTAGTGGTGGTTCTTTTCATTGGGGAAGTTCAATTCGTCTATCATTTTATATCTAAGGTCACTTTTACGAAGGTAAATCACTCGCATTTTACAATTAAAGGTTGAAATCCCATGTGTTAATTTAATTATGTAGAACAGATATGTTTTCTGTCCTAACCTATTCTAGTAACCGTCCATTATCCATGGATGCAAATATTGGACATGCTGTCCTTGTCTTACACTAGAATTCTAATATCAAATTATCTAAGGTTTGTCAAATAGTCATGGCTCTATCAACTTAATCATGCCCATAATATATTTTATATATATACACACACAATTACAATCCTTTAATTACTTTCCCTTTTAATTCATTGTCAATTGGTCCAATAATTAGTTAACTAGCCTAATTGCTAAAAATGCAAAAATGCAAATTTCACAATCATTCAAGTCAATTTGTCTCAGTATGCAGAGCATGCGAAAGTGAAGGTTCATTCCCTTAATTTTTAGTTCTAGTCAAAGAGTCACATTAGCTTTCTTTCTCCATGCTCCACAGCCAACAACATGTCAATTTGACCACGCCCCACAATTACATTTCCAATTTCCAATTATACTACTTGGTCAATTGGTCTTGTTATATGTGAGCATTTATTTACTCACCCTTGGTAAATAATTTAGTACAACCAAGGTCTTGTATTTTTTATGTAAATTTAATCCTAAAGGTGTCTAGCGCCAATCCATTGTACCTTCCAAGCAATGGATCTTTGTGTAATTTCTAAGTGTTTCGGACTTTGAACAACCCTAAGATAGCTCAAATTAGGTTTTAATTGGCCTTTCTGGCCTCTGATTAGGCATTTCCAGATTAATCTTGAAACTAAGAGGCCAATGAAAGTTTAGGACAAGCTAGGGAGTTCTAGAGTTGAATATCATCACAAAACTGTATTGTAAAGGAATTGTGTCACCTCCCATTCTCCAACCCCTTGAAAAAGGATTTGGAAAAGAATATTTCCATTATTCAAAGTCATCACAACTTTTCAAAAGCAATCGATGAGAGGTGAGGAGTTCTTTTAACCCTAAAAGGCCCAAGGTATGAAAACATCCTTGCTTTTCAAGCCTTATAAGTCTATATCTCGCTAAGGTATGAAAATCTCAACCCATACAATCTTGTAGTGTACATATTGTAGATGATGTGGATCAAATTTGGAGTCATTTGACCGCACGGATTGAAAGATTATAATGTTTTAGTGTTGAAAAAAGATACTGAAATTTTCCTAAAAACACATTTGGAGGTGAAATTTGATTTCTAAACCTACTCACATGAAAAAATTTTGAACTAAAATGTGCTTTGAAATCAACATACAAACTCATTGGTGGAAAAAAATTCATGAAAGTGACTCATTGTGTTTGCAAAATGACTTTGAAATGTCAAAAAAATAGCCCAAAAGGGTGCAAAAAACACATCTAAGGCTGAACCTACTTCTACTAAAATGCTTCTTAGTCACTCGTTACTTCTTTGACCAACAAAAAAATTTAGCCACACAAACTAGGCAAGTATGCGCAACTTTCCCCAAAAAAAGTTTTGAAAATGGACACAGTATGAAGAAGTAACAAGCCGCCGAAGTGCATACTAACCAAAAAAATGTTAGGGTTTTGAACTCCAAATTGCTTCCAAGCATTCAAAACAACTTGGATTGCTATGAAAATTATACCACAATAACTAGACTTCTAGAGGAACAAAATCCAACAAATTTTATTGAAAACAAACATTGGATGAAGGAGATACAAGCCTTCAAAGTTGCAGCCATGACAATGCAGTGTGTTGAACTCAAACTGAACCTGTGAACTTTGAATGGCTTTCACAAACTCAATTCGTCTTGGATTGATCTAAAAATTCTACTACACAAACTAGACTAGTAGGCGCAACTTTTCCAACAAGTTTTACTAACTTGGTCAATGAATGCAAAAGTTACAACACTTTGAATTGTACTTCCAAACTATGAATAGCCAAAATTTATCCCCTTGGGTGGTCTAGGGTTAAGCAACCTATGAGAGGTGATACATTTTGTGTTTTTAAGGCTAGGTGTTCATTAAAGGCAAGTCTAGTGGTATGTATAGGGTACCCTATTTTCACAACTTTGAAAATTTGTAAAATATTATTCCGTATTGAATTGTTAGGAAATTACAAAACCACTTGCATTGCACTTCTCTTGAGGTTGCTAATCAATCTCATCAAGTCTCTATGGGCATTCAAAGTTGTACAAATTTTGGAGGTCATTCAAATTCCATTGTATAAATTGTTAGAATCTTGAAGGAATTTGGCTATTTTTTTTGGATAGATTTGAATGTTTGAACCGACAGAATTTAAACCTAAAGTAGGGGATAAAATTGGGTAACGAACAGAATTGGCTTGTCTACCTTATTGGTAGTCTCTAACCAAGATCCATCTTTTGAGAGACTTAGGCCACTTCATCTTTTAACCCCTAAAGTCCCAAGGCCATTTTTGGGTCAAAACCACTTTAAACTACCACTTTTGTAACGTTCACCTACAAAAAAATAATTTAATTTATTTTTAAAAATCTGACCATAGGATCTTATTCTACACTTGTCTTAAATCACGTGATAATTTTTTTGGTGATTATAAATCTTATAGATTGAGAGATATTAGCATTCAAAGTGAAAGAAAGAAATTTCTTTCAAGAAGTTGCTATGATTGCCAATAAAATAAGAAGCTCCATAACTTTCACATCTCTAATCCAAATGGAATGAATCAAAGCTTCTTATTTACAAAAGAATATATATAATCTACAAGAAAAAAAATATTAAAATTTTTATTTCAATTTTCTGTGGAATTTTTTTGTTGCCCGGTCTCCCCCATTTTGAGGTTATTGTGGCATAACTTTTGCTATCAAGCACCGATTGAAACAAAAATTATATTCCCAGAAAGCTCATAATTTTTTCTATCCAATGAAAAAGTTTCAAAAAGTTTCAATAAAAATTGAAATCATAGAAGCCTGCCCAAAATCCATTTTGTCCCAATGGGATTTTAGAGGTTAATTTACAAGAACACCCGTTCCTTATCCCCAGATCTCTGGCAGCCATGACTTGTCCCATCTGGTCAAAATAGAACGAGAAAATCCATTGATTTTCAAACAATCAGACTCCAGAGAAGTGAAGCTCAAAGGTACACACGTTTATTCTGAGAAGTTTGAAGGGAATGTATCACTCTCCATACTGTACTGTACAATGATAGCAATGAGGCATTGGGCTTAATACTATAGTGATATTTTTTTCTTTCTTGAAACACATGGAAAATTACCATTGATAAAAGAAAACGGAACATATCTCACAATTTAAGTTTTTTATATTTTCAATGGTAAGCTTACATACATTTATTCTAAGATTTTTTTTAAACAAATGGAAATTCATCGCAAAACAGAGAGTACACAGTAGCTGAGCTTGAAGGCTGGACAAAAGAAGAACAAGAATGCAAGTAATAGGTCCTTGTTTGTTTTTAATGATGGTATTGCCAATCCAAGAAGCAATCACCGAAGATTGAATCCAAATGGCATTGAAGTGAAACCAAATTTTACCTGATTATTGAGGTCGATAACGAGTATTATGTCGAGCCTTCATTAAAGCCCCATGGCCAACATCTAAAAGTGTGTCCCAAAGGGCCTTGCAAATGATGTTCGGTGGCCAACGCTCCTGGATAAATACAGTTTTGTTCCTAGAGATTCAGATTAGTGAGGAAGAGGCTACTCTAAGAACATTCTAAATGGTACAAATTCTGTAGAACTGTTTACGAATTGTGGCCCCAAATATGCGTTGCTCAAAGTTGAACTTACAATGTGAACCCCAAATTGGATGGCTTCCCAAGGTATGGGGTAGGATTGATTGGGCATATTGCTACACATCCTATGCCTTTGAACAAAGAAGGAATTGGTGTAGGGGGTTCCTTAGCGTCAAGATGACAACATATACATCGAATATGAGTTCCGGGTGTGAATTAGATAAGCCAAGAATTTATAGCCATTGCATTGTGCTACAAAGACCATGTAAAGGCGACTTGTTTTTGCGAGCTTCATTTGTTTCAAACAATCCTCAAAGAGGGGGAAAAAGTTTCAGGGAGTGGTCCATACCATTTGGTTGGGATTGATTTCTTGAATGTATGATGCTTGATGAAAAGGTGATGCCCTAGTTGTGTCGAGTAGTTCAATAACAATGTGTTGTTATTCCAGCACCACACCACTGAGCAAAATTGGACTCCAATGCTCCGACTTGCATACTAGTGGTCCACCACTTGCAATTTTTTCAGGGTTTAGCATCTCTTTTTTTAACTTTGAAGACCCAAACTCTACGAATCACCCTTGTATAAGGTAGGTACACCCCAATGTGCCACTGACCTTAAACCGCCATCTATACTATATGTACATCTCCAAAATTAGTTCTATACCTATGTGGAAGAAACGCTTTGAGAACCAAACTTTATTTCTTAATAACTTTTGCATATATAATGACTTTTGCATATAGTATCCAAATGTCACGTCCTTTGGTGCGTTGGAACCTCCTTTCACTTGCCAACAAGAACATGAAAATTTGACCAGTCTAATAATAGAAAATAGGCTCAGGAGAAAAAAGTGGCGGTTTTGGGTGTACCTACCTTACATTATTCCACCTTCACTGGGAGGAAGGAAGGATAATTGTTGTGAATATGTTCCAACTCTTGCCTTCCGTATCTACTTGGGAAGAGAGACTGTTTGGGGTTGATTGAGAATGATGTAAATTTCAATGCACTCAGTCACTTGCCAAAGCACCTGTGGCTGTGAATTTTCAGGATGTAAAAATAAACCAATCCAGTCCCCTATGAGAGCTAGCTCTGAGTGGTATGTGAGAGTTCTAATCCAGCCAAGGATTCGGGAAGTAAGAACTAACCATGCTGGCAAAATAATGTTCAATTATACTTGCCCAAATTAAATGGAGGTGGAGGTCAAAAACCAATAGAAGATATAGATTTTAACCAACCATTGGATCTTTGTATAGACTAAATTTCATGAAAGATTGCTTGATTTTCAATCTTAAGAAAATCAAGAGAGAAAAAAAATTGTGATACCTCACTTTGGATGTCTCAAATACCCAAAAATCATTTTGGATTAAAAAAAGCTTTGAGGATTAAACCAAGGCTTTGTTATTTTATAGGCCATATGGGTCATATAGGACCATTTTTAAAATTGAAGACTTTTGACAATCAAAAGTCATTGTCATATTTACAACACTTGAAAAAGACCCTTGCATGAAAAAACAGGTAGGACAACAATTTGCAAAACTCTACTACACAAAAGAACAATTGTAAATTTGGTGAGGCCCTTGCAGTGATGTTACCATGATAGTAATCATAGCAATAGTAATTGTATTCTATCATTATTATCCCAAACTTCAATTGGTGCAAAATTTCAAAAGGTCTCTTACAACTATCCACTTGACATCCTCATTTGCTTTAATTTTTAACAATTGAACTTCATAATTTGACATAGTGAAACCTGCAAAACTAATGAATACCAAAGATTAAGAGAAGAATGCACCTATTGACAAGTATCCATCAACACCAATATACACAATGTGTAAGATATAGTCTGGGATGCAAATGGTCATTTTATTGATTGAAGTCAATAGATCTTCATACTACAAATACAATAGATATCCCTCAACTACAAAGGATCCATCATTTTGAAATTTGCAACCAAGAATTTTGTTGCAAATGGTATGTACTTGCCCCATGGGGTGAAAGTGGTAGTTGGAGTTGCGCGAGAAGCCACTATTGATGATAGGCCAGTTACAAAAATCTCCCATGCATTGACATGGAAGGTTGTTCACCTCTCTAATTCCATCAAACACTTATAGGCTCGTCTGTAGCTTCCCATTGGCAGCAAAATTGCAATGGTAATTGAGCCACAGGTATTGTCCTAAAACATAAAATTTAGTGCCAAAGACAACCTTAGTGAGTCCAATGACTTACAAGTAACTTAGTTGCAACTCTTAGAAGGGTTTCTTTTGTATATTTTTGTGAAGAAGTGTGTAAAAAGAGTGTGCTCTAAGTGGATGTAAGTAATGATTTTGAAATAAAAGTATTTGAAACTACTCTTTACATACTTGAAGAATGCTTATTATTTCTAATGGTGTCTTTTCCTATGTTGTTTCAAATGTTTTTATGTGAAAATTTGCCAAGTATAAATGGTGTCATCTAACTTTACAAGGGTCACAACTTAGAGTGTTACTTGCATTGGCTTGGATGAAAAAATAATAGCTGTTGGAAGGGAGGGACAATGTAGTATCTAAAGTTTAAAACCTTGTTTACGTAACAAAAGATTCAAACGTCCTCATTCATGTTGCTCTTGAGGACAATATTCATCCCCGCTTTGACCCTTGACATAGCTGAAGTAGAAATGAACAACACCAAAAATAGTGTGGTTAGTTGGAAGATGAGCTTTTTTGTTTTGCCATGCTTGAACCACTAATACACAACCAAATTGCAAATTTCTATAAACACAATCATATATTAATTAGAATCAAGCTGTTTAAAAATGTATTGATGATAGAAAGACCTAATAGTGTAGAGATCTACTACTAAACATCAACTTGGCTATTGCATAGCATTGGTACCTTTCATGACGTGCGGCTTGAACAATAAGTCTAGTTTTTAGATTTACATTACATTGTAGATGAATCTTAAAACTTATGGTGGAAATTTAACTATCAAATCAACAATAATAGTGAAAATTTCTATCAAATCAACATAAAATTGTACAACTTTACAAATTAATATATGACAATAGGGAGTCAAGCTCACGGTTTGCAACTTCTATGAGTGATTTCCTTTCAAACAATTAGTCTACCAACCATTTATAGGCTAACAACATACTTTCCACTTAAATTATTTCTAAGAGCTAATCAATTGCATCTAAACATGCCCTTTGAAATTGTGGCATATAACTTTGTAATCATGAATGAATGCAATTGCTAATACAAAGCTATTTGTGGTCAAAGTTAGAACCCCAAAAGAGGTTAGTTTTGCATCCCAAAGCGCAAAACTAATGCCAAACTAATTCCATACATCCTAGAACTACAAGGCCAAGAATCAATATGCCAAGAGGTATGCACAATCCTAAAGAAAACTTTGTGACCATGAACTTAAGTTATCTAGACTCTTTTTTAACAAATTGTAAATTGAAAACAAACCTAGCTATAGTAGTGAAAAGTTTTCGATGGTGAAGAGGCAAGAGCAATGGAGTACCTTAATCTTTATATAAATGGCAAAAAGCCAAAGGTAGATTGTTTTGCATGTAAGAGATCTCTTCTCTATGCAATTTGATCTTGTGCATGTCAAGTAAGCAAAGTTAAAGTTTCAATTAGATCTCGAATTAGATTCTTTAAGATTCAAAAAGTTGGACTTCTCAACCTCATCAAAGTATAGAAGAGGTGATGTAAAAGTTGAGTCTATATGAGGTATTATCTACTCAAGCATGGATGGAAGTAGCAATGATATGCTTTTCATTACTAGTCACTAATTTCATGTTATCTTGACCCTTGAAATATCCAACCATTACATCAATGGTTGGATCTTTTAAAAGTCTTGTTTAGCCACTCTCAATTGAGAGTCTCAAGAAACTCAAGAAACTTAGAAAGGTGTGAGTTCCAAGACTCCAAGAGGCTTAGAAGTCACTTGGAGCTTGTAGTTTGTTTGTTTTTTTAAAACTTAAGCTATATTTATTATGCAAAACTCTCCTAAAAGTATGTTTAGCCAAATTAAGTATGTACATACCAATATGTTAGTTGGTCCAAAATAAAGTGTTATATCTTAAATAATCCAAAATCCTGCATGTAAATAGGCTAGAAACTTGGAAATTGTTTAAATTATAGATGATAAGTGAATATTGCCCAAATTGCCTAGACCTACCATGCATGTGATTGGTCATGGTTAATTGGGTCCGAGAAAATCTATGTGGGAATCCTAAAGTGATTCATGGAGAGAAATTTTAGTTTTTCATTGGATTTCATGAAATAGTAGAAATCCCAATTGTTAGCTTACAAGTGACACAAACTAAAGGTGGACTAGTGGAGGTCATCTATGGCCAAATTACAGTGTTACAAAGGTGAAATCACACCAATAGTCTAACTGTGAAATTGGTTTGCCAAGCTTTTGTTCTACGCAAAGGATTCTTTGTTCACCAATAATTAAAGGAGATAGCAAGATTTTATTCTCTTTTTTCAAAAGTAAAAAATAAAAATATGAGCATACTTATCTTCTATGGAATTTCATGAGAGGTTCTATAAAATATTTCAAATTTTTTTGACTTGCAAAAGATCCTTTTCCAATGGTCAACCGTCCAAATGCATGATGGAAAATTCGTAGGAATTACATTATTGTTGTGGTAAAGTCTCACTAAAAATTAGTATAGTTTTTTATGCTAATAACAAGCTAAAACAAATTTTATGACATTTTGACATCCAAAAGTACCCAAAGTAGCAAGATTCTTCAAAATCAGTGAAATTCAAAGCAATTTCTAAAAGTTTTGGAGGGCATACGAAATTGGAATGAAGTTCATGCAATGTGTTTTCTTACTCCCTTATACCTAATAAAGAACTTAAGATAGTTACTTTTTTTCAAAATAGATGAACTCTAAAAGTTGGATTTTTATATCCATATTTAGTTTTAAATTGGCGCTAAGTGTGAGTGCCAATTTAGTTACTCGAAACTCGTAAATTGTTTTTTTTGGATTTTATTAGTTTTAAGTATAGTTTTATATACAAAAGGCCCAAAAAAGAGTGAATAACCAAAATAGAGATGTCACATATCAATATAACATTTGGTCCTAAAAAACATTTTTTAAATTATAACCAAATCTTGTATGTAGATAGGATAGAAACCTAGAAATTGTACAAAGTAAGCGTATTCAGTAGAAATTGTCCAACTTGCCTAAATCTACCTTTCTGTAACAAATCTTAGCTAAATTGGACTAAGGGAACTATGTGAAAAGCCTAGTTTAGATTTCCAAAGAGAGGTTTCAATGTCCCCATTCCATTGGTGAAATAGTAGAAACCTCAATTGTTAGTCTACAGATGAAGAAAACTCAAGACGAACCAAAAAAGGGCATCTACAACCTAAATACAGTGATGTGAGGCGGGAATCATGTCAAAAGGTCAACGGCGCAATCGGTTTGCCAAGATTCCCTTTCATTTAAAAGATTCCCTAATTGCCAAAAGTTAAAGGAGATAGCGGGATTTGATTCTTCTTCTTCAGATGTGTAAAGTAAAAATATGAGCTTGCGCATCTCTTGTGGAATTCTATGAGAGTTTCCATGAAAATTCTCGATTTTTTTTATCTCCAAAAGATATTTTTTCGAACGGTCAATTACTAAAAGTTATGATGGAAAATTCCTAGAAATTACCCAAGCCATGATAAAATCTCACTAAAAATTGGTATAACTTTTTTTATACTAGTAATGAGCTCCAACAAGTTTCATGGCATTCCAATAGTCAAAAGACTCAAAACTGATAAGATCCTCCAAGATTGGCAAAATTGAAGATTAAACGTGGAATTAACCGGTGTATCGAGAGTATACGGAATTGGATTGAGGTCAAAGCGGGATCTTTTCTTACTCCCCTATACCTACTAAAGAGCTTAAGCTCGTTACTTTCTTCAGAAAAGTCAAACCTCCAAAAATTGGTTTTTTACTCCTTTTTGGATTTTAGTTGGTACTAGCTTTTAGTGATTTTTTTAGCAAATGAAAAAGGGATGGGGGTTCTTTTAGACTAAAAATGGCCTTTTAAAGCCAATGGTGCAATCCATTTGCAATTTGAGTCTTTCTACAAAAGTTGAAGTTTTAGACTAGCGTAAAAAGTCAAAAATTTAGAATTAAGATGAAAATTTTAGGTGATAAGATTACCTTGTAGGAATTGGGGGGGGGGGAGTGAGGCCTTTGGAAAAGTATATAAGTGATTTCATTTCTCTCTCAAATCACCCCTCAAGTTCATTTTGAACTGCCTTGTTTTCATTTGGGTTTATTTAGTTGGATTTTGGCCATTTAGACCACGTTGCCAAAATTTCTTGTTTTTGGAGTATTTCAAGCTTCTTTGTTGCTCTTTTTCAAGCTTTCTTGAAGGAATTGGGGTCCCTTCAAGCTTGGCTAACTTCTTTGTTGTCTTTGTCAAATTTTTGGAACGTTGGTTGAAGTTGTGGTGTTTTGTATTAATATTGTACTAATCCTAGAGAGTTTCCTTTCCAAATGATTGGCGATGCTGCTTAGGGAGCCTCTAGTGTCTAATTTGTTGTGTACTTTTGAAGCTTTAACTTGTTTTGAATAGTTTTTATCATTGTACTAACACTTGTAGTTGTTGTACTAACAAATGTTGGTCGTTTTTGTATTTAATTATTGCCTCGTCCTATTTAGGACGGCGAAGCTTTGGCTTCGTGGGGAATAATTTTAGAAGTTTTTCTTCATTTTTTAAAAACTCATGGCGAAGCTTTGGCTTCATAAGTTTTTTGAAGTTGTAGAATTTTTGGTCATTTTAAAAATTACGGCAAAGCTTTGACTTTCCATAGTTTGAAGTTCTTAGAATTTTGTGTATTTCCCCATTCTATGGCAAAGCTTTGAACCTCAGAGTCTTAGAAAAATTCCTCAAAAAATAGTATGTTTGATAGGATAATAATTGACTAGTAGAAGATCAAAGGTCATTATTATTTAGGAGTTGGTGCAATTATTTTGTAGTTCAAAGTCAACTCTTGATCGATACCAAAATAATTGAAAGGGATAGTATGGAAGGAAAAGAGGTAGTGTAGAAAGAAGAGAAGTCCAAGAATTGGCAACTTTGTAACAAACTATTACTTTTAAGCGGTGAGCAAAATTACAAAAACACTTTCAACTATGAAAAACAAGGATGGATGGGAACAAGTATATAACAACCTTCAAGATGCACCACCAATTGAGGTAAGTGTTTGATTAGTGTGTTAGTTATTCAATTTCAAAGTAGTTCAATTAAATTAATAGGACCGAACTAGAAGTGTGATTCAGTGGTTGAAGATGAAGTTTTTCCTTAGATACAGAGTGATATTAGTCTAGAACTATCTCTTAGAATTTGAAGTTAAAACAAACAAGACAAGGTTGGATGAAGTTTAGTCATTAGAATAGATGAAAAATAGTGAGAGAAAGTGAAAGTGGAACAAGTTGAGTGAATTTGGAAAAGGAAAAATTAACTAAACTGGGAGTGAAGAAAAATCCCAATTTAAACTTACCACGTGGTAGAAAACCATGGAAGAAGTTTGATGTACCAATTAGCGGTCAAACTTCATCCACTTGATAGAAAAATCCAATCAAGACGAATCTTACCATTCTAGAATGAGTGAAAAATAACCTACAAGAATATGAAATTAGTTTTGCTCTGAACACAACTTCACTATGAAACTACAACAGAGTAAGAAGCTAGCTTGTGACTTCCATCACAACTAGTGTGCAACAATCCATTAAAGAAGTTTGCTTTCCGACACATGAAACGCAAGGCATGAAGATTCTTGGGATTGTAATATATTCTCTAAGCCATCGCTGGAGTCACGCGCGTGCATGTGGAAGTCGTGCCAGTCAAGCCCGAGGCTTTGATGAACAACCCCCAATTTCTGACGTGGTATGGCGAGCCACGGAACCGACAAAAAGCTCCTTATCCTCCTCAGCCATATCCATACCGACCGTGTGAATTTCAGTAAAAACTGTTACATGTGATGGCTTTTGTGACTCATCACTCTTCAAATTCATAAAACTCTTCGGGAATGGAAATCAAATCATGCACATCGATCAAAGCCTGTTCAGGGCTACTTCTTTTTTTAGAACTTTTTCAGGAAGTGCCAGGATAGCGATCCTGGAAAAAAGAGAAAAAAAGAAAAGACAACTTTTATTTGGCAAAAAAGTAGAGATTTATTTTGGATTGATTTGGGGCAATCTGGCCCATGGTGCCAAAAACAACCAGAGCAGGATTCCTGTTCTAATCCGTTTCAAGACTTTGCAGCAAACCTGCAAGTGAGCTCATTAGTAGTCGGGAAAGGGAACCCAACCGTGTTCACCTCAAAAACATTTCCAACTAGCTTATTGATGGTTGCAGATCTAGTTATAGTGTGAGTCAGAGCTCGACACAAGCAAGCAACATTGCAATTCCATGAGGACGCAAATTAAGTCCCCTTCAGCACCGAAGGTCCGTCCCGGGGTCGACCTGGAGCTTCCCGCAGAACCCCACGTAAGCATTGACTCGATTCTCCACGCGCTGGTCGAATCCGTGTCCGCACTCCAGTCCGCCATTGATAATCCGAATGGTACTCGCAAAACTGGGCTGCAGAATGGCTTCATGGCATCCTTTCGTCATCCAGAACCACAGCGCCGTCTTGAACGCCGTCCCTGCATTCTGCGCCACTTGATCAGGATCCGCAAGCAGATTCAAGCCCAACGCATCCCCACACGCCCCGTAGTTGTAGTTGTATGAGAGCTGAATGGGCCCACGGCCGTAGTAACTCTTTCCTGCTGCACAGGGGTACTGATTATCCGCTTGGCAGTAATTGTTTGGGGGGTTGATCTCGTTGATGTACTGCAGTCCGCCGGACTCTTGCTGCACATTCCCGAAGAAGGCTGCGATCTCCCGTTTCTGGTCGTCGGTACTGCCGGTGGTTCCGAATGCGGAGTAAGCTGAAGTGGCGTCGGAGAACGCTTGGAAAGTGTAGAAGCTGTTGCGGCTGGGGAACCAGCTGTTGAAGTCGGACTCGGTGAAGAAGCTCGACCAGCCGGCGCCTCCAGGGGAAGATGGCGGGGTAGGGGTTGGGGTGCCGTAACAAGGGCCGTTCTTACAACCCGTTCCGCAGTAATCATCACCCGTGCCACAGAAGTCAAACTGGCTACAGCAATCGGTAGTGGCGGGGCATGGCGAGGAGGCTGAACACGACCCATCTTGAGCTGCAACTTCTGCTGCTGCAAAAAGGGCTACAACAACAAGCAGCAGCGAGACACTCGCTTGCACAGGGCGAGCCATTGCCACAGAGCAAGGAATCGGGAAACCCTGGACCCTAAACCCGGTGTTGCAATTGAATGCGGAATTCTAACGCTGGAGTCTGCTGTGAAGTTAGAATTGGATCAGGTGGCAGATGTGGGCTGTGAAGAGAATGGGGGTGAAGGGGTTTTTTATGGGGAGGGATACAGACAGTGCTGCATGTCTGTATGAGCAGTCTGTGGAGTGTCTTTCGTGGAAGCGGTGGAACCTGAGAGCCTCAGGCCCACTGGTCATGTAAGTCGGACCTGACGGTGGCGTGGGTTGGTAATGTAAGCCAGGAAAATCGGACCTGATGATGGACACGAGGTTGACAAGTCTGTATGCACACTTACTGAGTCTTGTCGTGCCACGGCCACACTCACAGGCTTTGCAGGACCGACGGAGTAGCGGGACCAAAGCAAAATGGATTAACTAAGAGCATCTCCTGCCACCCTCCAAATACCCAGGCCCCTTCAATTGACATCTGTCCAATTTAGAGTGTCCAATTTAAAGGGGATGGTCACTTCTGTCCCCAAGAGTACAATTCACTCAAATATACCTCCAACCAATTCCAAGTTGCAGAATTTGTAAAAGCAAGAAGTAAGTTATCATTTATTATGACGACTTGCTAATCCTAGGAGAAAATACAAGTTGCAAAGGGGTTAGTGACCCCTTTCAAATATGGCTTATTTGATGCATGAAAGTAAAGGTAGAGTTTGACATAACTAAAATTGATTGCTTATCATTCAAAAATTAGGGGGTTTAGGATATTTAGAGAGCAATAGAATTTGCTCTAATTGGATTAATTTGCTAATTGAAGAGTCAAAACATTGTTATCATATAAACCATAATTGACAAGGTTCTAGATCATTAGTGGAATTGATTCAATTTTACAATTGGGAATTGGGATTCACTTAACCTTCTAAACCCTTAAAAGGACAGGCTAGTGATCATGGAAATATTCCCTTTTGGCTTGTCTAAATAGTTGGTTTAAGAATTTCAAAAGCACTTATTGGAAGTCAAACTATTATACAAGACCTATCCTTTTCATGCAAATTTTGAAGACGAATAGTTGCACTTTTACCATACATAGAAGGATTCTTTGATATTCAGCAACGAAAAAATGGTCGTAGCATCGTTTATCAATGTATTTGAAGGGTGTATGAAAGACAATTGTATCAACGGTCTAATAGTGAATGCAAGATAAGGGTTTTAGAATCAATAACAGAGATAGAATGAGAAGTGTGAGATATTCAAGAGGGTCATTGAATAGAAGGTAAAGTAAAGAGGTTGAAGTATAGACTTCCTACTTTTTCAAATATAGTTTAAGTTTTCCAGCCTCATGTTTGGAAAAAATGGCAGGTATTTTGAAGTTAATTGGTGGAGTTGGAATAAAACCAGATTGCGATTTGAAAACATCAATCGCAACAAACCTGGTGAAGAAATCTATAAAATTTCTATTTGAAGTAAAGAAGTAGAGTAAATAAACGTCATACTTTTAAAGCTGGTTCAATATGAGAATTCAAAGAAAAGAGCTTACCTAGTACAACTCCTAAAATATTGCAAACATTGTTCCAACCTATTTTGTCAACCAATGTTCATAGAACTTACTAAAATTCACTCCAATACTACTTAAACTTTTCAATAGCTAATTGTATAGTGGAAAAATCCTTGAAAAATTTAGATTTTAGCCAAGACTACAACAAACAATAGAATTTGATAGTAAATTTGCAACTTCCTCCCTTTTAGAATTAGCATCTATTTAGTTAGTAATGTACTTTAGCACTCCCAATAATCCTTCACAACTTGCAAAATATTTTCTTTCCTATTTTTTTTAATACTACTCATTTTCAAGGTAATCAAACTATCAAAGTTGATCCCTATTTGTCTTGAAGATTGTTATTAGAGAAGGCTATAAGTTCTGCTGCATTATTAAATTGTGGGGATGTAGGGAAACTCAGCCATAGCAATAGTATGATGTGGCAAAGTGACTATCACATCAAATAATAATAATAAATTATTTTTTAATATTTTTATTTTAATATTTTAATCATTTTAACTTTTAATTAAATCTTTAAATTTTTTTTAATTTTTTTTTAATTTTTTTTTTAAAATTTAAACTTCTTTTTAAAATCTAGCCAATAGTGGTTGGTTTTCAACATATGGAACAAGCATAAAATGGCCTTCCATTGTAGCTCAAAATCATTGAATTGCACAAAATTCCATAAACTAGTTTTGGGATCACTACCATCATCCATCAGTTGGCAATTTGGCATTGGAAGTAGTAAGGTAGGATGGATTGTGCCTTGAAGCCCATGAAGATCATAGTGCTCCAAGATACACGTGCATTGTCATGTTGAAATTAAACCCTAAATGATTGTTTGTCCCATCGGGGGGCAATTTTGACCGTGGTAGGTTCCTATCATTTCAATTTGTAGTGAATGGTTTTGAAACTTTTTGAGGTTGTGCGTTTTTACAAGAGTTTTGTGGATATTTATATTTTTTTCAATTAGTGCCTAGGAAAAAAAGTTAGACACAATAAGCCAAAAATGGAAGTCAACAAGCAATACAAAAAAATCAGAAAAAGTCAAAATAAATTTCTTAACATTTTTTTTCCTTAAAATTTATACTTTTGTCTACATTTGAAGCTTTGATTCAATCTATTTGGACTAGTGATGAGAAAGTTATGGACAATCTTAGTTTTTCAAGCAATCTAAGCATCTTTTTGAAAAAATAACTTATAAGATTCATTTGTGAAATCAATTCTTACAATTTTCAAAATAATTGTTAGACAAGGTTAGGTTTGCTTTCTAGAAGAATCTTGCCATTGAGATTATTGTATTTCAATTCCATCTTAAAGCTATCAATGATTTAACTTTTTCTTCAATTTTTAATCTACTCCTACTTAACAATTTTTTAATGAGTAAAACTTGAATGTTTTTTTCTTTAATTTTTTCCTTAGATTCTCAACTTAAATATTTAAAAAATCAAAATCAATAGCACAAAATTTTTAGTTAAAAAGATTCAACAACCAAAAAATCTAGTCAAGCAAGTTGCAAAAATACTTGATTTTTTCACTTTTGATGCAAATATCTTACAATCTATGTAGTCAAATTTGATGAAATTTTTACCATATGTTCTTAGAAAAGTTGAGTACAAGATCTTATGGTTAGATTTTTTAAAAGGTATTTTTTAAGACTTTTCTTAGATGAACGTAGCAAAAGTGGCAGTTTTGAGCGTTTTTTAACAAATAAAAAACACCCTAACCTTAGGGCTTTAGGGATTAAGGTAGAAGCAACAATAGTTGATCATTTAAATTATTTTGGAGTAGATGGTCAGGAATACGAGGTGCTGAAAATTTTCCCCATGTAGGAAGATAGGAAACATGGGGATAGCAAAATTTTTAGAATTTCATTCCCCCAATTGAAATCTTTGGAAACTTTGGGAGTGAAAAAGTGCACTTGTTGAGTAGCCAATGTCTAGAGTCCTCCAATTCCAATCATTCAAGAACTACTTTTTTGCTCACTACAATGGGACATGTGTCATAACCTTATTAGTCTTAACCTTAAAAAGAACCAAAGAAACCCATTCCAACCTTCAGTTATGACCTAAGGTTTAAAATAGCACACCTTATAGGTTGTGTACAGCGTTTGGGAAACTTTTTGAGTTTTACCAGTTAATCTCCTCTAGTTCTCATATTGAACCAGTTATTTGAAGAGTTAAGTCTGGTCATTTTCTCAATTTTTACTCAAAATAGAATTTTTTATAGATTTTTTCTCTGTTTTTTTTTCTTTTTTGCTGATATTTTTAAATTGCAATCGTATTTTTTCCCCATTCCTCCTGCTAACTTTGAACTAGCCGCCGTTTTTTCTTTTTTTTTTTCTTTTTTTTTTCTTTTTTTTTTCTGAACATTGGTTGGTTGGGTGTTTGGCGTGGTTGACAATTGGTGCTTCTACCTTAGGCCTTTATTGGACCGTTGCTTGGATTTGAAGAATGAAGGATGAGAATTTAACTGAAGCAGAGAGTGACGTAAGCCTGCAACCGTCAGCCTGACAAATCCTCATGTGAATCGCGTTCTTTTCAGTGAATAAACAATTTGGGAAATAGTCGGCTGTTGGTTGCTTGGGACTGAAGGTTTAACTGCGGTACGGTCGGTCCAGGACGTGAAACCCAGCACTATATATAATTTTTTAGTTTTCTTCCTATGACATCCAAAAATTACCATGTTGGAACCACTTTGTGGGCTACACTGAATAGTGAAATTAGGTTGCCCCACACTAAATTCTCGACATTCCACACTATATAAATATGTACAGTTAGTATAGATGGATGCAGTAATGTAGGAACCATGCGTGTTGCATGGGTTGGTGCACTGGTTCATGACTTGGGTTTAGAGAATTGCTTGTGCCTCCATCTGGACGAGTGGTGAGTCATGAGGTAACTTTCCTGAGTAAGGCAACCTAATTTCACTATTTAGTGTAGATTTAGTGTCTTGCTTCTAGAAGGGCTTAAGGTAGCCTACTCTACAAGTGCCCGTGCCCTAAAGGGATCATAACGGAGGGGGGGGTATATTTTGCTTTCTTAAATGTACCAACAATTTACATTTCAGGAGATAATTGTTTTTAGTGACCATTGCATTTCAACTTCAATAATCTGTAACTAATTCCATCAATGTCCAAAAAATATGAAACAACTTATGTTAGATGCCAATTCTGATTTTTTTTTTTCCTATGAAAATTTACTGAAAATTATTTTAAGGAGTTTAGCTTCCCTAAAAATGCAATTATCTCTAAAATGGTTGCTTTAAGAGTCAACTACACTAAATAGTGTATTTAGCGTTGGATTACATTTAGTGTAATTACCACCCTACTCCACATAACACTAAATCTCAACTTTGGAGGAATTAGTGTAGTATTAAACTTGAATGTGCCGCCTCCATCTTCTGGTTCACCTTCCTATGTTCTTAATGTGTTCTAACACTAAATGTAAACCTTTTCAGATTTCAGATTTACCGTAGAATACATTTAGTGTTAGAAATCAGATTTAATGTTATTTATTTTAGTAGGGTTAATGATATTTAGTCTTATGGTTCGTAAATAGTGTTACTAACACTAAATATACTATTTAGTGTACTTTTGTTAGAGCATCTCCAAAAGACGGGAACTAGAAGAAAATAGAGATTTTAAAGTGGAGGAAGGTGGGCCTCATTTACTTCTGGTGACTTTAAGAAAAAAATGGCCCAGTTCAAAGTTAGCAATTCAAACCTCAAATAGACTTTTTGCATTATAAAAAGGAGAAGAAAAGATTATACATTAAAAAAGGACCTTTCATGCAAAAAGGGAATTTCCAATTTATTGACACACATAACATATAAAGCTTGGAAAGGTATGATAATTATGCTACTTTTCCTATTGTAAACCAAGTTGAGGGCTCTTCATATTTTTCCAAATTGTTGGGCCAAAGATGGAAAATGGCAAGGCTAAGAATAAAAAAAGAGCCCAATGCCATTTGTATTGGGCCATGTTTTTTTAGTTAATGTTGGTGTACTAGTTCCCATTTGGACTAGAATTGCTTTTAGAGCATGGCCATCCTTACACACTTGGGGGTGATACTCTTCTAATGTGGATGAAAAGTGTTATAGGCTCTTCACAATATTTCTTGGTCACACTCAATCCTAGCTTGTTAAAGAATGATTATTGAAATCACTATTCATCCTAAATTTAGTTACTTTATCCTTTATTCTACTTGATGAATGGTCATTCGACTATTTATAAATTGTATTTGGTGACCAAAAGCAAGGAATAAAGAAACTGAGGGCTCTTTAGATGGAAAATTTTAATGTGCCAAGTTTGATGAGTAAGGATGTGGATGCTCTATAGTATGGTTAACCCTATAATGCCATTGCACATACTAAGTATCTAATGGATGACAAAATCTTTCTATGTAAGATAGAAGTGAAAATGTTCATCCTCAAAATTTTGTGCAAAAATAAAGGTTTTACACAAATTTTCAATGACCTCTAATAAGTGCTTTTGATTATTTTATTGCTTTATGATTCACATTGTAGCAAAAATTATGATTTCTAGGGTGACCAGCCAATTCTTATATGGTTAATGCTTGTCTCCACATGGTGACTAGATAGAAATCATAGAATGGCAAGCTACAAGATTAAACTTTGAGATGGATGAAAAGAAAAAGGGCAATGTAGCACGTAAAAAAATTATAAACAAATGAAAAGCCATGAATGTTCCAATTTCAATTGATAGAAATATGTCAATAAATATTTTGTTTTTGATGTTTTATTTTCAATTAGTAAGGGATACTTTTAAAATGGACCATTTAGCATGCCACTTAAATACACGAGAATGCCTTTGGGGATATATTATGGTCCATTAAAAAAACTATGCTAGTGATTACTACACCACATATGAATTAAAAATAGCAACTTACTAGCTTTTACTTTCAAAAATTATAAAAAATTCCAACATTCCAAAAATTATGCTACATTTATCATGGATTCCATTCTTCTTTGATTAAAAATTCATTGAAGATTCATCCATTACATCAACCAACCCTATTTTCAATTCATTTGGTAAAAAATCACTTCTTGGACTTGTTACTATAGCATGAGGTCACCTTTGTCAAAAAATAATTAAAATTTTTAAATTTAAATGATTCTAGAAATTAGTAAGATACTTTGTTTATTGAAGGAAAATTAATTATAAAAGAAAATCAAAATGTCAAAAAAAATACATGTATAACTTGATTCAAAGACATATATGTCTATTAAATAACATGAAATCCAAATTTACTCTTTTAACTTACAACAAAATAAGGACACCATAAAAAATAATGAGTTCATTTCATCCCTAGAGTTCCAACTCCCAAAGCAAAACTTTTGACCAATTTCTTTTTTTGCATATCTAACCATAAAGTCTTGCACTAGGTCTAGTATTATAATGAAGGAAAGAAATTTTAGAAAATTTCACTATGTAGATTGCAAGATATTTCTGTGTGAAGTGAAGAAAGCAAATTATCAAGTATGTTACTTGACTAGATTCTTTGACTTTGAATCAATTTAACTAAAAAAAATTGCACTAAACATTTTGATTTAAAAATTTCTTATGCTAAAGATTTGAGTTGAAATCTAGAAAAAAAATTCATACAAAAATACTTTATTTTCATTATTTAAATTTTTTAAAGTAGAAGTTGGTATAAAAACATAGATCATTAATAGCTCTAAGATGAAATTGGAAGACACTAAGTAATCCCAATGTTGAGATTGTTCTAGTAAGTATATTTAGCCCTTTGGAACTTCTTTTTAAAATTGTAAAAGTTGAGTTCCAAAATGAATCCAGTATATTATTTTCTCAAGACATTTCTATGATTGCCCATAAAACAAGAAATCTTTATTTTAAGAAACTTTCACATCACTAATCCAAATGGAATGAATCAAAACTTTTCATTTAGACAAAACTATAATCTATGAGAAAAAATATTTAAAAATAAAATTTCAAGTTTTTGTGGATTTAATTGGCTACCCGATCTCCCCCACTTTCAGTTTATTGTAGCATGATTTTGATCCCGGGCACCAATTGAAATAAAAGTTATATTCTTAAAAAGCTAATGTGATTTCTATCTTAAGAAAAAGTTTCAAAAAATTACGTCAAGAATTGAGGTTATACAACCTTACTTGAAATCCATAAGACTTTAGGGGTTAAAGCCATCATCACTATCTTTCACTTTTCTTTCCAATGAATATTGTTCAACTTCTAAGATTACTTAAAATGGGTTACCAAATATTTTAAAGAATTATTTAATAATTGTCAAATAGCTTATTCATTAAAAGAATGAATTGGAAAACCAACCCTTCCAATTTTTTAATAATTATTCCCCCCAAATGTATGGAAGGTGTCTTTAGGCTACAATATACTAGTCACATAAGGTAGAAACATCCAATTCTGTCCCTCTACCTAATCCTTGTTCCATAGAGTGCCCTTAAAGTGTCCCTAGAGTTCTATTAATGTGTCTCATACATGTTTAGCTTTGATTTGTTGACGTACTTGAACGACACATACTAAATGAATTCTAATTTGTTGACAACTGACTTTTGCGCAGTTCAGATTTGGGGGTACCTATGGTTCCAGTGGTCTAGATACCCACCACTTTGAAAAATCATAAAAATTACATATCATATCAAAAAAATCTAATTTCTTTTAATATTCATGATTTTCTCTTGCTAATACTATAAAATTATTAGTTTTAAGAAAATAGGCCTCCAACTATGCTAAATTCCTTATTTTGATGGTTTTGGGTGCCTTCACCTTCGTTTGACTGGGAATCAGTTTGGAAACCTATAGTTCTTGTGTAGTGTTGTATTCAATTGTTCAAAATATCACTATAGTTGTTTCTTTAAAATAAAAAATAGAAAAAGATTTAAGATAAACCAGCCCATAACATGCCAATTGCCTAATACAGTCCCTCCCCATGAGAGTCTTACGTCAACCTATAGTAAATTTTTTTTAACAAATGAAATTTATATTGCATTAGGGTGATTTGTTGCCATATCAATGCTTTGGGAGATGGTCATGAAGTTATTAATGATTGGGGATCACCTTTGGTGTTTCTTAAGTCTTCTACAGTAGTAAAAATTAATCCTTTTGTCACTAACTTCTAGTTTCATACCACATCAGGCAATCTGCTTGTTATAAGCTGGTTTACCTTAGTTATGAGATATATTTGTTGAAAATGTAAAAATCTTGCTAAAGACTATGGGAGGCAATCCATTCTTGATTAGTGATCCATTTTGACACCATAGGGTGGTGTAATTTTGTACAGGTGATAAACAATGATTAATTATGGCATAATTTTTAGTGTAGTTGTGGCGCATTATGATTGGCTATAAGACTCTCAATATTGCAACTAATCCTTGGTGGATTTTGCAACCAATTGGTCAAAAAATGGAAAAGTTTATATAATAAGTATGGGTGGAACAAAATCTTCAACCAAAAAATTCATAGTAGTTACATTTTGAGAAATAAAAATCTTAAAAACTATAAAAACCTTATAAACTCTATTCCTACACATGGGTGAATTTCTCCACTAAAGAAATCCGCCCTACAGATATGTGTATTTATTTAAGTGGTCATAAATGGATTGACTCCCCTATATCCTCTTGTTTTGTTTCCTTTTGACTTGCCAATGGAAATTGTCCATGTGTTTCAAGAAGAAAAATAAAATAAAATATCAATACAATATGAAGTTAATGCCTCATTATGATCATAGTACAGTACAAAGAGTGATGCATCCCCTTGAGAGTAGAAACCTCTCACTATAAGTTAACCCCGGAGTGCCCCAACAACACAAATCTGGCCTCTCCAATTTGAAAATTGTTTGTGTATGACTATTATAATCTTTCGAGTGGTATGGTCAAAAGACATGTCTTTTTTCCCTCACCTCCGGGTCTCTCTTGACTACCAATTGATACGATTGATTTATGTGTATTTCTTACTAGGAAAAAGTTTGAATGGAATGAATTTGCAAAGGTCTAGATTTCACTGAATTTGCTATGGGTGCTTAGGGGTTAAGTTATCCTAACAGTGTGTACCTTACCTTGAGCTTCACTTCTCCGGAGTCTTCTCCGGAATCTGACTTTTTTTTTTAAAAAAACTGATGGATTTTCTTGTTAAATTTTGACCAGAATGATGGGAAGTTTTGGACGATTGTTACTCTGGGGAACACGAGGTGCCTACGGCCGTGAAGAGAAACTGAACTCTGGCGGCCGCGGTGAAGTGAATGGCGAGGTTTGTTCCATTGCTGGCTGGGGCTGGGGTGGGTCGTGACGCGTGGGTGGGTGGGTGCAGATAACAAGTGTCCTAGTACTCTTCCCCAATTGTAAGTAAGGTGAAGGCACGCATTACCAATCACTTCCCCACCAACAATTAATAGGGTGTCTGAAATTCACGAGAGGCGGGCTGCAAGTAATTTGCAACCATTAATTCTTGGTTTCCGACAATAATTCCTCCATTCTTGTCACAACACATGTCTCCTTGGTTTAGAGAGTCAAACAAAGTGAACAGGAAGTAGGGTGGAACCACCCATAATTGACCGAATAAGCAACTATGCACATGAGGTGGAGTACAGTAACGAAGTAAATGTTTTCACAGGTATAGAGATAGAAATGAAGGGGATTGCCAAAATTTGGTAATTTTATCGCTTGAATTGGAATTACTATGAAATTTGGAAGGCAAAAGTTGGTCTAGACCCATGTCCATTGTGTAGACTCTTCCAAAACTACTCATTTAAGAGACTACTTCTTGTTCACTTTGGCACGCCAAACCAAGCAGATGTGTCATGAAAAGAAATTAGTCCAGCCTCTCTTGAATTTCAGCCCCCCTATTGATTGTCGATAGGGTTGTGGTTGGTAATGGGTGGTTCTACTATAGTCACTCTCTTAACCCCTAAAGTCTCATTCATTGCCTTTTTTCAATCAAAATCCACTCAAAACTATCATTTGTATTGCAAAGAGCAAAAAACTATTAAAATTATTTTTTTAAACATCTAACTATAAGATATTGTACTATGCTAGTATAAGAGTGCATGGAAAAAAATTTAGGAACTTTGACCTTCTAGATTGTAAGATATTTGCATTTAAAGTGACAAATTCAAGTTTTTCTTAAGAAGATGCTCAGATTGCTTGAAAATTAAGATTGTCCATAACTTTCTCATCACTAGTCCAAATGAAATGAATCAAAGCTTCAAATGTAGACAAAAATATAATCTTTGAGAAAAAAAATTAAAATTAAAAAAATTTAACTTTTTGTGATTTTTTTGGATTGTTGCTTTTTTGGACTCATGGTAACATAACTTTTGTTTCTGGTCACCGATTGAAATAAAAATTATATTCCCAGAAAGCTAATCTGATTTCCTATCTTCAAAAAAAGTTTCAAAAAATCATGTCAAAAATTGAGATCTCATGAGCCTATCCAAAATCCCTAGAGTCCCCCATAGGGACTTTAAGACTTTAGGGGTTAAATGAGTGGTTTTGAACAGAATAGTCTAGACATCGGACATGGGTCCAAATCAACTTTTAAAACTCATAGTAATTTCAATTCAAGATTTGCAATAGCAAGACCGCAAGAATTGTTTATTTGATCGGTTATAAGTGCCTCCACTATAGAAGGTCCTCTATTAAACTAGGAAAGAGATTAGGAGATAAAAAACAAATGTTCTTGGAAAGGATGAGGTCATCCAAACTCCCAAGATCACTCAAAGAATAGTGCTTTGCTTGGAGACTACCAATAGGGGGTGTCACACCTCCTTTCCATTCTCAATAATCACAAAATGGAAACGTGGCACTTTTTTGTTGGCTTGGGGGGAGTCCATTCTTTGAAGATTGTAAATGAAGATTCTTTTCATGCATTGCTATTTTTCTAGCGGTCTTGCTATTGTTTTCCCACAATTCATGATCACAATCATTAGGGATATCCAAAGTTAGCCAAAGCATGGAAAAAAAATATCAGAAGTCAAATTGATGCTAGCCAAACCATGTTGGTGTACATAGTCAATGCTCTCTTAATTATAGGTCTCATGATTTCCCTCCAAAATATAGATCATATGAATGCACATTAAAAAATTATTGTATTGATCTTGAGATCACAAATGAACACTTTTCTCCATTCTCCTTTTTATTCTCCACATGACATTGAAGGAGTGTCACACCTTCTTTATGAAGAAGGGTTTTTTATTGGCTCTTTTTTTCTTCTCATTCTTCTCATTCTTCATAAAAGTTTCATCCTTAAAGAAGGTGTGACAACCCCTAATATGTTCTTGGGTTTTCAATTAGGTTTTGGAGACCACATTTGTTATTATAGAATGTTATGGTTAGGCACCTTCAAAAATTCTACTTTTGGCTATTGTGCCTAGTTACTATTATTTATTAGATTGGTCAAATTTTCATATTTTTATTATTGACAGTCAAGTGAAAGGAGGTTCTAATGCACTAAAAAACACAACATTTAGATACCATATGTAAAAATTACATTTCTTGGTAGAGGTTCTATAATCATAGGTACATAATGATTTGGGAGATGTACATGAGTGATGATGGCAGTTTTAGGTCAATGGTACATTTAGGGGGGCTATGTCCATCTTATACAAGTGTAAAAAATAAGTTTTGAAAACTAGCAAGCTTATTGTGATTCAAATGCTTTCAAATTTTTTAGATTGTCTCTCTTCTTTGTTTTGATGCTATTGCATTTTGGAGTGGGCTCTTGAACAAACAAATGGAGATTTAGGGCATGTTTACACCAAAAAACTTGGGCTTCAATCCATGAACACAAGTGGTACCTTTTTCAAGGGATGAGACCATTGTAAGTGGGGTCCCATGCTTGAAATAAGGGGCTTATAAGCAAGTAGTGGCCCAAACATTTGGTATAAACCAAAAGAGTTGAGTCATGAGTGCACTTGGGCTGAATTTTTTAAGTAGAAATATCTATAGAAGTCTTTTTTAGATTTATCCCATAGTCACAAAACTTCTTGCAGTCAACTCTGCCCTACATGCATGTGTGTTAATTTGTTTTTGTCTAACTCAATTTCAAGCTGTTTTTGATGATTTTGGCCAAATCAAGCCATAAATGGTCCAAAGACAAGCAAAAATCAATCACAAATGAATAATTGAAAAAAGTTTCCCTAGCCTTAGGGCTTGGCACCTCTAAGACCTTCCCAAGAAATACTCCCATTAGGTTTAGGAAGTCATTATCCACTTTGGCTAAGTAGGATTTTGACAAGGATTTTTGTCCACTAAAAAAATGATGGGCTAATTGATGTAAACCCAAAAGCTAGGTACCATAGCTATCTTCCAATCAAAACACTCCATTTCTTTGGGTTCCACACCAAAGTTTTTGGGTGTAAACATGCCCTCAAGATCATTATCATAATGCCAAGTTTGACTATTCAATTACAATTGTTTATTTTTGTACTTCTAAGCCTAATTATAGGCCTAGTTAAGGGTTTGGAAAGAATCAAGAGCTCATATATGATTCCCCGAGTTTTTTTAAACAAATGAAACATAATTTCATTGCAAAGGGATTAAAATACAAACCCGCCAGCCACTACACTAATGATGACAAATAGTGTTGGCAACACTAATCACGAGGCATAATACTAATTGTCAACAATCCAGTTAATGTTACCAATACTAAATGTCAACATAGACACTATTTGTCAACTATTGGGTATAAATTTTTTACAAGTTTTACATTTAGTGTTACCTAACTATTTCATCAAAATGCTAAGAAAAACATATGAACCCAAGAATCCTATGACATGCTCAAAAAAGTTACTACTCAGAAAAGTGAACACAACACTAAATGCCAGTTTAGAGTGACCGGGGTAAAAATCTAGGTAACACTAATCACAACATAACACTATTTATCATTAGTGCAGTGGCCAACCCCAACAGACCGGACAAATGACCAAAGGAAGGAAACCACCCCGAGGCGATGATTTCCCCCTTCTTAAAACCCAACGAGGCATGCAGTGACTTCATTGCCCCGAACGCTGACTTAGCACTATGAACTCTTAATTGATTCTGGTTTGACAAGAACCTAGAGTTCTTTGGTTGTCAACATGGTCAATTGGACCAGTTCCTTCTCTCTGCATGATCTCTTGAAAGTAAAGCCTGAAAGGGACAACTTGAACATCACCAACACCAGAGGATTTGTGTCATGAACAAACATAGTTTTCCTACCGAACAATGTTCCCCACATCTTCATAACCCACTGCACCCAATGGTGCATTTGGTACACAAAAATATTCATATACACATTACCCGGCATATTGTACTAAGTATGTGGTTAGCAATCCTATAAGATGAACCTCTAGAGAAGTGGTATATGAATATTTTTGACTTCCACACGTAAGGTACGCTGCACGCCAAGATCTAAAAATGACATCAAGATCCAAAAGGTATAGTTACTCAATAGCTGATCGAAGACGCACAAAAAAATGCAACCAAGAGGAAGGATTTCTCTCGAGACACGACAACAACACGATGCCAAGAAAGAACATTTAGTTGATCAAAGGGCTCACATTCAGCAAAAAGGGTTATGGGCAAAAAAATTTCTTATCAGTCAATGAGAAAGTCACAGGGTTGCCTTGCAACTCGGACTCGGCAATATGAGGTCCTCGTAAGGCTCACATCCTCAACATTCACTAAGAACAGGTGTCTGATGAAACGTGACTTCTTTGAGCTCCACCTCGAATCACAAAGCGTAGACATCCACTACTACAGTATATAGATACCCAACATAATCTCCTTGGATGTGTCCAACGAATGACACTTCCAAATATCTCGTCAGCTAATCCTTTATGGGCCTCCAAACTCTTCAAGAAGTTGCTGGCCAACCCCACATGCATCAGCTGCACGCAATCCAGAACCATATATCGTTCAGTTAAAAATAGGGTGCAGGTATAAACGAAAATGAGTGAACATACATTCCGAATATCATCCGCTTCCTATTAAGAACAAGACGTCATAAACACAACTACAACACTTCAGTAACCTAAAAATCTAAAATAGAACTGTACCTTTGAACTGCTCCAAGCCCAAAGAGATCATCATTCTGCAGTTCTGCAACATGAGGCCAGCAAGCTCAGGAGTAAAAATATATTTGAAGATCAAGTTGATCACACGATGCTGTACTGTAGAGTGGTGGAGAGCCAGAGATAAATCATTCACTGGTTCCAGAATCCAGTCATGATCTGAATCCTGTAATCAGGAACGACACTTCCTTGAAATCTTATCGGAGTGTCACCACAGTATCGTCGTTCTCGGCAATTGTTGAACAAGTCGATCACACACTGCTGTAGAGTTGATGGAGAGCCTGAGACAATTCATTCACTCGCTCCAGAACTCGTTCCAGATCAGAATCCCGTAATCTGGAACGATACTTCTGTAAAAATTTATCCGGGTGCCACCGCAGTATCTCCTTTCTCAGTAACTGTTTGTGTTCTGAAGGAGGAGCATTGTGCAAGATAATTCTCGATAACTCTGCCTCCTTGCCCTTCTCCACCGGAAAGGGTATATCAGAGTAGCCAAGAAATTGATTACCAGATTCGGAAAATTTCTTCCACGAAATCGCATAACGCTTGTATCGATCCACGCCCTTCTTCTGCAAAACGCGCTCCCTCCATGCTCTGTCCTTGGCAATCTCCTCCTCAAGGATCCGCTTGGCCTCTCGATTTCGCTCCTCCTGTTCCCGTTTCCGTTTCTCATTCAACTCTTTGAACAGTCCCCCTTCTAGCGGATCTTTAGGTTTCCTCTTCTTGCTGGATCCCAAAAATACATCGTCATCATCTTCATCATTGTACAGAAACTCCGACCAATCTTCTCTATGCCAGTCCTTTTTAGGTTGTGGCTCGCCCCAACTATGCCCCCACCAGCTTTCATCGTCACTCAACTCGTCCGCTAAACGAGTGCCCCAGTCTTGAGGCTCCATATACGTCCTTTTAGGCTTCTTGAAGCTCTCTTCTTTCTCCTTCCGCAATCTCTCGAGTCGAGCCTCGACTGCAATCAACGGAGTGACCCCCTCGTAATTCACGGCATGCATGTCTCCTCCTGCCTCTCTCAACATAGCAATGATGTCCGTAAAACCATATCGTGCTGCAATGTGCAATGGACTGTTCCCCTTCGCGTCTTGAGCTGTGATATCTGCATCTTCTGAGATCAAAAACTCCACCATCTCCGGTGAGCCAGCGTAGCAAGCATGGTGCAAAGGGGTTAAACCCTCCGCATCCATGCAGTTAATGTCAATATTACTCAACGCCTCCCTCAGAACATCACTTTGCCTCGATTTCCGACTGCTATAAGAGTACTTCCTGCGCTTCTTCGTCAAATCGTCCTCCGATTCGTACGAGTAACTAAAATGACCGCTCGTCGAAGGCTCATGGAGCTCGGAGTCGTACTCTGGATCTGAATCCGATGAATCACGCTGCCGTTTCCTCTTGTCACGGCGCCGCTCATCATCAGTCGACGGCTTCTGACTCCTTTGTTTCCTCCTCTTCTTCACAAAATACTTGCCGTTCTTCTCTAGAACACGCAGAACGCGCGCGAGGTGTCCCGTTGCTGCAGCCTGGAGCAGCTTCCTCTCCACCTTAATAGGATCGTACCGAGAGCTCCTCATCGCTACACAATATTAGATCACCACAAAACCTTTGCCCTAAACCTAATGCTCCAGAAATCGATCAATCTCTAACCTTACAATTTTTCTTTTGGCGATATTGTTTCAGGAACTCCAACTCTAAAATTCCATCCTCACACCAATCCTCGCAGAAATTCTTGCATCAACCCTCACAGCAGCATTTGCAAATACTCTGCATATAACCCTAATGCTCAGGAAGTAGATGAATTTCTCTCTCCTGTATACCACTCTTCCAATTTTTCAAATTCTCGGCAATAATTTGGGAATCGAAAACTCTACGAATTCTGTGCTTATACCAATCTTCACAGAAATTTCTTGGATCAGCCCTCACAAAAACATCCGCACAAAGTTAACCCTAATGCTCCAGAAATCAATCAATCTCTCATTTCTTCCACCATTTCTTGTAGCGAAACTGTTTAAGGGATTTCAAAATCCAAATCGTGAGACGTAGTGGGCAGGACGTCAACAGGACTCCGTAATGCGATCGTCCATGTGCCTCATGAGAGCTCCAGAAATCGTTTACAAAAACTAAATTTTTATCTGCGAAGAGTCTTGCGCCTTTGTACTATGCCTTTTGCGTTTTGGGTCCGTTGGATGTACCTTTTACTTTTCACGTTCCGAAAAGTCATCCATGCACTCCTGCTGATATCCCATTAGTGAGGGCGCTTTATTAATGTCACTAATTTATTAAATTTAGTGATTATTAGTAAAATGCATTATATATATAAATAAAGGAAGTAGAGGGAGGAGACACTTGGTTCAAAGGACATGATGCAAAAATTTTAGTCTCATGGTCAAAAAATTTGAAATTTCTATCCTACATTATTATATGAGACTAGTGCAAGATCTTATGGCTAGATATGCAATTTGAAAATGCAATTGGTAAAGTTTTTTGCTCTTTGCAATAGACATGGCAATTTTCAGAGTTTTTTGATGAAATAACGCAAATAAGGGTAGCTTGGAGACATTAAGGGTCAATTGAAGTCATTTCTTTTCAAGGTCTCCTTCTTTTATTGTAAAGTTAGTGGAATGAACATGAATTTCATGTTTAGTAGATATGTATTGGGATCAAGTTGTACATGTATCTTTTCCAACATTTTGACTTTCCTTATATTTAATTTTCTTTCAATGAGCATGGTAGCTTATTAATTCCAAAACCATTCAAATTCAAAAAATTTCATTATTTTTTGATGAATGTAACCTCAAACTATAGTAACAAGTCTAGAAGCAATCCTTTACCAAGTGAATCAAAATTGAGGTTGGTTGATGCAATGGATGAATCTTCAATGAATTTTCAATTCAAAAATAATGAAATCTTCAATGAATGTAAGAAGTTGCATAATTTTTGGAATCTTAGACATTTAGTTATAATTTTTGAAAGTGAAAGCTAATAGGGTGTTAATTTAGTTCATAGGAAGTGTAGTAATCATTTGCGTAGTTTTTTAGATGGACCATGATGTATCCCTAAAAAGACCCTAGCTTGAATTTAAATGGCATGCAATATGGGCTTGTTTAGAAAGTGTCCCTCACTCACTGAAAATGGAACATAAAATATCAAACACTCATTACCATATTTCCACTAAGTGAAAATAAGACATTTATGACTTCTCATTTGTTTGTAATTTTTTTTGTGTGCTACATTGTCCTTTCATCCATCTCAAGGTTGAATTTTGACGTAGCTTCCCATTTTGACTAGTCAAAATGAAGAGACAAGTATTGAACTTTTACATGTCAATTCTTTAATTTTGCATTGACCTTATAAGAAGCGGTTGTTCACCATAGAAATCATTATTTTTGTTACAGTGTGAATCATCTTAATACTACTAAAAAAACCAAAAGCACTTGTTGGAGGTCATTGAAAGACTGTGCAAGACTTTTCTTTTTTGCACCAAATTTTGAGGATGAACATTTTCACTTCAATTTTTACAGAAGTGTCGTTCCAGATTACGGGATTCTGATCTGGAACGAGTTCTGGAGCGAGTGAATGAATTGTCTCAGGCTCTCCATCAACTCTACAGCAGTGTGTGATCGACTTGTTCAACAATTGCCGAGAACGAAGATACTGTGGTGACACTCCGATAAGATTTCAAGGAAGTGTCGTTCCTGATTACAGGATTCAGATCATGACTGGATTCTGGAACCAGTCTGTGGCTCTCCACCACTCTACAGTACAGCATCGTGGCTGTGATCAACTTGATCATCAAATATATTTTTACTCCTGAGCTTGCTGGCCTCATGTTGCAGAACTGCAGATGATCTGTTTGGGCTTGGAGCAGTTCAAAGGTACAGTTCTATTTTAGATTTTTAGGTTACTGAAGTGTTGTAGTTGTGTTTATGACGTCTTGTTCTTAATAGGAAGCGGATGATATTCCGTCGGCAGAAAGCTAGTGGAATGTATGTTCGCTCATTTTCGTTTATACCTGCACCCTATTCTAACTGAACGATACATGGTTCTGGATTGCGTGCAGTTGATGCATGTGGGGTTGGCCAGCAACTTCTTGAAGAGTTGGAGGCCCATAAAGGATTAGCTGACGAGAGATTTGGAAGTGTCATTCGTTGGACGCATCCAAGGAGATTATGTTAGATATTATGTTGGGTATCTATAGACTGTAGTAGTGGATGTCTACGCTTTGTGAAGTCGAAGCGGAGCTCAAAGAAGTCACATTTCATCAGACACCTGTTCTTAGTGAATGTTGAGGATGTGAGCCTTACGAGGACCTCATAATGCCGAGTCCGAGTTGCAAGGCAACCCTGTGACTTTCTCATTGACTGATCAGAAAATTTTGTGCCCATAAACCCTTTCTGCTGAATATGAACCCTTTGATCAACTGAATGTTCTTTCTGGGCATACCTGAACTGGATCGTGTTGATGTCATGTCTCGAGAAAAATCCTTCCTCGTGGTATGAACCCTTTGATCAACTGAATGTTCTTTCTGGGCATACCTGAACTGGATCGTGTTGATGTCATGTCTCGAGAAAAATCCTTCCTCGTGGTTGAATTTTTGTGTGTATCTTCGATCAGCTATTGAGTAACTATACCTTTTGGATCTTTTGGATCTTGGCGTGCAGCATAGCATACCTTAGGTGTGGAAGTTAAATCTTTCCACTTCTCTAGAGGTTCATCTTATAGGATTGCTAGCCACATCCTTAGTACATTATGCCTGGTAATGTGTGTAATTATGAGTATCTCGAGAGTGACATTTTTGTGTACCAAATGCACCATTGGGTGCAGTGGGTTATGAAGATGTGGGGAACATTCAACATTATTCGGTAGGAAAACTATGTTTGTTCATGACACAAATCCTCTGGTGTTGGTGTTGTTCAAGTTGTCCCTTTCAGGCTTTACTTTCAAGAGATCATGCAGAGAGAAGGAACTGGTCCAATTGACCGTGTTGACAACCAAAGAACTCTAGGCTCTTGTCAAACCAGAATTAATTAAGAGTCCATAGTGCTAAGTCAGCGTTCGAGGCAATGAAGTCACTGCATGCCTCGTTGGGTTTTAAGAAGGGGGAAAATTAATCATATATCAAACCTCGGACTCTTTCTTTACTCTTTCCAAACCCTTAATTAGGTACAGTCCAGAAGCACAGTAATAAACAATTGCGATTGAATAGTCAGACTTGGCATTATGTCTGATAACGATCTCAAGTCTCCGTTTGTCTGTACTTTGTTCAAGAGCCCATTCCAAAATGCAACAGCATCGAATTAAAGACTAGAGTGGCAACCCAGAAAACTTAAAAGCATCTCAAACTCAATAAAGGGCCTTTCGCACTTGCTGTTAAGGGAGTTTTAACTATTGCAAATAGAGGGGGTCCTGGTGAATTCACCTGTGATTGCCTCGTCCCATGGATGGATGGGCAACGGGGATTTCAGATCCCATTTAGGCATAGTAAAACATCTTATTTTTAAGAACTTTGAACTAAGAAAAGTCGAAAAATCAATACATCTTTCATCTCCAAAAATCCTTTTGAGATTTATTTACTTCAATCAAAACTTATGAACAAATTTTAGAGAGGGATTGCAAAAGGAAACATCATTGATATTTTCAAGTACCTAGTCAAAAACAAACAAACTATCATCAACTATTTCATCTTCTATAATTTAGAATCACATTTTAGAAACACAATGCTCTAAAAAAAGAGGTCTCAAGAAAGGCATTTGAATATTTTGTAATGAATTCAAATTGAATCAATCATTGGCACTTTTTGGATTTGGCATATGTATTTTCACAAAGATGCAAACAACTAGAAATTAGTTTGAAATGTAAAAATCTAAACTTTTATAATTAAAAAAAAAATTGTAAATGATTATGCTTTAAAGACAACAAGGCTATATGTAAGTTTAAATGCCTTAATTTATGACCATTTTGATTTATTACACTAGGGTTGTGAAAGCATATAAATATTAAAAAAATTATATCCTTATTTCTTTAATTACTCCCATGTAGCATTCATACAATTAATTCTAATTTTTATGCAAACAATCATTGAACCTAGATCAACTTTTTATAAACCCACACTTTTAGAAGGTGTCTTTATTTTTCTTGCTTAGAAATTCAACAAAGCCTATTCTATTTTTTTGCCTTTTGTTCAATTTAAAACAAACTCGTAGAAGCTCAAAAAGGCCTTAGACATTTAGGGATTAAGAAAGAACAACTGCTAACAACTAGGAGGTAGAGTTGGAGGTAATTCAAGGGCCACTTACACTTTTAGATTTTGATAGTAAAGACAAGCTCTTAAAACAACTCAATTTAGAGTTCATATGAATGAATTGTGAATATTGAAGTGAAAGAGGGTCTAGTACCCTCACTTTTAGAAGCTGAAACTTTGAATGGCCATAGATCTTGGACATAGTGTTGAAATGAGTTGAAATTTTGAGGAAGTGTAGAGAATTGTGATAGCTTTCAAAGAGTTATCACTCAATTCATTTGAAGTTTTGAAGCAAATATGACACTCATTCAAAGTTCAGCTTTGAAATTGGAGTGAGAGTTGGAAGATGAAAGAAAACTTGTGTGTTGTGGCTTATAGTTTGTCTTTCCTTGTGATTTTTGTTATTGTGGGTGGCATGGATGAAACCATTGTTTAGCCTCTTTTTGTGTTGTAGATGCGGTAAAGTGGGATTTCATGCCCATATAGTCGTACTTTTATGTTATTTCTACTAGTAAGACATGATTGTTGGCTACCGTAGGTTTGAAATTTAGAAACCAATCCCTCGGATGGTTCAGCTCGTGCTCTGGCCATCCCGTTTTACACATTCGAAGCCCGTGATTTCTTATCACCCTATCTAAACCCTTGAGTCTATTTAGACTCATTACAAGATAGGCCAACAAATAGAAGTCTTCAAAATTTTAGTACTAATCGTTTTCAGTCGCAGCCAGAATCCCCGTGATTTCCCGAGGCAAACCGCTCTCAATCTGATAGCGATGGATGGCGCAAGGCTCGAAAAAAAGACCTCTGATTTTTTTAAGTGCTTCTTAAAGCCACAACCGACGAAAGAGATGTAGTTCTAGATTGCACTGCAGCTACAGGTGAAAAATGAATTTAATAACCATGGATTCAATTTGTAATTTGCAAATGCATCATTCAACTTAGATGTTGCTCAATCTAGACAAGTGCATCTATTACCGCTTGTCATGGCACAGGGCGTCACATTGTGGCGTTAGAGGAAGACAAGGACATTTTAAAAGCCATCCTTGAACCTATGAAGAAATCTATTTGATTGTAGCACCAACACAACCACTAGTGGCAGTTGACGAATTCAAAGATCCAGACGATATGCCCATTGTAGCTCGCAAGTTCGCACGGAAGACACCATTCAATAAGTAAGTTTGTTACTTTTTCTTTTTCTTTTTTTCCATATTATGTTTGACGTTTTGCAAATCTAAGATTGTTTCACCTCTACTTGCAGTCTCTGACGATTGACGTTAGTAGGTGGATTGATGAAGACACAAAATCTTCACTTGAGTCCAAAAAAGCCTTTTCATCTTCCTGTCTATACCAAGCAGATGGCATCAACGTTTGCGGAATTTGGATGTTCTAAACCAAAATGTCATAACGATACATATGCTTTGAATGTTTTGGATTTTATAGACGGTAGTGCATGTGAGGGTAGAGAGACTTCAAAGTCATCATCATCTAAGACTGAGGGTTCTGCGACAGTATCCACTACCACTTAGATTCTTGAGATTCACATCTCTTGAGTTGAACTATTATGTGTGGATTTTTATTATGACTGGATTTGTGAGTTTTATGACTATATCTTGGACTCTTGTTATTTTCATTTGGATTTTTTACATCTAAATGACTATTGACAATAATCACAATTTATGCTCCCCTAAAACATCATCTACATATATTTGCAAATCCCTCAAATTTTATTATAATGACTCTATATTTCTTGAAATTTAAATATTTTAAATCTACGGTCATAGGTCCCAAACTTGTTTTCTCTTCGCAAAAAATTCCCGCTCACAAGTTTATAGGCTCACATGCTAGCAACCCTACTTTTAAAGCATACTACCTTAGGATTGGTTTATACACACCATGGGGTTGGATGGAAGGTTGGACGGATTTGCCTTCAATCCAGTCTACATGCCGGCCTTAGTTCTTCCATCTAGCCTTAATTATTGTAGAGACTTGAGGTTGGATTGAAGTTTGGATTTCCAATTCATCATTCCAGCCTTAGTTAATGTACAGTGTTGAGGCCAAATTCTAATGCTAGATTTCCAATTCATGTGCTCTTGAATTTTCTTAACGTTCAACTGAAAAATTAAAAAAAGACTTTCTTTAGTTTATGAACCTTCTATTTTTTTCCTATTTTTTCTATTTTGAAAAAAATGATTCTTGGATTGCGTTTGAAATTTTTTTTTCTCTAACATTAAACATTACAGAAAATCTGAAGTCTTAAGAAGGTCGCTAAGGAAATGTTTAAATTCTAGCCGCGGTGCAATTGTTGGGAAACTAAAAAATATATTTTTTGTAATTGTTTAATTTTTAATTATAGGGAAATAAAATAAAATAAAATAAAAATTTTAATCGCCAATCTGATATGGTGGTGATGTGGTGCTGACATGGCACTAGTAGTGCCATATTGGATTTCGAATTTAAAAAAAATTTAAATGTTTTTTAACCACTTTTTTTCCTGTTTTTGCACCGCTGCTACTCCAAATTGGTAGCCCACTACATGCTCCAAATTTTTCCTAATGACTAGAGTTGAAACCATAGAACATTTGTCATTTATTTTCATAAGAATTTCAAGAATTTCAATAAATAAATAATTTTGGTTGCAAGACGTTAAACCCAACCCTATAAAGTGGGCCCTGTAGGTTGGATTTTCCTTAGAGGAGAATGGTGGAATTTTTTATATGCCACATATGAAGAAACTTGCAAATTTTGAATTCATATTTGCAATCAAAGACCCCACTTTTGATAGGAGAGGTCCAAAACATACCCTAGACTCGGCTCAAAATAGGGGGCCTTTTAAAAATTTATCCTTGGAGAATCCAAAAGTTTTCTTGTTGGACCCACTTTGTGAGCTAGATTTAGTGTCTTGCATTTTGGTCTTGTTACTATAGGAGTTTGAAAATTATCACACAACTAAACTTACAATTCTAAAAAACATCTCTTCTCTTATCTCTTTTTTAAATCTCTATCTAAAGTTTTTTTATTTTTAAATATGGAGTTTTTTATTATGAGAACTTGAATGAATGCAATGATAAATGTAAATCAAGTTTTATCTTACATGTTATTTCTAGTACCATAATTTTTCTTTATCATATTCTTTTTTTGCAATATTTGTCATTAGAATTGGTAAAAACACACATCATCTCACATATGTCAAAGTCTATGACATAACTTCAAGAATGACTTCCATTTGCAAATTTGATGCTTGGCAAGAAATGGACCAAAAAAATATGATTGCTTAAACAGTCCCATTTAAACAATCATATTCAAAATTGGATTTTTGATGCTAAAACTAAACTTCAAAAAGATTATTTCAAAAATAATGAATACATTCTATGTTATTTTTGTAATATCTCAAATAGTATGATTGACATTCAACTTTCATCAAGTTTCATCTTATTTACATCCAATGTTCACACTCATTTGACTTCATTCATTCAAAAATGAGTGATAATCTTGTTGCATTTAAGCCATGAAGAACATTGCATAGATTGCTCAGATAAAGTTGGACAAAGGAAGTCTCTATGTGACATATATAAAATTGTTGAAAAAGACTTCAGACTTTGATTCAAGAAGTTATTAGGTCATTGAAGGGATGATATAAAATTTCATTTTTGTGAGTTTCACCTCAATGTGCCCATATATATTGTGACTAAAAATACAAAAATGTGTATTTTGTATCCATTTTCAGAAAAAATTTAAGGGACTAAAATTTATAGTATTGGGATATTGCAAAAATAGTTATTGTCATTGATATACACCTTAAAGTTATGTTAAAGGAGTCATGAATTGTCTACCATACATCTTTGAGGGTTTGTAACCTATTATATACAAATTTGGGAAACTCTAAGTACTTTGAATTAATATACCAACCTAAACCATATAAATTTAGACCATTCTAAATCATGGATTTACAAGATAGAACTAGCCCATGTTATAAAGGATCAGTTGATACCAATCTCCTAAAAACAAGAAAAGAAAATATATAGTTACAATCAAGACCAAGACTAATGCTAATAAAAGTGATGGCTCTATAAGCAACTAAAGCAAGCACAAACAAACATGAATACTACAGTCAAGTGGAATAAAATCATAATAGTCAAAATGCCATCCAAAATATATCCAAAATACAAATATATTACAAATATCTATAAAGTAGTATGTACCAACTTACATCCATTCTATATCAATTAGCACTTAAAACCTAAACCTTTGAAAATTTTGATTTTGTCTCTTACTCTTGTGACAATAAAATAATTGTCTACATCCAATTGCAAAATAATGAGAATAGCCATTGAATGCACAAAAATGCGAATATTCCTTGAGAAGGAACTTCACCATTCAACTAATAAGTTAGTGTATGTTGAAATCTTTACTTGGAAAAAAAATCTCAAACATCTTACATTCTAAAAAGCCCTAATCAATTGCAAATTATTTCCTTTCAACCTACACTAACACCTTTAGCATTTGGTATGGTCCTAATATGGACCCCCCAAGATCCAAACCTACAATTTGCTCTCTCTAGAACACTAAATTTGACATTCAACTACTAAAGTGACCTCTATAGGCTCTTTTCAAAGAGTAAAATTACTTGCAACATGTGGCCAATCATTAAACCTAGTAGTTCTCCACCCCAATCAAACTTCACTACTCAAAAACAGTCACTTAGACATATGCATTTCATTTCCTCTTCTTTCCACTCTCTTGATCCTCTAAGTCCCTAATTTGAGAATGATGAGCCTCTTATCATAGATTGGCCTCATACTCCAAATTCCTTCTCTTTGCACTCTCTCCTAAATCCCTAACTTGAGATAGATGAGCCTCTGATCGTAGATTGGCCTCGTGCTCCAAATACCATGTCTTGGCAAGAGCCACCGCAAGGTTGACTCCAATAAGAAGGCCACCACATACTATAATTGATCTTGATTCCCGTTGTATTCGGGTGGCAAAATATTTCTCGATGAGCTTTTGATCAAGTTTGATTCTACAATTTATAGACACATTGGTCTTTTGATGCACCCTATTTCGTAGTACACTAGTTGAAGATGACAACCCCTATTTGGATGCACCAAAGGGCAACTTCGTCCACATCCACATGGACAACAATTTGCAAGCCTTTGTCATTGCCACAAGAGAGAAAAGGTTGTGTTATAAACCTCCCACAATGGACTCCAATTAAGAACACAAAAATATACTTATTAACAAGAATGCTTTTACAAGAATTCAATAAGTCATATCAAAATTACTTTTGATAAATAGAGATTATCAAAAGGAAAAGATAACT
Source organism: Climacium dendroides (assembly GCA_950106755.1). NCBI lineage: Eukaryota > Viridiplantae > Streptophyta > Bryopsida > Hypnales > Climaciaceae > Climacium > Climacium dendroides. The sequence continues at coordinate 14,598,701 of OX467090.1, read as the reverse complement.
AATCATTAAAATAGACTGGGACTACTTTTTTACATTTTGCTTTCTATTCATGGTTCTACCTAGAACCATCCACTAAAGCAAAAGTCCTAGTCATACTTAGAAGTATTCTAAATATAAATTGATATCTTATTTAAATCTTCATCTCCCACTTGGAGTTGCTTAACTCCAAGTTTCAACATACTTCTCTTTATCTAGGATCAATCTATCTTCATGCACTCCAGTGCACTTGTCATTGGACAAGTAGAGTTGTCTAACTCTAGTGTACAAATCCACCATCTAGAGATATTTGTCTCTAGGCAATCTTTGCTTGACATATACTAGTGAACATTTCATTTATCAATGCATTCATCCATCAAAGGTCATGATAAACGTCATGATACAATCATCATGAATTAATTCATCCATCAATACATTCATCCATCAAAGATTATGACAAAATTCATCACAAGTTGCAACACAAAAAATTGCATGATGTGAAAACAAGTGTAGGATAGATGACAAATCCAAAGAAGATTAATTAGATGAAAGAATCAACATGGAGAAGGATAATTTGTCAAAATTTTGAAACCTGATAGCCCTAAGCCATATCCAATTCATGGGCATGTACTTCAACCCTTAAAGATTTGTAGGGAAATATAAATATGGTACCATATGTAAGTCTTAGAATGCAATTTACATACTAAAATATGGTAAGACATGCGCCACTAGATTGAAATTTCAACAATTAACATGTTTCATTTGGATGTAATTATAGCATCTATGCCTTATCATGTTCAAAAATGACACCATATGAATTAAATATGTGACCATTTTTCAACTTCTCACATGTGTATGAGGTACAATTATGATCCTAATTGAGAGTGCCATGTGTCATTGGCCCCTATGCAATGTGAATGCAAACTTTTGTCACTACTATGTACTTCAATTCTTGCACCTTGTTTGTCAAATACAAGATAGATAAATTAAACTTTTTAGAGCTTTAACTTTTAAGTTCGTGGATTAATTGGGGCAGATGAAAGACGCTTCAAAATTGCAGCGTAAATGATCACATGTAGTGACAAAATTTTCTTCTAGGGAAGTCAACATAGCTAGCTGTAAGATCTTCAAGACAAGTTATATCACCAACTTTAAAGAAATGCTAGTGGATTAAAAGATAATAAAGTTTGACCACTAAAATTAGGACTTTGATTGTAAAAGGTCGCCTCATTTTCCTTATAAAATATGCTCAACAATGGAAATTACAACAATATAATATTTGCCAAAAATAATGAACTATAACAATAGTTTTGGAATCATGTTCCTAGAAAATTTCCTACCAATTATGTGAATGAATTTGGAGATTTGGAGCTTGGTAGCTTGCAATCACAAGGTACAAGACTTAGAAGCAAAATACAAAGCCTTTGGATAGTTGTGACATTGGTATGTCAAAAAAGCAAGGGAAATGAATACCTTGGATTTTTTGGAGTGCAATTAGTGAAGACCTCAAATTTTTTGATCTTTTAACTAGATTTTAAAGCAATTTCATTTAATTGTCAAATGTCTAAATTTGAGGGGGTTTTGTACTTATTGAAAGTACTATGGAATATACTTCTAAAGATATAAATTTTGGAAGTTCCAATTATAAACCACTAAAAAGTTAGAAGTTTATTGGAGTGCATTGAGGATGTTCTTATACCATTTAAGTTGCTTGCCAATAGCCCTTGGAAACCTTATTTTACAAGGTGAAAACACCTAGAATGTCAAAATAAACAATTTAGTATAGTTGGAAGGATTTTTTCAAGAAAAAACATTTTTGTACCATTACCAATTGGAAATGATGAATTTTAAAAAAAAATTAGAATTTTTGTATGACAAGTAACTACTAAAAACTTTCAAAGCAATACACTAATAATGAAATTTAGTGTTTGGAATACTAATTACAATTTTTGACACTAAATGTCATTAGAAGCACTACTTGTCAACCAAACTTCCACCCAAAAAACTAAATTAGTACCAAGATAGATCAACTTAGTATTAAATTAGTATTCAATATTAATACTAATTGTTGACTAAAATGAGAATTAGAGTGTGTTAGACATTAGACAACCACTTCAAAAGCAAGTTAAAAGTAAAAAATTATAGAGGCTTTGGCAAATCATTCATACCAAAGCAAAATTTGACCAATTGCACTCCAAATATAATGTGCAATTGACCAAATTTCTAAAATTCTAGATGTTTTAAGCATATTTAGTACTCCCTCAATTTCTAAAAAAAGCCATGTGTTTCCTTTGTGTTTTACAAAGGAACACAAGTCTTTTTCAAAAACAGAGGGATAAATTACATGATATTCATTTTATTCACTTTTGCCATCAAAAAATCATAGTAATTTGAAATTTTTGTGACTATGTGATTACATGTGTAAAAAGATCTAAGAAATTTCATTCATATGTAGTTGCAAAATGAGAGCATCCATGTAGAAGGATTTGTCGATTAATTAAACCTAATCCAAACAACTATAGAAAAGCAGCTACGACCTTGGCTTAGTGGCTTTGGCCATATATAGCACACTAGTTTGGTGGTGTTCATGACTCATGAGTTCAAAACTCAAGCATTGTCTAGGCATTAGCTACCATAGTCCACCTAATTGTGGTGGGAGGTCAAATGAGCTTGTTGCCATATAGGGTCTAAGTAAAAGAATTTCTCAAGAAAAGAAACATGCCAATTCTTAACAAAGTATAAGGTAGAACCAACCATCACCAACCACAACCCCATCAACAATCAATAGAGTGTTTTAAATTCAGGAGACGACACTAGTAGAAAAGGGGCTATCAATGACTGCTCTGTATGACTACATAACTAGTCATTTCGGACACTTATGACGATAGTATGACTGAAAGTAGATTTTGGGCTTAGAGTCATAGAGGACGAGTGATTATGGACAAGATAGTCATTTATACCATGATCATTCTTTTTCATTGTATGCTGATGTGGAACTTCATCTAGATGTGATAATATGGACACCTCCAATGGTGCGTTGCCATGTGGCTACAGAGCCGACTTGCTGAGTTGACGATTTTTTACTGGCTGATATTGGAGTGATTCTATTGGATAACGACTAAATTTTGAGCTGAAATGCAGAATACTTGATCTCAGGTTAGTCATATTGTAGTCATATTCAAGGTTGATGTAGTCATTTCACTACTAGAAAATTTCGTTTTTCTATTGTTTCGGTCGCGTTGATCCGGTCAAAATCTGACAGAAATCTGTTGAAACCGACAGATTTCTGTCAGATTTTGACCGGATCAACGCGACCGAAACAACAGAAAAACGAAATTTTCTAGTAGTGTTTGTCAGTTTTTTCGGAGGTGAGTGCAGTCATATTGTAGTCATATTTGAGGCTACCATAGTCATAAATTAGATATTATTCAATTGAGTGTAGTGATTAATACGGTCAGGGATGTGCTTGATCGGGTCATTCTGCAAAATGACTTGGCCTTATGATATGACTAAGGTATGGTTTCACGTAGTCATTGTATAGTTAAAAAAGAGTGCTATAAGACATATGTGAAGAAAGTGTGCATAAATTGTACCATTCCAACAAAGCCTTCTTTTCCATTGATAATCCGTATATGATTAACAGCTTAGAGATGCATATTTTTCAAACATAAAGATGTCTAATTCTGGCTTAATAACCACTTGGACAAATGATTTTGACAATGGTACTTACATCATATATACTAAGGCTGTTACAAAGAAATGACAAGTAAAATATAAATAATAGTATATTTAAAAAAAGGAGACATCATGATGGCTATGACCACATTGATGACAAACATGTTTCTTACACTCCTACTCACATCATCTATCTTTGAAAATGGTTTGTCTACAACCCACAGTTAGAAGTCCTAGACACATAGCAAAGCCCATACCACAATTATGGACTTCAGAGAGCAACTTTGATGAACTTTCCCTCCTACAAAGTACAGGAACCCACAGCGTCCTTCACCTTTGTTTGGTCATCAGCCGCATTTGGGAACATCAGTGTCACTTGTGGCCAAATGGCCTCTTTGACATCCACTTTGTAGCAAGAGTCAGGAATAGTGCAAAAATGAAACTTGAGCTGCCCACCCAATCCGCTGATGGTACCCGTAGCAACGCTCTGCTTCAAATTCTTTGGATTTAGCAAAAATACTTCTTGCCTACAAATGAACTGCCACAAAAAAATGAAGGTGTCAAGTTCCAGTCTGATCTTGTACAAGTGACTCTTACTAGGCATACAATCAATACTATGGCTACATATACTGTCGGTGTAGGGGAGTGATTGACAATTGGTTCGTAGTAGTTCACCTAGAGTCATATACTTTGATCCCCAAGTAGTCATAAGTATAGAAATGACTACATTATAACTATTTGGGCAGTTTCTGTGTAGACATAACTACAAAAATGACTGCTTTGTGACTATGTGGGCACCCTCTGTCTTGAAGTAGCAAGTGCATGCAACCAATTAGAGAATTTAAAAAAATATGATTGTAATTACAACTCCACTTATCCTCTAACATTTATTAAGGAAACTTCTGTATAGACATGTTTTTTTATCTTCTCTGCCTGCACTTTTTTCTTCTGAATGGGCTTTGGCCTTGCTCTTCCTTTGCTAGATTTTGACTGCAGAATGCAAAGAATACAAGGTTAATTTAGTGAGTACATGATAAGTGAGGGAACATGTAGGACTAAGATTGAATGAAATGGAATCACAAGTCTATTCACTTAGGAATCCTTCTACAAAGACATTGACAACATCATCAAGGTTGTTACCAACTTTTAACATGTCATTGTGAATTTAAAAATGTTTGGTATTCACTTCTATGTCCTAATAACGATCTAACCTTTGCTGAATTATCTTGTGGTGTTGAATTGCCTTCCGTGGTTGACTTTGCAAGCACCTTTTGCATCTTTGGGGAAGTTCGAGGAGGTCGTTGGGTAGGACCTCTAGCCTCAACTACTGTGGCAACAACAGATGGTTCAGCAGTTGCCACTAGGTCAACATTTATAGGATCAACATCCGAGGAAAGTACATCCTCCATTGGCTGCTCTTGTATCACCGGGGTAGGCTCTTCAACCTTTGCTATTAAAGGTGCTCCTTTGCTAGTGTCAGAATCACTGCTTGATTTTGACACCTGTATGGAGAGAGCTGCTGGAAGTGTCTTCAAGGGAGCTCTAGAGTGAGTCTGTACAACGTGTTCCTTCGTTGTGGCAAGTGGTGCTTGGGTCTCCAGAACAGAGAGGCCCAAACTTGGGCTAGAGGTTTGGGCTGATGAAAAGCGGTTTGAGAGATCCTTGAGCATATTCATGACTTCTTCCATGGATTTGGTGTTCTCTGATTGGTATTGCAGCATCTGGATCATTTTCCCTTGAAGGTGCTTCTGCTCCTCTGCCATGTTGTTTTGTTTCTCCTCTACTGCTATCAGCCTAGTGCGAATTGCCCCTCTGGCACCTTGCATGCCACAATAATTCATCTCACATTAGAATCATGGCCTCTTCAACAAACCAGGGCCTTCAAGCAGAGTACCAGAAAGCTACAAGAAAACTCTTATTATCTTGTATGACTTCAAAATTATTGAGGTAAGATTCCAATTGTCATTTCAATGACTCCAGTGTTATTTCATATATGACTATAAAACTATTGGTACAGTGCTACAATAGTCATCAAAATGACTAAAGTATAAATTCACATATGACTATGAAACTACTTGTGAAAAAGCTACACTAGTCTGTAGTCATTGAAATGACTGCAATGTAAACTAACACATGACTACAACTACACCAACATCGGACTTTGTTAGTCATTTGAAACATTGCGTGCAATGTATATAACTACAATATAACAAATGAATGACTGCATTTAACTTGTACATGCTACCTTCTTCAACAAATGAAAAAAATAACGTGCAAGAGCAATCACCTAAGGAATTAAAAAAATATATATCTTCATGACAATCCCAATGCTGAATGACTTCAGTAGATGGTATATTCAAATGGAAATGGAAATCTTACCTCCATCATAGCGCTAGTGGGTTCAGCCTCTTGCATCCCTTCTTTTATTTCGGTTAGGCCAGGGCTGTGCTCTCTTCCTTTTGTCTGCAATTAGAGGAAAAAACAACATTAACCTTATTAACAATATAATCAACATCCGTGGTTGACTATGCCTAAGGTCCTCAAAAATATGGGAGCAAACCAAAAAAACTTAAGCTTACCACTGCCAACTCCTTTTCTGCTCTTCCCTTTCTACCCATGGTGCTATAATCCTTCACGTGGTCACGGGCTTCCACCATCTTCATTGTTTTGGCCACTTGCCCTTCAGTCTGCCAATACACCTTCAATTTGTTCCATTGTAGGGGATCAATATGAGATTGACAAGCCTCCTTGCCTGACATAAATCTCACCTTCAGTCTAGCCCTCTCTGCCTTCATGTATTTTTTGATGGCACATCGAAACCCTTGCACACTGAGAGTGTGGCCAACGAACTCAGAGTCTTTCACCAAAGTCTCACGAAGAAGTACCACTGAGTTTGGCTCCTGAGACTCCCAGTCCACCACACTCATGTCAAGAATTCGTGGAGTACTCACGCGTACAGTATGGTCCCAAGCATTCTTGCCGTCACATGTGGTATCAATCTCTCCACCGGCCTTCACTATTAATTGATATGGTTTCTTGCCTTCCACACTCCTGTGTGCAACAGAAGTCTCATTTCGATGTCGCTTTTGACATCGATCAGCTCTGCCTTCACTCTTTAGAGAACGATTGCCAGGACCTTGCAATGCACCTGGCCATGAGCCATGATAAGGGCCATAAGGAGGTCCACTACTTGAAGGCCATGGTGGTGGAGGCATATTGGAAGGATATTGATTCCACCCACCCTGCATCCATGGACTAGAACCCCAATAACCCGGTGGAGGCATGTGGGAAGAGTCTCGACCTCCATGGACTCCACCTGCAAGCACAAGTGCTAAAGAAGAAGCACTCCTAGGTCGCTTCCGTGTTGTTTTCTTCAATGTTGGTGGAACTCCATTGTCCTCTGAAGAGTCCAAGGCCGCTGACAACAACAACAAATATTAGATTCATGACTGCTTTTGACTAGTCTATGACTACGTAGTGACTCTGTTATATTTGCATGTAACTATGTGACTACAAAGTGTCTACTATGACTACAATTGACTGTGTGACTAGACAATGACTCTTCTATGATTGAGACGGCACTTTAACATGGCAAAAGAGCGAAAAGAATCACTTCCACACAACTACAACAACACTACATATGACCTATAAAAACCTAAGGACTCACTTAGGATGGGTTCATATCTTCAAGGTGTACTGCTTCATGAAATATTCTCATTTCACGAGATACACTATTGTCAAATATAATTCTAGAAATTATAAATGGTTAGCCAATTTCTGCTACAAAGAGGCAACACTTACATGAAAATGTATATACATGCAACCTATTAAGAAGTGAAACTTGGAAATGAATGGAGATAGGTGAAATCACGTACTTACATGGTATGAGAAAGCAATTATCTACCTAAAAAACACCAAGCAAAAGTTGGAAATCCAATCACATGCAACTAGTCTACTCATACTTCATTCAACCCATTTCCAACTAGAACCCTATACAAAAGAAAGATTCAATAAACTACCCAATCTTTTGCAATATTTCATCCACCTACATCGATAGAAACACTAACATTCAACAAAACAGTAGAACCAATGCTCCCCAATTATCATCCTACTATCAGTCTACTGAAAAGAAGACCAGAAACATTAGAAATCCAATCACATCCTATGGTCTAAACTATTTTGCACTTTTGCATGACTATAAGTCAACATAACCCTAAAGAAAGTACAAATGAACTCACTTGTTGCAAATGCTCGGAGCTTCATTTCAATCTTTTACATAAAACAATAGCATACACTCTTACAAACTTAAAAAACTAAAATCACGACAATCCATCATCCTACATTAGCTTGCACTTGCAAAAATATGTGCATATTTTGTCAATTCTGGCTTCCTCATCCTCAGCACATGTATTTCAGCCACTTAAAGCTTGACCAACTACTAATTCTCTCATATTCTCTCCTTGGACTCAATTGAGCATCTAAAGCACAGTGAATTGTAACTCCTTCCAGACTGACTGTTACATGACAATTTCATCAATACATGAGCAACTAAAGTAGGGAAAAGAATATTTATACACAACTTCATGGGATTTCTACTCATGATGGATTAGCTACAGAAATTAAATAGAATGGGTCAAATCTTGCATTCACAAGCTAGGATCGGACATGGCTCAAGTACTTACAGTAGGCAAGATCGATCTCATACTCAATACAAACAGACTACGAGTCTACGACAACCCCAACGAATTAAATTGTCGATTGAATCAAGTGCATAAATCTTCTGTATGAAGAATTACTAAAGCTGCAGACCCTAACTTGCGAACCCAAATTCCCTTCAAAGAACATAAGATTTAATCCACCCTAATTAAAATTAGTGACAGAGTAAGACATAGTAACGTCCCAACTCAAACAAAATCCAAAGCTCTATCTACAAGGAATGAGAGCAACAATTATACACAGAGTTGTCATCCTGTCTTACATAGCAGATGACACTGAATCCAACCCTAAGAATTGTCCTGGACTAAATGGTTTCACGCAACTGAAAGGAGCGAAAATTTTGGTAGCCGTATATAGGTTGGCTAGGTTGGCGGAATGGGTGCGTGTTTGATTTGTTTTTGAAGACACGATGTGTTCTAGCCTAGCGGGACGAAATTTGATCTTGAAGGAGTTGCCAGTGATCCGTAGATGTAGGCAAAGTTCAAGGTGAATCCGACTAAGAATGGCAAGTTGTCGATCATGGCGATGGCGGGTCTGTTTGCGCAGTGAGGGCGTGATTACGGGCATCAATCCCATTTAGTACTCACATCAAATCTAGACATTCTAATTTCTTCTTACTCAGTCTGTGAAACTCACATATCTAATTGTTTAGATCTTAGTCGCTGCAAATTACAAAGACTAAACACGAAATGCAATTCCACGACATAGTCAACAGAAAGCGTACCTGCTAGCTTGGGATCGAAATCAGATTGGGAGTCGGAGGAGGAGTACTCATCTTGGGTGCTCATTTGTCCGTTCGAATTTGCTGCTCCTTCCTTCTCTTGCAAATGCATTGGTTCCTCCAAACTCTGGCGCCCAAGTAAACGAGCACTCCTACGAGGTGGCCACGCCTCTCCAACAGCAACGGATTTTGATGCAGACCTTCGTGGAATCTTCAAAACCGCTACCTTGGAGTTGTTGCCAACAACAACACACAACGGCCACAACTTCAGTTGCAAGTGGAAAACAATGGAGGAGCACAAAGCATCGTCAGATGCCTAACAAATTTAGACAAAAAAACACGAAATTGGATTACCAATACAACCGAATACACAAACTGTGAATGAACTAGGAATCCATCTACAAGCCAGGCTCTAACGACAATTGAATGAATTCAACACAATGATAAATAATAATTCAAGAGAAAAAATATCTGAAATTGTGTTGATCGGGTCACAAGAATGCCACAAGGAGTGCCCCATTCTGTGCACAAAACTAACAAATGAATGTATTAATATTCAAAATCCTACGAGCTACGGCAACTGTGAGCGAATCGATTCAACTTCCGACCACTCCTGACCGCTCCTGCTTCGATGTTGCTCTGCGACAAGAGAAGCCCGACCCCTGCGTCATGAGAAGGCTCCAAACCCTAAATCCTAGCTTTGGCTTGTACTTACCTCAATGCTTTGAATGTCGCCAGTACCTCAACGCTTTGAATGTAGTGCGGGTTAAAAAACCGCAATCGTTGGCGGACAATCCTCAGAACACTTCCTGATTCCTTCACGCAACCATCCAGCTAATGAGCGTCACCCCTTCCAAATTGTCGGTACAGCGAAATTGATCCACAACAACGACTCTACCAACAATGAACACCGAATTCAACAACTCCACACTTTACACGCGGTAAGAAATCGTCGACCAAACCTTCACACCAAAAGTTGCTTGAGAAATTCTCCGCACTGAAATGTGTTCCATTGTGTGTACAAACAACCCAACAAACAAGAAAGAACAAATGTAGGTCCATTTCAAGAGTTCCAGTCCACCCCACCCCCACTGGTAAGGAAATTGCTCGAACTCTGAGCACCTCTCATCAAATTCAAATCAAGTGAAGTGTATCAGCGTCCTCGAAAAACTCCTGAAGAAGGATAAGGCCTGCTTGTGGGCTCAATCGCAGGCCCTACTACAAACCCAGCCATGGAAATTTCTAAACATGCAAGTGCAGAAGTGATGGAGGCTGCACCCTTTATTGAAAATTCATAATAATTACATATCTTATCTGCAAATTTTTTTTCATGATATTCAATAGCTAATACTACAGAAAATGATTTTTTTCTTAAAAAAAGTGCCTCCTGTGCTGCATTGCTTATTTTGACGATTTTGGATGTTTTCACCTTAAAAGGAACTTCTATGCAAGACCAACTGAAGTTTAGGATATAATGAATTTTACAATCGTTTTCGTATAGTTGGAGTTGTCAGAAAATCCTACATTCCTCAATGCAGTATGTCGATGAAATTATCAACATTCTTCCCTTGCACAAGTGTTCTTTCACGCGTTAATAATGCTGCAAGGCCCCAAACTCTAACCCTAACTTGGCTTGAACTGAAGCTTCGGTTTGTATTTACCTCAATGCTTTCGATGTCGCCAGTACTGCGGTCGATGACGGACAATCTCCAGAGGCTTCCCGATCCCTCCGCACACCCGTTACAATCCCCAGCTAAAGAGCGTCGCCCCTTACAAGATCCAATTGTCGGTACAGCGAAATGGATCCACAACATAGAATTCACCGACAAGGAGTACCGAAACCAACAGCTTCACACCCTACACGCGGTAAGAAATCGTCGCCCGAACTCTCACAACGATTGAAATCGCTTCAGAAATCCTCCGCACTGAAATGTGTTCCATAGGGTGTACAAACAAACAGGAAAGGACAAACTCTACTTCATTTCAAGAATTCCAGTAAGCCCCACTGGCAAGGAACTGCTGGCACATCAGCCTCTCTCATCAAATTCTAATGAAGGCGAGACCCATCAGCGTCCTCAAATATGACAAATCTTGAAGACACGCGGGGCCTCTTTCAAGGGAAGAAGGAACTTGTTTCTGCGGCTGCACTCGAACCCTAGGCTCCCTCAGCTTAAGTCACTGTTCACAATGCATACTAGTGGACCGCAAGTCAGTCTCCCCACTCAAATCTTCATCCATCTTCTTTCAAATTCCAGTCACTGCCGTGTCTTTGACTTTGCAGACGGAGAAAAGGAAAGAAGCATCATACCTTGAGCCCGAAGTAAGATATTTCCGCCTTCTCAGTACCGCCAATCTCGATAAACAAGCTCTTTGTGTCTCTTTCTTTGGCTTGGTTGTTTGGGAGTTCGTCTTGCTCCTGACTGGTTTTCAAATTTATTTGGCTGTTGGACTGGTTCAGAAGCTCGGGTTAGGGTTGCGTTGCAGAGACGCGACTTGCCTTCTTGAAGTAGCGAAGTTGCCTCGGCAGGAGGTTGCGCAGGTTTCAGATTTCGCAATCACTGTCCACGATCTGCAGTTTTATTACTATACTATATTACGGGTTGTCATAGGTGACGATTTCACCCACGAGCCTGTGTCGTTTGCTTTCGAATCTGACCCTGCGTGATTCTGAGTCTCCAATTTTGTCTCAAAGTACTTTGCTTCGTGTTTTTTATATAGTTGGAGCATGGTTGTGGTGTCAAGACACCGAGAAAGCATGTGCATTAGACTACTGGTGACGCAACCTTGAATCTGCATTCTCCACGCTGAGCTTACCGACTTGTGCTTTGCTAATCTTAGGGTGGGTAATTGTGGAAATCTTGCTTCCAGAATTGTTGTGTTGCAAGGATTGCTTGTACATTTTGCTTTGCTATTATAAGTACTCTATGGTCCCTTAAAAGCGAAAGTAACCCCAGAATTTGTGCTGCAGAAGCAGTCTCCCTCTGTTTGGATTGTACAATGTAAAGTACAACTAGGTCTCTTCTGTCTTCGTTAGCTTTCCTTTCATCGTACCAAGTACCAACTGGTTTGCATTCCAACGTTGGATTTTACCTTTTCATTGCCACTATTGGGTTTCAGTGCTCCAGCGATCCAGGTCTCGATAATGGTCTTCACTTGGCGTTTTTTATATTGTCTTTCAAGTCTAGCTGTCGGGAGTTTCGACACTATGATGCTGACGTTCCAAATATTTTTGCAGCCTTTAGCAGATTCTTGTTGAATTGATGTAATCTTGTATGGGCAACGACAAATCCAGATAAGGCTTGTAAACATCTGATGAGTGCACACATTCACAGCAAGGCACAGTGCTAGAAAGCTGTATACCAAACATGCGCTCTACAAACACAGGACCATCCTCCGAGCCATTTGACTCAACAGACTTCCGCATGCTTTTTTTCCTCCATGTGCAATCCATCCAGTAAACAACGTAAGAGCTCGTGACTGTCTTGTTGCTAGAACCCCTTGAACCTCGGTGCTTTAGTGCAAATAGCAAAAAAAAAACGAGGAGACACGGCATTCCCCACAGTGCTTGCAAAGGGCCGAATCAGTGTAGATTGTCTTGGCTGAACCACCGTCAGCTCTGTCTTGCTGTGGGATACATGTTTTGAAAGAAGTTCCTCAGAGCTTTCTTTAAAATACCTTCATGCACGGAAGACTCTTGGCTAAAATGCTCACAAAGCATACTCACCCCAACCAAGTTCTGCATCACCAAGTTGAAGAAGCACACGTTGCCCAAATTCCTCAGACCCTTGATCACCCGCCTATCCACAAATGGTCTGAGGAATTGTCTCCGTCACCTCTACTGCGATGAGGGTAGAGTCAAGTTGGCCTGAATCAGCCGGACCTGTTTTAGTTTGATCTTCTTCGGGTTCACCTCATTCGGCCTGATGTGCTTCGGCTTGTTCTAAATCAGCCTTTAAAAACACTGCTTCAATGTTTGGATATGGTCTTCTACAATATAGTTGCTGCTTTTCGCAGCGAAGTCCATCGCGGTGAGGTTGCGGTGAGTCTTTGCATGCCTAAATCTCAGAGTCAAGGGTGTGGCATCGTGAACATCAGGTGAGTGCGAACCACATCCTACGTGGCCACAAGCAAGAAAAATCCACAAACTCTCGGCTATGCGTCATCGACTTGGAGCGGTTCTGGACATTCTAACTACAGAAGGGAACTAGTTATCTTGGAATCCTGCTCATGACCGAAATTGCAGGTAGAAAACAGTTGGCGCTCATGCTCGCAGAAAGAGAGGAAACTAGACATGCGGCTTTGAATCCCGCTCATGACAGAAATTGCTTGCAAATCAATGGAAATGCGTTTTAGTGCCAAACTAAATTGTGGCCCAAAACACCGAAGAGCCAAAATCTAAAAAACTTATTGTACATCGGCAAAACCCTAGCGTCACTTGCTGCACCAACATCTAAAGCGGCTCACAAGACACCCACCCACAATCTCAGATTGATTCAAAAAACACGTACCCTCCACCTTCCGAACTAGCGATGGAGTCGCTGCTAATGGCGTCATTGGCCTCCCCCTCCGTTGTGCACTCCATCTCCTCTGCTGCGACGACGTGCAAGTGCAGGCGCTTGCTTCGACGAGGTGGAGCACTACCGCTCTGCTGCTTCGAATCTCTCCCTCCTAAGCAACTACCTCGTGACTGAAGACAACAAATCGTTTCAAGAATTAGCGGTGGAGGGAGACAGCACAGAGCATGGAGCTATCGAGAACATGCCCTAAAACCCATCTCACGAAAGATTCTAACATGCATCGGAGTTGGAGCTCGAGAAACACAGCTCGCCGGCACCTAGAACTCCAGAAACTGAGAGACAAAATCGGGGCCGCTAAAACGGTAGTGCAAGCAGATTTTGACACGTGTCTGGCATTGGAGACTCCTTCCTGTCATTTGGTGTCTTAGGAATGACAGAAGAAAGACATGAAAGTACTTTTTAATGACTGTCCATTCTCATTTCCAGAGTATATGACTTCCAAAGCACTAGAGAGACACTGGGAGATAACTGTCGCCAAATTTGCCACGGTTTTGACAGTCTCATAAAAGCTGGCAATTCAAATCTAACACATTAGCTCCTATCTTCACAGTGTTCAGCCATTGACACAAACTTGTTGGGTGCTACAGGACTCACAAGGCTGCAGCTGCTATTTTTAGTGGTTTCAAGCGTTTTTGATTCTCTTTCACACGTGCATCTCTTGCAAGCTCGTAAAGTGATTTCTAAGGAGTTTCACTATCTTCCATAGTTACTTTGTTGTAGAAGTAGAATGCGGTCAGGGTAGAAGACTGGTGAAGCAATGCAGGATCAAGAGCACACAAAAGGAGACCTGCTGAGGAAGGAGACCTATTGAGGAAGGAGACATGATGAAGAAGGAGCTCAAACTAAGGAGAAAGCAAGCAAATTTAGGGTGTGCATAGGCAACAACTAAGGTAATGCACAACTGAACATCAGAACTCAATCTTTGACTTAGAGTAATCATGAAGCAGTCTGATTTCTAATTGCACTACTCATTCCAATCTTGCGCTGCAATCATTTGACATTCAAGTAGTCATGCTACAATCAAATTTTGAACTATAGATTCTAATTAAGTAACTTAGGTGTTCACCAATGTAGCATGATCACCTAATCACAATAATTTCATCAATATACAATTCAGACTAGCTTTATATGAATGTAATTCAAGTAGTAGTAGGTGCTCAAAATTGTGCTAGTATAGAATGTGGAGATCAGAATATCTAAAGCCTTGCAGATGAAGACTCACTATTTAGCACAGTCATGTATATGGAGTCAATGAACCTTAGAAGGGTGTGCATTCATTGTTGTTTTGCATCCAACGCAACCATCCAATAAGGTAATTACACCTAGCAGTGACCTTTTCCAAAAATCGTCCATGTAACCAGTCATTTTGCTGACAGGTACTTCCACTGTTTATGAGAGTGTAAGGTCGGCTTTAGAACAATCTATTTTTAGCACTTCAGAAATTCATAGTTTTTTTGTATGGTGTCCAAAAAAGGTATTCTAAGAGAGTTTAGAATCTCCTAGCAACTAACAAAGAAATTACTTAAAAAGAAATTTCAATATTATAATGGGAACTATGCTAAAAGTTTATTTGGACGGTTTTAGGTGTAATTATCTTAATTATGTAGTAACCATTAGCCATAGAATTGTGCCTAGTATAGTAGCAGCATGGATGGGAGACTTGACGGCCATGAAAACAAGCAGTTCAGCAACGGAATCAATGAAGTAATGTCTGTCAGAGTGAAAGTATTCACAACCAAGTAAGTGAATGCAAACTATATGAGAACCATGGAAGGTATCTCATGATTGTTTGGGAAACGTATCCACTGCCACGTCATTGCCTCTATAATAATTACTGAGCTCTGAATGACGGCAACACTATCTAAATAACGTATAAGTCATTAAAATAGAACTTCAATAAGAGTCCTACTAAAATGACTGCACTAATTCATTTCTAAGTCATTGTCTTGGAGTTACTATCTGTACTGAAGTCTTTTGGTAGTCATTTTTTCATGAATGACCCTATAATTATTCCATAGTGACCGTCGATAAGGATAGAGCTGTGGTATTCATTAATGCATTAAACAAACTGAGGTACTATTTCAGCCCCAGAAAGAGATATTTTGTTTTACAAGTACTCAAGTGGGATCATAAAACTTTGGTTTGCTTTACATTGAAATTGACTAAACGTAGTTGGATTACAGAATGCATTGTTATTTTCATTTTTTGTTGACTTTGCTTTAGAATGTGTTGAATATATACAATGGGATTAGGAGTTTCATTTTGATCTCCAATTTTACATGGCTTTTCTTTTGCTACAGATGAATTTAGCTAGTGGGCGTACGTATGAGAAGCATGTCCATCTTTATTTGAGGAGGAGGGTTTGTCTTTCTGCAAGTGTTGTCCATAGCTATTAATGGGACTGCAAATTGTAATAGGTTTCCAATTTTTTGTGGACTTCTTTTGCTAAGGCTGAATGTAGTTACTATGAGTCTAAGATGCATGTTCATATATAGTCTCCATATTGTTTTAGCTTTACTTTCTGTAAAGCTAACTATAGCAAATGGACAACACATTGCAATTGCAATTTGTTATTTTGTAGCCTTTGTTTTTTTAATTTGTGCTTGCAACGGATAACATGTTGGGCATGTTCAATTCAATCATATGAGTACTTTGCATAATACTTGCATAAATGAAGAAAGATCAGTAGAGGTACTCGTAGCTTTACATTGAAATTGACTAATTAATGTAGTTGCATGAGTAGAGGAATTACCATTTCCAATTTTTTTGGGCTTCACATTTGGACTTGTAAGATTATAATTTCATGAAAAAAAACCCTTAACAATCTCCTATTTTTTTTGGCTTTCACTTTAATTTGTAATTGTAGAAATGTAATTCCATGGGTAGTTAGAGTAATTACTATCTCCATTTATTTATGGGCTTCATATTCTAATTGCATTAATGGAGTTGCATGAATAGAGTGAATTTGGTTTTTATTTTTTTTGGCCTTCACATTCTAATTGCCACTATGTAGTTTCATGAGTAGGATAATTTTCATTTGCAATTTCTTTGGGCTTCACATTCTAATTGAAAGAATTTAGACTTTAAATAGGAAAAAACATTTTATTAATCTCCAATTATTTTTTGGCTTCACATTCTAATTGCATGAATGTAGTTTGAATTCCTATTCAAATTTTTTGAATAAAGAGTGATTAGTAGAGGCATATTCATTTCCAATTATTTTTAGGTATTGCATTGTAATTGCAATAATCTCTTGGCATCAATGGAGGCAATTTTGTGTGCAATAATTTAGTTCACCTAGCCTTACCATTCATTTGCATGAATGTAGATCCTAGACTAGAAGCATCTTAATGTCCATTTCTTGTAGAGGGCATGTTTAAAAGAAATTCCATGAATGTATATAGCTAGTGAGATCAATACAGGCAATTTGTATGTCCATTTTATAGGTGGGTTTCCATTTCTAGTTTATAAATGTACATGCTGTGATTTATAAATGATTAGTTATTTCCATATTTTGTGGGGGTGAACTTGCCATTTTCAGCATACAAATGTAGTGGAAGTGCCGCATTTGACTATCAAAAACATGAATGCTTACCTCCACAATATATTACTGACAACAAAATGTATTCTTTGGAATGCAGAACAAACATACTATGCAGACTGTAGTCTTTCCTATCCTTTGTCACAGTGCACAGCATGCAGCCAGCAGGGGCGCCATTGTCTAACCGCAGGAGGCAAGAACTTCGTGATAATCGCCTATGGGTTCGCGAGGTGAATAGAGCTCGATTGCTAAACATACAGCGCATGCATTGTCCATGTTTAGTGTGTAAGGGTCATCGAATACTAAAACTTTCCACAATAAGACTTCACTTCATTCGCAATGGTCGAGATGCACATTTTCGAGTATGGAGAGGTCCTGGGCAACGGGATTCGTTAGATGATGAGTGGGAGGCGGCTTTCTGGAGGCCAACAAATTATGGCCCACCCGTTTTAGACGAATAGATCAACACACGACAAATGATAGATGATGCATTTGACAACAGGGATGATGTTCCTGACTTACAAGAAAGAGCTTGTGATGCAATGATGGACGCTTTTGCAGTAGCTGATGTTGTTCAGGAATCTTTTAGTGGCAATGCAGATGCTAGTGCTGAGTTCCATCTTAGTGGTGGAGGAGCTGATGCTGCGGAAGAAGTGAATAGCATTGAAGACACTGAAGAAGTGGATTTCGACCCTGTAGCATTGGAGGATGCATTGCACCAACTATACAACGGAGCTAAGTGCACCACACTTGCAGCTACAATATTGTTGATGAATCTCTGTACTGTACACGGGATTAGCAATTGCTTTGTGGATGAGCTGTTGACAGTATTGTAGAGTCACCTTCTTCCAGAGAATAATTCTTTACCTAAGAATCACTATGCTGCGAAGACCCTGACTAAGAAGCTTGGCCTTTCATACAACAACATTCATGCGTGTCCCAAAGGTTGTGTGCTTTTTAGAGGAGAGCATGTTGATGCATTGCGTTGTCCTAAATGCAATGAACCACGCTACAAGGATGAACAACACAGAGTCCATCCACTGAAAGTGCTCCGGCATTTTCCAATTATTCCACGCCTGTAGAGAATGTTTCAAAGCCCAGCCATTTCTGAACTTATGTTGTGGCATTCTAAGAATCAAAGCAACCGGGAGGGAGGAGACAACCCCGTTAGACATCCTTGTGATTCCAAGACATGGCACCATTTCCACAACAATGTGGACCCACAATTCAAATCTGATCCGCGGAATGCCCACTTTGCATTAGCTGCAAATGGAGTGAATCCCTTCAAGCAAACGCGGTCAACTTGGTCAACGTGGCCCGTATTGTTGTTGAACTACAATCTCCCCCCTTGGCTGAGCACGAAGAAGTTTTTTGTCTTGTTGGCTTTGCTAATACCTGGAAAATCTTCTGTAACATCAGAGGTGTTTGATGTATATATGCAACCACTCATAGATGAGTTCCTGCAACTTTGGGCAGGCATCCCGGCGTATGATGTCACCAAGGAGTTGGGAAGTAAAAATTTTAGCTTCAGAGCTGTATTGTTGTGGACAATTCATGATTTCCTAGGATATGGTACAGTCGGAGGCTTTGCTCACCAAGGTTACGCTGCATGCCCATGTTGTAGGACTGATTTGGTATGTGAGCATTCTGTTGAGTTAGGAAAGCAAACATACAGTAGAACAAGAAGGTGGCTACCTGACAACCATCCATTTCGGTCACACGCAATGAAGGATCACTTCAATGGAGAAATAGAGTGTAGAGGTAAACCGAGAGTGGTGCCAGTGGAAGAGCAATTACATTATGCTAAAGAGTATGAAGCATGGAAAGCAGCTGGGAACCGTGATGGTGCAGCCGGTGATCTATCCAAAGTGCATGGAGTGAAAAGGAAAAGTATCTTTTACTTGTTACCGTATTGGAAGGTGAGTCAATCACTTCATAGTTACATGCGTCATTTTCAACTCCAAATTTCATATTTGGAGATCAGAGAAGGCAAATACAAATGATGTTCGTAGTAGTGATTCATATTGGAAATGACTATATAGAATATAGACAATGACTCGTAAGCATGAATGACTCCCTTTAATGTTTATAGGTGGCAGCAGGTGAGTCATTCTTACTAGTGAGTAGTCATAAATTTCAGGGTTTTGACAATTATTTTTCCTACAAACTCTATATTGGTCATTCATGTGCACCAAAAATATAAAATCCAGTGTTGGTATGTATTGTTGTACGCAGGATTTACTTATTAAGCACACCTTGGATGTAATGCATTGTGAAATGAATTTAGCAAAGAATTTCTTGAAGACAATTACAGGGATGAAGGACACAGTAAAAGTGTGGCGGGATTTAAGAAGAAAGAATATTCGTCGACATCTGTGGCTCATGCCAAATCCAAAGAGGGGTGGGAAGATGATGAAACAAACAGCCTCGTACATCCTAACTGAAGTAGAGTTCTCCAAATTTGCCAGTAGGATAGAGTCACTGAAGACACCTTCTGGATACTCGTCGTCTTTGGGTCAGCACATTCGAAAGAAGAAATTTGGTAGCCTCAAATCACATGATTATCACGTGCTCATGCAGCAAGTTATGACACTAGCTTTGCGTGGCTTATTGAAACCAGGTTCAAGGATGGCAATCATGAGGATGTCAAAGGTATTTCGGAGGTTATGTACAAACGTATATAATCCAGAGCACTTCAATTCCCTAGATTCGGATGTGGCAGAGAGTATGGCGCTTCTAGAGATGGAATTTCCACCGTCATTCTTTGACATCATAACCCACTTACCATATCACTTGGTACAGCAGTTGGACATGTGTGGTCCAGTGGCTAGCAGATGGATGTACCCCGTTGAAAGGTACATGAAGACATTGAAGGGATATGTTCGAAATATGTCGAGGCCTGAAGTGTCAATGGCGGAAGGTTACTTGAAGGATGAGTGCATTGGCTTTGTCACTGAATACCTCCACAAATTCGATGTTGTGCACAGAAGAGTGTGGGACGAAGATGAGGAATACGGGGATGCTGAGGAGGTTCTTGAAGGAGCTGGACGAACGTACATGATGGACGCATCGCTACGCAACCTCGCTCATCAATACATTCTGAACAATGCAACTATAATGCAGCCGTGGCTCATGTACGTACTGCGGCTCTGAACCTGCATCATTTAAATTTTCCAAAACCCTAACAGAAGTCCCCAGTTCTGATTGCTTTTTAATGTCTCAATGATAGAGCTTGTGATGTAGTGATTTTTCAGTGACAATATAGTCCTTCTTGTAGAAAATGACAGTAGCATTGAGTGCCTTCATAGTCATTTCTAGAAGCCTGCACCATTCTATCTTCACTATGTTAGCATATTCTCCTCACTAGGGGCCCAAACTATTGTCCCACGCATACATTGATCAATTGTATATATGTTGTATACTGTGCATTGCATCTTCCTCCTGTTTGCCTGATTTGATCAATGTCCATGCAGAAAGTGGCAAGCAGAGTGTGAGGTGAATGAGGCAGTAGAATGTTTTGAAGAATGGGTGCCGCGGTATGCAAGTAGCGAGAGCATTGATGTCTCGAATGCGGAGGATGTGGACAGAATGCTACTTAGCCGTAGACCGTCACAGAGAGTAATACGATATACACGCATGAAGGCATTTGGAAACCACTACCGAGTAGAAGACGACGTATCTGCTGCAATATTGACATACGATAGCGGAATTGCATCTGTGTTTCAAGTGCCCACGGTCGACGCTCGGGATGTGGCTGTCAACTATGTTGGAGTGCTGAAGGATATTTTGAAGTTGGATTATGGGCCTTTAAATGCACCCATGGTGCTTCTTCGTTGCGAATGGATGAAAAAATCGGATAATCGAGGAAGTCCCACATATGTTCGTAATGACGCTGGTTTCTTACAAGTCAATTTTCGACACAAGCTACCACGCATGGCTGAACCCTTCATCTTTTCAAGCCAAGCCACCCAAGTATTTTTCTCCGACATTGTAGAGCAACCTGGGTGGAAAGTTGTCTTGCGAAAAGAAGCTCGCTCACGGAGGGAGGTCGTGGAGCCACCAGATGTATTCATCACAACGACGATAGAATCTACTGGCCTCACAACTCTAGAGACTATGCCTGCCAGGCCCATCCACACTTCTCTGGTGGGGGCTATAGAATTATCTGCACAGGACCATTTGATAGCATGTGCAGAGTATTAGAGTGTTCATATAAAAAATCCACATGCATCACATATTGTATTATTTACTGGACAGCTTGACGCACACTAATTTATACAATTGTTTTTTGTATACAATTCTATGTCTGATTGGAAAATGTTCCTTTGCAATTTTCACATTGAGCCACCTAACAAAGTTATTTGTTAGTATTTCCATAGTCAGCTGAAGCACCCTGTCTATGACTAAAACATGACTGTAATAAAATAATTCCTTTATAGAATATCATAATAGAAAAGTAATAATTTGAATTTCCACGGTGTCTTATTGGCAGTCATTCGTCAGTTCTATCGGCACTCGACAAACATTCTAATCACTGTAGTATGACTACAGATAGTCCACATCAGCTATAAGGCAATTGAAGACAGACTTAACTGTAGATGATACCAATTCTGGTCATCAATTTCATCCGGTTGCCATCCGTTACTGTAGGAAGTGACTACTAAATGACTGTGGCCCTTGACAGGTCAGCTTTGGCGCCATTTCTGCGATTGGTAGTCATTTTCCAGTAGCCTTTTAGTCACCAGTCATTTCTTGATTGGTCACATTTGACCCTGTTTTCTACTAGTGCGATGGGGCTAATTTTCAAACATTAGTTCTTGATTTCTGACCATCAATTCCTCCATTCTTTTCATGACACATTTGCTTGGTTTGGCGTGCCAAAGTTAACAAGTAGTCTCTTAAATGAGCAGTTTATAACAAATTCACCATTTTCCAATTGAAGAAATGTTGCCAAATGACAATGAAGGCATTACTCAAAATCAACGGTGAACTTTGTTGCTTTATAGCCAATTTTGAACTAGGTCACGAATTTCACGGACCGGTCCTGAAACTGTCTCAAGGCGTCTTCCGAGATTTGGGTAGTTAGGGGTTAAGTTGCATTGGTATTGACACTTATTTTGTTCTCCATTATGTGGGTGAATTTTGTGGAGAGGAAATGTAGTGGTAGGCTAATAGGTGTTGTATAGAAGACATAAGATTATAAGATAGAATTGTCCACTACCACCAATTATCCAATTTTGTCACCTACAGGTTCCTCCCAT
This sequence comes from Climacium dendroides, assembly GCA_950106755.1. Lineage (NCBI taxonomy): Eukaryota > Viridiplantae > Streptophyta > Bryopsida > Hypnales > Climaciaceae > Climacium > Climacium dendroides. Next base: position 14,576,234 of record OX467090.1, on the reverse strand, counting down.
TTTCGTCACTTGACATATTTATTACCACAATCTTATTAATTCTTCATCATCATGGGAATGCACTATAGAGTGGACACATCAACCCACACTTCAACAATGGTCTAATCAAGGGTCTACTCAGAGTTTTACATTTTAGCTTTGAAAAATCACAAAAAATTCAATTCTTGTCAGAATGTCTTCATTCTTATTGCAATTGACTTCTCTCAAACATTTCAAACATTGAAGAATATGAGAGCTCATAAATAGCTTCTCCAAAGTACCTAGATTGCAAATTTGTATGTTAAAGGGTAGTTCTATCTTACCCCAAGTTTGAACAACATATAACTTGAAATGATCCACGTATGCTAAACCAATCCCAAACCAACTAAAAATAAATGTTTTTATATAACCTATACCTTCCAACCTTTATCAGAGGTATTATGTTTTTACAAGTGTTGTTACCAAACGCCAAGTGAAGAATATACCAGTGGGTTTTTTTTCATTTTTGAGAAGGAGCCAATTGGTTCTTCAATACTCATATAATACTTGGGTGTTATCTGGTGATATCTATATGAAAACTAGGTGATACCTAGGTAAATTTTTATTGTTGGTCTTTAAATGCAGCAGTAATCTAGCTATTCCCCCCAAATTGAAATTTTCATTAAAAAAAAATAGCCAAGATCATTTGGTCATAGCCAAGTGGCAAAAAATTGTGCATAAAAAAACTCTGGAACATACCTGAACACTTGTTATCTCCACCCACCCAAGTGGCATACATAGCACATTTAATTTACAGTGAGAGGTTTCAACTCTCAAGCGAATGCATCACTCTTCATCATGTACTCTATGATGATAGTAGTGAGGCATTAATTCAATACTATAGTGACAGTTTTTAAATTTTTTTCTTGAAACACATGGACAATTTCTATTGATAAGTTAAAAGGAAACAGAAGAAGAAGACATAAGGTAGAACAACCCATTGTGGTTCAAATGACCCATAGTGGACACTTTGGGAATGATTCTTTTGTAGATTGTTTTAGTTTGTGAGATTTTAGTCACAATGCATGTTGTACATGACAATAATGGAGTGATTAGTGACTTCATTAGGAACTTCCAACTTTTTAGTGTGAATTCATTGTAAGAATTGACTTTTTAGGCCTCTGTGTTTCAAAATACTATGATTGCTTTAGGTGAACAATATGAGCACGATGGATTTAAATTTTGTTGGTTCTTAGGTAGTCTATCAATAGACTCTTTGGGGTCATGATGCATTGAACACTTCAAAAATTCATAGCAGATTCATATTTTGTCAAAAGAAACATAATTTCAATTGCTCTCACTATTTCTCACACTTGTATTAATTGGAAAAAATATTGAAAATTTTAATAACATGAGGTCAAACTCCTAATTCTGACCACAATGGACTTAGCACTCAGCAAAATTTTTTACATTTTCAACAATCATATCTCAGAACTAAAACTTTTTCATTTTTTTTCATTTTTTTATCTTGTTTTGTAAAAAACTGTAATGATATTTTCAACAATTGAATACAGCACCGCACAAGAACTGTAGGTTTGCAGACTGATTAACGATGAGCCAAACAGATTGGAAATCATTTGTTTGGGTATTGTGTGAATTGTTGGCTTAAAAAATTGAAAAAGCAATCACTGGAAGGCAAACTATTGTATCGGAGCTCCCCTTTTCATACAATATTGCAAGGATGAATAGTTGCATTTCTATTCTATATATAAACATTTTCTATCATTCATCGACTAGAAAATGGCTATAGCATTGTTTGTGGGTTAAATAATCCTAAAAGTTGAACAATATTCTTTATTGGATAGGAAAGTTAGAGTGATGATGGCTTTAACCCCTAAAGTCTTAGTGTTGTTACAGTGAACAAAATGGATTTCAAGTAGGATTGTTAACCTCAATTCTTGACATAATTTTTTGAAACTTTTTCTTAAGATAGAAAATCACATTATCTTTCTAAGAATATAACTTTTATTTCAATTGGTGTCCGGGATCAAAAGTCGTGCTACAATAAACTCAAAGTGGGGGAGATTGGGTAGTCAAAAAAATCCACAAACACTTGAAAATTTTATTCTCTCATAGATTATAGTTTTGTCTACATGTAATGCTTTGATTTGTTCCGTTTGGATTAGTGAGGTGAAAGTTATAAATCTTCTTGTTTTGTGGGCAATCATAGAAATGTCTTGAGAAAATAATGTATTGGATTCAATTTAGTACTCAATTTTTATAATTTGCAAAAAAAATTCAAATACTTACTAGAACAATCTCAACAATAGGATTATTCAGTGTATTTCAATTTCATCTTAGAGCTATTAATGATCTATGTTTTTCTTCAATCTCATACCAACTTCTATTTTAGAAAATTTAAATAATGAAAATCAAGTATTTCTCTTTCAATTTTTTTCTAGACTTCAACTCAAATCTTCAACATAAGAAATTTTTAAATCAAAATGTTTAGTGCAAAATTTTTTAGTTAAATTGATTCAAAGTCAAAGAATCTAGTCAAGTGACATATTTGAAATTTTGATTTCTTCCATTTACACACAAATATCTTGCAATCTATGTGGTGAAATTTTCTGAAATTTCTTTCCCACATTATAATACCAGACTAGTACAACACTTTACGGTTAGATATGCAAAAAAGAAAAAGCAGTTTATAAATTTTTTGGCTCTTTGCAATAGAAATGGTAGCTGTGAGTACGTTTTGATGGCAAAAAGGGCTTTGGAGAGTTGGGACTCTAGGGGTCAATTGAACTCATTATTTTTTTTATAGTGTCTTTATTTTGTAGTAAGTTAGAAGAGTGAATTTGGATTTTGGGTTATTTAGTAGACATGTCTTTGGATCAAGTTGTACATGTATTTTTTCCAACATTTTGACTTTCTCTACGGTTAATTTTACTTCAGTGAACAAAGTGGCTTACTAATTTCTAAAATCATTCAAATTCAAAAACTTTAATTATTGTCCAACAAATTTGACCTCATGCTATAATAACAGGTCCAAGAAGTGATCTTTTACCAAATGAATGGAAATTGAGGTTGGTTGATGTAATGGATGAATCTTCAATGAATTTTGAGTCAAAAAAGAATGAAATCCATAGTGAACACAAGAAATTGCATAATTTTTGGAATGTTGGAAATTTATTTATAATTTTTGAAAGTAAAAGCTAGTAAGCTACTATTTTAGTTTATAGGTGGTGTGGTAATCACTAGCATAGTTTTTTGAATAGGCCATGATGTACCTTCAAAAAAATTCTCATGTATTTAAATGGCATGCAACATGGGCTATTTTTAAAAGTGTCCCGCTTACTAATTGAAAATGAAACATCAAAAACAAAACATTCATTAATATTATTTCTAGCAATTGAAAAGTGGAACATTTATGGCTTTTCATTTGTTTATAGTTTTTCTTATGTGCTACATTGCCTTTTTTCCTTTCATCCATCTCAAAGTTGAATCTCGTAGCTTGTCATTCTATGATTTCTATTTCGTCACCATGTAGAGACAAGTATTAAACTTTTGCATAACAATTCTTTAGTTTTGCATTAACTGTGTAAGAATTAGTTGGTCACCCTAGAAATCATCATTTTTGCTATAGTGTGAATTATAAAGCAATAAATAACCCAAAACACTTATTGGAGGTCATTGAATGATTGTGCAAAACCTTCAGTTTTTGCACTTTGTGGGCTTGGTTTAATGTCCAGTGTCCCTATACAACTTGGATCCTATCATAATTAAACCTTTAGTATAGGGGAAGGACTCAAGGGGAGGGGGTTCTTGCATTTAAGGGCACTAGACCGAGGACATTAGCTCGAGGTCATGCCCGAAAATGCAAGGACATCTAACCCGAGAGGGCTTCCCTTGCATATTAAATGGGGAAGATTTCTTTCTAACTTCATTTGGTTTTGATTCTTTTTGTTTTTTCCTCTTGTGTGCGAGGGTGCGTTAGAACATCACGATGGCTTTTCTTAGGGTTTGGAATGGATAAAGATAAAGAAATTTCTATGGTGCATTGACTACATTCCACCGTGTTGAATAATGCATTCCATTGGTGTTAACACCCTCCCTCATCATTCAATGGTGAGATTCTACTACGGGAAGAGCAAATATTAATAAAGAGAAATCTTTCCGAGTGCATTATGTCTTAAGCAACCAACAACCGACTATTTTCCAAACTGTTTATTCACTAAAAAGAACGCGATTAACCCCTAAAGGATCAAATGGTGTTTTTTGGCACCATAACAATTTTTGGTAGCTCATTACAAATGGAATTTTTTTCATTGAAATCTTCACACAATATGTGGTAGAGGAGTAACTTTAAGGTCCAACCATTTTAATAAATTTTGATTACATGGTTAAAAAGTTATTGTATGATATGTAGTTTTCCTTGTTCGGCGGGCAATCCAGGCATAAAAAAACTTCTTTAAAAAACATTTTTAAAAATAAATAAATTTGAAATTGATTTTCTAAATTTATTTATATATGGATATCTTTGAATCATTCCATTTTGATTAATGAGATGAAAGTTATGAGGAATTTTAGTTGTGGGTAGTTTGAAGGTAGTTATGGAATCTCTACTCTAAAATAAACTTCAAAGTCCTTTATTTAACTCAATTTTCAATATTTTTGGAAGAAAATAAAATAAGTGGGTGTAGATTGTTTATTAAAACATTACAACCATTGGAATTGGCATTTTTCAATTTCATAAATAAATTGTTAACAATTTTGTATTTTGAATCATTTTCTACTTCTTTCTACTTAGTACTATTTTTCTCCTATATGTTGTACGATTCCAAATGATTTGAAAACTTTCAAGCATATAGCCAACTTGCCTTGAAGAATGAATCCAAAGAGTAACCACTATTTTAGACATTTTTCTATAATGATATGAACTTAAGAAGTGTAGTTGCTTGGTTTTTCGCAAGGACTAAAAAAGGATTTTTGTTACTTCAATTGCTACTATCTTGCAATCTACACGGTGAAAATTTCTGAAACTTTTTTTACATATTCTCAAAGCAAACTGATATAAGATCCTACAGTTAGATGTATCAAAAAGGATATTTTTTTTCAAAAAATTGGTAATTGTACTAGAGATGGTAGTTTTGGAGCATTTTTGGTGAAAACATAGTCAAAATCCTTTAGGGGTTAACATGGCTGGATTTGCTAGGTTGACAACTGCAGGCCTACGTCACTTTCTTCTAGCAAACTTCTTCGACCTCCATGTCATCTGGTTTAGTTAAATTCTTTTCTTCATTCGTCAAATCTAAGAAAAAGTCCAATAAGGCTTAAGCTAGACTGAAGCACTAATTGTCAACCACACCGAGTACCAACCTATAGAGTGTGCTATTTTAAACCTTAGGTCATAACTCAAGGTTGGAATGTTTTTTTTGTTTTTTTTCAAGGTTGAGACTAATAAGGTTATGACACATGTCCCGTAGTAGTGAACAAGAAAGTAGTTCTTGAATGATCGGAATTGGAAGACTCTAAATAGTGACTACTAGAAAAGTGCACTTTGGGGCCCCCAAAGTTCACAATAATTTCAATTTGAGGAAAGAAATTTTGAAAATTTTGCTATCCGCATATTTCCTATCTCCCTACATGGAAAAAATTTCCAGCACCTCGTACTCCTCACCATTTGTTCTAAAATTGCTTAAATGATCAAATATTGGTACTTCTACCATAATTCTAGTACAGCAATGCACCTGTATCTTAGAGCACAATGATCTTCATGGACTTCAAGGCATAATCTATTTTGCCACTATACTTTGAATGCCAAATTGCCAACCGATAGATGAAGTAGGGTTGATGGCAATGATCCCAAACTAGTTTATAGAATTTAGTGCAATATGCTACTTTCAAGACAAATATGCATTAACTTTGGCTACCTTGAGAGTGAATAGTATTGAAAAAAATAGAAAAAAAAGATTTTGCAAGTTGTGAACAATTATTGGAAGTACTACAATATAAAACTAACTAAATAGATGCAAATTTTGAAATGGAGAAAGTTACAAATTCTTTTGATTGTTGTAGTCTTGTCTAAAATCTAAATTTTTGAAGGATTTTCTCCAATGTACCTTTAGCTACTGAAAATTTTAAGTGGCAATGGGTTGAAGGATTAGGTTGGAATAGTGTTTGCAATATTTTAGGAGTTGTACAAGCTTTTTTCCTTAAATTCTCATGTTGAATAAGTTTTACAAGTACGGAGTCCAACTATTTTTTCTATTTCTTTACTCTAAATAGAAATTTTATAGATTTTTGCACCAGTTTTGTTCCGAAGTTTTTCAAATTGCAACTTGGTTTTATTCCAATTCCAATGGCTAACTTCAAAATACTTGCTGTTTTTTCTAAACATGGGGTTGGAAAACTCAAACTATACTGATTGCGAAAATAGGAAGTCTACACTCTGACTTCTTCACTTTACCCTCTGTTCAATGACTCTCTTGAATATCTTACACTTCTCACTCTATCTCTATCACTGATTCTAACACCCTTGTCTCGCATTTACTATTAGACCTTTGATATAATTGTCTTTCAGCAGTTGCAATCAAATACATTAACTAATAAATGATGCTACGACCATTTTTTGGTCGATGAATGTCAAAAAATCCTTTTGTGTAGGATAAAAGTGCAACTATTCATGAATTGAAGGGTAGGTCTTATGCAACAGTTTGACTTCAAATGAGTGCTTTTGGATTTTCACACAATGCCCATGGAGATTATTTCCATAGTCACTAGTCCATCCTTTTAAGGGTTCAGAGGGTTAAAGGGATCCTAGTTCCCAACTATAGAATCATACCAATTCCATTGATGATCTAGAACCTTGTCAATTATGGTTTATATGATAACAATGTTTTGACTTTTTAATTAGCAAATCCATCCAATTAGAACATCTCCTACAACCCTCCAAATGTCCTAGCCCTTCTCAATTTGGATGATGAGCAATCAATTTTAGTGTATGTCGGCGTTTACCTTTACTTCCATGTACCCACGAAGCCATATTTGAAGGGGTCACTAACCCCTCTACGTTAGCAAGTCTCATAAGATTAGCAAGTTGTCATAATAAATGATAGCTTACTTCTTGCTTTTGCAAGTTCTTTGACTTGGAATTGGTTGGAGGTAAATTTGAGTGAGTTGTACTGATGGGAACAGAAGTGACCATCCCCTCTAAATTGCACAGATGTCAATTGAAGGGGCCTGGGTATTTGGAGGGCGGCAAGAGTGAATCCATTTTGCTTTTGTACCGCTACGCCGTCCGTCGTGCAAAGGAGGAGAACCCCTTAAGGGTGGATTTTACTGATCATAAACGCCCGAAGGGCATTACACCCGTCCTGCAAAGCCTCAGTATGTGTGCACACAGACTTGTCAACATCATGTCCATCATCAGGTCCGATTTTCCGGCTTACGTGACCAGTGGGCCTGAGGCTCTCACGTTTCACCACTTCCACGAAAGACGCTCCACTGACTGCTCATACAAACATGCAGCACTGTCTGTATCCCTCCCCATATAAACCCCCGTCACCCCCATTCTATCTCGTCACAGCCCACATCCGCCACCTGATCCAATTCTAACTTAACAGACTCCAGCGTTAGAATTCCGCATTCAATTGCAACACCAGGTTCAGGGTCCAGGGTTTCCCGTTTCCCTGCTCTGTGGCGATGGCTCGCCCCGTGCAAGTGAGTCCCTCGCTGCTGCTTGTTGTTGTTGTAGCCCTTTTTGCAGCAGCAGAAGTTGCAGCTCAAGATGGGTCGTGTTCAGCCTCCTCGCCATGCCCCGCCACTACCAATTGCTGTAGCCAGTATGGCTACTGCGGCACGGGTGCAGCCTACTGCGGAACGGGTTGTAAGAACGGCCCTTGTACCGGCACCACACCTCCACCCCCGCCCCCGCCCCCGCCCCCGCCCCCAACGGGTCAAAGTGGGTCGTGTTCAGCCTCCTCCCCATGCCCCGCCACTACCAATTGCTGTAGCCAGTATGGCTACTGCGGCACGGGTGCAGCCTACTGCGGCACGGGTTGTAAGAACGGCCCTTGTACCGGCACCCCAACCCCTACCCCGCCATCTTCCCCTGGAGGCGCCGGCTGGTCGAGCTTCTTCACCGAGTCCGACTTCAACAGCTGGTTCCCCAGCCGCAACAGCTTCTACACTTTCCAAGCGTTCTCTCTCGCCACTTCGGCTTACCCCGCGTTCGGAACCTCCGGTAGTACCGACGACCGGAAACGGGAGATCGCAGCCTTCTTCGGGAACGTGCAGCAAGAGTCCGGCGGACTGCAGTACATCAACGAGATCAACCCCCCAAACAATTACTGCCAAGCGAATAATGCGCAGTACCCCTGTGCAGCAGGAAAGAGTTACTACGGCCGTGGGCCCATTCAGCTCTCATGGAACTACAACTACGGGGCGTGCGGGGATGCGTTGGGCTTGAATCTGCTTGCGAATCCTGATCAAGTGGCGCAGAATGGAGGGACGGCGTTCAAGACGGCGATGTGGTTCTGGATGACGAATGGATGCCATGCTGCCATTCTGCGGTCCAGTTTTGCGAGTACCATTCGGGTTATCAATGGCGCACAGGAGTGTGGACATGGATTCGACCAACGCGTGGAGAATCGAGTCAACGCCTACGTGAAGTTCTGTGGGAAGCTCCAGGTCAACCCCGGGACGGACCTACGGTGCTGAAGGGGACTTAATTTGCGGCCTCGATCATGGAATTGCAAAGTTGCTTGCTTGTGTCGAGCTCTGACTCACTGTAACTAGATCTGCAACCATCAATAAGCAAATTGGAAATGTTTTTGAGGCGAACACGGTTGGGTTCCCTTACCCGACTACTAGTGAACACACTTGCAGGTTTGCTGCAAAGTTTTGAAACGGATTAGAACAGGAATCCTGCTCTGGTTGTTTTTGGCACCATGGAGCCAGATTGCACCATATCAATCCAAAATAAATCTCTAGTACTTTATTTGCCAAATAAAAGTTGTCTGTTTTTTGTTTGTTTGCTTTTGTTTTTATTTGCCAGGATCGCTATCCTGGCACTTTGATCGATGTGCATGAATTGATTTCCATCGCCGAAAAGTTTTATGAATTTGCATGAAGAGTGAGTCACCGTAGCCATCACATATATGTAACAGTTTCTACTGAAATTCACACGGTCGGTATGGATATGGCTGAAGAGGAGAAGGAGCTTTTTGTCGGTTCTGAGGCTCGTCATACCATGTCAATTCGACCAGGCGTTGGGGGTTGTTCATCAAAGCCTCGGGCTCGACTGGCACGACTTCCACATGCACGCGCGTGGCTCCAGCGATGGCTTACAGAATATATTACAGTCCCAAGGATCTTTTTGCCTTGCCATTGCTTGTCATGTGTCGGAAAGCAAACTTCTGTTGAGTTAGAGTGAGTTTCACTCAGTGTATGTTAATCAGAAGTTGAAAGGCGCTTACAAGCTTACAAGCTTCTTCTTCGCCTTTTTCTCAAAGTCCACGCCCTTCGCCCGGTTGTCTCCCATCTCGGTGGCCGGTTCTTTGCAGCCGCTGCGCAATCTTCTTCCTTCTGCCTTCGCTGCGAAACGAGCAACAGAAACGATCCAGCTGAAACGCGGAATGCGTGCGAATCAGGCTTGAGGCGCATCAGCTCGACGCGCCGGCTGAGAGGATGAAGTTCATCGCAGCTTCGTCGCTCCAGTTCCAGCGGAGGTCTGTACTGTAAGGTCTGTTTCATTTACGAATTGCCTCTCTCAGTCATTCAAACTTTTTTTTTTATGTATGTGGAGTATAATTGGTATATTTTGGTATAATTATCATGTCATCCTCACGCAATCCCACTCAAGCCTACCCAATTTTGGTTTTGGAAAAGCAAAATTCTCATTTCTAGTGAATTTTTAAAGCTAATTTCCATGGTTTTATATGATACTTTATTGCAAGCAATGGGTGATGAATTTTTTAAGTTCAAATGTGGATATATGTAGGGTACATCCATATTCACATATTTCCCTAGGCAAGCATCTCCAAAAAAGTTTTACAATTTCTTTTATAGAGATTTCAATGTTAGGTGACAATGCCCAAATGTGATAAAAATTGATATCTCTTTATTATAATTGGATTTTTCTTTTTGCCCCTCGTGTGGTAACTAATTAGGGACTCTTTAGCATGATGGTACAATTATGTTGCCAAAATCTAGTTAAAATAGAGAGACATCTATTTCACAAAGTTTGATCATATAATGCCTCATATTGAACTCTTACTAGGAGCTTGTATTTTTGTTGATGGGGTGCTTTTTAATTTGATGTGCATAAAGATGTGCATATAGATGTTCCCTACATATCTATGCAATTGAAATAAAAAAAGTCATCACGAATTTTTTTCAATAAAATATTATGTAAAACCTTGAAAATTGACTTCAAAAATTCACAAAAAAACAAAAATTTTAATTTTTTAAAACTAAAATTTGGTATGCTTGATTGGGATTGTGTGAGAATTGGGTAGTACCTATTGGGTAGTACCTATTGAGCCGTGTCCATTTCCTTGCATAGCATGGAAGAGATTTGGAATTTTTCATCTTGCATTATTTACACTCAATTCTCACACAATCCCAATCAAGCCTACCAAATTTCACCCCCTCAAAAGGAAACTTTCATTTTTGGTGAATTTTTGAAGTCAATTTTAATGGTTTTATATAATATTTTATTAAAAATAATTGGTGATGAATTTTTTTTAATGGATTGCATAAATATGTGGGGAACATCCATATGCACATTTTTCATATTAAAAAACACCCCATTAAGTAACAAAAATATAAGCTCTCAATACGGGCTCAATTGAGGCGTCATATGACCAAACTTTGTGAAATAGATATCTCTATATTTTGAATTAGATTTTGGCAAAGTAATTGTACCATCATGTTCAAATGTACCAAATTAATTACCACATGAGTGGCAAATAGAAAAATCTAATTATAACAAAGAAATATCTATACTTACAACATTTGGACATTGTCATCCTAACACTTAAAACTCTATAGAAAGAATTATAAAACTTTTCTTGGAAAAACTTGGCTAGGGTAAGATGTACGTATGAATGCTCCCAACATATATCCACAATCAAACTTTAAAAATTGACCACCAATTGCTTGCAATAAAATATCTTGTAAAACCATGAAAATTAACTTTAAAAATTCACCAAAAATGCAAATTTGGTTTTTTGAAGTTGAAATTTCATAGGCTTGAGTGCAATTGTGTAAGGATGCAATGATAATTATTTCTTCCAAAATCTATCAATTATACTCTACATTGTAAGAGAAAATTTGAATGGCTCAAATAGGTAATTCCTAAATGAATTGGACCTGACTATTAAATATTTATGACTATTGAATGGCTCAAATAGGTAATTCCTAAATGAATTGTCGGATCATAACAAAGCAATGATTCTATACTATAGTTTCAGGGGGTGCACTTAGTTTTACTACAACAAACCACATGCAAACAAGTGGTTTCTATTAAACTATAATTTTAACTTCAAATTTTGAGCATTGTTTACTAATGACTATAGGATTCTACTCCCAAAATTTCAAACTCAAATAAAATATGGAATGATTTCTAAAAGAGGTTAAAAATGCACTAAAATGACATGTTTTTTTAACTCAAATATTTTTAGAGAACACATTTAGATGACCATTGTACCAATATTCAACTCAAAATGAGCTTTCAATAGAAATTTATTATTAGAAATTTTTTGTTCGTTTTCTAAACAATTTTTTCTTATATAATATAGGGGTGTGAAAGTTATTTTTCAATTCTACAATGTATCTTTTTACTTCAAAAATTTGTAATTAATTATTATTAACAAATAAAATATCAATAATTCAAAGCATAAACTTTCAAAGTAGAAAAATCTATTCATATTTTTTTCATTTAATTTTATTTAAAATTCAAAAAGTATATAGGGGTCCAAAGTTTTGTTTGCACACTAACATAAAAAAAAGGAGAATGCACCCCGCCCAGATTGTAGTGATGTTTTGAACAATTCTAATTTTTGAAAATAGTACTGCTTAGGAACTCGAGGTTTCTAAATTGATTCCCATAGTCAAACACAGTGACATCAGGCTAGAGTAAGCTTAGTTACCATTTTTTTATTTTTTTATTTTTTTATGAAGTGCCAAAGTAGAGATATAAAATGTTATAGTGGTGCTTCAAATTTCAGCATTCATCCAAATATTGGATAGAATTATCACATTTGCACATATTACACGTCTTTAATCCTATTTTCATTCACAATCTGGCAGTTTCATCTAAGATATTTTTTTCAGTCAAAGTTTTCTAGCAAGAAACTTCACAATTTTTTTGCCATTTTTTAGCCAAATTATTCTTTTCTCAAGCTATCTAGCACTAGAAAGCCCCCCAAAAGCCATGTTAGTCACCTTTTGAACATTGTAGGTAGAATAATTACTTAATAAATGGAAGAGATGGTTCGGCAATTCATTTTTTAAAAAATAAATTATTTGAAAGTTATCAAGTATTTTTTCTTAATTTTTGGCAATTCTTCAAATAATCTTGGAAGTTGAACAATTTTCTTCATTGCAAAAGAATGTGAATAGTCATGGATTTATCACATGAAGTTCCATTGTCCCAATGGAGGGGACAAAATGGATTTTGGGTAGCATTGTATAACTTCAATTTTTGAGGTAATTTTATGAAAATATTTTTTAAAATAGAAAATTGCATTAGCTTGTTGGAAATATAACTTTTATTTCAATTGGTGCCAAGGATCAAAATTCATGCCACAATAAGCTCAAAATGAAGGAGATTAGGCATCAAAAAAATCCACAAAAATTTAAAAAAAAATTCCAAATTTTCCAAATTTTCATATAGATTATAGTTTTGTTTAGATGGAAAGCTTTGATTTGTTTCATTTGGATTAGTAATGTGAAAGTTATGAAACTTTTTTTTTAGGTAACCATAAAAATGCTTTGAAAAAGTAATGTTAATATTGGATTTGTTTTGAAACTGAATTTCTACAATTTTAACCCTGGAGCATCTAGACTCTTCTCAAGAATTGACAATTTAGAGAAAATCATTATAAAGTGTTATTTGGAAGAAGATTTTAGAAGTAATATGCAAAGGAAAGTTATAGATTTTGAATTTTAGATTCCATCTGTATGGTTAGATTCACCAGTACTATCACCAGTATTTTTCTATAAATTTGGAAAGAAAAATTTCAAAATTCCTTCAAAATTTGATTACAGGTAAAATATTATCATTTTTTGAGCAAAATTTATTGGAATGAATTCAAAATGAGGTTTTCTTGACATGATGATTTTTTGAAATTTTTGTGTTCTTTACATCTATGACCTCATTTTTGCTAACCTAATTTTGAACTAGAGTCAATGCAGTTTGACCACTTGACACACTTCAACATTTGTAATTTTAGAAAAATTTGTATTCTAGTAACACAAAATCTAACCATTAGATATGACAAGAACTTGATAAAGTATCACCAAAAATTAGGATGACTTTCATCCAAGTAAGAACGAGACAGAAATAAGAACTTCAATCTATTCATCGTCCAAAAAATGGATGTCGGAGCACTCCAGGGTTAAAAAAAAGTTCCAAAGGGTTAAGTTTGCTTACTAGAAGAATATCAAAATTGGAATTAGTGTGCTTCAATTCCATCTTACAACTCATTATGATTTATGTTCTTCAATCTTGTACCAACTTCTACTTAATACTTTTTTAAATACTGAAAATCAAGTATTTTTTGTTTGAATTTTTTTCTAGAATTTCAACTCAAATCTTCAGTATAAGAAAATTAATTCATTATGTTTAGTCCCATTCCTACGTGTGAGGACAAGAGAGTGAAAGCCATATAATATCAAAGTTACACCAAATAGGTCTACTTGTTGCGGATGATGACAAGGTGCTACTTGTGCCTTCATTTGTACTACGTGATTGGAGTCTAAAAGGGTTTAGGTTAATTTTAGAAAAAATAATGCACCTATTCATTTAGGATTTTAATAATTTTTGTTGTCTACCTATTAGTGAAGCTTTAACCCCTAAACGTCCAAAGTCTTTTCTAAAATTGACAATTTGTGAAAAATGATCATAAAACTCTATTTGGAAAAATATTTTGGAATTGATTTACAAATAAAAGTTGTAAATTTTGAGTTTTAGATTCCATTCATACAATTAGATTCACCAATGCTATCACCATTATTTTTCTATAAATTTGAAAGGAAAATTTTAAAATTCCTTCTAAATTTGATTACAAGTAAAATATTATCATTTTTTGAATAAAATTTTCTGGAATGGATTTGAAATGAGGTTCTCTTCACTTGGTGATTTTTTGAAATTTTTGTATTTCCATTATCCAAATCAATAGTTCAAGAACAACAAATTTCAATGTAACTTTGAATAAAACAACATGAATAAAACGATTGAAATGAACAACAAATTTTGGTTAGATTTTTTTTCTTTTGGTCATAGAGGTTCTAGTAGTATGGTGCCATAATCATTGTGTTATGTGACATAATGAAAATTGTATTTTGGAATTTGATAGTGTTCGTGTATTAAAATGAGCATCTGTAGACTCAATTTGTTCCTAATTTCCACTATTACATGTGAGGCCCCTTTGAAACAATATAAACATTAATTTATTACACTAAAATAATCATATCAAAGTTTTATATAACAAAATTGATATAAATGTTTCAAAATAAGCCACATTTTAGAACATGCTTTATTCAACACTTATTCACTCCTTTGGGAACACTTGTGTTCAATGATTTATCTATTTTGGAGAGGATATATGGATTCTTATATTAGTATAATTTATCAACATACAATACTAGATTATCAAAGTGCAAAAGTTCATGTTGTATCTATACAATGTATATATAATATACATACCACATATACATAATATATTCAATACAATCCCATATATCTATTGTAGAAAATATAATACTATATATACTTCTCGTTTTAGTTTATAGATGTAGTACGTGTTGTGATATTTTGTGAGAGAGACTGAAGGTAGAACCATCCATACTTCATAACATAAGCAATTTTAGGATAAATGAGAAGCAATGTGGGGGGAATGGAAATATTTCTCATGTTGAGAGATAAGAAATATTGAGATGGACTATGAATTTTTTGTAATATTATTTCCAAAATTGAAAATACTATGTTTTTTGGGAGCCAAAAAGTGTTACAAACCCATAGCCAATGTCTCATTAGAAGAGATTTGAAGGCAATAGAAGACTATGGGTTTCCATGAATTTCTAGAGTGTAGAGAACTCTAAGAACTTTGCCAAATCAACAATCAGCCATGGCTGACATGGCTGAGACCATGGCACATCAGATAATATTAATTAATTAACTTTTATTTTTAAAATTATTATTTTTTAAATATATATAATATTTGACGCATTCTCAATTGGGAATAAGCCCGTAAGGTAGTTGGTCCATAAAGCGAGCATCTAAGGAATGAAACTGAATTTTGGGTAGGTGAAACTTCTCAAAATATTTTTCAGTAAGTTTTCCTTCAAAGAAAAGAGGAATTGGCATCTAATTCAAGTTGTTTCAAATTTTTTTGGATCATTTTTGAATTAGTTATGAATTTTCAAACAAGATGTGGTATAAGTCCCTATTTATGTCCCTAGGGCTTCCATGAATTGTTGACTTGCAACTTTTGACTCTTGTCATTAACAATGTTTTTTTCTTTCCATTCATTCAAGGACTACAAAGGTCCATTTAAGAACCACTTCATATCCATTCACAACCACCTATATGGGCAGTCCTCTCCTATTTCAAGCCTCCTACCTTAACGGCCCTCCCAAACCCTCAAATCACTTTTAATGAGAATCTTCCATTCTGATCAATCAATCAAGAGATTACTTTCTTGATCAATATTGGGACATGTGTCATGACCTTATTAGCTTCAACCTTGAAAACAAGAAGAAAAAACATTTCAAGCTTAGATTGTAAATCTGTTCAGGTTGCTCAAGGATGTACTTGCACCCTTCATGTTGGATATGGCTCCCTAGTTAAAACTGGGTGGTCCTACCATACATATTATACTTCATGGGAGTCTCATCAAAGACAAAGCTTATGGCATAATGTACTCAACAAATAATGAAGAGGGGAACAACATTGGGAACATTGAATTTCACCTCCAAATGTTGCTTTTCACCTGCAAGTCTAAGCACAAACGTCGCTCACTATTCCCTGAAACTTTGCTCATTGGAGAAAACGTTGCCATTCGAGCTACCTTACCTTACACCACTGAAAAACAATCTCTGTAAAAAAGGGAGGCTTTCGTAGCATTCTATAACCTGAAGATTTCTCCCTTAGTTCTCCCATATTCTTGAGATTCAAAAAGAAGAAGAAAAAAGTGAGCAATTAACACCTATTGCAAGGGAGACAAAAGGACCTCAAGTCTAGAATTGGTTATCAATGTAAGTTATGTTGCTCAACCATACATGCCACTCATGCCTCCCATCCCTCCCATGCCACCTCCCATGCCAGGCATCAACTCCTTTTCTTCCTTGTTGAAATCTGCTACAATAGCTTTGGTCGTCGTCATGAGCGCCGAGACACTGCATGACCAAAATGAAGAGATCGACTTCAGGAATGAACCCCAACTTCATAGCTTTTACAAGTCAGTAGTGGGGTGAATTTCAATGTATTTTGACTTCCTATAACCTCAGCGATGTCTTATAATCAACACGATGAGGAGCGTAGATACAAGTCATATGTACTCCCTTCATTTTGTTTCTACTCTTAACGCTTAGCTTCCCAAAGTTGTAGCATCCTCGTTGAGAGTATGCGAGGTAATGCAACTCTAACTGAACCTGGCTACGAAAGAAGTACATTTCTTGCCACTCTTGCACGACCCGAATGCACTATTTTCAACACAATTTGAATTACCTAGTACATAGCAGATTATTGCAGAAGAGATTCTCAAAAAAGAAAGAGAGGCAAGAAATGCTGTTACCTCACGGCATTTACAAGGGCAGTTCTGATAACTTTCACAGGATCAATGATGCCAGCTTTTACCACATCTACATACTCTCCTACAAAGATAAACATGAAACATGATACCATTAGTGTTTGTTTGAATTATAAGTTAATAAGTCATACACCTAGTTTAACAGGCTGCAAGCATAATGTTTCAAAGTAACCACGAAAACTTCAACAATGGACGACATCCTTTGGACTCCCCGCATCAAAATTGATCACCAATATGAGTGAAAAAGCCTTCCAACCCGTTTTAATTCTATTTTTCTCTTATCAGTATGATGCTTTAGACTCCATTCTAGCAGTAGGGAGGATGCATCTTTCTTGCAACTGAAGAATGTTTTGTGGAAAAACACATATAAAGCAAGAACATAAGCATGGAAGTTGACAATGGGAATAACAGAGAACAAGAACCACAATATTTACAACTGGAGGTGGTGGATGTTCATTATATACCAAAACCATAGCCTAAAATGCAAGTGGCGACATAGAGTTCTTTTAATGTTGTGGCAACCATTACTGCTCTACGTAAAAGTGACATTAAAGAGCTACTTAAAGTTGCAGGAGTCAAAGTTGTGGTCTAGAACCCTTTCAACATAAATCAAATTCCCTACTTTCACATTCATATACAACATCTCATGACATAACATAATATACAGATTGAGTTTCTGAACTAGATAAGTTTGTTCCCTGATGTTTGGTGAGTGAACACAGAATGTGATATTAAGAAATCTTATAGTCAAGAACGTAAAACCAACCTTTTGCGGAATCATAACCTAAATTCAGGTTTGACTGCTCCAAAAGCTTGCCAACCACCACCGCTCCCTCCAATCCTGCGTTATGTGCAATTGTGTAGGCAGGCATCTGGATGTAGATATTCAATTAGAAATTTCATTCAATGAACGAGGTAATCAAGTAACAAGCACACAGTTCTGTGCAATTTCCTCGGGTCACAATAATCCCAAAGATTGTGGGCCACGTGAGTTTAGAATCTACCTAGTATATGATATCTTCAGTTGTTAAATACATTTTCAAACCACAATACAATTAGATTGAATTTTTCAACCACAGTAATTGCATGAAACTTTGCAGTCAGTTGTTATCAATTATTATCGTATTGGTGGCATCGCATCTTGTAATCTGGTCATCTACACTAAATGAGGAAAAAACTAGATAACAGTTCGTGAGTACCAGTGAGATAGTTTAGGGTTTAGGGTTTAGGGTTTAGGGTAGACCCTAAACGTATACATTTTCATATTAGAATTGAGGGTACAAGAGAAGTGAGGGTCATGGAGTGATATTGGTACCTTCAGAGCATTTTGGATAATCTGAACCCCGATTCTCTGATCGAAGTTTTCTGTAGGCAACTTATCAAGCTCTCGTGAAGCATACAAGAGAGCCACACCACCTCCTACAGATTGATGACATATACACTGTCATAGCTGGTAATACTAAAATTCCCCACAACAAAAGAATTATTTACTTCTGAAATATAAAAGAAAATTTTAGAAATTGTCAACAAAATTGCAATAGAACTTCATCAATTTTTTCAACATCCACAATGAATTGTACAATTGGAACACAGTATAACCCCTAAAAGCTTGATATGAAAAGAGTAGGATTCCTTTAAATAATATCCTCTGAAATATCTATGCCACTCATTAATATTTAGAACATTCATATTACATTTATTCATCTTTCCAATGCTATACAACACATTCTTTTGTTAACTAAAGATTCTGAAATGATTATTAAGAAGATCAAGTGAACTTTTCAGAAACATTCATCAACAAGCAATATGTGGAAACTTGAGCCTTCAGATGACAACAAAAGGAAGATAAATCTAAAAAACTGCTTACCAGGTACAATGCCCTCTTCCACGGCTGCTTTAGTAGCATTCAAAGCGTCGGTAACGCGATCCTTTTTCTCATTGACTTCCACTTCACTAGCTCCTCCAATCTAAAATCACTCTAAAAATTTATTCTCGATTTTACTTGACATGTTCTTCACAAAAACATTAAAATTTTCACAATGTTGACTAACTGCCTTTATGTTTAAAGGAATGATAAGATGAATACCTTGAGGACAGCAACACCTCCTGAAAGCTTAGCTAGTCGCTCTTCCAACTTTTCTTTATCGTATTCTGAGGTGGATTGACTCAAAGCGTCGCGGATCTGCATGCAAGCTTGTTCAACACGTGAATTTAGACGTTGTTTTGATCAAGCCGTATGAGTCATTCAGTAATTGAAATGCAGAAAGAGCATTGGACTCGTTTCCACTAGTGAGGTACAAAGTGAGTTGACAGACACTCTCGATTTGGATCCATTTCATTCTTTACCAAGATAATGGAGTGCCATATATGCCTGGATTTGCCACTTTAGTTCGGCGTTTAACTGGTGGATGTATTTGGAAGAAATCCTAGAACATAACTTGACATGTAAGTTATTACTTTTCACATTGATTGTGCAGATTTAAGGAACTCCGGGTTGTATTTGTTTAAAAAGTTTCATATCATCATGTTTCAAACATCTACGATTTTCCACAATAAGTCCCTTTAATTTTTTGGTCCCCTTACTAATTATATCTCAAATTTTGCGTCATGGATGTTATTGGAGCTTCTTAGAGAATCAAAAGCTCCTGACCTGATCAAGACGTTCCTCAATGAGGGCCTTATCACCAGCACCATCCAAAATAATTGTGTCATCTTTTGATACTGTAACCTGTAAGATAGTTTACAATGAGAACTTTCAATTCCTTATTTAGTAGATCACCAAGAACAACGAGAGAGTGTAAGTAGATCTCAGATAGAAATTATTGAATATAAAAATGATATTACATGCTATACTCTATTAAGACAGAAATTTGAGGGTAATAGAATTTTTGAAACTATTTCAAGACAGTAAGCATAGAGGGCCCATTGTTTATTTCAGCACTTTCAGTGTCAGAATATAATCTTTGGGGTTCCACTGAAATTAATCATAAAGTCAAATCTAATGAGAGATGGCCACTTGAAAAAAAATCCATATTCCTTTTTGAAAAGGAAAACAAGTACTTTACATACCTTCTTGGCTTCTCCAAGCATTTCTAGTTTTATCTTCTCTAATCTCAACCCCAAGTCTTCATTGATGAGCTGCATCCATGATCCAAGTGAGAAATTGAGAATTTTTTTGACTCACATTACCGTAACATTCTCTAGAGTGTCCGCTTACGTACCAAAATCACTTCTCATCTTGGAGAATCCATACTACTAATTCAACAAAACTTCATGTATATTTTCACGACAAGGGTTCAAAAAGGACAAAGTTCAGAAATTCTCATTAAATAAAAAATAATCAACCAATGATTATGCAATGTGATTTGTGAGTTTCTGAAGTTCAGCTAAAATAGTAGGGTTCCAATATATGATGATCAAAATTGTTTTTCAGAATGGAAAAGATGCAACTGAGCATTGCAATAGAATTTTGTAATCCGAAAGTCCACTAGACACTACACGACATTCAATAGCCTTTATAGGAACACATACATGTGAAGCATTTCGTACCCTATTATAATTCTCAAAAATATCAAGGTTTGAAGACTTTAGCAGATTTTTGTTGTGTAGAATTGTACAGAGTACTAAGATGGAGTGTTTATGCAAAAGGAAAAGTTAAAATAAGTGTCTACCTGACCGCCAATTAGGACGGCAAGGTCCTGCAAAACAGAATTTCTGCTCTCACCAAATCCAGGGGCCTTTATAGCACAAACCTGTTTCAGGTCCAGTTCAATGTCACATGAAGAATATGATAATGACGTATTCATGATCCTTAAGGTATTCAAATCTTCGCTAAAACCAAAAATCCTATATTTCAGGAATCGACGATGAAAACAGAACAATATAATTTCAGAATCTGAAGGTAATGAATGAATGCTCTCCATACCTAAATTAAGTGATGTTCACATTTGGTGTTAGAAAATATAATCTTGTCTGAAGGTGTATCTAAATTTAGTCCTAATATCTTCTCTAACTACATTCTTAACACCAAATGACAACACATCTTTAGTCATTTAATGGAAATTATGAAAATGACACTATTCATAGTCGGTCTTGTAGTACTAAATTTTGTGAAAATAAATGAATAAATACAAATCTCAACACCCACCTTCACTCCACCACGCATTTTGTTGAAGATGAGGGTAGCAAGGGCGTCACCATCCACATCTTCGGCTACAATGAGCAGTGGTCTTTGGTTCTAAGTCACCATGAATTTTAACATGTCAAGACCTTGGTTATTGTGGACTCTTAACTACATAAAAGTCTGGAACTTGGTTACTTAGATTATCATGAAGGAATTTAGAATCGGCATGGTATCATCCCACCATAGGATTATGATAGCTTTAAGATCAAAGACTAAACCAAAAGTAGGTGTAAAATAAGCGAGTACATTTCTATAGACACTATAGTCTGCAAAGAACATCTGGATAATATATTGTACTTGGTGGATGAAATGTATACTTGTGCAAACAACTTTAAATTTCTCTTCTAAATATTTAGAACTCCTGAAATTGACTGACAAGTTACACTCTCTATAGAATACATTTGTCTTAATATATATATTCCAACCCTTGCTCATTCTCGACTCATCTTCTACTTCAAATTTGTGGCCTAAGTTGTCAAGCAACCCACATACTTGCAATGAACAGTTCAAAGGATTAGTAGACACTTTGTGGAATCTGAAGAAATACCCTGATGACAAGCTCAAGAACTGGAAGAATTTCTTGAAGCCCTGTAATTTTCTTCTCATGGATTAATATGATTGGATTCTCCAGCTCCTATCACAACAATACAAACGTCAGTTGGATTCCAAAATGAATATTCCAGTACTGCAGGGACAATTGTTGCTGTTGTTGCATCAGCCTTCAGTTTCATGACAAGGCAATGCAACATACAATTTCAAATCCATGTTTGCAGGAAGCACTTACCACTTTCTGAGTTTTGTTGTTCGTGATGAAATAAGGGGAAATATAACCCCTGTCCAGCTTCATACCCTCCACAACCTCCAATTCATTGAACAAAGTTTTGCCATCCTGAAAAAATACCCACAGTTTAATCAGTGCTTGAGTTGTGCAAACAAGAAGTTGTGCATGTATCAAAAAGTCACGTAGTCAACAAGGTATTATTTTCCTGCAGTACATTTGTGAAAACCAGAAGTTCTCAGGAGATCGTGCAATAGTGAACAGAAGAAACTAAGAGTCGTGGCGCTAAATGACTGAAATTTTCTAATGACTGATGGCTGATCAGGCATAAAAAAGAATTTAAAAAGAATTAAAACCATCTTTGTCCACTTACAGATACAGTGATAACACCCTCTTTGCCGACTTTCGCCATGGCACGGGCAAGCAAGTCACCAATTTCACGATCACCGTTGGCAGATATTGTTCCAACCTGTTGAATCAGGAAAGAGATAAGCAACAATATGTTGGGTTGTATTGTACTATACTAGTTAATCATTCGAGGCCCAATATGGGTATCAGACATAACCCTCTCCTCTAGACTAAATCAGGTCCATTATATGGACCGATGGCTCTTTGAGAGAACAAGAGAAGAGAAGGGTTTTACTAACTTGAGCAATCTCTTCCGATGTGCTGATCATCTTGGCTTGACTCTTCAAGTGCGCAACAACTGCATCCACAGCACAGTTGATGCCCCGGCGCAAGTCCATGGCATTCATGCCAGCAGCCACAGATTTGCAGCCTTCAGAGAATATGGCTCGAGTGAGCACTGTTGCAGCAGTAGTACCTGCAACCAAATCAGTCAAAATATGGAAACTTCTTATTATTTGGAAAAGTAGTGAACCCCATTGAACTTGATGCAGTTTCAGTTACATTCAACACGCCTATCTACAATCCATATTTAGGTGTTGTTTGTGATTTAAGAAACATACCATCTCCTGCAACATCATTTGTGGCATTTGCCACCGACTTCACTAATGAGGCTCCAACGTTCTTCAGCTTGTCCTTAAACTCAATGCTCTTGGCCACTGTGACTCCATCTTTGGTCACCTTGGGAAAGCCATAGGGTTGCTCTAAGACAACAGTGCGGCCCTGGAAATGAAATAGGAGTCCCCAATACTGGTTTATTAATGTGATTTCAACAAGGGTTTTGCACTGGTGATTTTCCAGAGGTGAAACATCATAGTGTATATTCTCAGTTCATAACCTGAAATGATATCCTTAGGTTTAACAGGTTTTGGGTATACGGATATTGTTGGTTTTTAATTTAATGTTAAGCCGAAAACCAATACTACGTACATATGGCACATATTTGAGACCCTATCTTCATCCTTAAACGTCACAACAAGCCCCTCATGACTTTTCAGCGTATTTTCAAAACTGTGACGTTAAGGGTTAAGTTGGAAAAATGGAAAAAATCTTGCATACCTTTGGACCCATCGTTACTTGCACAGCATCTGCAAGCTGCTCCACACCTTGAAGCATAAGAGCACGAGCTTCCACGCCATACCTGATGTCCTTGGCAGAAAATCTTCGAATCGGCTGCAACCGATTTAAGTTCTGCAAACACTTCAATAACGAATGTTCATTCTCAGTCTAGCAACAGCGACTCCAGAAAAGACTAATCCTCTCGACAAAATTGAGGTTTTCGTCACTTCCAGTATAACACCATACTCGGTGCATGGAAATGAGCTAAAATTAACTACGAATCAACTCTTCTGTGGCATGTGTTGTATGGCAGAATTGAACTATGCAAAATCCTCCATTTTTGCTTTGTTTTCATATTTCTAATAATTCCTTAAGACGAAAATACTTTGAAATTCAAATTTTGCACTTAAAAACACAAATTTTCGTCTGGAGACAATGCTATATCCCATCTGTTTAACTGCCTACCTAAACCAAAGCGGTCCACTTAATGAACCGACTAAGTGAAGTTAGGCAAAACCTATTTGCTAAAAAATACTTAAGACCAAGTAGTTGAAAAAGCTTACTTGCACAAGTGGTTGACATCTGCAAAACCAACGAGCTACCACCAGTCACTGCAATGACTTCATAATTAAACAACTGAGAGTTTCACAGAGGCAAACAAGAAAAATACTGCAAGAAATCACAGCGAAGGTCACCTTGAACTGAGGAATGATCCAAGAAACAGGTAAAGAAGAAAAGATACATTCTCGAATAAGGCATGCTTTTACAAGAACATCCCAAGGACCAAACAGTTGCACGAATGTCATGTAAAGATTTGCAAAACTACAGTAATGTCCAAGAAGAAGAAGAAGAAAGTTGCTGCTCAACGAAAAAGATTACATTACAGAATTTTACAGCTGTTGAATGACAAACAATCGAATTTTTTACGCATGAATCCTTCAAGCCCAAATTAACCAAGGATTCAAGGTTTTAAAATAACCAATTTGATTGATCGCACCGTGAGAATAAATGAGTCACATAGGTCAAATTTTATATCACCAGAATAAGTACATATCGTTGCTTGTGTTAACCAAAATGAAAACAACATTGAACATTGTAAAGAAAATCCCCATCTGCCCTACTCAAACTGCCAAAAAACCCACATGGAGCCCAATTTGAGCCGTCTGCTCCGTGAGGGGTTAACCCTTACGGGACACAGACTTGGAAAATGGAGCCCCATTGGGACTTCTATCTCGTTTCAGGGTTAAGAATACTCTGAACAATCATACAAGAAGAAAGAAAATTGTACAATCAGCAAGCTTAACTTATCCAATGCAAGAATTGATGGAGCAAGAGTGAAGAAGCACCTTACTCGAGTCGCCAATGCGGCCGCAGCACGATACATTCTCACTGATGGAAAGCTTTGCAACCGAGTGTTGAACTTTCACGTAAGCTCTCCACAGCAATCACATCAAGCTTGCTCTCATACACAAGAAAAAAAACTCATGCAACATGATGTCCGCCACACATGAAGAGAAAGGAGCCAAAGCATGCGAATGGAAAAGGAAGGAGGAGATCGATGCAGACACAGTCCCTTCAATCCCTGCAATTAAGTTACAAGGTAAACAAACAACAATGTTGAGGTCACAACAAATGTTTCCTCGTCTTGTTCAAATGACTACCTAGAGCCGACTACTGGCTTAGTTAGTTATTGGCAAGACTCATCAACAAGTCTGGCAGTTGCTAAGGTTGGCAAACCCAAAATTGTCCCTTCCCCAACCCCAATTGCATCCCCTATCTATATATGTCCAAGATTTCTAGGTGGATATGTTCTCACTATGTGTATAGGGGAAGCAATTGGGATTTGGGGTATGCATATCTTAAGACCACAATTTTGAACCTTGCTCTCGCAATATTACACTCCAACACCCAATATTGTACTAGTTTACCACATCTATTTTTTGTGGTATGAATAACAAATAAAAGTTCTTCCTTCTTCTCATTTCATAGATTTTAATAGTAGAACTTAAAAGAATCTTTAATTGTTAGTTTCCATGTCATCTTTCATTTGTCACTTACAATGAGAAAAGGGACTTGGTATTTCTTGTTGTTCTTCTACGGTAGTTGGTCACAACCTAGGCTAGATATACAATTTAGTAGGTGACAACCAAACAATGATAGTCACTCATCTATGAAAAAAATTGAATATGAAAACATGTAATGTACTAAAACTGCCAATGTTCTTTGTTTGTATTGTATGTGCAATGTGCCCAATGTTCTCCATTTGTACAATTTAGTATGAAAAACTAAGTTAATATAATGACCCTCCCTAATTGTAACAACCTCTTTTATATGTGTTAAACCAATTCTTAGCCCCCTTGCTTTCTAGAAGCTCTACTGTAGTATGGTAGCAACTTGCTAATCAACAAATGACATGGTTTGAAGACTATGGTACCACACTATAATAGAGACATTCAACATGACAAAGAGATTAACCTCAATCATGTTTATGATCAACCTATATTAAGAGCAATTCAGAATAATTCAGCATGACTTCCACAATACATGACATGAATAATACATAAACATTCTCCTTTTTTTGGACTTCACAAGCAACAATGCTTGAAAGATAAACACTTGTTTCTTCATTGGCGTATTACTCAATCACGTAACCACTTGCATTAATAGACCAATAAGACCTTCCACTTCGATAATTGCCTTTCCTCTACAGTGATAACCCTCTAATTTTCTCCGTGGACAGGTATGAAGACAGCTTAAATGTAGCAGACGTCTGCAACAAATATAAACTGAACAAAGAAGAAACCTTTCGCAATCCAATGATAATTATAGAAAGAACTTTTCCTGTGAATACTTGACACACTCCCCACTTACGCTGCAAAATGGAAGCAACTCATAATCAGCTTGATTTTCTGTCGTGTGGTCAATGTGGCCACATCAACAAATTCAACCAGAATGGTACAAACAGGAGAGATCAGTATGCTGTGTTTTCTACCCTAAACATGGGCTTTGGGGTCAGAGTTATCAAACAGATACAACGTCTATTGTGTTCGACACAACAGCTAACAAACCCCTCATCCTTCCTACAAACATGTTCTCAGAATATTCTGGAATATTCACAGATTCTCTGAGAATATTTCAGAACATTCTACAATATTTGAACAGGGTTGTAAGCGGATGTTATGTACATGCTTGCATGGCATCCAAAATGCTGTCACGGATGTTAAAACAGCCGTGATCAGAGAGCAGGGTGCTAGACAGGATGATTCGACCAAAACGAGAGGAAGGGTCTGTGCTACAGATGACATAATGTTTGAACTTGGACCCTCTCGGAGCTTCTTCACCCTGTTGGAATGGCCTCGCAGGAACAGGAATGGCAGTCATCCGCTCCTCCCTTTTCAATTTCTGCCTTCGGATATGGTAGAGACGCCCTGGAACAAACAAACGCCGATTCTCGAGCTCTTGCTTACTGACTGCGGGTCTTTTGGCGACTGCAACAATAGCTTTGGCAGCAATGCCTGCATCGGTCTCTGGGCCATCCCTGTTGGAAATGGATTTATCTTCCTCGAACACTGATGCACAAAAGAGAGATGTCAGACGTTCAGATCGTTACATGTTTTTAAACCACGAAGACCATATTGGACCTCGTGATTAATTTAGCATTTTGAGTCGGTCAGATAGGAACTCTCTTCTGTTCCATGTCTTCTCTTTTCTCACCAACGCATGCAATGTTCTTCGCTGATTCTAGTGATACGAATCTTCACCCCGTTATAATTATATTTTCTCGATCTGATCAATCAAATTGGTCGGGTAATAAGAATGAACCCTTAGTTCTGGTCCCGAAGGACCGAGGACCAAGGATTCGTAGTCTAAATCAACCAATTTGACTAATCATACTGTGAATATATAATTCAAATGGGGTCAAGATTTGTATCACTGATATCAGCGAAGAAAATTGCAAGCGTTGGTGAGAAAAGAGAAGAAATGGAACAGAAGAAAGTTCCCATCTGACTGACTCAAAATGCTAAATTAATCACGAGGTTCAATTTGGGCATCTCGGTCCTCTAAAGGTATCGTTACTAAGTTTGAATAGAGAGTATAGAGTCTTACACTTGTTTGAATTGGAGCCCCCCAGTAAAGGACATCCATGCTGCACACGTGCTTCTTGTAGTTTTTGGAACACGGAGGCTCCCACTTCGCTCGCAAATCTCATAACGTTACTCATTCTGAGCTGCTCAAGTGTGTCCATCACCTTCTTTGCTTTTCCGTCCAATCTGAAAAAGGTAGACAAAATCCACACAATCAAGCAGTCCATGTCTTTGGGAAAAGATTAATGAGCTAACTTAGCTCACATAAAGACAAAAAATACTGAAATCATGTAAAACGAATGGGAAATGTAATTAATTTCTGACCCCAAAGCGCCCAGAAGCTAAGCATCAAACTTTTCAAACGATAGTTGGTGCATGAGACCCGCTAAAAAACAAGGATTTATGGTCTTGAAATGACCAATTCGATGTATTGTATTGTGAAAACTATAATTCAGAAGGGGCCAACCTTAGTATCAATAGTATCAGAGAACAACAGTACATGTTCTGATCAATAAATAAATAAAATCGAAAACATGAAAGTCCCCACAGACCCTACTCAAAACTGCTAAAAAAATGAAATCGATTAGGGTTAAATACTTACAAGTTCGTGTCTTGAATCTCATCACGTAAAGCCTCAATGGCTGCTGGGTTCAATCGTGGCACTACGTCATCCTGCCAAAAAAACTAAACTTAGACAAGCCGTCCAATTCCATGTTCCAACTTACCAACAGGTGCAGCAGGTATGTTCAATCAAACATGCTTCAATCTACATCATCACAAAAGTCCCTCCACACTTGCTATCAACTATTAAGTTGGTTGAAGGGTAAGAACTGAAGGGACACAATATCAGTGTCATTTCAAGGTTCCTTTACTGTCATTTAAGCACGAAAATGGCACTGAGTCGATTAGTTGATAATTCAATAGGATTACTATTGACAAAAAATAAAAATCATTAGGGAGGGAGTTTTGAGACGATATATATGAGGTCCCTTGAGTGAACCTGTAGAACGACGTTGCGGATGTAGTACTTTGTAGTCTCAGCTAGACTTCGATCAACACAGGGAGCACAACCATAACCCCAACATATGATACGGGAAGGCAGGATCCCTAGTGATGTTTTGAAAAACCATGACCATGCAGTTGAATGAATCATCATCGCCAATAGAGCGGCAACAGCACCTCCTAAGGAATGCCCAGTTAGAGCTAGCATGTAGCCCTGTTGAACATACACAATTCAATAATCACCGTACTCCGTAACATTCTTTATCAATACAACTTCGGTCCCTTTTGAAATCCAATGCACATATCAAGCTAATTTTCCCAGATCCCTTTCAAGTGTACACAAAAGTAAAGTTGTGAACATATTTGCCATTCTACTATTGGGGTAAAGTTGCACATCTGTAAACATATTCGCCATTCTACTATTATTATAATTGTTATAATGGGACATTTTGAAGTCTGAAAAAGATTGTAGTGCTTAGCAGTATTTTTTTTCTAGCTATCAATAGCAAATGCCACCAAATCATTAAGCAGGTGACACCAACTTTTAGTAACCAGAAGAAAAAACATTGATTCCTGCTGACTAAAACTCAATCTGACAAGCAAAAGTTCATGACATTTGGCTCAAATTTGGCACCGAATCTTTTGTTTTTTAGGTCCAGATTTCAAAGCAAGGCCCGCGATATAAACGTACCGGATTCTCTGCAAGGAGCCTCTTCAGTAAAGGTCCTTCCTTTTCCAAAAGCCACTTTGCTGCTCCAAGCATTCCCGAGTGAGCATTCCTAAACACACAGAGAAATTAATTTAAAATAATTGCAGGCATGGAGAAGAATTGAATGGCAGGGACGGTCAACAATGTGAGGAAAGAGCGACTTTATTCCTTATTTCCTAAAAGGTCTATTGATCACTTACCCTTGTTGAAAAGGTTCGTTGTGGGGATTCAAATCTGTCAATATGTCAGTGGTGTTGTACGTCCCACGAATGCTCACGACTACATATTTCTTTACATGATATACAGCAATGAAGTAGGCAGGTTTGTTGAAGGCTGACTCTACAACCATCCGCGCCACATCTCGATCTCGTAACTAAATAAATTGAACCACAAAAATGAAGGATCAGACTCTGATACACATAATGCTCACAACTGCTCTCATGTTCTTCAATCTCTAGCCTCCACGATGTCTATAACAAGCAAGGAAATTATCAATTAAAAAGCATATAGCAATACAGTAGTTTAAAATACTCAACCATGGTTGGTATCTAAAATGAAAACCACAGTAGAAAACTCAATCCTAGGGATACTCTAGAAACTTGGTTGTGTTACAACAGATAGGGTTTACGTAAGAAACTATTTTCAATGGGGTTACAATTGGTAGAGTTTCAGGCAGCTAAGTTATCTAAACTACCTGTGTGGGTTTTCTGCTCACGAGTGCATGCTCAGAGCTATAGAACTCGGGTATTTACACAATACACATCCTCAAAATATGAAGTATCTTAGTCAAAATAAAACTACATCGACAAAGAAAGTTCAGCCTCGTGAACAAGAAAAACACATAATTCGCACCTGCATCGAAGAAATAAGGGTAGATCTGTCTTTCTCGTATGCAGCTGTTGACCAACGGAGCCATTCTAGCATCTCTCTCAATTCAGCTCTGCATTTCAATTCAGTCCATTTCAAAGTCATAAATCCTGACTAACCAAAACGAATCTTAAACAAGCGGCTAATTGCAAGTGTCCCTTAAATTTATTGTATAAATTTCTCCCCGTAATCCTCGATAGAATCTTCAGTAAAATCCTCACTGATTGAAATTTCAAAGACCTAATTTTATAAACTTATAGTGCCATTATTTTCTATGACGATATGTCACAATTCTAGAAAGACATTCATTCTTTGGATAATGGTTCCCAACAATCTAAAATTTCTTTTATCGTGCAGATGTCGTTTCATTGA
This sequence comes from Climacium dendroides, assembly GCA_950106755.1. Lineage (NCBI taxonomy): Eukaryota > Viridiplantae > Streptophyta > Bryopsida > Hypnales > Climaciaceae > Climacium > Climacium dendroides. The sequence goes on along the minus strand of OX467090.1, from coordinate 14,545,774 downwards.
AGACTAAAGTTTCTCCATTCTTTGAACCATTGCTTAGTCTTTCCCCTTGCTTTAGAGACACCAAACTACCATCAAGATAGAAAATGAAGATCAATAGCAAAGCTACAACTAGCATCAAGAAATTTGTTCCAGTGTTAAGTTGATTTGTAGGTCTACCGATCTCGGACTACAACGCCCTTGATAGAGTCAGATACACCCTCCTTAGTATGGCGCTGGTAGAGTTTAAAAAGGCCTGCCGTTGTATCCGAGATGCTCCATCTGGTTGCTCCATGTGAAACCTGACTCAAACTTTCTGACAAGGATGCAATGACTTTGTCTATACGACATTTTCCTGAATGCTTTCCTCCACATTTTTGGCCTGTGTCACAATAATACCCTCCCACAGTCACAAAATTGCATTCCACAAAACAAAAATCTTGTGCAAATCAGTAACGTCCAACATAAGTAACCGAATATATTCGTTACATCAAGTAGTACCATGTCTTTTGAAAAGAATTTGAAGACAACTCATTGAGTTCCTGTTCTATAAATGTGAAATAGGAAAATTTGGTGCACTTGACACTTACAGCGGACTTCCTCGATCAAATGCGGTTCCATTGTTTCCAAGCTAATCAGCTGAATAATATTTGTTGAAAGATTGCAATAGTTAACCTGCATCAAAGTCACAGAACATGGGTCACGCTGTTGACTTTAGACCTTTGGGTACAAGATGCAACAAGAGCATTGATTGTAACCCGCAATGCTACATTGATGGGGCTGTTCTTTGATTGGAATCCAAAGATTTACAAACATTATTTCAACGTTGTTTTAAGTACCCAGTCAATGACATGGCACAATTTGCCTACAAAGAATTGAGGCAACTGGACGTAATTGTGACCTGTTTGCCTCCCATCTAGATTCTTTCCTAAAATGTAGAGCTTTCATACATGAGAGCCTAGGTACACCTATTTTTTGCACTTTTAAAACTCATAATTTATTCATATGGAGTCAAAAAATACATTCCAAGAGAATTAAAAGAACCCGATAATGGGCCTCATTGGAAGCATTTAGGTGTTGTTGCCTTATGAAGAGAAAAGTTGTTCCATATCAAAATGAAACAAGCAAAATTAAACCGCATATTCTCACGTGTGAAGACAATGAGCTATCAATTGCTCAAAATTGAGCTCAACTTTGTAAAACAAGGAGTCACGACTTCCTTGGGATTTCATTTCGTGCCACTTCAAAGGTGCCCAACAAGGATTCTCTCCAATGTTACGTTCTGCCCGATACCCAATACTTCTCACTCTTTCAATTGCTTAATTCAAGATTGTGAATCTGCCAATCTGCCAGCGAACTGTGGAATCCGGGGGTAGACGAGCCCCCTGTGTGTATTAGTCTGCAAAGAAGATGTAACAGAGGTGTACATTTCACGGCGTGGGGTCTCCTGAGCAGCACTTGTCCCAAATGCGGAACCTCTCAACAGATACAAAGCAATAATTTGCCATTACTACTGACAATAAAACAAGAACCCAAGAGCTGAAATTCCCTTGATGAACATTGCAAAGTACATCACCTCCTCTCACCCTTTCCATTCTTCTGAAGCATCTGCCAATTACAATCACAAGAAGAGAGCAAAAAACAAATACTCACATACTTGTGAGACAGCTCCACAGCCCCTGCGACCAAATCTTCGGCAGGAACACTTCTCTTGGCCAATCCCAAGAGAGAGACATGGTGTTACAGCGCTTGCATTCTTAGTTCTCCACGAAATCTTCAACTCGAAGCAAGAAAATCACGAAATCAAAATCCAAAAGGAGACTAACTACCACACTCGAAACCAAAAAAAAACTTGGTAAAATCCTGAAGCACCCACCGTCACTCACACAAGACACGAATCAAGCAAAGGACAGAGTGAAAGCAGAAAAGTAAAATAATGCAGACGGAGTTTGCAATAACTTAAAAAGACCCACCCACCCCAACACCGCCCTTCTTCAGCTGTATCCAAAGAAAACAAATTGCAAAAGAGTTGGAAGAAGGGTGTTGACGACTGAAAGTGAAATTGTGAAGCAGGAAACAAGTCGCTTGCGAGAAGCGAAGGAAATGCTGGGAAAGGGGAGAGTGCGAGATTCTGTGCCAGAGTGAGTGGGCAAGTGTGAATGTTTGGGAGGTGGTTCGTTTCGCACTGGTGCCAGGAAGGTCGTTTGCTCTTTCTAGAGCTTTCATGCAAAGCCTGTCCCGCATCTGCTGCCGACATACCAGGGGCCCCGCCCAACAATTGTTGCCCTTCAGGGGCTTCTTCTTTCTTTTCTGTTCTTTTTCTTTTATGGGGAACACAGTGAACTGTATTGGCTCGAGGAGGAGGCTTTGCAATAAGGTAACAGGTCCAGAATTTGCCCACCTAAGACCTGAATCTGAATTTTGGGATGAGAAGCTTCTTGAAATAATTTTCGGTAAATTTTCCCTGAGAGGCAAGTGGAATTGGCATCTAACCCAAGTCGTTTCATATTTTTTGGAGCTTTGTGGAATTACTTATAAAATTTTGAAGTTGAAATGGCATAGGGCTCTAAAATCGTCCACCTCCTAAAATGTACACAATTTGTACATTGTTAAAGGCTATGAGAAAGCAACATGTATGCATAGTGTACATTTCGAGGATGTGGGCGGTTTTAAAGCCTGTGTGATTTTACCTTAGGGGAGTAAAGTCACTGCTTGGGGGAAGGCTTGAGCCCTCTTCACCCCACCGTACTAGATACTCTATTATACTATATGAAGACTTAAATAAGTTTGGATGGGATCACTTTAACCCTTTTTCTGCCAAAAAATACTTAAAATTGCCATTTCTACAACAAAGAGTGAAAATTGTTGAAAATTGTTTTCATTTTGGACATCTAATTGTAGGATCTTACACTTAAATAGCATTAGAATGTGTGGAAAAAATTTCAAGAATTTTGACTGCACAAATTGCAAGATATCAGCGTTTGAAGTGAAAAAAATAAGTTTTTCATCACATTGAGGGACTAGATTATTTGACTTTGAACCTTGTGAAATTAAATTTTTTGCAATACATAGTTTTGAACTTTAAATCTTTATCATGTAGAATTGACTTGAGAGTCTAGGAAAAAAATAAAATCTTGAGAAAAACTTAATTTTTATTCTTTAAAAAGTTGTTAAGTAGAAGTAGATATGAGATAGAAGGAAAATCCAAATTATTAACATCTCTAAAATGGAATTAAAATGCACTAATCCCAATGGTGAGATTGTTCTAGGAAGCAAACAAAACTTACCATGTAGAACTTTGTTTTTTGAAAATTGTAAAAATTGCATTTAAAAATGAATCCTACAAGTTATTTTTTCAAGAAGATGCACTAATTGCCCAAAAAACAAGATTGTCTATAACTTTCTCATAACAAATCCAAATGGAATGAATCAAAGCTTTCCATATAGAAAAAAAATATAATCTATGAGAAAAAAATGAAAATGAAATGAAATTCTTTTTTGTTGTCCCTTCTCTCTTATTTTGAGCTTATTTAGGCATAACTTTTGTTCCCAAGCACTTGATTGAAAAAAAATTATATTTCCATGAAGCTAATCAATTTTCTTTCTTCAAAATAAAAGTTTCAAAAAATCATGTCAAAAATTCAGCCCATAGGTACTTGTCCAAAATCCCATTTGTCACCTAAAGGGACAATGGTCTTTTGGGGGTCAAAGGCCTTAGCCCTATAACCAAGGTAGTCACCAAAATGTTTGGATTATTGAACCAACAGGTGCATTCTTTGTTTAACCCGTAAATAGCCAAGGAACCAAAAGCGTCCTAACATACTTTCAAGTCCAATTCAAAGTGTTGTAACTTTTGCATCCGATGTCCAAATTCAATAAAACTTATTGGAAAGTTTATACTCTCTTCTAGTTTATATGATATAATTTTCAGATCAATCCAAGATGTCTTGAGTTTTGTAAGCCAATCAAAGTTCAAAGGTTCAATTTGATTTTACCAAACTGCATTTGACGGTTGCATTTTCTGGGGCTTGTATCTCCTTAATTCAATATTCGTTTTCAATAAAAATTTGTCGGATTACATTTCCCTCGCAATCTAATTATTGTGGTAAGGTTTTCATATTAGTCCAATTTGTTTTGAATGTTTGGAAACAATTTGAAGTTCAAAATCCAAACATTTTTGGATTATAATGAACTTTGACGTGGACTTTGACAGTTTGTTTTTTCTTCATTCAAAAGATTTTAAAGATTTTAAAAGATTTTATTCAAGGTCAAAGTTAGGTGGACTAGCTCCCTAAAATCATCTGAAGACCACCAATATTAATAGAAATTTTAGCCACACAAACAAGACTAGTATGAGCAACTTTTTCAAGAAAAATGATTGGAAACAAATACTAATCCAAGAAGTTATGAATGACTGAGAAGTATTTTAGCAAAAGGAGGTTCAACCTCAGATGTGTTTTTTGCAACTTTCCTTATTTTATTTTACATTTCAAAGCCATTTTGCAAATACAATGAGTCAATTGAATGTTACTTTCTTTCACCAATGTGTTTGTACAATGTTTTTGAAGCACTTTATAATTTAAAGTTTTTTCATTTGAGAAGGTTTGGAAATCAAATTTCACCTCCAAATGTGTTTCTACAATAGGAAAATTTCAACATTCTTTTGCAACACTAAAACATTATAATTTTGCAATCTATATGGCCAAATTACTCCAAATTTGATTTATGTAATTATTTACAACATGTACACTACAAAATGGTACGATTGAGATTTCTATACCTTAGTGACACTTCAAAAACAATGATGTTTTTAAATCCAAAAAGACCTTGGGCTTTTAGGAGTTAAGGGTTAAACAATTACGATTCAATGCCAGAGTTGAAAGTGATATATGCAAAACAAATGCCACCTTGTCCAATTTTTTAGCCAAATGCTACCTTTTCCAACAAATTATATATTTGTTCTATAGTACTCGTTTTAAATCATGGGATCTTCAAATTGAAGACTTTTGTGAATTAAATAACACGAAGGATATCACTATACAAACTATAGACATTGAAGTGCCAGTTCGAGATTACGAAGACCACTCATACATAACAATGGTTGATTATAGATGATAAAAAAGCTTTACAAACTGACAGTTAAAGTGGGAGTGAAGGTCTGTGAGGTTGATTATAGATGATAAAAAAGCTTTACAAACTGACAGTTAAAGTGGGAGTGAAGGTCTGTGAGGTCGGTGGTGACAATATTGTAGTTCTCATTTTCCGTATAGAAATGGAGTTTATGTGATTGTTTTTCCTCCCCCTCTTCAGCTTAATTGACAGTATTTCCTTCCTCAATTTGTACCAGTTATGATCGAACTGCATGTTTTTCTGTTTGTCTACGGCATATTTGTATTCGGAACTTCAACAGGCATGGTGTTATCTGGCGGAAAGAGAGCGAAACGTGAGGCTGATTCAGCGGCGTCCCATCTCAGAAAGGATGACGCTTCCAGTATGTGTATTTTGATTTCTGGCCTAGTGCCAAAACTTGTTTGAGTTTTCATTTGTGTGACTGCGCTTGATTAGTTTTTTTCTTATATCTTGAAAACAAACGATTATTTTCTTTCTTTTCTGACATTTGCATCATTAAATAGAATAGAATAGAATAGAATGGAAGCTTTGGTGTTTCTTTTTTTTATTTCATAAGCATTTTACATTTAGTGCATGGATAAGTAATTTTGTTTTAGAGATAATATTGAGGTAGGTGAAAGACCAAGTTCTGTGAAGGAAAATGCAGGAAATTCTAACGTTGTTGGCAATGTCACCAACAATGATTTGACACCACCACCAAAAGGCGGACCAAAAGATCACCCATGTCGATTTTGTGACAAGACTTTTGAGAAATCTCAAGCGCTGGGTGGCCACATGAATAAGCATAGAGCAGGTACGTACCTAGTCTTAGTCAAAATAGCCATATGGCTTGTGTATATTTGTTACTCTATTCTTGGGGTCTTATTCGTAAATAAATGTACGATCAACTAAAGTTTTTAAGTATAGTTATATCTAAATGAAATTAAACTTTATTTTCTTTTGTGATTGCTTTAGAAAAGGAGGAAGAAGGACTCAAAAAAGCTCGAAGTCTTGTTGAATCAAAACAACAAGTTCTTTTTGGAAACATTCCATGGTCCAAGTGAGTTTCTTGATCACTTCTCTATGTTTATATAAAGTTTGTATTTGAATTTCTACAACTAGAATTTGTGATCTTTCATTCTAATCTACCTCATAGATATTGCGGAGCTATAGTTATGGGTGAGAGGTTCTAATCTACCTCATGGACATTGTGGAGCTGTAGTTATGGAGGAGGTGGCGGTGTTGGAAATCACTCACAATATGGACAAACCCTTTCTACAAATGCGCACATTATAGGTACATCGACGACGCCACAATCATACCCCAATCTTAATCAATCTACCCCAATTCAACAAAATCAAATGCAAATGAACCAATCGGTTATACCACAACAACAAATTCAGGGACATGGTCACCAAGGAGGCATAATTCGTGGAAGTCATTTACGTTCATTGGAGAACTCAAGGACACACCTCAACGCACCTTCACAAACGGAGGTTCTTGTAAGTGGACAACACCAAGTTCACCATGGAACTTGGGTCAATTCGGGTATGTAGCGTTCTAAAACTCTTCAATTGGTGAAATTTTTTCTAAACGAACCAAAATAGAGAGAAACCTTGCTTTATAAATTATCTATAGCTTGGAGCTTTGAATGAACTAAAAGTCACGACATAATAGAACCATGTTTAGTCTCATTTGATTGGTGTCTTCAATCTTGTTTTCTTTCTGCTAGAAAAATTCATTTGAAGCCATGAGACAAATGTTTGTGCCTCAATTCCTTCTACTGCTAATATTCATAACCTTTTTAAGTAGAAGGAGAAGGAACCTATCTTTTAGGTTCATGCTTATATCAAATAGGTTCCTTTTACTGCTAATATTCATTACTAGAGTCTACTACTCTACTTTGAAGAGACTCACTTGCTCTACATACATTCATATTGGCTTTAGAACTACATTGATAGGGTCGATTAGAGCATTGTAGTGTACATATGTATAGTTTTTTCATCTGGTTTGAATCGGCAACTTGCCATTTCGAACTGATTTGAAAAGCCTGGAGCACTACTGGCAGGGCAACACCCGGGACAAATGGCTTACCCGGGGCAGCACGGAGGGACGGACTTTCACGTCCCGCACCAACTGCATCAGGCTGGACCAAGTCAGCTACTCCAAGACATAGGGCAGTCTTCCATGGCATCCTACACGCTCCAGTTTCCGCAAGACCAAAGCACCGGGAAATTTGTAGAACTTGCACAAATCCATCAACCTGCGCAGTACTGTTACGACGTCCAACATCCTAATCAATACGGCATGTATCAATTCCATGCACCACAAGATGGTTCCCAGACTTCGATCGATGAGAAGTCGGACAGTTTGAGAAACCAGATGTCTGTGAATAGCGACAACCAAACCCCAGAGCATCACATTCTCCACGAGGGTACTGATCATAATGTGGATCCCGTGGGGGATTGTGGAGCTCAAACACCGGACGACAAGGTCGGTGCTCAGGTTCATGGTTTTCAATGAAGAATAAACATGACAACGCAGTACGTAACGAACTGCGGTGCGGTGCGGTGCGGAGACGACGATCGTGAATTAAAAGAGAGTCTGTTGGCGGTAGATTCACTGTCACATCATTCTATGACTCACGTGCACACAGATAACAGATCGATAGTAAATGCTGGAGTTCCCTCTTTTGGAGATAGATTACACTTTGAGGGCTTTGGCATTTGGGCATGAAATTGCTCATTTTTTTTTTAATTGGCTTTGTCCTTTGAACAGAGATTAGCTCTATGGTTTCTAAATTCAAGTTTCCAAATCTTATCTACAACTGCATTCACATTGCACAACAAAGTTAGGGTTTGGTTGGAGTAGGCAGAGCCTCATTGTTACATGATTCTTGTTAGGTTTTGACCAATAAGGAGTGATATGTTCTTCTTTTTGAGGAAACCTACATATTGACTTTAATTCTTTATAAGTCTTTCAAGTATAGGTCTACTTACTTTATATCCACTTTTTATTTATTCATTCAATAAGGAGGGTCCTAAGGTTTAACTTATTGAAGCTTAATAACTCTCAATGCCCAACTAAAGGGTTTTTTTGAGTTTTGTAGAGTTTGTTCAAAACTAAGTATTAAGCTAAAGTTTTTATAAGTGTGATCAATTTTTTAGAAATTGTGACCATACCATATTAAACTAGACATGTTATAGGTTACTTGGGAAAAGGAATCACAACAATATGACTTATTAATGGAAAAATTAAAATGTTTGATCAAGGAGCTATTAACACTTTGAAAGTGGATTGAAGTCTTTTCAATCCCCTTTTTATATGTCAAGTATTAAATAGTGGTCACAAAAAAAATGAAATTTAAGATACATGACATGGCATAATTGTAATCAATTTACAACTTCTCAAAATCTAATCTACAATTTTTTTAAATAAATTTCTAATGTGACTTTTTTCCTAAGATCCAATGTATTTGAAGCTCGTCTCTAAAAGTCCATATTCAAAGAAACTCAAGATTTGTAGTAGACACCTTTGTAGTGTACACCCTTTGAATACCTCAAAATTACAATGGTGAGACTTAACATGCAATTTAGAAGGAGTATAACCATCAATGTAATTAGGTAGCATGCAATTATCACTACATGTTTAAATTCAATTGGAGCAAGAATTTGAATAGTGAGATACCCCTTGTACTAATTTCAATAATTTTAGATACATGTGATCTAATTAGTGCTAACTTAACAACTCGTACACTTTATTAAATTTATCAAAGTACTACAAATTACTATATTAGAGTACCTTGCAAATTCACATAATTTTAAAAGTAATATTAGTTATTTTTATTAGTATAAGATAAAATAATTGGTACAATATCTTACATGGTACAATATTGGGTTTTGAAGAACTATCCTTCAATTAGGATTGCTTCTCCCTCCATTTCATGTTTAAATTTTGTAAGTCCTAATTCAAGGCCAAATTTCAACTTTCTTAGTGATAGACAATATACAAAAATTTATTTGTGAGATTCAAAGTCACATGTTGTAAATACCAAAGTCTCAATTCTAAATCCTAAGTTATTAAATTTTTGGTAAAAGTCAAAAAGTCATTTTGAAGGTATTTTAACCATTGATAGAATCTGCAATGGATAGATTTATATATAAAATTATTCAGAAATTGCACACAATGGGAGTGTTGTTTGTACTCTTGTGGACAAAAAATGATATATTTTCATATTTCCTTTGGTAGGAATATACTTTTCTAATATAAAAATAGATTATGAAAATTTTAGCTCCAGATCATTAAATTTGGGGATTCCTAATATAGTAAGAAACCCTAAACTTATAGTGTGACAAATTTTTTTAAATGATTTTAAAATATAAAATGATTTATTTGACCTTTAAAAAATAAGGGATTTCATTAAGACATCTCGAATAAAAATTTCAAGTTTATGAAGTTTATGCTTCATAAGTTATAGAGGATGACAAGAAGGTATATCATCATTGTGACTTGAAATAGGACTGGTCTTTCTTGCAATGACCCTTAAGTCTTGCTCTATTGACTTAAAAAACTTCTAAAAACTTAATGATTTTTAGGTTCCTTAAGACCTAAAACTTGATTACCAAGCAAGCCTCAAATCTTGACTTTCAACTATTTAGTAATCATTTTTTTGAGAATTTGATGGGACTTAGGATGTAGTAAAAATCAATCCTTGGTTTAATAAAGGAAGGTGAATACTAAAACCTATACCATAGTATCAGGCACATTTGGTCAATTTCATCATTATCAATTACAATTGAAGTAAAATTCAAAGACCAAATATGATCCAATATCAATAATAGGATTAAAATTTTTTTTTTATATCATTATTTTGTTTCACCTCATTTCTGAGAAGAGATTTATTATAGAAAAACACAAGATGAAAAGGTTTAATCTTGCCTCATCTTAAGATTTGATTTCTAAAATTTTTAAAATTAGACTAAACCTTAGCTTGAAATGCAATGAAGCAGATGTTTGAAAAGAGAGAAAATAGAGGTTTTTTATAAGAAAGTATGAGATGGGGAATGTTGAAGATATTGTTGACTTGTAATCTAAGTTATAATAGCCATTGGAGTTAGGCATCTTTAAATTGAACTAAACTTTAGAAATTCATAACTAATTTTCTATATGCAATGAAGAAAATAAACAAAGAAAAAGGAAGAAGATATCTATACATAAAAATATTACATCTTGTATTTAAAATTATATATATATATATATATATATATATATATATATATATATATATATAATTTAATAGCTAATAAGATTCAACCATTGCCTAGGATTTACAAGCCTTCTAATCTATGAACTATTCTACCTTCCCTACATTTTCATAACACCTTGATATTTTTCTTCCACACTAATCTAAAGAGAGCCAACACACTTTCTACCTACTAAAGAGTTTTTAAGTAAAAGAAAGAAAGAAGAAGAGAGAAAGTGAGGGAGAAAAAAAAATAGGTCCAAAGCCCTTGCCCTAGATATTAATCTTCATCCACCTAGTCTTCATTCACTAAATCCTCCTATTCTACCTAGTTTTCATTTGCCTTGTATATTCACCTTCATATTTGGTCTTGTATTGATTTTTATTCATCAAACTCTAACACTCTAATTTATATTTTTTATCCCTACATTCATTCTAAAAATGTATCATGTAACTTCTTATAATGTCATATTGCCTCTAAACTATGAATTCCCTAAATCTCCACTATTAACATTAACCCCTAAAGGACCAAACGGTGTTTTTTGGCAACGTAGCAATTTTGGACAGCTCATTACAAATGGAATTTTCATTTTTTTCATTGAAATTTCACACAACATGTGTTCAAGAAGTAGCTTTAAGGCCCAACAATTTTCATAACTTTTGACTACATGGTTAAAAAGTTATTGTATGAATATGTAGTTTTCTTTGTTCTACAGGCAGTCCAGGCAAAAAAAAACTTCTTTAAAAATCACTTTTTAAAAAAATAAAAATTTGAAATTGATTATTTAAATTTAATTATATATCAATATCTTTAAAACATTCCATTTTGATTAATGAGATGAAAGTTATGAAGAGTTTTAGTTGTGGGTAGTTTGAAGGTAGTTATGAAATCTATATTCTAAAATAAACTTCAAAGTCCTTTATTTAACTCAATTTTCAATATTTTTAGAAAAAAATAAAATAATTGGGTGTAGATTGTTTATTAAAACATTATACTATTGGGATTGGCATTTTTCAATTTCATAAATAAATTGTTAACAGTTTTGTATTTTGAATCATTTTCTACTTCTTTCTACTTTCTATTTTTTTCCTATATGTTGTACAATTTCAAATGATTTGAAAATTTTCAAGCATGTAGCCAACTTGACTTGAAGAATGAATCCAAAGAATGACCACCATTTTGAACATTTTTTCATAATGATTTGACCTGAAGAAGTGTAACTATTCGGGTTTTTGCAGGGACAAAAAAAGGATTTTTGTTATTTCAAATGCTAATATCTTGCAATTTACACGGTGAAAATTTCTGAAGAATTTTCTACATCTTCTCAAACCAAATTAATATAAGATCCTATAGTTAAATGTATTAAAAATGATTATTTTTTTCAAAAATTTGGTACTTGTACTAGAGATGGTAGTTTTGGAGTATTTTTGGTGAGCACATAGTCAAAATCCTAGAGGGGTTAATCTAATCCTAATTCATAATTTTAAATAGTAAGTGAGCCTTAAGTCAAATCAAGAATGGTTAGGGAGGCTCACACTAGAATAAGACTATAGATTAAAACTACATGCACCTAAGTAAGTGTAAGTTTTAATACTACCAAGTGGAGTACTTGGACTTTGTGAAGCTATCATTATAAAGCCATTGACCATGTTGGCAAAGAATGATCAACCTTGGATATGGAGAGTTGAGCAAGTAGCCTTTCAGCAATTAAAAGAATGTATATCATTGGCACCAACATTACAAAGGCCTATTTTGAGTATAACGTACAAGGATGAAATTTTTGGTAGCACATATTTTTAGAATTATTTATATAGTAATGAATTTTTATTGATCATAGAATATCAATTGTTAAAGTTGTTGGTGGAATCTGATAAGTTTATAGGAAGCTTGCATGATTGCTTTTGATGCTAATGCATCCAAATTTACTCAAAGCAAATGAATGTCTTCCGACAAAAATCTCATGGCTCATTACAAAATCTAATCCTTTTATTTAACAAATGCAATGGTTGTTACTTTGTCAAATTTCAAATAATTCATCATGTCCATGTCATCAAAGATATCTTTGGCACCTCCAAACTCTTCATCACCTTCTTCATCCATTGTGGTCACAATGACTTCCTTGATAATGTCTCAAGTCATTAGCATCATACTTAAACATTTGGCACAATTCCACCTCACTAATGAGTTCTTTCCCTCCTCCATATACCATTTGATTTGTAGAGTTCACTTAGGTCTCAATTGGATTGCAATTTGAGACATTAGCATCCATATTCACCAAACCCCATAGTGCAAGATTTTGAAGTTCATGTTAATCGCATTGTAATCATGTGAAGGTGGTATCAAGGCTTCATAATATAGTAAAACTAATTATACATGTGTGTGAGGACTTGGGGCATTTTAGAGTGTGAAAGAATCATAACTTATTGTAGATCCAGTATTGGAGGAGAGGCATGCTAATGCAAGTTCAACAATTAGTAGCCAAATGCACAATCTATGATCAAGTGTGGACATCATTTAATGCTCCATTGTCTCAATAATAATTGTTGCCAATGATAAGATTGGAGTATTGGACTATAGGTGTAGTTTAGACTTTGTAGAACCATTAATGGTAATACTACACAACAAATATGTGTTGGTGATGATAGAATACTATGCAAGTGGATTGAACTCATGGCCTTGCAATATAAGTTCAATAAAAGAGCAACTTATTTATTTTTGGATTGAATATGAAGTCATTTTGGGAGCCTTGTTGAGGTGTTGACAAACTAAGGACATGAGTTTCTTGGTGAATTTCAAGCCTAGTGTGACCAAATGATCACTACACTACATAGAAGATTGTCCCTACGACAAATGTTTGGGTGGTATGCATGTACTACAATAAAAGAAGTGTTTTATAACTGCAAAATATGACTGTAGTGAGTAGTAAAATAAAAAAATATGACTCAGGCAGAAATCATTGTAGATGACTCGGAATATGACTAACCCCAATTGTTTAGAAGCAGTCGCTTCAAACATCAGTCATATTGGTAGTCATATGGATTGAGGGGTATAAATATCCATATTTAGTTATAGTATGCCAACATGGCGTATACTTTGACTATTCTAAGGGGGGCTTGACTTTTTCTTGAGTTGCCCGAGCAAACAAAAAAATCCTACGTGGAATCATGCATGGAATATGACTATGGTGAGTCATATTTTTTGATGACATGGAATATGACTGCAATGAGTCATATTTTGCAGTGATATGAAATATGACTCTTTTAAGCCATATTTTGTAATGATGTAGAATATAACTGCGGTAAGTCATATTTTTTTATAACACGGAATATGACTACGGTGAGTCATATTTTTTGTTCATGTAGAATGTGACTACGGTGAGTCATATTATTGAATGACATGGAATATGACTACAATGAGTCATATGTTTGGTTGATGAGGAATATGACTACAGTGAGTCATATTTTTTAGTAACATGAAATAAGACTTTTCCTAGTCATATTTTTGAATGATGTGTAAAACAATTCTTTTCAGTCATATTTTTTGATGATTTGTAAAACGACTATGTGTAGTCATACATCAACATAATATAGTAGTTAAGTAAAAGAATCCATTTAATTAAAATTGAATACATATGATTTCTTAAATGGGCAAAAATTAATCACATTAGAAAGTCAAATACAAGAAAAAATGTGATTTTTTTCAATAACATTTATTAGTTACTAACACAAAATATATCATAATGGCCACGACAATGGCTCTTTATATATGTATATTTCCACATACTTGTAGAACCTATATTTCAATAAAAATGTAAAGATCTTACCTCTTTTGTATTGCAAATAGCCTTCAATAACTTCATTTCAACCTCCAATGCCTACATGTATAAACAAGAAGGTTAGTTTTCAATAAATAAACAATATAATTCAAACTTTAAAAATTTAAAGCACTACAAAATATGTAGACATGTTTAAGATTAAAAAATTATAATCATTATATATTCAAAAATTATAAATAACAAACAAAAATAACGATGATGATAGAGAGACTAAGAAACAAAAAGTAGCAAAAAAGAAGAAGCAAAAACTAAGTGACATTATGATTGCAAAATATGACTAAGAGGTAAGAAAAAGAAAAACCTAAGATGGAAGAAGAAACAAAAGTTAAAAAGCAAGAAGAAGCGAAATCTAAGATGGAAGAAGAAGCAAAAGTTAGGAGGCAAGAAGAAGCAAAATTTAAGAAGGAAGAAGAAGAGAAATCTAAAAAGGAAGAAGAAGTAAAACTTAAGAAGGAAGAAAAAGAGAAATCTAAGAAGGAAGAAGAAGAAAAATTTAAGAAACAAGAAGAAGAAAAACTTAAGAAGGAAAAAGAAATAAAAGTTGAAAGGCAAGAAGAAGCAAAATCTAAGAAAGAAGAAGAAACAAAAGCTAAGTAGGAAGAAGAAGCAAACCCTAAGAAGCAATAAGTAAGAAAGAGCAAGAAGAAGTAAGGAGCAAGAAGAAGTAAGAAGAAACAAAAAGAAGAAAAACCTAGGAGGCAACAAGAAACAAAACTTAAGAAGCAACAAAAACAAAGAAAGAGGAACCAAAAAAAAAAAGCTAAAGCTAAATAGGAAGAAGAAGTAAGAAGAAAGTAAGATGAAGAAAAACCTAAAAAACAACAAGAAACAAAACTTAAGAAGCACCAAAAACAAAACTTAAAAAGCAACAAAAACAAAATTTAAGAAGCAACAAAAACAAAAAAGAAGAAACAAAAAAGAAAGAAGAAGGGGAAAAAAGAGGAGTGGCTACAAAAAGTGGTGGCTAGGGTTTTTAAACCCTATTTTGTGGTGGCTAAGGTTTCAAAACCCTAAATTAGTGGCAACTACAAAAAAGTGATTTTCAAAAAACATGACTACAAAAAAATCCTACGTGGAAAATATGACTAGGTACTTTCTAAACATATTCCCTACCCAAATTGTTTTTGGGCTGCCCTAAAAAAAATCTTACTATCATGGAGATGCGATTGCAAAATATGACTAGAAAATATGATTGGGCGTTCCCTAAATATGTTCCCTACCGTTCTCTATGAAGTATTTTGGTGTTCCCAATGGCCATATACTATACGGCCATGATGTATAAGGCTAAAATATGACTCGCAGCCATATTTGCAGTCATATTTTTTTTACCTTAAAAAATATGATTACAAGCAGTCGCTAGTCATCTTCAATCATAATTCTGCAGTCATAAAACATTGCCATTGTTGTAGTGATGAAACAAATCTTCTAGAGGATTTTTGGGAAGTATGGTTTGAAATAAGGGCATCATGTTGGAGATTGGGACTTGCAATTGCCATGGATAGCCATAGGCTACATATTTACAAAGCAAATATATGTGGTTTCTTTTTTACCTTATCATCTCCTATTTAAATGGCATTTGGTTTTATCAATGGCCTTCAAGCAAGATATTGACACTGTAATGATTAACATAAATGGTATAAACATGTGGGCATGTATTTGTGAAGAGAGTGTAGACTTGTATCAAAGAATGATACCAATGGCATAGGAGAACCTTTCTATTGTACAATATAGAAACACTTTGCTTTATGCCACTATTTGTGGTGGAAGCCATAGAGCCTCAAGTACATTGTTCTCTATGAGAGGATTATGTTTACTTGTAGCAAACTTTTTTTCACTAAAGGCAAATGTACAAGGTTTTTTTAGCCTTGCCTACATGGATGTGAACCAATTGGTTGTGAACTTGGATTTAGTGAGATATTTTCCAGTAGTTAGAGTATGAACAAGGATAAGAGAGGAAAAATATAAGAAAAATAATTTTAGACCATTGGAAGAACTCCTAAGATTTTTCAATTAAACATTTGAACATGGTTTCTATTTTTAAACTACCTAAATTTTTGTCAAATTTTGCTATAGATAGACTTTAAATTTTTTATTGCCTAAATTTTTTTGGAATTTTTGTATATTTTTAATTATATTTTTGTTCAAATATAGTATTTAATATCTTGATTGATAACATCAAATTTGTAATAATCAAAAATTTAATTTTGAAGATCAAACAATACTTAGGATGAATGAAAAGTTATTTGGACAAAATGTTGTGAGTCCCAAAGTACTAAATTCATTGCTAAGAATATAAACATTAGATCACTTAAAGTATTAACTTAATAAGGTTAGTAAAGGATTCCATAAATTCCATAAAGACAAGAGTATTTGTTTTTTGACACAACACAAATAAACTATATTTATTTAACCCCTAATTGCCTTAGTGACCATATATGGTCGATCTGAAATTTTAGGCTCATTTTGGTGTGGGCAGTTAATTCCTATGGTTGTTTTAAAAAAAATTGGTCAGTTTTTAAGGTTAACTATTGGAATCTTTCATTTTTTTCATAGAAAAAGGTGAATATTTGATTTTTTAGAGGTCTCCAAATACATATATGTTCCATTAGTGAAGAGTAAAGCTTGCCAATTTTACTTCATTTTCTAGCTTTGAGCAAAGTTTGCCAATTTCACTTGATTTGAGGTCTAAAAAATTATACATATTCATTTGTTTTGAAAATGGTCCTAGTGGAAAGAGTGAAGCGTTTTCATGATTTTTACCATTGAAAATTTAAACATGAAAGTATTAATTTGGAATTATTTGCAATGTTTATTTATTAAAAATATTGCATTACAATAATTGCAAGGTGGATTGTGTAATGAATTTGATAGCTTTTCATGTGAAATGAAGTTTTTTGAAAGTATTTTTTAGTGACCAAACACTATTTGTAGTTGTTCATGTCACCTCGAATCCCAAAAACCTTTTATGTGCAAACTTCTGAATAATTGTGGGGAGAGGTAGCATACTAAAAATAGAAAATATACATTTATCTTATTATAATCTTACAACTCCTATGCAATTTTGCACTCAAAATTGGTATGCATAATGATAAACAAGCTCTTTAAACATCTATACAGTTAGATTTAGAAAAGAAACAATTTACTTCATTGGAGATAACTGTAAGTCCATGTTCTTTTTTCATAGGAAAAATACACTTCAAAAGGCTTACTTAGGCATTTAGGGATAAAGAGATGAACATAGTTATATTCTAAATCTTATCAACCCTATATTTTCATAAATAAAAGTTGTACACTTCAAGTAAGAATCTTTAAATATTGTTTTTAGAGACAACTTACAAGTAGGTGTATTTCCTTTAGATGCAAGAACTTTTTGTTCACCAAACATCATTCATATTCCCTTTGTCTAAAAATAAATCCATAATATTTTGATTAGTTTTCCACTACAAACCATGGATTTATTTTGAGGTAGAGGTAGTAACAAATAACCTTTCTACCAATATGAAACAAACATCTTGGATTTGAAGCTATAGATATGCTTTCACTTGGTATTAGCAAGGATCTTATAAATTAAACTAGATACCCTTTTGGATTAAATTCCATTTACTAGCACTATAACTCCTATTACCAAGCGCAAGTATAATTCATGTCATATACAGATTGATAGATAAATGCAAGCTATGTGAATCTTCATCACATTGAATCCACGTTGAATAAACCCACATTGAACCCATGTTGAATAAACCCACATTGAATAAACCCACATTGAACCCACATTGAACCCACATTGAATAAACCCACATTGAACCCACGTTGAATAAACCCACATTGAACCCACATTGAACCCACATTGAAAAAACCCACATTGAACCCACGTTAAATAAACATTAAGGTAGGAGTCTCTATTTGCTCTATGTAACTATTTGCCCTACTTCATCACTATTATGTACCAATAATTCTCATTTGCAACTTTCAAATATACACTACTGATAGCATAGACAAGGTGCCTTCTAAATTGTGGCACAAATGGGTCTCCTACTTTAGATTAGTGAAAGATCCCTTTTCACACTTGTTGCTTCTCCATTGCTGATTTTCGTCACCCCCTAGTCAGAACCCTGGACCACATTCACTACTTCGGATGACCAGAAATGGACAGTTGGATGACCGCTGCATGCGAACGCCGATGCATCCGTCCGTCTCCTTCAGATTTGTAGCGTAACCTTACCCATCTCCACGCAGCACGCAACGTGTCCATAGCTTGCTTTCTTAAGTCTCTCCCCACATTATTAGACCTCGCACACATTCGTCTAGATTTTCAGTTGAAATCTAGAATGAACGTTGCACATTCATGAACTGATTTGCCGTGGATTTGAGCGATTGGAGAGAAGTTGGGCGCAAGAAGCGCAGATCGAATTCGGACTTTACGCTGGATTTTCGGTTTTGCGTTAGTGACACTTGTAGCATGGCATTGTCATGCGGAGGCAAGTAATGGAAGAGATATTCGCTTGAGAGAGCTTTGGGCTGGTGAGAATTGGCGTCTGGAGCAGGAGCCGGCCATTCATGTTTTAGGTTTGCCAGAACATTGCTGTCAAGTTTCCTATAAATTATTAGGAGAAGTTGCTTGTTCAGGATTTCCTTTGCAACTAGCTGAGAAGCTTTGTGAGAATTAACGTTCCAAATATTCTTGATTAGAGTTTTTTTAGA
This sequence comes from Climacium dendroides, assembly GCA_950106755.1. NCBI lineage: Eukaryota > Viridiplantae > Streptophyta > Bryopsida > Hypnales > Climaciaceae > Climacium > Climacium dendroides. Next base: position 14,526,910 of record OX467090.1, on the reverse strand, counting down.
ATGCGCTTTTGCGTTCTAGTTTTGCTTTTGGGTCTATTTTTTTTCGACATTCTGTGCTCTTCTGCTGGATCCTCTCGAATGTAATTGAAAACGTTTGAGCTAGAAAGTGAGAACGTTCTCGAACGCTGTTCTTGGTGAATATTGTCGAAATGGGGTCACTTTTAGAAGTCTTAGTTGCATAGAACCTAGCGAATTGTAATGCAATTTATTTCGTAATTAAAGTCGATTTTTCAATCATGAATCCTACCTGTTATAACTTATTAAAGTTTCTACAACAGATCGGGGATGAGTTTTTTACTAGTGATTTGTATTGACAGTTGCAAAGATTCAACTATGCTGCACAGCTTCATAGGTGTGTCGTTGCAATGAAAAGTGTCAAATGATTGTTTTCTCGTTGTGGCAGATGTTGCAGCATGGTACGAAAGCCGGAACAAATTAGGGTTAATAACCCCGTCGTTCATGCTGAATACGCAAATTTAGAGGTTCAACCAGTATGAAGACGCTGGATTTCACATGGCGAATATTAAGAAGCAGGTGGCTGGTGCTGGCAGCAGGTTTATGGATTGAAAGCATTGCAGGGGCTGCGTACACTTTCGGCGTTTACTCCCAAAGCCTGAAACTAGCTCTTGGCTATGACCAGAAGCGTTTGGACACCTTGGCCTTTTTCAAGGGCATAGGAGGTAACGTAGGCATCCTCTCTGGGCTTTTCTACGATGTGGTGCCTCCATGGGTTGTGGTCCTCACTGGTGCAGCAGAGTGTGCCTTTGGGTACTCCATGTTGTGGTTGGCCGTCACAGGCACCATTGCTCCTGCTTTTTGGCAGATGTGCGTATTCATATGTATGGCCAGCAACAGCCAGACATTCTTCAGCACGGCTTGCGTGGTGACCAATGTGAAGGTGTTCCCCAACCAGAGGGGCGTCGTCATCGGTTTGCTCAAGGGATTTTTAGGGTTGAGTGGTGCTATCCTAGCGCAAGTCTTTTATGCTGTGTACCATGATGACCCCAGCTCGTTCCTGCTGCTTCTCTCTTGGCTACCAGCCGTGGTATCGTTGCTTTTGATGGTCGTCGTTCGTGTTGTCCATGTTGACAATGATGGAGATGACAGTGCCGTGTTTACGGAATTTTCGACGGTTGCGACGTGTTTAGCCGCGTACCTGACTTTGGTTATTGTTCTGGAGAATTTCTGGAGTGATCATAGTTGGTTTAGTTACGCGGTGTGTTTGATTTTGGTTGGGTTTATGCTACTGCTGTTCCTTGTGGTTATCAAAGCAGAGTTGAAGGGAAGGAAGGAAGGTGAGGCGTCAATTACAACGCCATTGTTGTGTGACACGAGGAATTCCGATTCTGGTTGTAGTCACAATGAATCCTCGAACAGTAGAGGTGCTTCAAGTGACCCGGAAATAGGTCCAAACAATTATGGCCATTTGGTACCTGATAAAGGCGGAGAAAAAGCAAGTGAAGTTGCAAGAGTGGGTGGGAGAGGGGAGGAGCATACTCTTGGTCAAGCACTTGGTTCTCTAGATTTTTGGCTTCTGGTGCTGATCATGTTTTGCTCCATGGGTTCGGGTACGACAGCCATTGATAACATGGGTCAAATTGGGGCATCGTTGGGGTACAAGCAGGTGGAAATCAACACCTTTATCTCCCTGATTAGCATATGGAATTTCTTGGGCCGCTTTGGAGCTGGCCTTGTCTCAGAGCTTCTCTTGCATATTCAAGGATTCTCCCGACCATTCTGCTTGGCATTCAGTTTGGTAAGTAGACTACCCTTTTTAGTGTATGTCGTTACATCCAAGTTCCTTCTAGGGGTTCTATGTCGTTGCAGAGATACTAAGTTAGAGAACCCATTCCCGTGTCTTTTAGTGGTTTATATTGTTGGAATGAAAATTTTCTATTGAATATTGTTGCTGTTTTGAGAGGGTTCCGATGCACTAATAATTGTATTATTTGCATTCCACATGAATTTGTTATGAATTGTTGAATTTGGCATTAGATTAGTGCTAATGTTAATTTAATACCTTTTAGATTGATGAAGCAACCAACCTTAAACCTCAAGCCAATTTTAGATCTAATGTCATATAATTCTTACACTTCTACAAAATATGACATTAAAGTAAAGACACATCATAGAGGATGATTTAACGTTACATTAATAGTTAATAATTTGATCTATTAGGTTAACATTGATGGCATTTTCTGTTAGTGGGAGGAAATTTTTAAATGATACTGCTGATGCACCTTTGTTGCACGTGTGCAGGGTTTGATGTGCTTGGGTCATCTTGTCATGGCGTCAGCTGTGGCAGGCTCTTTGTATGTGGGGTCCATTATCCTGGGTGTATGTTATGGTGCACAGTGGTCCCTGATGCCGGCCATAACATCAGAGCTCTTTGGTTTGAGGTACTTTGGAACTTTGTACAACACCATTGCCATATCAAGCCCAGTGGCAGCATATGTCTTGTCCGTCCAAGTGGCTGGGTACTTCTATGACAGAGAGGCACAGAAGCAGCAGCATCTGGAAGCCATTAGCAGGGGTGATCCTTTGTTATGTTATGGACCCAGTTGCTTTCGTGTCACCTTCATCATCCTCGCAGTTGTATGTGCATTTGGTTGTGGAGTTTGTATGTGGCTGCTCGTACGAACAAGACGGTTCTATGCAGAAGTTCACGAAAAGTTGCACAAGGTGGACTAGATTGAAGGTAGGTTAACAAAAGATAGATTAAAGATTAGGTTGTATACAGTGGTTAACTTTAGCTTGTACAGTAGATGTGTTTGGAAAAAAGAGAGCTTGGTGTCAATGTACAGGCCTTTATTGCAGGGCGATTGTGGACATTCCCCACGTCCTCGGAGGGATGATAAATGAGCTTACTCTTTAGTTGCATATTCTTGGAAGGAAAAAATAACATAGAAGTACCTATCCTATAACTTAAGCATTTCAGCTTGTACAAGGAGGGAAATTTGTTGAGAAACAGAACTCAATCTTTGCAAACATAAGGATGAGGAAGAATGCAAAAAAAAGTTGATTTTTTTTCCCAAAGAATGAATATTTTATTTTGTATACATGTGGATTTTTCATTTGGACCCATTCTAGTCTCATAGACTCATCTATTGTAGTTAGCTTTGGCACTTCTCCCTAAGCAAGGAAAAAAGAGAAATGAGTGGATGAGAAGGTGCAAATAAAGAATCTTTCTCAATGAGTAGTGCATTCAATTACTCTCCACAATAGGTTAGCCTAAAAAATCATAACAAGGGATGTTTGAAGTAGTTACTTCTACCTTAAAGTATTGGGAAACATTCTTTGTGGCCATTTTAGAATTATGGATTAGATAATGCTAAAGAGGTGAGAGGTGAGTAGTATTGGACATAATGTAATTGTATTTTTTTACAAATCTAAGGGTATAGAAAGAAGGTTTGTATTATGAGTTACAATACTTTTTTTACTATCCAATGGAATGGTAACAAATGGCTACTTTAAAACCTAGATTTGGCTTGAGAACAATATCGGACATAATGTATATGTACTTTTTGCAAATCTATGTTATGATTTATAATACTTTTTTTATTATCTAATGGAATGGTGACGAATCTACCTTGAAAACCAGATTTGGCATTATGGTGACTATTGGATTTGAGGCTACATTTGATGTAACTTTATGCTAGAAGTATCTAGTACTCTTCTAGGCATAAAGGGAACCTCATCAATATTTTGAAGATATTAGGGATAGTTTTGGACTCTTATTTTCTTGTATTTTTCCTTTGACCTTGTATAGTATAGTATCAATTCTACTCCTTTGTTCCAAAATAATTCCGTAGTTCAAGAAAACTAATTAAAATAAGCTTAGTTTGGAATTGCACTAGAAAAAACAAATATGCAAAGAACGATTGTTTTCATGGTATGGTATTGTAAGCCCATGGTATTGAATGTGACACATATTGGTACTATACGAGGTACTATAAGTACATAATACCATTTTTTTTTGACAAAATCTAAGCTTATTTTATCAAGTTTTTATCAAACTTTAGAATAATTTTTGGGGAGAGGAGTATACTATTGACAAAAATATTGAAGGTATCGATATATTTCCCTTATTTTGACATGTCCCTAGCAAGGTTGATAGTAGGAGGAACGTGTAAATCAAATTGTTTTATATGTAACCCCTAAAGCCCTAAATTGTGTTTTTGGTGATAGCAATTTTGGGCAACTTATTACAAATCGAATTTTTTTTTCTTTAAAATTTTCACACAACATGTATTCAAGGAGTAGCTTTAAGGTCCAACAATTTTCATAAGTCCCTAGTATATGGATGAAAATTTATTGTATAATATGTAGTTTTCATTGCTCAGTAGGTAGCCTAGGTAGTTCAAAAAACTTCTTTAAAAATTATTTTTTCGAAAAATAAAAATTGGTTTACTAGAAATTGTTTTTTTAGATTTACATAAACAAGGAAAGCTTTAATTCATTCCATTTTGATTAATGAGATGAAAGTTATGAGTAGTTTTAGTTTGCAAGTAGTTATGGAATCTCCACTCTAAACTTTGAAGTCCTTTATTTAGCTCAATTTTCATATTTATTGGAAGAAAATAAAATCAAAGGATGTGGATTATTTATTACAAAATTACAACCATTGGGATTGGCATTTTTCAATTCCATAAATAAATTGTTAAGAATATAGTATTTTGAATAATTTTGTACTTTTTTCTATTTACTATTTTTTCCTATATGTTGTACAATTCAAAATGATCTGAAATTTTTCAAGCATGTAGCTGATTTACCTTGAAGAATGAATCCAAAGAAGAACCACCATTTTGAATGATTTTTCGTACAAATGTGACTTTGTGAAGCACAACTATCCTATTTTTAGGAGGGCCCAGAAAAGGATTCTTATCAATTCAAACACTAATATCTTGCAATCCATATGATGGAAATTTTTGAAATTTTTTCCACATCTTCTCAGACTAACTTAGTACAAGATCCTATAGTTACATGTTTTTGTTTTTTTTCCCCTCAAATTTACTAAAAATGACAATTTTGGAGCGTTTTTGGTGAAAATGTAGTCAAAAACCTTTACGGATTAATTTTATGTTTCATTCTTACCAACAACAAAATGACTAAATTTTAATTATTTATTTAAAGTTTTATAAGATGTATTTGTATTCTAAATAACAATTTTGAGAACTGATTTGATACAATTGATTTTGCTAACCAAAGTTTAGATAATGAATTATGAATTAATTTTCTTGTGAAATTCACTACACTAAAGATGTAACATTTTCAATTATTGCTACCAAAAATATTTATATACATAATTTGAAACTGAAAAGTGCAAATTCTTTCTATGATTGATTACATCTAAATATTGACTATTTTAAGGTAATTTAAAAAAAAAAGGATTTGCAATTCTAAACCCTATTCACTCTTGGAAGTTACTTTTGAACTACCGAAGACATAATGTTTGACTTGATATAATTCATAGGATATTTATTTTCAATTTAAAAACTAATATAGAATATTAGTAGAAATACTATTACGGACTCACACCATTCAAGTTTCTTCACTAATTCAAGCACTTAAAAAATTTGGATGGAATAAAATTGGAATGTGAGGAACATTGAGCACTTGGTTTATAAGGGTTATAAGTTACAATAAAAATGGACATTGGGGCACTCAAGCCAATGCAATGGAGGTGTATTTGAAGATTAAACATGGAACACTCTACAATAAAAACTTATATGTAATAGAAAACCAACACTAGAAAAAAGTCAAAATATAAAATAAACAAATAAAATAATATAAAATTCCTAATAAATAACTTGGGCATAACTATGTCATAGTAACACCATTAGCAAATATTCAACCACTAGTACAAATTTAGGTCATATGGATAGCAAAAAATGCCCACTGAAATTAACCCTTAATAGATCAAAGAGTCCTCTTTGGGCTTTTTAAGAATTTGGGCGGTCTCTATTGAGTTCATAGTTAAAAGAAATTGCATATTTTTTTTGTAAATGAATGCCAATCATCATAATCTTTATGTGAAGCTTTATTTCACATCATTATCATAAATATTGCAAAATTTAGAAGTTATTTTTTTATTTTAATGTCTAATTGAGCAATAAAAAAATATGTTCTAAAAATATTAATTTCGAAGTGTAGGCACATTGAACTTGCAATTGGTGGGTACATTCATTCTAAAATTTTGGAATGATGTACTTGAACAAATCAACTAAGGGATCTTGTAGTTAAATTTGTTAAAAAAAAACATAGATGAAAATTTTAGCCTTACTTTGGGGACAAATATTTTGAAGCATTTTTGGGCATTTAAGCAAGAAAGAACTTTAGAGGTTAGAGCAATTTCCATTTAACAGAATGGCCTAAAATCCTCTAGAGCGGCACTATTTAGAATTTTAACAAACTTTTCTTGTGGCGTAGTAGATTGTTGGTCCTTCGACTTGAGTTTTGTCATGTACTCAATTTCTCATGATTGGGGTCGAATGTATAGTGGAAGGCCCTTACATGCGGGCCTCCTATTGTGTTAAGCACGCGGGAGTACCCTAATAATAGTGCCTGGCATTGTTATGAGTGCCAGATGCTCGTAACACTGCTAAGCACTATTACTAGGACATTATGCTCTATAATTAGGGACTTTTTCTATAGGAGTCATGTAGATGACCTAGTTGGATGTAAATTTTTGTCAATTTTTGTGCTCATCGGAGTGCATTTTGTGGTTAATTGAGAGTAGTTAGTGAATTATGAAGTCAATTTGGGTGTTTTTGGTAGTATGACTGCAGTCCAAGTTGGAGTTTGTGTATGGTTTTATGGTGAGTTATTTTGACATGGTCATTGTTAAGTCCTAGTTGGATCAGAGTGCTGATGTGTAATGTTATCCAATTGGCTGGGTTGGTGAGTGTTCCTAGTTGGTTGGTGGTGATTAGCTAATGTCCAATTAGGATGTTCATTTAGGTATGTCCAAGTAGGTCGGTCTGGAAGCCAAGTTGGAATTACAAATTGAAGTAAGTTGCCAAATGGGGATGTCAGTTGATTCAGTCGAGGTTGGCCGATTTGGTTGTTGCGGTTGGATTTCGTCTTCCCTAGCTCCTACTTGGTCGTGCTTTGCTCTCATTTTCTCACCCACTGTTTGAGAGAGTCCAGTGCGTGTCCCAGTCGGTCAAGCTATGTATATTTTGTTTTCTTTGTGTGTGTTTTTGTTTTGTGATTTCCAGTTGGGAAGTGTATTTGTGTTAATCCAGGGTCAGATTGGAGTGCGAGTGAGTTTGTGTCTGTGTCCAAGTCGGAGATGTGTGTGTGTCAGTCCATGGCGATATTATGTGCAATGTTGGGAAGATGTAGTGATTGAAAATTTTATCCAAGTGGGAAGTTGAAGCAGTGAAGACTTGTGAAATCCTAGTTGGAATTTGTTGAGTGGTGACGATGAGATGTGTTAGTTGGAGATATTTAGAGCCTAATAGATAAATCAAGAGTTTTGAAGTATGAATAATATTGTAAAATTTATAGGAGTGATTTGATCACCAATTTGGAATAAAAATAAAAATATGTTTAAACCAAATTGGTGTCAACTGTATGTAGAGTACTTAATGTTGAATCCTAATTGTATGAATGTATGAGATTATGTTGTGAATTAGTGATGTGCCCAGTTGGAAATTGTTTTCAATTGTGTGTGTTTTAGATAATTCCAAATTGTGTTTGTGTTTGTGTTTGTGTTCAATTGTGCTTGTATTTTCAATTGTGTTTGTGAATGTCGTTGTAGTTATTTTGAAGCCTCTGAATTGTAAATCAGTTGAGTGAATTATATTGTGCTTGAATATGTGTTTGCTGGATGAGGTTGAAATGTATGTTTAAATCCAAGTCGGAATGTGGTGAGATTAATTTGTAACATCTCAAGTTGGCATGTGAATAAAGTCTGAATGTTGTCTTGTGAATGCCGAATCGGTTTATAATCCGTGAGTGAATCCAAGTTGGTTTGTGAGATTCCAGTTGGAAATTATGAGAGTATTCTGAGTTTGATTCGGTCCTAGTGGGATAAGTGTTGGTGTGTGTTATTTTATTGAACCGAATTGGATGCATGTATATCATTGTTGTATGAGGATTGATTGTACGAATTGAGAGTGAATTGTAAAACCTATACTAGGTACTGAATGAATGATTTTACCAAATTAGATAAAATTACAGTGATGACAAAGAAATGAGATAGAGATGAGTGAGGATGTCAAATCCAAGTTGGACTGCAACATTGCAAGTACTGTAGTAAGAAGAATGTTGCAAAAGAATGTGAGTTAAAAGAATCAAATTCCAAGTTGGTGAATAAAGATCAGTTGTTCTGAAGAGAGCAAACAAGACCGAATAGGAGGCTATGGTACCAAGTGGATGGCTGGAAGCCGATTTGGAAGAAAGGAATTAAAGAAATTAAAGAATAAAGAGTCTCAATTAGAGATAAAAGAAATAAAGGACGATTAAAGATAAAAATTTAAAGATTAATATAGAACCAATTTGGGAGCTACTTAACCCTTGTGGCCTTTAAGAGTGAAGTGACAAATTTGGCAATTAGATTTACCAAGAGGATAACAAATTGCATGTGGTTAATGAATTTCTTTCTTAAGTCTTGGTTGCAATGACCTGTTAGGTGTTGTATTGGAATCAAATCCTATTTAACTGGTCTCCCCGGAACGAACTTATTATACTAGTTGAGTAATTCCTAAATAGGTTCCAACCTCCTTCTACATTTTGGCGCCACTACTGGGGAGGCAAATTAATAGGTTAATTTTTCTTTTTCTTCTTCTTTTGTCAAGAAAATATAGGTATGTTGCTTGGTAATGAGCAATTTATCTATAAATTTTGAGCCTAGCAAAAACACTAGGGACAAGAGAGTAAGAAAACGAGCTGCTGACAAAAAGCGAAAATTTGATTCAAATCCAAATTTGGAATATGCCTCACCAAGTTGGAAGAGTTCTTCCTAGTTTGGTGAATTCTTCCGGTCAAGGCCATTTGCTAGCCAAGTAGTAGAAAGTAATAATTTAAGAGAAAAAGACCAAATAGAAGAGATAAACCAAATAGGATTAGAAAACCAAGATATTGTCGAAGTCAGTAAAGGAGTCTAAGATCCTAATAGTATATTTGATCCAAATTGGATTCCAAATGCTTCCTCATCGGAAGGCTCTCAAGTTGGGCAAAGTGAACAAGAGTATTTAGAATACAAATTGGAGAATATTAAAAATAATCAGCCTAGAAATAATGTCTCACCATTGATAGATTCCCCACTAGGTTCATTCCAAGGTAGGACCAGTCCTATTGATTTGTCAAAAAACCAACTAGTTTGGGTTGAAAGTCCTACTGGGAGTTCTGGTAGGAGGTTGATAGAAATTACCGTAGAATTGCATAATGAGGAAGAGTTGAAAACTATCGTTCGGAATTTAAACCTAGAAAAGTTTTCATACCCCACGGAATCCTCATCAGAGTCAAGTGCTGAATACCAATTAGGAGAGGAAATATCCACATTGAACCTAATGGCTGCCCAAATACCAGTGGTAATGCGAACTTATTATACTAGTTGGGTAATTCCTAAATAGGTTCCAACCTCCTTCAAGTCACCTCAATAGTTTTTAACCCTTTTATTTACTACTCGTACATTTTGAGTGTTACTATTTAGCATCTATTGGCCTTGGTACGTGCCGGCAATGGAAATTGTGACTCGGTCATTCTGCTAATCACTGAAACTTCGGTCCTTTAGGATAGTTCAGAATAGGTAACTAAGGTGAAATATTTACAAGATGAAGTGTGCATTCAAAAATTAAATGTATGCTACTCTTTCTTAAATTTACCACATACTGATACCGGCATAAAAAAAATTCAGCCATGGCTTGTAAATTACGGAACCCAAAGATCAAATGTCATGCAATTCGTATAGGGCAGGTAGGAAAAAAAGTAGGGAGAAGTTGGAAATATTTACAAGATGTAGGGTGCATTAAAATATTGAATTTACTCTACTCTTTCTTAAATTTACCACGTAATATTGGCATAAAATAATTCAACATGATCTATAGTTTTCTACAAACTACCTAGCGGTGGCTAGCCTCAATCACAAGTGCTATTGTTGAAGGTGCTTGTTCTCAACCATTTGCATTTTTTGGGAAAAAAAATTGTATTTGCTACACTTGTGCATGTACACTTTGAGCACATGTGGAAGGTGGATACTCCACTATTTTTTTAAAGTCTCTTTGTGGGCTTGTGTAATTTTAGTAAAAGTCTTTGTATCCCAATTTTGACTTTCAAAATTGCATTTTTGGGTTGAAAATAGTACCCCCCCATGGTAGAAGTAGAAATCCAATTGGGATTATTAAAAAATAATATAATATTTTTAAAAGTATTTTTTAAAATTATTTAAGAATCTAAAACTACCACATGCACTTTTATTTCAAATTTCATATAAAATTGACATACATAGCAATAGTTATGAGAAATAAACCACTTGTTTGAGGACAAGGGGATACAAAAAGGATAAGTTTTTCTTGCAATCACCCATCTTTAAGCATTGATCCAAGTTTAGGGTTAGAAATTGTATATTTTTATTTCTACAATTTATTTTTTCATTACACCTTGAAAGAATAAATATTCTATTCCAAGCATCAATTTATGGACCTTTGATAGCTTAAAATTATAGTGATTTATTTATTTTTAAATAAATAATATGCCTTTTATAGGATACATCAATATGTCTACAAGAGGAGCTTTCAATATTGAATAAGGTAGAACAACCCATTGTGGTCAGATGACCTATAGTGGACACCTAGGGAATGACCCCATCATGGATTTTTTTAGTATGTGATATTTTGACTACAATGCATATATGACAATAATGGAGTGATTAGTGACTTCATTAAAAACTTCCAACTTTTCAATGTGAATTCATTGTAAGTATTGACTTTTTAGGCCTTCTATATTAGAAAATACTGCAATTGCTTTAGGTGAACAAAATGAGCATGATGGATTGAACACTTCAAAAACTCATTGCAAATCTATACTTTGTCAAAAAAACATAATTTCAATTTACACTTGTATTAATGTGGAAAAAAAATTGAAAATTTTTAGTAACAACATGAGGTCAAACTACTAATTTTGACCACAATGGGCTATTTTACCTTAGTAAGTTGAAACATATTGGGACTTTTGTTTTATTAGGCAACAATGGTTACTCATAGAAATAAAACAATATGATGTCAATTATTTATTTCAATTTTTATAATCTTCTAGACAAAAGGTGATCTTCAATGTTTTTGATTACTTGCACTAATTTTTACTATCAAAATTTATTTTTTCAATTCCATCTAAGAGCTATTAGTAATATACTATTCTTCACTTTACCTCTTCCTAATTCCTAATTTTTAAAGAATAAAAAATAGATTTTTTAAGGGGTATTTTTTCTTATGAACTCTCAATTGAATTTCACAACATTCTAAAAAATTAGAAGTCTCTATAATGCAAAACTTTTAAGCCAAGAGATATCAAGCCTTCTCATTTCTTAAGGAAATTTAGAAGCCAATAGTAGCTTAATCCTAGAAGAAGTGAAGAATGTAGCCCTTTCACTAAGTGAATCAACAAAAAAAAATAACATTGATTTTGTAGGTAAACTATTGCAAGAAGTATCATTAGTTTTATTTGTGCCTTTGGGGTAGATTTGAATATTAAACTTATCTAGTGAGATTGTAAGACGATTGAAAAAAATCAAAAAAGTTTGTGCTAAGATTTTGGAATAAAGAAGGCTTTTCTCTTCACAAGGAAGGTGCATGCATGCCTCCTTGAACCCACTAAGGACAATTTTTTTCCAATGAATGACTTTCAGTCTTTCATTAAATTTGTTAATTATCCAAATTAAAGTCAAAGAGTATTGTACTATTGCACTAGTTGAATTAACCCCTAAAGGAGGTTGCCCCTATTCATACAAAGCATGGTTGTCATACTGGACAAGTTACTATTCATTTTTCGTCCTGTAAGACGAGTTACTATTCATCAAATGTACTTGAGAGGTACATTTGATGAATAGTAATTTGTCCTATAGGACAAGAAATGAATAGTAACTTGTCCAGTATGACAACCATGATACAAAAAGGACATGAAAATTCAAATGATGTTTATTGTAGCATAGCGTATCGTATGGGACTAATTTTTTTTTAGCCTTACAAGAACAATAGAAGAGCATGTTATGAAATTTGAATTTTTTTTTGAGTAAGCAGAGATTTATGAAAGATTTTCTTTGTATTCAGATTTGCAATGAAGGAACACAGAAACAGTCCACTACATTCTGGTTTCTCTTTGCATTAACTTGAGTATCTAGCAATCTCCTTGGGTTTCAGAAAATTCCCTTCACAAATTTCGGATCATGCTGCAGATGATGTGCTCCTAGTATTCGCTTGAGGGCGAAGCTAGCTCCTCCAATGTGTTTTAAGCTAAGGCAGTTCGATTCTCTGACCTTCCCCTCGAACAACCTCGCCATAGCTGCGAGTCTCCATTCAGGTAGGGTTACGAGAGGTTGTGACTTCAGCTACCTGCAGATCGACTGACTGGATCCCACCGAAATAAGAAGCAATGGTAATCAATCGCACAACTTCTGTGAGTTAAGGGGACAACTGCACACTCACGTACTTTCTTGGATCAAGATTCGCATCGAAATTGATCGATGAATCGAACACATGCATATCCACACAGTTCCAGTCTCTCCGGAGCTCCAGTCTCTCCGGAGCTCCAGTATTCCAGCGCCTGCTCCATCGATAGTCTACTATCAGTTTTGGTGAACGTGGGATTTGTAAATTTGTGTCTAATATATATGTCCGCGCTTGAACCGACATTGCTTCACCACTCCAGTCAAAGACTCAAGATCGCAAGTACGTTCTACTGGAAATTGAATCTCTGGACCGTTGTCTTACTAACGAGACAATTTGTTTTCTTTTGTTCCTGGAACCAACTACCGAGTATAGACAACGGTCCTACTAACGAGACAGTTTGTTTTCTTTTGTTCCTGGAACCAACTACCGAGTATAGACAACGGTCCTACTAACGAGACAATTTGTTTTCTTTTGTTCCTGGAACCAACTTATAAATACCTGGCACAAATGCGAGAACTTCATTAATCATTCCAGTGTGTCGCTCATAAGTTAGCATTTCTTGCGACTTAAGTCTCTTCAACTAGTGTTGGAGTTGTAGCTAGTCTCTGAATTGAAGGTGGTTTTCTCTGAATAGATCGATTCAAGCTGATGTGTTACGGTTGAAATATATTCTAATTCTATGATATACAGTACCTGCGTCCTTAGAGGCTCAAATTAGTTGCTTGGAAAATTAGAGTACGATGGCCGAGTCTGTCTCTGTGCTCGTTTCTGTGGCCGCATCTCCAGCTCGTGGCCCAGGCACGGTTCTTCCGCTTCGGGTGTACCGAGGACCGCCGATTGGACTGCGGAATTTGCGAGGGAGTTCATGTTATTTGAACAGTGTGCTACAATGTTTAACATTTACGTCTCCGCTGGCCGAATATTGCCTACGTGGACTGCATTCCAGCACCTGTATGTGTTCTATACATATAACACCCTTGTAAACTCTTGTCGTCTGATCTGCAGTATGTTTAGAAAGGTCTGAATTACTTAGTTGTGTCATTTATACACCCATTCGTCTCATGCTTGGGCTAGTTTGTAATAGAGGACCTTCGAACCATGTCAAAATTCACATACTGTTGGTATTACAGAGAGTCTCTCAGAAACCTTTGGGCTAGTTTGTACTACGTCGCCCTTCAAACCACGTCAAAAACATGTCATAATGAGAAAGTAGGGACCCCTAGCTAGTGGTTAGATTAGCGAGTTGAGAGCTTAACGATTTCTTAGTACTCATTAACTTGCAATCACCAAATTTGTAACAATAACTTGAGATTGTGATACAGGCACACACAGGGCGGCTCGGGATTGCACGTTCTGCATCCTGGAGGAACGCATTCGCAAGTCGCTGGAGTCACGAGCTCCGATCGATGCACCCAAGAAACTTTACAAGCAAATGACGGAGAACTCCAAGTACTTTGAACCCGGGAGACACGAGGACGCGCACGAGCTCTTGGGCTTCTTAATTCAAGATTGCGGAATAGCATTAGAGGCAGAGCATAAGCAATCGGAAGTGGGCAGTCGGAAGACGGTGCTGGATGGACTGTTTGGCGGTGTGTTGCAAAGCCACATCGAATGCCGACAGTGTCACGCGGAATCCACAATGCTCGAGGACATGTTCGACCTCAACCTTGAGATTTGCAAATTTAGCTCCCTGGTCCAATCATTCGCGTGTTTCTTTCGCTCCGAGGTTCTAGATGGAGACAACAAATATCACTGCGACAGGTCCCTTAACCCTTAAATCCCCTGAACCTTAAATCATATGGCTTAGTCTAAACATTCTAGGTAGGATTAATCGTGCAACAATTTCTGTATTGAGGTACATGAATTGAATGAACGTCTAAAGTTGCTCCTCCGTTTGGTTTCAGTTGCAAGGGACTCTCGGTTGCTCGGAAGCAAATGTCGATTCATCGAGCGCCGAAAGTGCTCACAATCCAGTTGAAGAGATTTGATCCCCTCTCTGGAAGAAAGTTGAACCATCACGTTCAATTCAAGAAACGACTCAGTATCGGCGACTATATGAGCAAGAAACTCACAGTAAGTGTCAGTCGACCTTGCTGGATCCAGTTCCACAGTTCCAAACTTCCCTTTAAAAAGTTGCCGTCATGGCCAAAGAGTTGAGCTATGCAGAACTTCAGTAGAATAAATTCATGTAAAATCCTCTCGACTTTAGAATGCAATTATACCAATCACACTGACTGGATCGATCTTTTTCTTGTGCAGGACCCTCAGTACACTCTCTACGGAGTGATTGTCCATCACGGTTCGTCTCTAAATTATGGACATTATGTCGCATACGTGAAGGTTCGTTATTTCCTACCAAAATATTGCAGTTGGTCATTTTGAATTGACTCGGATGTGTTGAAACTACTGCAGGTGTACTAGAATTCTTGCTACATGCAAAATTCCTACAATCTTAATGCACAGGAGTAGCATGTACTCTTATTCAGCATGATAGTCCACTGAAAGTTTCTGTAGTAATAGTAGACATGAATTGTATTTGTTGAACTAATCTGTGGAGCTGTGTATAATTAATTGCAGGAAGCAAATGGAAAGTGGTACCTGTGCGACGACGAGAGTGTTAGCGAAGTGAGTGAGATGCAAGTTCTTGCAGCCAAGGCTTACCTTCTTTTCTACATTCGGAGGGACCCCACATTGTGAACTCAGACATTCAAACATGGTCGAGTGATTGATTTGCATTGGTATCTCACTGTCTCCGCTACTTTCATAGTTTTGATCGTATGAGTGCCAAAAGGTCGATCAAAGACGGAATAAATTGAAGCAGAACAAAAGGCTGAACTAGCTAGTCTCAATGGATCTTCAAACCTGCAAGTCCAGACGTTAGTGTCCAAGTGGGGCAAGCTCAATCGCTGACAAAGCTCATCTTTAAATTTTTTTGTCTAAATGCCAATTTAGTTAAATTGGTGATATAATTGCATTACTTGCATACATGAAACTGAAATCTATACTTGTCCCTGAAATTAGACCTTTTGTGAAGATATATGCCACAATTTTTGCTTCTGGGATATTGCCAATTTAACTCCTAAACACCCTATGGGCACCAAAGTGTCCTCACACATTTTAAAATCCAATTCAATGTACTATAACTTTTGCATCCAATGTTCGTATTCAATAAAACTTATTAGGAAATTTGCACTCTTTCTTCTAGTTTGTGTAGTAAAATTTTCAAATCAATCCAAGATGTACTGATTTCTTGAAGGGCAATGGTATGATATGGGTTCCAAAAAGGATTATCTCCCTAAAATATTGTCATTTTTTGACTCATTCAATGTTTGCTAGAAATTACACATTTTATATTTGACATGAATATGATGACAAATTCTTAAGAAAGTTATAATATTCTCCAAAATACTATTGAGCAAGGAAAATTGAGCAATTTTGATATTCTTTTTCATTTCTTTGTTGTCAAATCCAAAACTGTCTCCATTTTAGATTTGAGGCAGAAAAGACAATCTAGAATAACAATTTACAAAGAAATTGTTCTTAAACATGATAATTAGCTAAAAGAAATTTGAATCATATCCATGTTTAATTTTAACTTTTAATTTGATGTATTAGTATATTTCCTTATTTATGAGAACTTTCAAAAATCACAATTTTTTACACAATTTAAAGGGACTATGATTTCATAACATCTTTCTCTTAAAACCATATGATATGATTAAATGCAAACTTAATTATGTGCATGCCTAGTTGTTTTAATAGAAAATCTTAAATATGTAGTTTTTTTACTACTATAATGCGATCACAAGCTAAATATATTAAATTAGAAAAAAATTGATTGTTGAATTTGACCTATATAGCACATGATTGTGGTATATTAATATGCCTTCTATAATACCATGTAATTTTTAAAATTTTCCAATACTGTTTTCATTTTTGAAAGGACATTTTTCTAGAGTCCAAAGAGTCTAGGACGTGATACCCATATTGTGCCATTGCACTAGAAGCCAATTGAAGTTTAAATGTTCAATTTTAGTTCACCAAACTGCATTTGATAATTGCATCTTTGGATGGCTTGTATCTCTTTCATCCAATGTTTGTTTTCAATAAAATTTGTTGGATTATATTCCCCTTAAAGTATAGTTATTGTAGTGAAGTTTTCATGTCAATCCGAGTTGTTTTGAATGTTTAGTAGCAATTCAAAGTTCAAAATTCCAACATTTTGGAATACAAAACTTTGGCGGTTTCTTTTTTTTTCATGGGTGATTGCAAGAAACACTTGTCGATTTTGTTGCGTTTTCACAATACTCATG
Organism: Climacium dendroides; assembly: GCA_950106755.1. Lineage (NCBI taxonomy): Eukaryota > Viridiplantae > Streptophyta > Bryopsida > Hypnales > Climaciaceae > Climacium > Climacium dendroides. The sequence goes on along the minus strand of OX467090.1, from coordinate 14,509,986 downwards.
GTTTTTTTTCTGTAGTACTTTAAAAATAGAAAACTAATTTTTTTAAAATTAAAAAAATATGAATTATGTATATACTTCTAAAATGAAGGTTTGCAGGGAAGGAAATGTGTAGGAAAATTCTCTAACTAGGAGAACTTGAAAAGTACCAAATCTCAAGAAAATAGGACTTTTGATGTGAAAATTAGTTAAAAATAGTAAAAACAAGTAAATACAAAAAATAAAAAGTTTATATTTTTAAGAACTTTATGAAGATGGTCATTCACCAAAAAACTTACAAAAATAATATTTTATATGTTTCAAAATGCAAGCAGAAGGAAGCTCTCTTCATAGACTTCCACACCACACAAAATTAATTATTTTTAAAAACCCTTAGGTGAAAAGTTGTATTTATATGTAAGGAAGAACTCCATATAATTCTCTTGATGTAGGGTATATGAAAAAGGTACTCAAAAGTACTAAAAACCTCCAAATTGGCAAGTGTGACATTTATTTTGGGCCTATTTTTGGATAGTAAATTATTTTTGAAAATTACCAAAAAATCAAGGAAGTTGTAGGATAGTCATGAGTACCATCTATATAAATCTTAAGTCATTCAAAGTTAAAACACAAAAGTTATGGCCAAAAAACAACTCAGCCCACAACGTGTGACAGAAAATAGTACAAGTGTTTCTTGCAATCACCCTCATATCAATAGTCTTTTAAGAGAGAGTTGTACATACTAGTCTAGAATAAACTCACCATTCACTGCACACATCCAATCACCACACAACAACCCGTTGCCAATCATTGCACAACAATTGCATGATTTAACTACCAATTTAATTGTAATGGGAACAAAATTATGTATCACCTCCCAATGACCACACAGTGTATAGTGAAGGGGTACAAGGAATTTTTTACTAAATTTCAAGTGCATTGCCTTCAAATTGCAATAAAATTTGTAGAAAGATGTTTTCTGTATTTTGTTTTTTGAAGGTGAATCTTAACATGACATTCAATAATCAAGACAAATTTCAAAACATGCAAGTCTCTAATTTTATGTGGAAAAATATTTGAATTTTGTTTGTGCAGTGATTGATAAGTTTACTATAGTTTGTTTGACTAAAATTTTATATCAATCCAAAAAGTTGTGAGTGATAGAGGAGCATTTTAGTAGGAGGTTGAACCTCAAATGTATTTTTTTCTTGCTTTTTTTATTACATTTCAAAGTCAGTTTGTAGATACAATGAGTCAATTGAATGATATTTTTTTTCACCAATGTGTTTTTATGTTGGTTTTGAATTACTTTATAGTTTCAATTTTTAAAATTAGAATAGGTTTAGAAGTCGAATTTCACTTCTAATTTTGATTCACATCATCTATAAACACATACACTACAAGATTGTATGGCTAAGATTTCTATACCTTAGTGACATTTAAATCTATTGTACTTCAAAAGCAATGATGTTTTTGAACCCAACAAGTCTTTGGGCTTTTAGGGATTCAAGAAATTGATGTTTTTAGCTTTTCCAATTCCAATATAGACAAGGGACAAGGATGTGAGGCCAACATTTGAAAAATTAAATTTTAATATTGTTGTTCCAAATGAAAGTTTGAGCAAGTACCTAAAAGCTCAATTTCTAGTGTGACATTTTTTACATTTTTATAAGATAGTACAAAAATAAAATACTCCGTAGTAGATTAGCTTTATAGGGGGTATAATTTGTTTGGGACCAAAATTAAGAAAAAAATATTCAAGTTTGGACAACAATAAAAATCATGACATCTTGAAAAACATCTCATATGCTGATATGCCCAATTTGGATAATTTTTCCAAAAGTTATTGGCCTCCAAAGTTTGCAGCCAATCAACCTTGATTCGTCCGATTCGTTCGTGAACAGTAAGATTCTATGTGATATGACAACCATGCTGAAAACTATACCTATTGTAGATGTTACTTTTACAATTCAGAGCGGATGGTCTGAAAATGGCACATAGAATGTTGTCATTTTAACAAAATTTTCCATTTTGGTGAAATGTAGTCCTAAACCTTTGAGGCCTAAAATGGCAAAATTTAAGGAAATTGGCACTTTTCCAATTAGTCATTCAATACTTTGATTGAGTCTTTAAATTGACTAGTCTTTGGCTAATTTTTTTGTTTAGTGTTGTACCCTTGAATGCCACATTTTTGAAGGTAGCACTGGAATTGTCCTTTTAACGAATATACTTAGGTAACATTTAATATTAATTTCATTGTGATGAAGCAATTAAATATGCAAAAATCAGATGAGTGATGTTTGATTTCAAATGTTTATACAGTCTACAACTCTAAGTGATATCTATTATCCTGATAAATATTAAAATCATATGTGTGTTAAGGAAAATTAAACTCTTCCAAAAAATTTCAAAAAGCACATTCATTTGATAAGTGTTACTTGTTAATTGTCGAGAGAATTTACAAAAATTATGCTACCTTCTTTGTTGATTTTAGTGTTGTGCCTTTTGAGAATTTAGTAATGTTATGATGTTGTGACAAATTTGTAATTTGATGATTTAAAGAAGCTAGAAGTTTAGGTCTATAAATCTATAATGGAGAAGGCCTCTAAATTTCCCTTGTTGCACAAAAATCTCATCAAACTATTTCAATCATCTCATGTATTTTCATCCTTTATTTATGTAAGTGTTACTATTGTTGATTTCAAAGTCATATAAGTGTTATAAATTATCTATGCTACCCCATAAATGTTAAAGTGCTAACATCACATAAATCTAACAAGTTTCCTTGCTCCCAACAAGGAAACTTGTATAAGCGTTAACAAATATCGAGGGTGGACTGTTCTTGGCACAATACCCGTTCGATTTCATCTCCGGAAAGGCTGAAACGTACGTACATCAAATTCATTCTCAAATCGGTATCGATAATAATGCATGCAACTTAACCACCGAGGCTGTGATTCTGCGAATCAATCCTTCCAACGAGACTTACTTTTGATTTGTAGAATTGAACCGACTTCCGAGAATCGACAAGTTCCATTTGTCCTCACTACCAAGACGCACGCATGCATACTGTATACTACTGTATATATTCTTGCTTCACCTGATGTAAGCTTCATAACTCATGTGTTGCTAGATTTTCTTGCGCAGTCTCTCTCTCGCTGATGATTGTACGTGTAGAAAAATATACACTTACTCCAGTCTAAGTGTCTAACATCTATGTTTTTTTAATGCAGTGTTTTCTAATGTAGTAGAATAACTAGCTAGTTATCTTCTAGCTGTGGTTCGGCAAGACTGGTCTGCTTTAATTCTAGCTTGGTGCTTCATTTCAATAGATCTCAATAGATCTTCATTTTGGCAGTTGTTTGTCAGGAAGGTGGAAACTTTGTAAATTTTTTATCCGAGTCTTTTGGAGCCAGGACAGGGTGAATTCGGTGATTGGTACATTATTTTACGATGGCCGAGCAGGATTCCCCACCATCACAGTGTGTTCCTGTGGCACCTTCTGTGCTTGCAACTCCGGATCCTAGGGTTTCCTCATCTCCTCTCGCATCCTCTTTGGTTGCAACTTCGGATCCGAGGGCATACTCATCTCCTCCGCTGGCATCTTCGCTTCGAAGGATTCAGGGAGGGCCGATGGGATTGAGAAATCCTACAGGGAGTTCATGCTACCTGAACAGTGTGCTGCAATGTTTAACATTCACGCCGCCGCTTGCCAAATATTGCCGACGAAAAGTGCATTCCACCAACTGTATGTCTCCATTACCCTTCCAAAATATTGTGATCGCTGTGGTGATTAGATAGAAATGGCTTGTTCATGGTGTGATCACGTTCTGCACAACTTTTTATTACAAGAAGGCGCTACTTAGTAGCTACACCACGTTACTTTTTGTGTTACCTTTTGCTAGAGATGGTTTGCTTTTTTCTCTCCCTCGGAGTGGATTTATGATTCGATCGGGTGAGTAGACGTACTAAAACGGTGACAATATACACTAGGGATAGAAAATCCTAAGTATAACATTACTTTGTTATATTGACGGATCGGATAATCACGGCTTAGGCACTACTCGATCAAGATGCATGAGATGCATGGGCGCTTAGAAACCTACTGTAGATCGATACCAATCTTCGTTTAAGAGCCCACTTTGTGAAGTTGATCACGATATATCAAAATTAATATTGGCCCTTTGAATCCCGCTGAACTAACAAAATTCATTTGACGTTCTTTTCATAATTAATAACGTCAATTAATCCCCTAAAGGAACTTGATGATCGACGGATTATTCATATATTCATCGTTGCGACATGTAAATGCGGTGCAGGCAGGGTCAGGGGCTGGCATTGCACTTTGTGCATCCTTGAGAAACGAATTCGGAGGTCGTTGGAAGCACCACAGAATGTGGAGACACCCAGAAATCTGAGCACGCACGTGATAGCTCAGTCAGAACTGTTCAAGCGAGGGAGGCAAGAGGATGCGCATGAGCTTCTGAGTTTTCTGATCGAAGATTGTGCTAAAGCATCCGAGGGTCCATTGGACAATGGGAAGTCGGTGCTGGATAAATTGTTTGGCGGGGTGTTGCAAAGCCACATCGAATGCCTAGAGTGCAACGCCGCATCCAAGAAGCATGAGGACATGTTGGACCTCAGCCTTAATATTTGCGAATTGGGCTCCCTGGCGCAAGCGTTGGCTTGTTTCTTTCGCCCAGAGGTTCTCGATGGAGAGAACAAATATCACTGCGAGGAGTAAATAATCAAACCTTTTAACCTATTAAACCTAGTGAACGTAAATATTAAGTACCTTTGTGTCTCTATGTATGAGCTAGAAAATTGTCAATCCTCATTGTGCTCCCTACCTAAATTGACGTACACCATACTGTGAGGTATAAGAGTCTCATCCGAAGATGCTCTCCTTCAAGGGATTTTCCATTAAATTGACCAATTTCTTTGAGAATGACAAAATCTAGACATGTGAGTCCTCCTTAGAAACTATTAAGAAGCAACTCTTATGAATCTCAATTTCGGGTTCGGAAACTTACTAGCCAATCTAATTGAAAATAATTCGCGTTGATTGCAGGTGCGACGACCTCTCAGTTGCTAGGAAGCGAATGTCGATTTATGAAATGCCGAAAGTTCTCACAATCCAGTTGCAGAGGTTTGATCCCCTTTCTGGAAAGAAGTTAGGGCATTTCGTCCAATTCGAGAACCAACTCAGTGTCACCAACTTCATAAGCCAGAAATTCACGGTAAGTGCTAGTGTTACTCAACATTACTGCTAACACTCTCAAACGGTATGATTAATTTCATTGAATTCCCTAAACATTCCTCTCGACTGTACCACTGATGGAATGATCCGATAAATACCAATGGCGCTAACTGGATGTCTGGATCGATCTGATCTTCAGGAGGGTCCAGTTCCTTATTACAAGCTCTACGCAGTAATTGAACATATGGGCAATTCTCGCCAACGTGGACACTATGTCGCTTTCGTGAAGGTACACTTTCTAATCAGCAGACTTTATTTCTTGAAGTATGCGCCTCTGGACAAGTGTTTTGAAACTGCTGTATTACCAGAAATTTCGATCGTAAATTCATCACAAGAGCGAATTAATTGGAGTTTATGAATTTCACTCGTGAGTATAGATCATTGTGAGTAATTTTACGCTACAGTTGAGCAATCAACGAAGTTGTTTGCTTGTTTGCTCATAATGCGCAGGAGACGAATGGAACATGGTACCTTTGTAACGATGACAAAATCCACGAAATGGAAGAGAACGACATTCTTGAAGCCAACGCTTACCTTCTTTTCTATATTCGAAGTGATGTCACCGAAAATGAGTGCGTGTGAACGTGGGCTTAGCTTGGATTGGAGTCTCGGTGACATTCTTACCTACCAGTAGTTAGCTTTGAGTCAATCAATGTAAATATCAATCAGAGAACATCCAGAAGTAGGCTAATGAGCTAAGAGAGCTAAGAGCTAAGACATACAGTACCCTTCAAAATTTGGTCATTGGCCTGTCCTAACTATCTCCTAACAGGGTTACTTAGGACTGCAAAATTTCAAAATATTTGACACTTTCCAGACCTAGTTTTCATATCTTTTACAATTGAACGCATGCCATGTAAATTTTTGGCACTTGCATTGAAACAGGGCATCTTATTTACGAAACCAGTTAAGAATGTGGCCAATTATTCCCCCAAATTAAACAGTGCTGTGACCGGGAATAATTTCAGCTCAAAAATACTGTATATGTAGCTGAGTCTAGCTGTCGATTTCGAGAGTCCATAGCAAGATTAGATCACTGATTTTTTGCCTGCTGGCCTGACTTAAGGTCGCTTTACACTACGGTGGAGAAGTGCATCAGTCAATCAAAGTGTCTTGGCCAAGACATGGTTATTTGAGTCAACCAGTGGGATGTTGGACAAGATGGAAAGACAATAAAATAATACCTCAAGAAGTCTTAATCGGTTGTAGTGTAAATACCAACTAGAGAAGTCTTCTGGCCAACTTCACATATTGAACTTCACTAACAAGAGAGTTTTGGCAAGCCACAATAGGAATTGTAACCCCTAATGGTTTCCATGGACATATTTTGTAAGTTTGGGGTTATAGTCAACTTTGAGAAGTAAAAGCTTTCACATCAAGTGTCCAAATTCAAAAAAAATTGTTGGAAAAAATGCATCTACTTGTCTAGTTTGTGGTATAATGCTCATATCAATCCAATATGTATTGAATTTTTGGTAATTATTTAAACACATAGGGTTCAAATTTAGTTTGCCAAATTGTATTTTGATGGCTACAACTTTGGGGCTTGTTCTAATTCATCCAATTTTCAATGAAGAAAAAAAATTTTGATTTCCAATTGCTAATACTACAGAAATGATTTTTCTTGAAAAAAAGGGCCTCCAACTATGTTGACTATTGTATTTTGACATGTTTAGGTATTTTCAACTTATCCACCATTTGCCTCTAGATGCCCATAGCCTTTTTTAAGCTTCTTAGAATTTTCTCTAAATTAAATACAAATTCAATATTTTAGTAAGTTTCATCAAATTTTTTGGAATTCTAACCATATAAATTCAAACTAGACATACTAAAGATCACATGGAGAAAGAAAATACAACAATATCACTTTGGATTGAAAGATTATAATATTTGATCATATGGATGTATGGGGAATTTCATTAAAATGGCAAATATTCTGTGACTTTGACATTCCACAGTTTAGACTAGGCGGTCTGAAATCTAGTATACTAATAGATTTTAGACTACTCAATCTAGGTCTGAAATCTAGTATACTAATAGATTTTAGACTACTCAATCTAGGTCTGAAATCTAGTATACTAATAGATTTTAGACTACTCAATCTAAACTGTGGAAATGGCACACTTTGAAAATGGCACATAGAATATCACCAATTTAATGAAATTCTCCATATGTTAAAATTGTGAAAGTAATTTGAAATCTTTGAATTCTCTTTATACATGTCAATTCTAAAATGGAGATCACCGAAAACAAATGAGGTTAAAAGAAATACATATATAACCACAATCAATTTATCGCTTTTCAAAATCTACTCTACAACTTTTTAAATGAATTTCTAATGTGATATTTTCTCCAAGATCTAGTGTGTACTTGAGGCTCATTTTGAAGAGTTGTCATCACCTAGAAAATTAAGGTTTCCAGTGGACACCCTTGAACAAAATCTTGAATAGAAAAATCAGAAACATTCATTTTCAAAATTGGATTTTTGATGCTCGAACTAGACTTCAACATCAATTTGTCTTTTAAAACTCCTAAAATTAATATTGAACTGAGTAGCAAACTGAGCAGTATCAGTTGGATCTTGGTCAACCGGAGAGATGGAGGCATTGCAGCATGCAAACTGAGCAGTTTTATTAGTTGGATCTCTATCAGCATGTTGAGCATCCGGCCAGATCGAAATTAACATTTGAACTCAAAATTTCAGTGGTGCTGGGCACTGTAAACAATGATGAGTAGTTGCGCTAGACTACCAAAATTGTCATAAATTAATAATATTTTAATGAAGTTGGAGTTCTGAGTTTTCTAGAGGTCAAGTTTCTTTTTTCGGGTTGAGGCTGACCAAGAAACTTAACCTCTGTAGAACTCCCCATACAAAAAGTGTTGTCACTGTATAGGCATCCATGTCATTTTCTCATCCATGCTTCAAGTTCTCCACCAGACAAGTTTTCACTGTAGTAAATCCAATCTGGTGAAGAACAAAATTTGCTCCAATCATATCGCTTTATTTCCCTACAATTCTTGACCAGTGCACTTCTCCACTATAGTATAAAGAGGCCCTTAGTTATCATGACCTGAGGCAAATTCTTCAATGCATTTGTTAAAATAAAACTCCATGACCATATCGTCAAGTTGCAATACAAGTGCGCTAGCGCAAATTATTATGTCCTGCATATTATTATGTAGTCTTATCAAAGCCAGGAAGTTAAGCCAAAGATTGAGAATGATAATGAAAACTACTAAGGAATGACAACATACAATTTGGCACGAGTTTTTTCACAGCAACCCATTGAGCAATTGCAACGCAACCTGGATATATTATTTGACATGCACGAAGCCCTTTGGTCCATCGTTTGTGCTCAAAGTTGAAAGCTTGGGAGCCAAATAAATTGTACATGCGTCTATGAGCTGTTGCCATTTCCCTGAAACACAAACTCAAACTGAATAAGAATTCAAATGCAATTCAGGAAAAGGATTGACATATGTTCACTGTGGACCAATCCAATTCTAAGAGGGATGATTACAAGGAGGGATCACAAACCAAATCAGAACACACAAAGACTTCTTAAATCACTAGACTAGGAGAATGACACATAACATTGTGCTGTACAAGGCTTGTCCTCCCACTTTCCGTTCTACAACCCATCTCCACCTCCATTTCTCGCTGGCGATTGGCTCCCGGTTTGGCTGTCACCAGGGTACGTCGGAACAGGAGATGGCCTAGGCGACTTGCAGGCATACCATATGCAAATCATCACCACGACAAATGCTAGCCCTCCTGGGATCGCGATAGCCAACGCCAGGACCGTCCTCTTGTCGTCCTTCTTGGCCGCCTGTGGTTGAGGTAATTCTAGGACGGTCTGATTTCGCAAATACGAAATCCGACTTGTCCCATGAAGCGCCTCAGACGGATAGCCTATATTATACAGTGCACCATTTTTCAGCCAACACATTTGCTCGTCTGTGGAGAGAACTGCTCCAGCACAAGCACAGTCATTTAAGCACGCCTCCCGGCAACCGGCGGAGGCGTTCCCCGTGAGGTTCCGATAGTCGCCTGTGTGATCGCAACAAACACTTGTCAATGCGGAAGTTGCCCCGTGCAATAAGTATTGCGAAGATGATTCATTGGGTGAACACGAAAGGGAGAAGTGAGTTCGCCACAGCAACAGAAAACGTACCTGGATTGTTTTAACCTTTTCAAAATTAATTCAACAGGTGAGATTGAATTTAGTGATACAAAAACTACTACAAGGTTGAAAATAAAAAAACGCGACAAATAGCAAAGATGCTTTTGCAATCACCCACCTCCCCACGGCATGTCAACCCCGGGAAGCTCCAGCATGCCAACGGGATTAACGTAGCCAGTGTAGGTCCCGTTCTCATTTGGGCAGTCGGCGTGTTGGGATGGGGGTTGGCATCCTTGGGTCGGGTCGTTGACATCGATGGGCGTGAACTCCGGCCCCGGACATCGACAAAAGACGGGCCCCAAGGAATCGATGGGGCTGACACACTGCGAGAACGGGCCACACGCCCCGAAGGCGGAGCACGGGCTGCGGCTGTCGGGCCGGTCAGACACCACCCAGTTCGCCACCGCCTTCCAGCCTTGGTTCGAGGTTTGGTTCGAGGTTACCGTTTGGTTGACCTCATATTGCAGGATCCTCAAGCCTCCGTCCGTGCCCATCGTGATCCGCTTCAGCGTCGTAGCGTTCACTTTGTCCGGGCCTCCGGAGAGGATGGCGGTGGGCGGGTTGCTGCCGATATAGAGGTGGCCCAGGGGGTCGTGGAAGAAGACGCTGTCCACATTCCGGATGGTGTGTGCAGCGTAGACGTCGGGTGCGGGGATGTAGGATCCTCCCTTCCAATTGAGAAAGACCTTAGGGCAGGTCCAAGAGAGAGACAGTACTCCTTTGGCGTCCCAGCCGAACGAGTACGTATCGTTCGCATTCACAATCGCGGGGTTGCCTGTCCTCTGCCAGCTAGTCAATCTGTGGCCTTGGCTGCGACGCATGACCTGCCCCGGTAGCAACGTATCGGTGGGGGGACTATCGTCGAAACTGTTCCATACCGGCGTTCCGTTTCTATTTTGTAGCACCAGCTTTCCCGTGTCTAGTAACGTTGCACTTACGACGTCCATCTGCAGGGGCAAATGAAAGATCGGAAGATACATTGAAGAATTCATTAGACCGATCAGAGATGCATTCTATCACAATAGTCTACAAACGGTAGGCAAGCAGGAAAATCAATCAAATCAGGATAAATGCACATATGAAATCGCAACGCAGTCCTTTATAATACGAATTAAGTGATGGTCTAGAGTTGAGTCTTAAGTACGTACATTATCCGTGCGACTATTCCAGACGTCCCGCTGGTCATTCTGGTTCTGGTCAAACAACTCAAGGGTTCCATTTGAATGGAACAGCAGGACCGCGGCTTTCGAGAGAGGGGTGTTGCGATTTGCCATCCAGGTGACCGGCGCGGGATCAATTGGAAATGCATACCTGATACAGAGGTAATAACCTGTATTACCTGTATAATACACAAGGCCAGCGACTTGAGAGGAGCAAAATAAGCTGCATACTTCAAATTCGATAACTTACGATAATGTTTTAATAAAAAAATTTATGAGAGGGGAGATAGGGCTGAGATTTCTAATAAATATCAATACTTTGTCTAGGAAAGCCTAATTCTAGTAATATGTAGTCCACTTCATGTTACACAAGGAACTTTAAAATCTTGACTGTGAGATATTTTCTCTATTAAAATCTAATTCTACCCACTACTTTTCATGATAAAGTTTCAGGCAGTTTTGATGCATTGCAAGTTTTGCTACAATGACAATATGACCAAGGTTTGCAATGTCTATGCCCTATCCATCAATCCATAATAACCATTATTAGATTATTCTCAATGGCTTCTTCCCTACTATGAACTTATAACCTTCACAGTAAAAAGCACTTCCCTTCTTATGGATTCGAAAAGTTAAGAAAGCAACTGCCTCAATATTGTGAGTTCCCCGGGGGAAAAGGAGGGAGTAGTAATACCTGAATAATTGTATGCAAAGATCCCAAACTCAAAATATGGGGGAGACGAAACCAATCGGTCTCCGACCACGAGCTCCGATGTAGCATTCAAGCTCAAGTAGTCTTCACTCCTCACTGCTGGCAGTGAGCTCGCCAACAAAAGCAAGCCCAGCAACACCCGGCTTTTGCCTCCGTACGTCTCCAAGCTGCAAAAGCTAGAATCAGTCAGCAATAGATTAACCCTAAAAGGACGAATCCTACGTAGATTAACCGTAAAAGAACTTGGAAAATTCATTGCTTTGGATCATAGATTTGATTACAATTTTATTTTTTTCATTTTATTTTTTTCAGAGATGCAATCACAAATTTTTAAAAAGTCCTGAAATTTTAAGAAGTCCTGAGCTTCTTAAAGAGAAAAGTGAAGAAAATTTATATCAAATACAAAATATGCTTAAAAGATCTACAGTTTTTGCCATTGGGAATATGATAAGGTAGAACCCCCCATTTTGGACCCCTTCCCCATTCTTGAGTCCTATTTTTTTATTAGTCCTATTTTTTATTCAAAAAATATTGGTTCATAATCCAATTCTATTAAAATTCAATCACCTTTTGAGATATTGATGGATTCTCCTTATGTGGAATCTTACTTTTTGAAGAATGATTCTAATAGTTAGTACATGTCTAAAAACACCAAAGGCTACCTATTACCCTTTCATTTCAAATATTCATACTACCCGCTTTGAATTGTAAAAACTGCCAAACTGCCAAAGTAGTGGAACAACGTCATTTTAATGAAATTGACCATGCTAGCAAAACCATGGTTGAAATTGCAAATTGCAATAAAATGTTGAATTTTATGAATTTTTCATATTTGAAAATGGACTAGAAATTAGTCCAAGTAAGTTTCATCTCATTATTTAAACTAATTTTTTTTTTAAAATGTTCATGACTAAAATTTTAATCAAGAGAGAAGAGGGTAGGAATTGACAAAGTACAATAGTACACTAGGAAAACATCTGTTATGATCCATTTATTTTGTATCTTCTTCTATAAAAAAAAGTCAACAAGACCTCAATGAAAGAATTTTCACCACCATGCATTGAAACACACTCTAAAAACTCTCACAAAATTCTCTCACCACCATGCATTGAAACACACTCAAAAAACTCTCTCACAAAAATAGTGACTAGAAAATTGCAGTTCTACATCCTATAATCACACTTTGTGGTACCGTTATCTTTTTAACCTTTAAACGTCGGGCTGGTGACCGTGGAAATCAGCTCTTTTGAAACCATGTGACATCATCTAGTTTAAAAAAACCAAAAATAATCATTGGGAGTCGAACTATTGTAGAAGATTTTCCCTTTCCACCCCTAATTCCAAGGATGAATAGTTGCATTTCTGTCCTACACGGGAGAATTCCTTGTCATTCATCGTCCGCGTCGACCTTCAAGGGTTAAGGTACTGTATATGCAACCTTTCTGAACATTAACTTAGACTCATTCTGATGGACTTATTCCAGCAAAATGTTGCAGACACTACCAACTTGGACTCGTATCTTAGTCCCTAAGTACAGGCATGTATTCAAGCTCCAAAACTGGGAAGGGTCGGTTTACGGTATGACAGTATGACGGTATGTTTAGCTGGCACTAGGAAAAGGGGAGTCGATCCGGGAAAGAGGAAAACAGGACAAAAAGAATGGCAATCCGAGAATTGAACCAGAGATAATGTTCCTGCGTGGAGATAATGTCCCTACGTGGAGATAATGTCCCTACTTGGAGATAATGTCCCTGCGTTGAGTGACACAGAAGCTCACGTTTCAAGACGGGATACCTAGCTAGTAAAATGGTCGCAACTGCAAACTGGCATTCCATGCATGCGTCATTAAGATCCATGTAACCCTGAACCACTAACGGTGGTACTCCGTAATATAGAATCCGGATGCAAACCACCAGAAGACCGTAACTAGTGTGATGCCCCAACAACTATCTTGTGAAAGGCACAATATCATTTAGCAACGCTAGGGGGTCTCTTTGACTCCCCCCCAAATCCAGGGACTGCTCGCCCAGCGTTTTCATTAAAGGACTGCCTGATAACCCCGCCAGGTTCACTTGTAGAATGGAAAGATTCAGACAGTCAGGCATCGCGAATTGAACTGAAGTCAAAGCTGAAGGTGTCGGATACACCTTCCACCCAGGGATACAGAGGGGAAACCCCAGAGGGAGGTACACATTGGACCGGGGTTCACAAGTTTGCATGCCGGTTGTACTAACAAATACTGAAATGACTGGTAAGCGGAATCGGACATCCTCATGATCCCGGTAAGGAAACCCTTAACTACAAATAATATGCTCTCCGGATACGAACCACCAGGAGGCCACTTGTTTGTCGCTAACTAGTACGTGTGAGTCCAGGAAATTTGTCGGCAAGCAGTGAAACGTCCCTGAGTTTGGCGGTACTGAGTATTAGGTATTCGTAAGAGAGAAAATAAAGTACTAGCCATGGACACTGAAGAGCAGTACGTACAGGGAGCACAATAATTTCACTGTAGATACGAAGCACCAGCACTAGAAGTACAACCATGAACTCCTTAAGCACTGACACAGAAGAGAAGACATTGTACAAACATAATTCGCAGTCGGCTATGAATCAATACCTGATCATCTTACAGCCCCTGAGCACACGCATGGCTTAAACTCCGGCCTAGAGACTCCACCGTATCTGAATCCACCACTTCGAATCTCAACTTCTCCGTACATGTGAATCTGGTCACCAGTCGGTATCAAACTGAATTGTGAAGCACACAACAGTCATAGATCGACTGCGCAACAGAACCGTGCGTATTGAATTGAAAAGACCGAAAATCCGATAGCAAATGGGATCACAAATTCACAATACCCGCAAGTCAGGACTCTGCGAATTCTGTGAATTCGAACAGGCTTGAACCACGCCTTAAAGCCCACCCGATCTAAGACAAATCTGTACCAAGAAATGATCATTCCCAGTGATCTACAGACAGTCTTATTAAAATTGAATTACCGACTGTTCAAGGGATTACGACTAAACAAATGAACAAATGACCAGGCAGAGCGTGAGTCAGATAAGTAAACCGACAATTACTTCACTTGCCTGGAAACTGAAGCAGTCCATAGGGCAATCAAAAAGCTAGGGTACGGTACGAGTAGCTTCTTGCTTGTGCAAAGTTTCAGTTGTGCGGTAAAGGCATGCTCAAGTGAATTACGAATAGTCAGTGCTAGCTTTCACTTTGCAGTGATTGGCAAGTCAGATTCCAAGTCCAATTTTGTCAACGACTCTCTCAAACCAATGCCACAGTTGCTAGTTGACCTGTCGTTTAGAGCGTGTACTGTAGGGTTAAGAGCATCTCCGGCAGTCGCGTCACATTTCACATTTCACATTTCACAAATCAGCCCAGATACTTCAACTTGCAGTGGCTTACCTGGTTGACTTGGTACCCGCTACTTACAAGATAATAAACTTTCAACCTCGAACTTCGCACTTCTCAATGTTGTGTGTTGTGACCAGTACAGTAGCAGCTCTTGGGGTCAAGACTCTGCGCCTCGTTATGGGGAATCCCTGACATATAAACCCTTGTTTGCGGGCTACTGGTGGTGAACACGAATACGGTACGCCGGGCAGCTGACACACGCCATGTCTGCAGATGCTCTAAGCATTCTTGTCGACTCGCTGTGGCGGTTAGCTACCGAGTTTGTTTTTTTGTTGTTTTTAAACACATCCACAATTTCCATTGAGAATTAGCTAGCGAGTTTGAAAATCTGTGTGCACTGAGACTCTGCCGACTGTCTGAATTGAGTGGTGTTGATGAGGTAGCCCATACTCCCAACTCCCAAGTTGCAAGAATAATTTGCACAACTCATGAATACTGCATTTCGGAACCTTTAACCTTCAAACGACGCCGAGGACGTTTTCTAGCCGACGGAAGTGCAATTATTCATCTTCCAAATTTTGTGGGAAAAGGGAATGTCTTCTATAGTAGCTTGTCTCTCAATGAGTGCTTTTTCATTTTTTGAAGCCAACAATTCACACTGTACCCAAACATATGATTTCCATGGTGATCAACTCATTGTTTAAGGGTTAAAAAGGGATTTAAGTGTATTTAATTTATTCTACATTCATAACATTTAATAATAATGAGAAGGAATGTTTTCCTTTAAACAAAATTACCATGAATTTTTTTGGTGAAGATTTCATTCAACCTTTTCTTGTTAAATAGATCACCCTATTTCCAACTATAAGCTAATTACAAAATTTACAATGCTCAATGTAAGTGATAATTATAGTGTCAAATGTGCATCTCGTGATCATTGTATGCTTTCAATGTATACCTCCTGGAGATTTATATTGATCCTACTTGGAGCCGTTTACATGAATTGTCACCTAAACCATAGCTAATTGAAAACATAGCAACCTAACTAGTGAAAATGGGTGGTTGATTGAAGGGGTCAACTACTTTAATATTAGAAATCAAAAGAATAATTTATCTTCTTATTCATTTACTAAACATTGGATGATTCAATTATAAATTTTTGAAGTGCTAAGAATAGATATTTCTATAACCAACATTAGACTCTCATGAATAGTAGTACATTGTAAGAAAGAATCTTTAGGGGTCTATTTTATAAAGAGGTCACATGTAGGTGTAGTTACCTTACTTTAATTGTATTATTGTAACTTGGGAGCATCAAACTTACAATAACACACATAGGAAACACAAAAGAAGGAAATTTAACCCCTAAATGACTATGCATATGGCCTTCAATTATTTGTCCAAACAAATCTACCATTTCTATTGTAGCATATTTAATTGTAGGATCTTGTACTAGACTAATATAAGAATGAGTGGAAAAAAATTTAGAAACTTTGACTAGTACATAGGTTGCAAGATATCTATGTTTTTAAGTGAAGAAAACAAGTTTTTATGCACCAAGTCTTCAGTCTACAACTAGGTCTTTTAACTTTGAATCTTTTTTAACTTCCAATTTTTGCACAATAGATTTTAAACTAAAAAAATTGTTTTCAAAAATTGAACTAAGAGTCAAGTTTGCTTTTTTAAAACAACTTATTTCTATTTAAAAATAAATTATTACGTAAAAGTAGATACAAGATAGAAGGAAAAACTAAATCTTTAATAGTTTTAAAATGGAATTAAAATACACTAATTTCAATAGTAAGATTGTTCTAGAAAACAAATAAAACTCCGTAGTACTTTTTGTTTTGAAAAATTGTGAAAATTGAGTTAATCCTACAAATTATTTTTTGAAGAAAATACTTGGATTGTCCAAAAAACAAGACTCTCCATAACCTTCTCCTTACTAGTCTTAATGGAGTGAATCAAATCTTTTCATGTAGACAAAAATATTTTCTATGAGAATCAAATTTTGTTTAAATTATTTAGATTTTTTGTGATTTTTTCATACTACCAGACAAACTATTTTTTGGGTTTAGTGTGGCATGTAATTTTGCTCTGGTAACCAATTGACATAAAAAAAAATTATATTATCAAAAAGCTAATGTATTTTTTAAATTTTAAAAAAATTCAGAAAATCAAGTCAAAAATTGAGATCATAGGAACTTGCTTGAACCTTACAATATCATATATTCAAGGGAATATGGATGGTCTTTAGGGTTAGTCTAAATTTTCTAGATAATTATCTAAGTGTTCTATGACATTTTTGAACTTCAAGGTAGATCCAAGAACTGCTTGAAATCAATGACTCTTTCATTATAGAAAATCTTGAATTTAAGCTTGCCAGTATATTGTAGGCCATTGTAATACACAAATATGTTCTTACAATGATATTGTAGAGGGACTACACCTTCTCATTCAAAAATTTAATATCAAAGAAAATTTTGAGCCAAACTAGCCAATATCCATGGTTTTCTCTTATAAATTTTGTTTTTAAATGATCTTGTAAATGGTATTTTTGGACTATTTTTTATACATTTACTTTAAATTTTAACAAAAATCTCAAATTTGAATTAGCCATTTGCCTAAAGTTTTGATTTTGAACTAATAATTTGCAAAAGTAAACAAATTCATTTCTAGTTTTACTTTAATGGGAAAATGATATTGAGTATATAGAGTTCATAAGAGATAAGGTGCAATTGAATTTTGGCCTCACATAACATTATTAACCAACGTTGGAGGGGTCCTTTTTGCTCCTCTAGAAAGGAAGAGCCTTTAGCTTGGCAACTTCCCAATCAATCAATGATACTACTACTGCAACATTTTAGCCAACCCAAAACTTTCTGCAAATTAAATTAAATTGGTCTTTAAAATCCCAAAGATTCTAAGGAAAGATTATCCCTATCTTCAAGGGGAATGGTTTATACCATGGTTTCACTTTAACATGGTTTCTAATTTGGTGCTATAACATGGTTTCATTCTAAAATTAGAAAATCAACAAACCATGGTTTTAGGCCTAAAGTTCATATTTTACTATCAGCTTAGGGACTTTAGTGCCTAATATTTAATTGAAGTCCAAAATAAGGTTAGGCAAGATTAAAATTTAATTTACACTATTTAGGCAACCATTCAAAATTGAACAAAGTTTAGGCATTTGGTTAGATTTAGATACTTCATTTAATGGTTTCAAAAAGGATAAGAAGTTATCTATTCATAAAATGAATAGAATATTGAGACATGATTGTTGTAAATGGCCAGCACATGTCTCCAAAGAAAGACATTGTGATTACTCCTCAATCAATTGCAATTTTCAAATATTAGGTAAGATAGAGGGATTTTTTTAAAATTAGGCAAGAACTATTATAGTTATTTTCTACCAAAGCTGCTAGTAGGGTAATGTATTGGAAATTATAAATTTTTTGAATTTTCAATTGGAATAGAAACTACACTTCATAATCTTCATTTCATTAGTAGGATTCAAATTCAAAAATATCATTTTTATGGCTAAAATTCACATTAAGAATAAATAGCAAGAAATGGCCAAAATACATTAGGAGGGTGATCTTTGGATTAAGCATTTTCTTTAGAAAAGTCACTAAGGGAGACAACCCATTTTTGATCACTTAACCCCTAAAGGACCGTTTGTCCCCTCAGGAGACAATTGAGGGGACAATTTGGGTCTAGGTAGGTTCCTACTGTCTCAATTTGAAGTAAATATTTTTGAGATTTTTTGAGGTTGTGGAGTTTTCCGAAAGCTTTGTGAATATATAATTTTGTCTCAATTGGTGCCTGGGAGAAAAAGTTATGGCACAATAAGCAAAAAATATAAGTCAACAGGTAGCACAAAAAATCAGAAAAAGTCAAATATTTTTTTCTAAAACCTTATATTTTTGTCTACATTTGAAGCTTTGATTCATTCCATTTGGACTAGTTATGAGAAAGTTATGGGCATTCTTAGCTTTTGGGGCAATCTAAACATCTTCTTGAAAAAATAACTCATAGGATTCATTTGTGAATGCAATTTTAACAATTTTCCTTAAAAAAATTTAAATAAGGTTTGGTTTGCTTTCTAGAACAATCTCACCGTTGGGATTATCATATGTTAATTTTATCTCAAAGTTGTTAATGATTTAGTTTTTCCTTCAATCTTTAACTTACTTCTATTTAACAATTTTTTAATGAGTGAAAATTAAGTGTTCTTTTGTTGAATTTTTTTCTTTAGATTCTCAACTCAACTATTCAACATAAAAACTTAGAAAGTCAAAATTAACAATGCAAAAAATTTTAGTTAAAAAGATTCAAAGCTAAAAAATCTAGTCAAGCAAGTTGCCAAAAAACTTGTTTTTTCACTTTGGATGCAAATATCTTGCAATCGATGTGGTCAAATTTGATGAAATTTTTACCACATGTTCTCAAACAAGTTAAGTACGAGATCCTATGGTTGGATTTTGAAAAAAATATATTTTTTTAGTTTTTTAAAATGAATGTAGTAGAAGTGGTAGTTGTAAGTGGTTTTTGATAGAAAACACCCTCGGGGCTTAAGGGGTTAACGAGGTACATGTATTGTATCTGCAAGGTATGTTTCAACACTAGGAAAAAATTTCCATGTGCAAAAATAGAGTTCACATGGTTTCAATATTTTTTCAAGTATTTATTTCTCAAAAAATAATTATTATAATTTTTGTAGTTGAAGATTCTACTCCACCCATATTTGTCATATAGACCTTCCTATTTTCATCCAAGGGCTGGGTTGCAAAATTCAACAAGGATCAGTTGCAATAATGAGAATCTTATAGCAATCATAATGCACCACAACCACGAGTATCATTCAAGTTGGTCTAAAATGACCTAAAACTACCACGGGTAATGAGAGGGATATCTAAGGTTGCCTTAGTTGAGTCATGTCAATCCAACTGCGGCCCTTGAAAGTTGTATGTTTAAAAAAAAATTGTACTCAAGCAACTTTAAAAAAAATATTAGATGAATTTTTTATTATTATATTTTATTATATTTTATATATTTTTAATTATTTTTTTCCTTTCCATCTGGAGACTTTAGGGTCATTCTCGGCAGCTTTTCAGGATCAGAAGAGATCACTGGAATCAAAAGAAGAGCGGTGGGTGCTTTCACTACTTTGGAGAATCCTTGACTGAAAAATAATAGAAAGTAACATTCAGCAGTAGCCTTCAGGGCTGCCTTTCCCTCCCTGGAGGTGTCATCCACAAAATTCATCCACGCATCATTACTCTAAGTTATTCTAGGACTGAATATGTAAATCAATATGATTTGCCTAAAATCCTAAGCTAGAATCCATCGAGTAGCATATCAATGCAATCTACCATGTGGCCATCACAATAACTTACTTTCAATTTTCAAATGTGGAGAGAATCTCTTTATATACCTATGGGGTGGTAGGAGGTAGAAATATCCATGTGGGATAAGATAAGACAGCCCATTGCGATCAAATGACCCATTGTGGTTGCCTAAGAAATGACCCACTGTGGGTGTTTTTTTCAGGATGTGGGATGTGGGAAACAATGCATGTCTTACATGACAGCAATGGAGTGAACACTGACCTCATTAGGAACTTCTGAGTTTTCAGTGTGAAGTCCATTGTAAAAGTTGACTTTTTTCGCCTTCTGTAATAGAAAATATTTTGACTGCATTAGGCAGTGAGATGAGCATTATAGATTCAAATTTTGTTGGTCTTAAGGTAGTCTACAGACTCTTTGGGGCTCAATGCTTCAGAAATTCCTAGCGAATTCATACTTTGTCAAAAAAATTTAATTTCAATTGCACTTGCTATTTCTCACACTTGTACTAATGTGGGAAAAAAATTGAAAATTTTCAACAACAAGATGATGCCAAACTCCTTATTCTGATCACAATAGGTTGGTTTGCCTTATATAAATTAGAATTTGTAGTTTCTCAACCACTCATAGTTAAAATCAAAAGTAGGAATTGTGATTGAAATAGAATTTTAGACCTCATTTAGGCAAAGCATAAAAACTTTTTTCAAAAAACTTTGAACTAAAATAGTTGGGAAATGGAGTTAAGTTTTATCTCCAAAAATCCATTTGGGATTTCGATCCTCCAATCAAAAGTTATGGACAAATTTCAGAGAGGGGTTGGAAGGGAATTTTTTTTTTACATTTTCAAACATCCTCTCTAAATTTTGTCCATAACTTTTGATTAGAGGATCGAAATCCCAAATGGATTTTTGGAGATAAAAATTAACTCCATTTACCAACTTTTTTAGTTCAAAGTTTTTTGAAAAAAGTTTTTATGCTTTGCCTAAATGAGGTCTAAAATTCTACTTCAATCACAATTTCTGACTAAACTATGAGTGGTTGAGAAACTACAAATTTTAATTTACATATCCCTCATTATTTGTTCTACCTACTACTACCCTATAGGTATATAAAGAGTTGTCTTCTCATATAAAGTCTCTAAACACGAATGGCTTACAAAGTTATATGAGGAAGTTCCAATATTGAAATTGATTACCTCAATGATTAGATAGCCACTTTGTTTAAAACTTGTATTTTGTGCACTATTTGAATTGTTAGTATTTGATTTTTTTTAGTACCTTGAGTTTGTAGTCGTGACCTTGCAACTAAGTAGAACTCTGACAAATATTGACACGTGGATAGTTAGCTACTGATGGTGCTGAATATTCCACGCCATTTTGTCAAGGGAAGGCAACCCTTCCCTCTGCTACTGATTGTTATGCATACAGACAAATGAAGGGTCCATTTGTTTAAGAAATCGCACTAAAAGTAGAAGGACTTTATTGGGGCTTGCCATAGAAGGGCCTCTGAGGTAAGTTACATCTAAAACCAACATTTGTCCAAATCCAACATCTACATATTCTTGCCTCAAATGAACTTTCTTTATTCATGAGTGTTGGTTTTAGTACATAACACATATTTTCAACACTCTAAAAATTCATAGATTATTAACCTCTAAAGGTTTGGACTATATTTTCACCAAAAATGCTTCACACATGTAACCATAGAATCTTGTAGTAAGTTGGATTGAGAAGATGTGGATTTTTTTTTAAAAATTTCATTGAATAAATTGCAAGATATTAGCATTCGAAGTGACAGAAATCTTTGTTTTGGCCCTTTGAAAAATCGAGTGAAAAATAAGGCAGTTGGACTTTACAAGGTCACATTTGTATGAAAAAATGTACAAAATGCTTGCAAATGATTTGAAAATTTCCAAATGATCTGAAAATGATCTTTCGCCACTATAAGAAGAAATAAGTGGCGAAAGATTTAAAATGCAAAATTGTTAACATTTATTTATGGAATTGAAAAATGTCAATTCCAGTGGTTGGAATATAGTAATAAACAATCAACACCTAATGTTTTTAAATTTTTTTCCAAAAATATTGAAAATTGAGTTAAACAAAGAATTTAAAAGTTTATCTCAGAGTAGAAATTGTATAACTACATGCAATCTATTGACAAATTATAACTCCACATAAATTTTGTCTCATCTACCATTCCATTTTGATCAAAATGGAATGATCAAAAGCTTTCCATGTATATATAAATCTTTAAAAACAATTTCAAATTTTTATCTATTTGAAAAATGATATTTAAAGAAGTTTTTCAATTGCCTAGGTTGCAATTTTAATAATAGAAACTACATATCATACAATAACTTTTTAACCATGTAGTCAAAAGTTATGAAAATTGTAGAGCCTTGAAGCTACTCCTCGGGTACACGTTGTGTAAAAATTTCAAAGGAAAAAAATTCCATTCATAGTAAGTTGCCTAGTTGCCCCAAATTTCTCTATGTTGCTAAAAAAACGCAATTTGGGGATTTAGGGATTAATGTGGTGTTCAAAAAATCCATTCCAAGAGAATTTTGAATTTCCTTTTAACTACCAATAAGATCCCACAAAAAAAATTCAATTTAATAGAGTTCATCATAACGTGGTCTAACATGCAGGTCTCCACAATAAATGCACCACTTGATCTTCAATTAAACTCTAAATTCAAGAGTTATAATTATAACTCATTTTGAGTTATAATTACTTTTTTTGGATGTTGCATGCTTGTGAGTTTTCATTGGTGGAAACAAAACTAGGGATGGAACTATAAAGAGCTCCATTTAATTTGGACCCAAGAGGAGTTCACTATAAGAAACCCATGTTTTTTACTGCGTTACGCTGTGACATCACCGTTATTTTTGACGTCACTACGTTTTTGGACGAACGCGCAGATCAAGGACAATTTTTTGTGATGTCATCTGAAACGTCATAATAAACGTCAGGAAATATAGGGATGTCACTTTGAATGGATGTGTTTTTCACTATGTCAAAAAAAATAAAGGACGTTTCAGATGACATCCAAAAAAACACGAATCGGCCACGTCAGCCACTGGTGCGTCTTTCACTGCGGGCAGGTGCACTGCTGTCACTGAGAGGGCAGGGGGGTGCTGCCCTATAGGGAAAACACCTGATCAGTATAGGAGAGTGACGGAGTGACGGGGTGACTGGCGTGGTGACGGGAGTTGGAGGCGTGGCGTCATGGCGGAAGTCGGGACAAACAGCGCGGAGTGACGGGAGTCATACAACGGGGCTGCCAGCTCCAATATCGGATGCGCGTCACGCAAGTGTTTTAGGTATTTTCGCTTCCAATTCTTGCCGTGATGCGGTCATATCAAGGCTACTACTATACATACCAAGGCTACTACACACACCGGTGAGACTGAGAGACCGACTTTTACTAAAATCGGTTTGCGAGGCTGTGGAGGGCTAAGAGATAACCATTTGTGTAGAATTTCGAGTTCTCATTTTGATTTTGTGAGGCGCTGCATCGATTTCTGTGTTTTTTGAGAGATTTAGCGAAACCCTAAGTTGACTAAACCCTAATTTTCTGAGTTGGTGTAGATAGCTCCCATTAGCACTTTGCTCATCCAGCGACAGTTTCTTACACATTTTAGGCACTGCTTTACTTAATTCTGAGTGGCGCTGAACTCATAGCCGTCTTTTTAGGAACGGTCAAAAACCCTAATCATTCAAACCCTAGGCAGAGTAGCACCTGCAAACAGGCTTAGTACAATATTGCAAACTTACATCCTCAGGAGTCAAACCACCCAACATAGTATAGCAGGCCCAACATTAGAGTAAGTTACAAAGAGATCCAGAGAGCATTGCTGCCCAGTCTGGTCATAGAAAAACAGATTAGTCAGAGGGTTTCACTTAGGGTTTTGCTCATCACTTAGAATTCCATAGGAACAGTCCCCATAGCTGACCAAAGCGATGTCAAAGACGATGTTCTTATTGACGTTAACTCCGACAAGCGGGCTGTTGAAGACGATGTCATTCACGACGTTGTAGCTAACGCTGAGAAGGAGCAAGTAGGTGAAGTTGCGATCCCTGAAACTACTGAAGGTCAGCAAGGAGTGGAAGATGTGTACGCCATAGTCAAAGACTCCGGGGCGCAGGCAACATCTAAGAGGAGAAAAAGCACGATGGAAACCTCCACGGAGCAACAGGTGATGCGACGTCTCTCTTCCCATTTTAAGTGCCAAGTGACCGACGTGAAGCACTCCCTTTGTTAGGCTAGTGACATTATTTCCATGAATTGCCTTGTATGAGGATGGTGTCGTAGCGTAGTAGCGTTTGTTTGCAATGCTTCAATTTTTTTTACAAGTGCATGTCAAATTGGACATCGAAGTGAAGGTCACTAGTGGCAGACACTGATGCACTGTAGGGCTCAGCCTGTTCTTTTCAAAGCGAGTACATCAGAATAGTATGTAAGCAGAAGTCGAAGTTTCCTTTCAGTCCCCCATTCCATTGAATGCGCAGGTATGTTTTACAATAACTATGTGCATCTTACAGGAAAGCAAGTGCCTCAATGGTGCTTAGGTAAGGCTAGGAAGTGTAGGTGATTAGAGGATGTCAAAAGTGAATAATAATTGTGTGATGGTGTTGCAGGAAGATATTGAAGTCCTTGGTGAGTCCTCAAGCCGACCTCGGCGTGTTGTGAAGACCACGCAAGCTGCGAAGGGCACGAAGGCTACACCAAAGGCAGCAATTCCCAAAGCGGTGGGTCTTCCTAAACCTACCCAACCCACTAAAAAGGTTAGGAAGGTTGCATTCCATTCACCCATAATATCATTTATTTCTGTATGCAACTTAAAAGAATAATGCAAGTGTAGCATTCCTTGACATTTGTTGTGGCTGTATAAGAGTCCCAGAAATAAACATGCACGAGTAGGTACTGCTGATTTTGACTTGATGTGGTACGATGCAGGCTACTGTTGTCAAGAAATCGGATGCACCTCGGAAGAAGTGAGTCCTTGTTTGCCACAGCGTGTCCAACTGAACGTTGTATATAATGGTCAAGCATGTTATTTAGAACATTGAGTAGAACGCACCATGTTTTCACCGAAGGTGTTGTACTTAATGTTGTTGTGGATTTCTTTGTAGTACTGGATTATAGGCATGTGCATAGCTATTTTGTGCAGAAGTTGGCAAGTGGCCTTATAATCCCAATGCCATTGAAAACACAGGCTTCTGTGCTTGGACATCTCTTACAAAGACACATAATTCATCTTCTAATGGCATATCTCAATCTTCCATTCACTCATGTGTATGGGCTGTAGAGTACATCGTCTTTGATGTTGAGGTTTATGATTCACGTAGTTCATTTTGTTCGAGAAAACATCCTTCCTCTCGCATTGTATGTCTTCTGTAATGCTCAAGAAAATACTGCAGTTGTCACTGTGCGTGTCGAACGGAACACTGAGCGCAAAGCAATGCATACCCCAGTACACGGGTTGCTCTACTTAATGTCACAATAGACGTGTATGTGGACGATGTCTGCGATTTCAGCAAGGAAGAA
The DNA here is from genome assembly GCA_950106755.1 of Climacium dendroides. Taxonomy (NCBI): domain Eukaryota; kingdom Viridiplantae; phylum Streptophyta; class Bryopsida; order Hypnales; family Climaciaceae; genus Climacium; species Climacium dendroides. The sequence continues at coordinate 14,484,423 of OX467090.1, read as the reverse complement.
ATTCCACATTATTGTCCACCCAGCTCGTTTCCTAAAGCACATTCTCGTTGACTCTGATGTCATTTAAAACATCCTCCTGTCAAATGTGACGTCCCAGAGAACATCACACAGAACACCGGCATGTACCGCAGAAGAGTGCCACGTCAGCTGCCACGTAGGTTGCATGCACTGGAAATTATTTTCCACATCAGATATTTAGGGGTCCATGTCATTGGACACGTCACAACGTCGGTGGATGAAAAAGTTGTCCAACGTGTCCCTACCCATCGTTAAAAATCCTACGTGGATGCCAAAACCCCTCCACATGGCACTCTCAGAAACTCTTGGGTGACCCTGTTGTTTTCGATGTTACAAAAAATTTAAGCACGTTTTAGCACATAACATGGCATGTTTTTGGCCCGTTTTTTTAAACGGATTTTTTTAGACGTCACTACAGGCATCGTCCTTGTTAAATTAAATATCATGGCACATTTTTTCCGTTGTTAAAAAAAACACTGATTTCTTATAGTGGTTTGATCCCTAGTTCTATATTTCTTGCTATTCTAAAGGAAAAAACCACGACTTTGTCACAATTACAATTAACTCTAAAAGTGGAACCATCCTAAATTGTTTATTTTTTTTGTTTTAGGTATACTTACATTATCACCTCAGGGTTCAAAACTAACTTTATTGAAATCCCATAGCAGAGTTTCACCAATTTCATACTAGTGCACTATTTTCTACTTAAACTTGTAAAGTATGGGCTTATTTATACCTGGACCGGATACCAAAAATCCCAAATTTTTCATTTGAAATGTTTTGATATTTATTTGTGACATGTTTTAAATAGATTTTAATATTTATTAATATATAGTATATATATATATATATATATATATATTACTAGAAAAATTTAAGGTGGTTTGAATGATGTGACCACCAAATAATCTCTCTACTTGGAGAAGCATATTAGAAAGGTTGAAATACTTCTCAAAAGCATTAGATGTTTTTTCAGGCCTCTAAGAAATCCTTTTGGGATTGTTCCCCTAAACCACAACACAATTAGATTATTAAATACTATTATCTATCCTAACCATGTTAGACTACAAATCTGGCATTGTTTCTACATTCCCTACAACCTAGGAGTACTCTTGAGCACTAGGGACTATATCAACAAGACACCACAAAGTCAACATTATGTATACAAGGGAATGTACACCTATAATCATTACAAATTTCAACTAAATATAATTACTATTATAAAAGGTACACTATGAATAAAAGATTTCAATGTTCAAATTTTGTACATCGTTACAATTAATGTCTTCATTCTAGACAATAATGTAGATATAGCAATTTATTGGTAATCATTTTAGATGTACTTAGGCTGATTTACACCAAGTCTAAACCCAAAGACCTCTTGAATTATTAAAGCAATGATTGGTAGAGAGGTAGGCATGGTTTAAGTTGGGTTCACACTTTGGCCTAGACCAATGCCACTTTTCATGAATGAGAAGTCCACTTAGAATCCTATATGACAAAAGTAATGCTTCGTTGTTTTTTGGGAGTTGTTTTCTTGAACACCTTTTTGAAGTAGGACTAATAAAATTTTAAAAGATTATGATGGGCTTAAATCTCACAACTATAGATTTTGTCTATTTAATTGATCTCAAGGTTAACAATGTTGAATCTAATTATAAATAGATATGGCCTAGCTATGGTTTTTCTTGAGTTAACACCAAGACCATCCAAAGTATCAATACCAATTTTTGTCTTGGATTTTAGCTTCCTACAATCACATCTAATAAAGTGGGGCACTCTTGGAGTGTTTTTAGAGGGCTCTTGTATTGTACTCAATATATATTTTTTTTTGACTTATTGTTATTTGCCCTATAAGTGAGGGGAAGGAGCATTACCTAGAAAATTACTATCACTATAAAAATTTATTTTGGTGGGAATTAATACAATACAATAATATTTCAACCTACACTATTTTAAAATATTATGAATTTGCTAAAATAGTCACATGTACTATGAGAACAAATCAAAATACTTGTTCTAATATAATCTCTAAAAAACTATGGTATTTTGAAGCTTATAACTGCTTCAAAATGCAATGCGATGCAAGGCCAATCTTCAATTATATTAATTCTTCAACTATAGAATCCTTTGTTTGGAATTAAGCAGAAATTGTGAAAAACTGTCACTTTTTAGGGCAGTGAGAAAAAAAAAGTTTTTTTTCTAAAGTCAACCATATACATTTGTACAAGACTACTATGGGAATGTGTGGAAAATTTTTTAGAAACTTTAAATACACAAATTGAAAGATTATAATGTTTGAAGTTAGAAGAAAAAGTTTTTTTTTCAACCTTGTTTGATAAGGCCAGTGACCTTTAATTCCTCTTAGAGTGAGATTTTTACACTACACATGGTTATTTTTTGACATTTACATCTTGTATCATGTAAGTTACATACTTGCCAAATTTCAGAAATAAAGGAGGAGTTTTGCAAAAGCTACTTGAAGCTGCCTAAACTACCCCAAAAGTTCAAGATAGCACAACTTTTGATCCGGGCACCCAATCAGGAAAAAAATTATATTTCTACATAGGGGGACATGTTCACACCATGTGTCAAAATTTGAAGAACATCCATTAGAAAATGACTTCATATGCATCTATCTGAGATCACCTGCATATGTTCAACAGTCATTTGGTCCTTAAGGAGTTAAATGACTCAATTACTTTTGTCAATCAAATATAATTAATTAATCTTTTTTTACAATGTATTTTAACTATATAATTTGACATTGGAATTGTAAAAAATTACTACAACTTTTGATGATTAACATTCATCTTAATGATTTCATGCAAAAATTTCAAATTATGAAGTCAATATAGCCTACCTAAGTTCTCACCCCCCTCCAAAGTAGGCTCTATAGTCCTTTAGGGATTAATAAAAATTTTGAATATTTTGGTAAAAGACAATTATTTCTAACTTTTGATGTTGCTCAAATTTTTCAAATGTCAATTAAGAGTTTTTTTAGTCAAATATCCTTAACCCCTTAAGTATCCTCTTATAGTTTAAAAGTCAATTAGAAATGTTATAACTTTTACATCCGCTTTTTGAATTCAATAAAACTTATTGGAAAATATGCACTCTCTCTTTTAGTTTGTGTGGTAAAATTTTCAAAACAATCCAAGATGTAATCATTATTTGAAAGCCATTCAAAGTTATTATAGTTCAATTGAATTCATGAAATCACATTTTGATGGCTTGCAACTTCAAGGGCTTGTATCTCCTTAATCTAATGATCGTTTTCAATAAAATTAGTATATAATATAAAATAAAAATAAAAATCATTTTCTAATTTTTTTATTCAAAGACTACATAAAATCACAATTAAAAGTTAGACTTGTAAATACTTCATAACCTTGCAACATATATAGTTGATGGTTGATAGTTTTGCAAGGAGCTATAATAAGGTAATCACACCTACAATATGTTTTTAAAGCCTACTCTTCATATTCTTGCCTAAGAGCATCTCCAATGAAGGCCCTGCTCCTGGCACTTGAAATTGTCAAACCTGGGTCTGATGTAGAGTAAGGGGGAGGGCCGAGCTCTTTGCTGGTCTAACCCCTCAGTGCATGGTTCCCAATACTACCACTGGGTGAGACCCAACAAGCAAGCCGCAAGGGTTCTTTTCCATTGTTTTCGGAGTCTTCCGCTTTGAATGTGATGCAGATTTTTTGAAGCCCGTTTTGAGAGTTGTTTTTTGTTTTGTATTTTAGTTCTTTGGGCGGTGTTTGGGGAGGAGGGTGTTGCTATCAGAGAATCTAAACTTCCGGAGTACTATCCCGTGATCAACAAATAGTTGAAAAATGCAGAGCAAGGGCTCTTGTGTGAAGTGCCCTGAAAAATGCCGTTGATTACAACGTCCGCATTGGAGAGCCCTTTCTGAAAGAAGAACGTTACAAAGCCTATTGGGACCGTCCCGGTGCCTGTTTCAGTGACCCATTGGATTTGCTCTAAGACATACATTGACTTCTATTTTGAAAGATAAAAGATAGATTTTGAGTACACATTTTCAACACTTCAAAAATTTATAGTTTATTCATATGGAGAAATCTCAACTGGCTCTCAACAAAATTCAACAAAAAAACCTTATATAATTAAATAATTGAAACCATGATCAAATGCATAATTAAATGATTTTAAGGGGAGTAACTCTAGATACTCCTTATTGTGCAGTTCCCACAGTCAAATTTCATATTCATATATTTGTATGCCAGCAATGTCTGATTAAGGACTCCAAGAGAACCTTGTTTTGAAAAAACTATTATACGTTCGAATCTTAAGGGTGAATTAGAAATTTATCCTATTACCTCATCCTTCTGCTCTTTGGAACTGAGCTTCCTTGTCTATACATGTCGGATATAAGCTTAGACGCAGCAACCACAATATTGAAGTTTATGCCACCGCCAACCTTGAAAATTTGAAGCTTGACACGTGTGGCCTTGCAACAATCCAAAAGATTATTCTATCTACAGTCCAAAGTCTAACTAATTGAATTGGTCCTTTTTCACACCTGAACATATACAAAGCAAATGATTAGATGCCTATTTATTATAGATTTTGAAGTCCTACACGACGGTACTGATCTACTTTGGCATACATGCAACCTTTCTTGCAGGCAAACCCTCATGCTCGGTGACCAGGGCATAGAATCTCACTTGGAGGCATAAGATCATTCAAGACCAGGTCTGAACTTAATAGGAGGTGCACCATTGGTAATGCCGCAACAGTGTAAGGCCCAACACGAATCTCCAACAAGATGAGCACAATAAGAGATTTCAGGTGCAGTTGTCCCTTGCAAAGTCTGAATTGATCATGCTGCATGTCCTTGAGAGCTTTCAGCACCTATAATTCCTCATGACCCAAGCTCCAATTCTCCTGCAATCCACCAAGTGTTAAAATAATGGACTTGCAAAACGGTCAGAACCAATGACTAGACCTAATTCTCAGATCTCTCGTTGAATAGAAACTCCAACCAAAAGTGTGAAATGTTGAACCCTGCCAATTGTAATGTAGCTATGTTTTTCTAGAATACCTTCAGGAGTGAATTTTGGAGTACTGTATGCACCCACTACGCTAGTAATGATATTTAGTGTCTGCAACACTAACTACTAACTTATGATTGAATGCAACAAGTCTATCAATACTACAATTGTCGCGTTACCAGTACTTATGTCAACATGAACACTATTGTCAACACTACAATTGTCGCGTTACCAGCACTAAATGTCAACATGAGCACTAAATGTCAACATGAACACTATTTGTCAACAATTGTAATTTTCAGTAGTGTTCATGTTGACATCTAGTGCACTAAATGTCGAGAATACCACTAATGTTACCAGACTGAACATCAACCTGAACACTGTTTGTCGACTAAATGAGAATGAGGATTAGAGCGAATCAGATAATAAGGTAAGTAACACTAAATGTAAAATAATACTAAATATCAATATTACTGCAGTGCTGAATCACCTAATTCATTAGGTGTAAAGAACAAGCTGGAGGTCAAAATGGCACTCACAATCGTTAACGGGTGGTCCACCGCCCCAACCATGAGAGTATGCACTCCCAAAGCCACAGTGCGAATTCCATCATCTCCGACGGTCCCCAAATCTTCACATTGGTTCACTTTAAGCACCACTTCCTGTTCCGCCCCCGTCTCCACGTGCACACGCTCAAAGCTCACCAGCTGCTTCAAAGGAGCTCCTCCAACGCCGCTTGAAGGGGGCTTTGTGAAGAGGAGCACAGAATGGTCGCCATTTAGTGGACCGTCGTTTCTCACGGTTATTCTCACAAGGAAACTTGAGTCCTGGCAAGCCACTGCAGTAACAAGGCTCATGTTATTAAACCATCTATTTAGCAACACTGCACATGATGGTGAAAAAGCATTACAGTTTGGAACTAACTGAGGCAAGCTCCGGACCATCACAAATATGTATTACCACAAAGGAAATGAAAACCAGCTGCAGAACATTGCATCTCATAACGATGAACTATTTAGTGTTGCTCCGTAATTTAATTTAATGAAACACCAAAATAATATGAGCATTAGAGCAGGCTCGAGCTCACCTTTTTCTTGGTCGAGACAGTTGAGATTGGACTTCAAGACTGCCTTGTCGGAACTGCAAAGCTGGTGCCGTAAAGGAGGAGCCATGAGTGATTGAGGAGCTACAAACTTCGAATAGGAGAAATCAGAGTAGCTCAGGCCGTAACCAAACTCCCAGATTGGAGTATCAGTAAAAAAACGATATGTTCGCCCTGGATAGCCCGCGGTCGCGTTGGGTCGCATGTTCATGTTGGACATGTCGATGTTGGTGTAGTTTTCGTAGTACCATGATTGTGTTAAACGACCTCCTGTCAATTGCAACAAACATGAACAGGTTGAAGTTAGTATTACGCCAATTGAACAAAATGATGCGATTCAGCGGATAGATTCTGCCCTCGAACAAATGTAGGTTCAGAATTACTATGACTCAGAAAATATTCATAGCCTACCTAGTAAGAATCAGTAAGAACCCGTCAGTTCCAACCACTAAATCTAGGTACTAAATGCCCGCACTGCACAAGTTGTGTCAAATTAACACGAACTCCCGCTGACTGACTTGCAATGGATTTACATTCATCTCCACGATTAACTGAACTCCCTAAATCTAGAAAAAAAATTAATTATGCCGACTCCAAGGGTTGAAGTGCTAAACTTGAAAGCCTCATTCCCCGCTAGTTACCTCACCTTGCAAGTGCAGGCATATAATAGGTTACTCGATTTCCAACTAGCAAATGGACCGTAACGCCCAGCTAACTAGTTACTTGGTAGGTTGATCATATAGATTGAGGATCCAAACAAACCGGTACCTGGATTGACGAGTCCAAATATCACATCTGAAATAGCTTGACCACCAGACATTCCTGGATAACCCGCCCACACTATGCTTTGAATGCGAGGGTCATCATTCGCAAAAGAGACATCCACTGGACCCCCTGAGAGAATGACAAGAACCACAGGGCGCCCAGCAGCGGCCTCAACCACAGTCTCAACCAAAGCTTGTTGATGTCCTGGTAGAAGCAAACTCGTCCGATCGCGTCCCTCCTTCTCTTGCTGTTGGCTTATTCCAACAACTAGAACGATTGCATCCGCTTGTGCAGCAGCGTCTTCGGCTGCAGAAATAAGGTGGGAGTCTTCACAAGCGGTATCAGAACACCCTGGCTGATAAACGATACTTGCTGAGTGACCTGACAGCGCTTTTGAGAGACCTTGCAAAGGTGAAATAAACTTGCAAGGAATTCCTGCAGAGCAACATATCCTCTTGTCAATGTTTGCGGGAGCAAGTTAACTGAAGTGACTGCTGAAGGTGTCATTTGGTCTTAAGCCAAGAACACTCTCGAGAGCAAGAAATTAGTATTTTACTTCCCACAATTAATTCCGACTTAAGAAACGGGGCTCTGAATGTAAATAGAGAGATCGTTAAGATGTTCATATATACGTCATCAATCAAAGCCTTCAGCTGCACCATTCATTCCAGGGGACAATGAACTACTCTATAGGTTTGATGCTAATTCAAACATCATGTATTAGTGAATCTTCGGATGGATGAGATTGGAACGCAATTCAGCCAAAAAAAGTAATCCCAAGCTCCCAAGTTACTTAATGACTCACTATTCAGTCAAATGCTTCTCTTCCCTCTCTTTTGATGGTGGTTCACAGTTTAAACAACCACATTATTTAAAAAAAAAGAAATCAGTTACTGTGACATGCTATTCTGGTGGCACACAAAATTATGGATGACACTGAATAGAATGAATGGTGCAGCTCTGTGGCATTTATTACCTTCATAATTTCCCAGCATTTCCTCTTTAGCATTGGCATGAGGACCAATGACAGCAAGCTTCAGTCCGTGCACTTTCTTCCAAGGCAGCGCTTGCTTCCCATTCTTAAGCAGCACCAAGCCTTGTCTCGCAGCTTCCAAGGCAAGGTGCTGGTTGTCCTCTGTGCAAATGTCTGCCGGGCCAAGCATCCCATAGGGTAAGGTTTTCGGATTTCCATCGAACATGCCCAGTCGCATGCGGACCTTGAAGAGGTTGCGGAGATGCATGTCTATGAGACTCTCCCAAATCAGCTTCCTGTCAAGAGCAGCTAGGCCGTGCACCAGTGTTGTTGTTCCACAATTGAGATCCATACCTGCATACAATAGCAACACATAACTTGAGTTTAGTGTTTTAAACTAATAATTAGGATGATTTGCTGAGTGTAACATTGCGTAACATTGCTGCGAACACCTTTTAGCCTAACTGCAAATTCAAGGCATCCAAGATCTGATTCTCTGACATCTTTCTTTGAAACAGATCCTCACATCTTGAGTTCAAGAATGAAAGTCTTGGTACCCCAGTCATCTATTATAGGCAAGTGCAGTTACTGCCAACCATAGTGCAGCTACAATAAACATTGCTCGAGAATGTTAAGCTAAAGTTAGTACTATTTGCATTAAATGTCTGCATACAACTTGATGGGTTTCATCAATCATTGCAAAATCTTTCTTCAAATTGGAGGCACTGGGATTTCTAGAGTACAGTAATTGATAACGATCCGAGCTACTTTGCTTGTGTAGAAGATGAGAGAACGGAGCTGAGAAATACCAGCTAACAGCACGTAGGAAACGGCATCTTCGGGAGTAGGTGCATAGTTTATGTAGTCGTGGATAAGAGCAACCGCATCACAATCCGAAACGATGTACCTGCACGAAGCACCATTTAGGTCAACACTCCAGTAGAAAACCCACCCCCGAAAGGTGCTCTAGAAAATCTAGCCGCTTTACAATGGATAGTGTTTGTGTTAAGAAAAAGATTAAGAATGGTAGTACAATGGAAGGGCTCAACCTGGCTGCAAGAGGGGGTTCTTAATGCTGTTGCACATCCTTAAATCCAGAAACATCAAGAATCACAAACACGGAACACAAAATCGGAGGATATCAAAACTACAGTAGTGGATCCCACATACCCATCGAAGCCCCATTCGTTGCGAACTTTCAAAGTGAGGAGTTCGTAGTCGGCACACATGGGTATCCCATTCAGACGATTGTAAGAACACATGAGGCCGCTGGACTTCCCTTCCTTAACGCAGCTCTTAAATGAAGGATTGTAGGTGTCTTCCAAGTCTTGCTCCGTTACCTGTAGGAACATAATTACCAGTAATGAAATAAGTCCTACCTATAAAATACGAAGTTCAAAAAATTATCGGAAAAATATCAAATGTAAACACAGACATCTTGAGAGAGACTGGTTTAGAGAGAGACTTGCATAGAGAGAGAAATTGGTGTACAGTAACGCCCAATTGAGGATACGGAAAATGTTAGATCCAATCAGTTCTTTATTCAATTCGAGCTATGGATCAAAAAGACCTCCAATTGAATTGTATCAAACGATATGACTCCAACTACAGACGAAGTTAAAAAGGAACTGCAAAGCAATCACTAACTTCATAAATTACATGCAAGGGAAAGAAAGAAACCTTAGCGTCAAAATGGGAACGGTCATACTCTTTCCATTGATCAAGGTCATGAGCCGTGAAGTGCTTGCAACAAGCGGAGATTTTCAGCCTTCGAGGACTTCCTGGGATGGCAGACTGCTGAGATTGGTTGTGATCATAATCCCCTTCCTGCAACCCTTTCACGAAATACACAGCGTACATACTGGCCACCTTAGGATCTTCGCCCAGAGTTTCTTGTGTCCGCCCCCATCGTGGATCTCGAGCAATGTTGATGTTGGGGGACCAATATGACACACCGGACCTCCCATGGTTGTAGATTGCACGTCCCTCAGTTGAAGTTACCTGAAATACAAAAAATCATAAAGTTTTCATTCAAAACAACAATTAATAATCACTGGAAAAAGCATCATTCGGCCTACTTACTCAAACAAAGTGAACTGGAAATGAAAGTATACGTCCTTTGTACGAAAATACGATATGTTATTGAAAACTGTGCAATGAAAATCAGTATTAGCAAGTGAATCATTCGGGTGGCCTAAGCTGACGAGAACGTTTGTTCTGATTAAGACCAACAGTGTCTAACATTGAGCTAAGCATAACAACATAAAAACCCTCTCGTAGAACACAATTCTCAGCATCAACGAATGAAATACTTGATGCACAGGAAGAAAATCAGCATATTCGTAGCTCAATGCTAGATTTCAAATACCATACTAAAAATCCAAATTCTAACAGCAGCGTCACAATCATAAGAACTACATATACCAACACCGAAAATGACATTTTAGTTGACAGTAATGCGATTCTTTTGAAAATTTTGGTCAGGGTACAAAGACTTATGGCACACGACAATACACAAGTATGAGACCCTGCACGAGTTCTCGAATTCATATCAGTCATGGAAATTCTGCAAATTCCGAAAAGTGAAGTTCAGACGTGTGTCTACCTAACCAATTTTGTTACACGAAGTTTTCCATGATCACGACGTGAGCGGACAAAAAGATTCAGAAGGTATCACTTTTCATGTCCAATTATGTCGCACAAAGGTTTCAATGATCAAAACGTGACCAGACAAAAATCAAACCAAGAGATTCTGCCAATTTTACAAAAAAGAAGAGATTCAGTGAGCATCGATTGACCTATTCAATCCTGTTCCAAAAAGGTTTCAAAGACCAAAACGTGACCCTACAATATCAAACCAAGAGACTCTGCCATTTCCACAAGAAAGAGAGATTCAGCGAGTATCCATTCCCTGATCAATTTCGTTGCACAAAGGTTTCCATGGCCAAAACGTGACCAGACAAAATCAATCCAAGAGACTGCCATTTAAAAAAAAAGATTTAGATGAAAATTCATTTACCAGGTCAATTTTGTTCCATAGAGGATTCAATGTCCAACCACACGAATAGACTCTGTCGATTTCTAAAAAAATAGAGATTCAGTAAGTATCCATTTCCTTGACCAATTTTGTTCCACAAATGCTTCAATGACCTAGACGTGACCAGACAAAACCAAACCAAGAGACTACCATTTCCACAAAAGAGAGAGATTCTGATGAGTCTGTTATCCATTTAGGTACCTGTCCAATTTTGTTCCAGAGCGTTTTGTTGAAAGATGCAGAGCTCAAGATGGGCAACGGGAAGCTGGTCGCAGTCGGCGTGTCCCCTCCGAAGTGCACAGACGGACTGACCGCCACGCCATGCAAGCCCTCCCCCCACCACTCGTACGCCGGGATGCCCAGCCTCGACACATTGGCCGCCGTGTTCACCAGCTGCTCCAACTTCTCCTCCACTTTCAGCCGCGAGATCAAATCCTCCACGCGATCCTCGTCCGAAAGAGACGTGTTGCAAAACGGTAACAGAAACTCCGGAGAACCATCGGGGTCACACGCGAAGTGCAGCTTGTAGACTTGCACTGCAGGAGTTTTGGGGGACTTCTCGAACACCTGGGTTGCTAGTAAGAGCACCGCCAAAAGGATGCTCGCCAAAATCAACGTCTCCTTCGCCTTCATGGCCACCAATCGCCTCAATCCCCAACTCCAAATTCTCGACAGATTCACCACCAATTTCGAACAGATCCTCACGACACAGCTTGGCTATGGCGAAACGCCTCCGATTTTCAGACGCTCTATTTCGTGAGATGGCGCAACCCTAAGGAATTGTTGAAATCTCCACGAACGTGATCGAACTCTTCCCTCGGCGACCTAAATTATTCCCCCCACTTCCCATTCCAGTGAAGTCCACTCTACGCTTTCCTTTGTGGTCCTATCTCGCACCTCCACCACGCCACATCGCCATGAGAGAGAACGACTGCTTCAATACGAACCCATTAAGATAAGTTACGTCCTCTTCCTAATGACCCAGTTGCGAATTGCGTGAGAGTCCGGGTGCCTTGCTAAGCACACTGGAGGGCAGATGGGGACGAATCTAGTGCTTGGGTTTATCCCCGAGGAACAGAGGTCCCGGCCTTGTCAGTACAGTAGTAGTCACTAGTCAGTCTTCTGCAGTGGATATTGATATGCATGAGATCAGGGGAAAGGGAAACTGAGGGCAAGATGAGATTTAAAAAGTAGTATTCCATTCATCAAAAAAGATTTCAGCTGCAGTGGAGCTGCAACTGAAAGTGAAGAGGGGAGCTGGGCTTACTGGAGTTGGGGTAACTTACTTACTGCAGTTGGGGACATGGAAAGGATTCAGAGATTTTTTTTTATGCACGATTTTTCACCTGCTGGGTACAACCAAGAGATGTTGGCTATTGTTTGGGAAGGAAATTTTCAATTGCATCAGTCAAAATAGTCAGAATATTGCTCTTTTTTAAGAACTGTAGACAAATTTCACCTACGTATCACCTAACCTTGGTATAGATATCACCCAAGTATCACATGGGATAAATAGCTGGATACTTCTCCAAAACGATAAAATAGTCACTGAAAAGATAACTGTATAATTGAAGGTGTCGCTGCGGCAAGGCTGAAAGGGTGAAAGGTCCCACAACGGAAGTCACGGAGAAGAGGGAGCACCAGGGTCACAAGGCCTCCTGTGGAGGTCATTCATGGGAGGCCTTTCTTACAATACAAGGGGGACAAAGTCCACACTCTTGTTCCCTATCAACCACCTCACACATTCAACAACGCCCTCACCCACAATGTCTTTCTTGTCGCAATGAGAAGAAGAAGAAAGAAAGAAATAATGTAAGTGACTCTTTTTTTGAACTTAAATAGCATAAAAGTGTAGTAGAATACTATGAAAATGTGTGGAAAGAATTTCAGCCCATTTATTGTATGAATTGAAAGATAAAAATGTTTGAAGTGAGGAAAAAAAAAACTTCTTTTCATTCATGTAAGATGGGGTCAATATTGTGAGTCCTCTTGGAGTAAAATTTTCATTCTATACAAAATTGAGTTTGTACATGATGGAGTAGTACATCTTGTTAGATGCAGGCGTACAAAATTTTGGAAACAAATAAGGTGTTTAACTTACACTAAATCATTGGCATGTCCCCATTCTTTAGAGAATGGGCATACATTAAAAAAGGTGTAACTACCACTATTAATTATTTGTTTCTACAGCGAACAATACAGTCATCTAGTAGACACTTTTGATCCTTAGCATCTATCAGTCCAAGGTTAACCTATAAACAATGCGTAGGTTGTTTTTCTAGTTGATGAATGAAAAAGAATCTCTCCATGTAAGACAGATTCAACTATTCATCTTCTAAATTTTGAGTGAAAAGGGGAGGTTTTCTACAGTAGTTTGTCTACCAATGAGTGTTTTTTTATTTTTTAAGCCAATAATTCACACTGTATCCAAAGAGATGATTTCCATGGTGATCGGCTTGTCCTCCAACAGTTAACAAGAAGTATTCATTCCAATAGGTCGGCACTCGGCAGTGTTAAATTTTTAGCTGGAGTGGAGTGGCGTGGCGTTGGCGTTGCAAGTGAAAGTGAAGGGGTGGACCAATGCTAACGAAGGAGCTTGGATTTCCATTCTAGTTGGGGTGGTTGGGATAGTTGTTAGTACATAGCGCGACATGGAAAGGAGCACACTCGCAGGGTAGGGGCAGTGAAAGGCAATGGGCCGGCGGGGGCACTGCGGGAGAGGTCCCACGATGACTAAACCACGGAGACGGACTGAAACACCATACTGACATTATATAACCAGGCAACGGTCCTCCATCCATGCCATGTAAGAGCAGTCCCACAACAACACAATGAAGCAAATCAATGGAGGACATTCCTCACTATTAGAAGATCAATGGTGCAGAACCTTTACAGTGTTGCTTCAAGGTGTTGCTGTGGGGTTGTTCTTAAGGTATTATGAATGGGAGGGACTTACCAGTTAATTCAAGGATTGGGGTTGGCTCAAGAGCCATAAGGTAGAACAACCCAATGGTTGCCAAGTCACCCAATTCCAACATCTATTGAACCTTCTCATTTGTGTGTCACCTACCCATCACCACAATCTTAGCCAACCTTGTAACATCATGACAATGCACTTAGAGATGCTAAGTCTACCCATGCTAAGTCCCAACAAACTTTGGAAAAACACAAAAAACTCATTTCTCATCGGAATGTCTTCATTCTACTTGCAAATGGCTTCTCTCAAACTTTTCCAAATACATGAGTTGACAAATAGCTTCTCCAAGGTTTCTAAGGTTCCTAGATAGGAAATCTCCTTGGTAACAGGCATGTTTATCTTATAAGACAATTTTATTACTTTTATAGAGCGCAAGCTAGAGAACTGGAGATTGGCGGAAAGAAGATGAGACTATTGCTTCCGATTATTGCTTCCGATTATTGCTTCAATAGATGCATCGATTCTTTGTTTCTGTTTCTGCAGTGAAGGGAGCAATGTGGTCATCCACCGCACACTTTTGATCCTCAGCTAGCATCCGTCGATCGTTTCAAGGTTCAGAACAAGAAGTATTCACTCCAGTAAGTTAGGTCGGCACTGGGCAGTGTTGAATTTTCAGCTGGAGTGGAGTTGGGTTGCCTGCAACTAAAAGTGAAGGGGTGCGCCAGCAATGGCGGAGGCGCATTCCAGTTGGGGTTGTTGGGATAGTTTCGTACGTACTGCGAGCGACGTGGAAAGGAGCACACTCGGGGCTGTGAAAAGGCAGTGGGAGGTTACTGCGGGAGAGACTGAGGCTCCGTCACAGAGAGGTCCCACGATGAAATCGACTGAAGAAGCCATGGCTGATCGTATGACCAGGCACACCGGCCATGTCGTGGAAAGGTGTATTATGAATGGGAGGGACTTACAAGGCTCATCACTTAACCCCTAAATGCCCGAGCCTTGTTTTCTTGTTTTGTATAGAGAATGCGTCGTTGGAGGCGGATTCTACATAGGAGCAAGCGCGAGGGTGAGCTCTTGTACGAGCTCCCATGCAAGAATCCGCCTCCAATGGCACGTTCCCTGACGTTAAGAGCCGAGGGTAAAACTTAGGAACACATTGGGAACGACGAAATCTGCTACCTCACCGATTCAGTTGCAGAATCAACTACCTTCCTTGTACAATGCATTTGGCTTCCAAATTGTGCATTCAAATGTGCCAGATCAGCCACCAAGGCTCTTAACGTGAAGGTATTTTAGAACTTTTAAAGGATTGGGGCTGAGGAGCTAGAAAAGACAAGAAGTTCACTACACTAATGATGATAAATAGTGTTACCCATACTACATGTTTTAGAAATGCTATAAGTTTTTACTCTTCATAAATATTTTTATGAAAATCATAAATCCTAGTGTCATTCTAAGTGGGAAAACTCTACATCCATAGTTGGTAAAAATATTCATCAAGAGTAAAAACTTATGACTTTTTAAAATAAATTAGTGTAGGTAACACTATTTATCATCATTAGTGTAGCGAGGTCTCCTTTTCAAAGATGCAATAGGGACCCTTAGAATGCCTATAATGTTATGGTAGAATTAGTAGCATAGAAAGGAATCACAAGTCTCAAGAGGTCATTTAAAAGAAAAAAAATTTGTGCAAACTATGAGGAATTGCATTCAATTGCAAGATTCAAGTAATAAGAACATCTACCCCCTTGTATGGTAGAGTTGGATGAATTGGCTTCTGGTGCATCCAAGCTATAAATGTTCCCCCATATTTAGTTGCTAAGAATAAAAATTTTGAACAGCCCCTCCCAAAATTGAGCTTGGGATGGAATCCAGTTGTGTTGCTCATCCCCCTCCCCATGTCCCTCTCCATTTTTGGATTCATTGTTGAGATTTTACCATTCCAACAACTCATTAGACGAGCAATAATAGTAGCATGAATAATGGGAATTGAAAGCCTTGTCAGCTTTTTGTAGATTTGAATAGTACAATGACCAAATTCAAAAAAAAAATTAGGAATCTTTTTTGGAATCTTGTAGAATCTTTGGGCTCTACCTAGCACATTTATAATAGTTTGGAATATTTTGGAATGTTCTTGTAGCATAGCAATAGAACAAGGTTGGCAAATTGATGTCGAGTAATTAATTAATCTTTGAAGCCCTAAGGCATAATTTCAAACTATTTTCCACTTTTGAACAAGCCCTTTCAAGTGAAATATTTACTAGACATGATTCTTGTGAAATTTGAACCAAAGGTCTATTTCACTACCAACTCAATGTTAAAAAAATTTCAAATCAATCCAAATTGCAATTAAAAATTTATGCCTAAAAAGGTCATTTAAAAAAAAAATTGGGTAGTTTTGGATAGCCATTTATACATACTTTCAATAAGATTATTAATATAATCCCCAAAGTTGAAAGGTATACAAGTACACAATTTTGCCTTACAAGCATTTGAAATAAGTTTTTTTTATCATGTGATCAATAGTTAAGAATGCCACAATTAAAATTCTATGTAAAATGAATTTTTTTTCTTAACTTAACCATTCACAATTTGATGTTTTTTAAACTTGATACACTTTGGTGACCATTTTGGCATAGTTGAATACCTTTTTTCAAAAACTTTGAACTATAAAAAGGTAAAAAAATCAAGATAATTTTCATCTCTAATAATTGTTTGTGATTTTGAGCCTCTAATCAAAAGTAATGCACAAAGTTTAGGGAGGGGTTGCAAGGGGCAATTTCTTTGACATCTTCAAACACCATTAATTAATTTTATCCATAACTTTTTATCAGAGACTTAAAATCACAAATGGATCTTTAAAGATGAAAGTTAACTTGATTTTTCAATATTTTTTAGCTCAAAGGTTTTTGAAAAAAGGTATTCTACTATGTCAAAATGGCCGCCCAAGTTTGTTGGGTTTACCAAATATCAGATTGAAAATAGATAAATAAAAAAAATATTGAAATTATACAGATAATTGCAATGGTAGTGTGATGGTTGGAGTCTTGGCTTCCAAAGCACAAGGTCTCAAGGTCAAGTGCAATTGATGGCAATGGGTTCAATGTGTAGGTGTCTAAAGTTTTTAGGTAGTGGATTTTTTTTTGCTACCTGGAAATTTAGGGCAATGAAATTTTTTTGGTTTATTTTATTTTTTCCAAATTTGAACAAATCAACAAAAAAAAGATTCTAGGATGATTTCGATTTGAATGGGACAATGCGACCAAAACAACAAGCGCAAACAATAGTTTTCAATTGTTTTGGTTGAAAATTTTTCTAATAGTGATAAGACCTTTAGGAAGGGATCATTCATAGGTTGAAGACCAATTTATAAAGCAATGGACACCTAGCCACACAATTAACAAACAAACATAGTTTTAATCCCTATTGACCACCTTACACCTCCAACAACATCTTCATCTCAACATTTTTTTTGTTGTCATGATATTGATGCTAATTCAAACTATTTTGTATGTATATAAATGAATGTTTGTAAAAGACACAATATTTTCAATCTCTAGTTTGTTAAGATTGGATTTTAAATTCAAAAGTGGTTTAAAAATTTGGATGAAAATGTGGAAGGATGAATACATGACCATCCATTTGAATGAGAACCCTCTTAATAGAGATGTAGCTTTGGCATCACTTGATCACACCTTTGAGGTTGACCATAGAATCTAAAAATAATAGGTCTTTAATTTAAGCCAACCTCTTGGAATTATTCCTTCCTCTATGATAAAGAAATAATTTAACCCTCATAGGACCAAATGTTCATTCAATGGACAATTGAAAGTTTGGAAAGGTTCCTACAAAGTCATTTTTGAGTGAATTTTTAGAAATTTTGTTTCAAGGCGTGGATATGGATTCTCTTCTATTTTAAAAATTTAATAGATATGTACCTAATAAGACATAAGATGTAACTTCAAAAATTGAAAACTTATGTGTACAATATATCTTACTAAAAAAAGTGTTAAAGTTTGTTGACTTTGTTGGGCAAGGTTGAAAAAATACTATTGTCTTCTACTTCAAGTGTTGTAATCTTTTACTTTGTGAGGTTCCAAGGTCAAATCAAAGTTTTTGAATTTTTTCCCCATACAATCCCAGTAGTAGCCTAACACAATTTTGTACAATTGAACTTTTTTAAAAATTATTATTTTTAATTGCCTTAGAAAGTGGCAATTTTTGACAATTTTTGTCCAAAATGTACCTTGATCACTTTATTGGGGTTAATTGAACTAATAAGATCGGCAATACCACAAGAATTAATGCCAACAAGGTCCAAAATGCAATAAAATGTCAAATTTTAGGAATTATTCCAAATTTAAATTGGAATAGAAACTCAAGTTCAAAAGCTTCATTTCATTAGTTGGGCTCAAATTTTCTTTTAAAAATTAACCCTTGATAAAAGCTGCATATACTAAGTATCCAATGGATGATAGAGAATCTTTCTATACAAGGTAGAATAGTAGATGTTTGTGTGAAAAAGAAAAATCTTATAGAATAGTTTGACCTTCAATGAGTGCTCTTGATCATTTATTAAGCAAGTGATTCATATGGTACTCCAAAGGTTGATTTCCATGGTGACCAACCCATCCTTCTAAAGTAAGGCTAAAATTCAAATCAAATACAAAGAGCTAGAAGTTGAAAAAATACCTTGCATGATCTGTGGATTGAAAATATTTTCATGTAGAAAAATCAAAAAGTACCACAATGACAATGAGGAAATATTCAACAACATTCACTAAAACTATATTCAAGCAACTCAAGAATCAAATTGAGAAAAGAAAAAATGATTTTTCAATCCTACGAGCTATCCAAAGGACACTTAACGACATTGCAATGTTATTCTCTGGTGCCTAAATCTTTTTGTGAATTTTTGCATATTTTACTTATATCTTTATAAATATAAAATTATTTACCTCAATTTTATGAAATTGATCATACAGAAAGCACAGTGCTTTGAAGCATTGATTTGGATGAATGAGAAATTTTATGGTCAGAAAAACCACTGAGCCCCTGGAAACTGTCTTCGCAGAGAATCACACGACAATCTTGCACTGTTGGAATATTTTCTTTTAAGATTGCTGTTTCCACTTTCGCCGCAGGCGAGGGCATTCCTATTTTGGATTTGGACGAATCGATAAATCGAAAATTTGGTGAAAATTTAGTAAAAATTTTCGATGATGATCATGCTTCCCTGAAATCTGTAACTTAGTGTACTGGGGGGCTGATGCGACACGGCGGGTTCATTAACATGTGCAAGCATTTCTACCTCAGTCTTTGAATTTTTTTTTTCCCGCATCCTCTTGCATCAGTAATTGAATCGCGAAGTGAAGGACTATGCGTGTCTTCACTAAGTTTTACAATTTCTTTGAATACTTCGCTGCATTTGGTGGGGCGTGATACACATGGTTTGCGCAGTCAGGATGGTGAATTGGAACAAGGATTAGGGTTTAAGAGATGACGTAGGAGGGCGAGTTGCACTCCCACGGTTTGTTGATTTCCGGAACATCAGTATGGATGACGTTCAAAGAGGTGAGGGTTCTAACCTATTTGTGGTTCTTGAATTGCGTACTTGTGTTATGAAATAGGGCCTCCTTTTAGGGTTTTAGTGGTTTTCTGCGTTTAGTTGGATTTAGCCAGTAATTTCCATCTTTGCATTGTATGTCCAGGAAGAGTATTACCCTAATAAAATCAATTTTGCAGTTTTGTTTTTTAATCCTCGTGGCGAAATCCTTTGGGCTTTCTTTTGGAAACTTGCTACTAGCCCATCCTAGTCGCGATAAAGCTTGCAAATTGTTCGGTAGTTTTGAACATAAACCTTGCCAATTGCATTGACATTCAGAGCAATTTGACGTATGCCCTGCCAAGAACTAATGTATGCGACTGCATTTTCAAGATCAGATTTGGGGTTGGGTTCTCTACTAGTGTGCACAACTGCTTCTGTGTCGAAGTGTTTGTTCACCGACGAAGATTTCAAGAGTTTTTTTTATCTTTGTTGATTACAGAGAGGATGAACGGAAATCGAAAATCTGCACTTTTGCGCCTCCATGCCCGAAATTTGCATAATGGAGGTGACCAATACTCGGAAGCTTGTGAACAGGGAGCTTCACACTCGCAACCGAATCCTCAAAGCGAAGTTCTTGCTCCAGACTCTCTGGATGCATTTGAATGCACGAACACAAATGAAGCATCACCTGATTTGGAAGTTGGGGAAGAAGAGCCAAGGCTACCACCAAAGAGACTTCGAGTGGACACAAGTTTAACACAGTCAACATTGTCATCATCGTTAGGGATTATGAAACCATCCCAAGATTTTGATTACCTGATAGCAATTGACTTTGAGGCGACATGCGACAACAGCATGACATTACATCCTCAGGAGATTGTTGAGTTTCCAGCAATACTAGTGAATCTTATGACCCGAAAAGTTGAGGCAGTTTTTCATACGTTTGTCAAGCCTGTGTACCATCCCAAGCTCACTGATTTTTGCAAGAGGTTTCTGGGCATCCAACAGGACGAGGTTAGTTGTGAACCGCTCTCCTGGAAAAGAATATGTGTTATCTTGTGTTGAGATGATTATCTGTTTGTCTTAATATGCGTATAGGCGGGGAATACAATACCTCTGCAGTGCTGTGACTCATATACCAGTGTATTACCAGATGATATTTTCTGCAATACTACGGTGGGAATCTTAGGCGATATATACCTTACATACATTAGATCTAGAGCTCTTCTAGAACTTGGTAACTCTAGTATTTATGCCAGCAATTGCATTTATTTGACTTTCATTTTCAAGCATACTTCTAGAGTTTTTTAACTGGTGAAGCATTGATGATGAAGCTTGTACACTCCTGCTAATAACCTTCTCAAAGGATATAGTAGGATTCACTGTTTGAGATAAATATGTCAATAGACTATCAATACAAGCATTAGTAGACTTTGCTGGTGGTCTCGTAAAACGTCGAGGTGTGAGGAATGAGGTTAAGAGACTAATCGCTTACAGCCAAATGCTGATGAAGGAGCTGATGATTTATTTCTTGCAGGTAGACAATGGTGTGCTGCTCGGGAAGGCTTTGAAAATGCTCGATGCCTGGTTAGAGGAGAACGAGGTCAAGAGTAAACGGTTTGTGGTAGCAACATGGTCCGATTGGGATTGCAGAACAATGCTGGATTCAGAGTGTTTGTACAAAGGTCTGCAGAAGCCACTCTATTTTAACAGGTCTTTACTGCCCCTCATATATATATTTGATGATGGTGCGCTTTCATACTTGGAACTTTCATTGAAGCTTAGTTTGAACAGAACTACGATTTTTTGTGCTTCGATTGTCCATTGAGTATTCATGTTAGTGCTTACTCTGCAAAAGATTTTGCTAACAATTTGGTGAGAGCGTGCGAGTCATACCAAGATTGTCAGGAAATTTATATTGTTTCAGGAACTTCTATTCGACATCACAAAAGGAGTCGTCTCCATAATTCATGGGCGGGGTCTCCCTTTGGTCACAGTGATCATATGGAGAATTCACTATGTATTATGGAGAGGCCTCTGTGTGATCACTGTTACCCTAGCGAAACCTCTCCATGAATCACTAGAAGAAAATTCTCTTCGTGATGCTGTCTAAATGTTTCTAAAAATGTCTAACTTTACTGAGAAGCTAGTTTCATACATACACATGAGTTGCTATGAGGACGGACACTGCCTGCTCTTGTAGGCGAATATGTCTTTATTTGTGCTGTTGTCTTGTTTTGAAAATTTGTGGGTATGCAATTGATCGCTGTCATGATTTACCCAGTTATGCGTTTTGGTTTCCAATACTCAGTTCAGTCAAAGCAGGTTCGATATCCTGTATTCTGAATGACCTTCACTCATTTGAGTTTATGCTTGATTCTACGCATTTTAGTTTGACAACCTGGAGAGTCTTGTACTTGTCATTGCTCTAGTGGAAATCATGTCCTGTTCAGGCCAGGGAATCCCTCAGTTGGCTGAAACTGATCATTAGTGACCAATTCCAGCTAAGTTGGCCTGCTTGGACCCTCCCAGACTGCTGAACTTGTCAACCTCAAGTTGAACTAGTGAATTGATGCCATTGCAGATGGATCAATTTGAAAATTCCGCATCGAGAGATTTATGGTAATGTAAGAGCGAATTTCAAACAGTCTGTGGAACTGATGGGTCTCAAATTTGAGGGAAGAGCACACAGTGGACTGGATGACGCGAAGAACACAGCATACCTGGCTCTTGAGTTGATCAGACGGGGCACCAGGTTACGAGTCACCGGCTGGCTCAAAGGATACGATTTAGATGGGTCCAAGTCTGCCTTTCCTTTGTCAAAGAAACGGAAGAAACGTGCCTTTACTCCAAAATAGACGCGGTTACAGTGGTTTGTATAGTTAGCTCTTAACCTCTTGGATTCATGTTTTTACAATGACCAATATGAGTTACCTTCCTGTGAAGGACATTACTTCTGATGGGTTTTTATATCACAGGAATTAGTGAAGAACATTGCATGTGTTGGTCAAAAAGTAAATAAAATTTTGACAATTGAAAGTCCTTATATGATCCATTCGAAAGTGTTGAATAATGATTTTGGTCCTCAAGAGTTTAGTACTGCAGATGCCCTGACTTAGCTTTCCTATGGTGTAACCAGAACTGTTGCTTGTATCGTGTAGACAATATGATTGTGCATTTGACAAGCATTTTACTTATGCCATACTAATGTCATGTACACTAACATTCATATGTTTATACCTTGAATACGCAGTTATTGCAAATTTGCTGCAACGCAATTGGCGTTCGAGTCTTGACAAGAAAGGAGTCGAAAGGTAATCTGTTTTTCTGGTTAAACTGCCTTCAGGGACGCTCTAGGTAATTAAATTTTGGAGGGAATAACAGGATGTAGTACCAATTCGTGGAGTGACGAAGATACTGTAAAATATATTGCAAACTCAAACTATTAAAGATGATACATGTTAACAAAATTTTACTCCTGTGATAATGTAACACTTCAATAATGTTAGTGGACGAATTCGACCAACTAAAACTGTATTTGGATGAATTGAATAGGAAAAGAACAAGCAGTTGTTCAACCAAGTTCTTGAGGAAGGCACATGTTATGAAAATGAAGGTAGAGGTTAGATGTTCTGTTGGTATCTAGACCACAGACTATGCAAAACATCATCTATGTCCTGTTTGGAATTGAGCTCATGATCATTGAAAGCATAGTAGGTCTTCTCTTAAGAAAATTCCACTGCCGAATGTTGAAAAACTGTCAATGTTAATCCCTAGAGGACTGGGGTTATGGGCATGGCTCTTGTAACAAGCATAATTCCTCTTTCATGTGGAATAATTCTGATGATATCCAACTGTTGAAATGAAAGAAAACATATGTAGCTTTCCTATGGAAAAAATATCAACAAAATTGCACAATTTTTGAGACAATGCCACAATTGACAAGATTGATGAAAGATGTGCGGTTTGGTGGTACTTTGTACAGAATCTGAAATCAGAATGCTCAGAAGTGCTCTAAAAACTGTGATTTTTTCCCCATGGATATATATCATGTGCAATTTTTTTCGGGATCATTTTGAGGTGTGGAAAAAAAGATATGAAGATATGAAGTGATGGCCCAAAGTGCTTTTTTCTATTCTCCAATACTTCACCAAAAATTGCATAATCAATCATTTCTTGATTGGATAGCACAAATGAATTCAATAAATAAAAAATTGTTCAAGGGTCTCTATGTTCTTTGTTGTTTATAGGCTAATAATGAAGTTTATATTTCAAATTTTTTGCAAATGTAGTTGTAGAAGCCATTTGGTGGACTTGTAGTCCTTTAGAGGTTAAAGATGATAAAAATTAACAAAATACTATATATTACTTTCTTGCATTGTTATTTTGACACTCAAATGAACTATACCAACTGAATTTGTATTTTGGATAAATAGAAAGGAAAAAGGACAACAACTCTCTTTATAGGTTGATGTTATTTCTATAAAGGTTTGTTATCATTTGGCGTTATTTCCCATTGTTAAAATTGTTAAGTACAATATTAGTTGAGCAACATTTATACATACGATGATTTTGATACGATGATCCATTCAAAATTGTTGTAAATCATTACAAGAAAAATCAGGCCTCAAAAAGGCCCTTAAACCTAGGACCAATAGTTATGTCCCTCTTGCATCAAAAAACAAAGAAAAAATCTCAAAAAGATAGTTCTAGTTGGTCAAATTTTAGCCAGTAAAGATCATGATAATTAAATTTTCTTTTAAAATTTTTGAGGGGATATCAAATATGTATTTAAATTTTAAAAAATTTAGTAGGTGATATCATTGTTGTTTCAATTTTGCAACCTTTTCCAAGCCCCATTTATCTTGTAATGAGTTTATGGGTTTTACTTGAGTGTTGTATGCAAATGTCAAAGGCTATTTAATTTGAGATGTTAATGAGTACCTTGTTGAAAGAGAGACATCAATGGCATAAGAAAAAAAATTAAGTGCACTCAAATTATAATGCACAGTCAAGTTGTAGATTTTTAAAATGGTAAGAATTTGACAATTGGGATTTACAACAATGGGTGGCAATTCCTAAATTTGAGACAACGTACCTTTCCTTGAATTTCTCAAATACATTGCACAATGTGGTTATATTCATGGGCATTGCATTTTGTATAATGAAGCAAATTACATGTATGCATCATCCATCAAGATTAGTGATTGATACTTAATCAATTTTTTTGAGTGGGATCATAGTAATAGGAATCAATAAATTGTAAGATTGATTGGTTAATTTTGGGCTATAAACAAGTGTTCAACATCCAAATTGTTGTAGTTCATGCAAAGTGTTTTTTCATGCAAAGAGTTTTTTCCTATACTAAAACAAGTGATAACTTAAGATAACCCCAATAATGTCGAACCAATGTTGAACCAACTCATAACAAATATTTCCATAAAATGATTTGCACCTTTCTATCTTGGGCATATATAATGATTTTATAACTGTTGATGTTAAGTGAGAACTAGTTTCTTTTTTCATTTTTTTTAAAAAGTGCCAAAGTGGCGATATAAAATATTATAGAGGTGCTCCAAATTTCAACATTCATCCACATAATTATTGGATAGAAAATATTACATTAGCACATATCACATGTCTATAATTTAGTGTTCATCCACAATTTGGCAATTTTTTTCAAGAATTTTTTTAATTTGAAGTTTTCTGATGATTTCATCCAAGTTTTTGGGCATATCCTTTGACATTCTTTAGCCAAATTAATTTTTTTGGTGTAATCTGGTACTAGAAAGCCAAAGAAAAGCCCTAATAAAAATAGGCCTTAACCCCTAAAAATAAAAATTGCACTTTTGGCAACATAGAGATTTTGGGTAGTTCACTATAAACGGAATTTTTATTTATTATTGTTGAAATTTTCACACAACATGTATCCAAAGAGTAGCTTTAAGGCTCAACAACTTTCATATCCTTTTATTACTTGTTTAAATTGTTATTGCATGATATGTTGGTTTTCAAATACTCCATACCTAATTGCAAATTGAAACTTCTCATAACTTTCATCTCATTAATCAAAATGGTATGATTTAAATCTTCCTATTTGTATAGAAATCTAGAGAACTAATTTCAAATTTTTATTTTTTTGAAAAGTGATTTTTGAAAAGTTTTTTGAGTTGCCTGGGTTGCCTGCTAAGCAATGAAAATGACATATTGCACAATAAATTTTTAACCATGTAGTCAAAAATCATGAAAATTGTCAAGCCTTGAAGTTGCTCCCTCGAGAAAATGTTACGTGAAAATTTTAGTAAAAAAGAATAAAAATCTGTTCATAGTGAGTTATCCAAAATCACTATGTTGCAAAAAAACACAATTTATTGCTTTAGAAGTTGACCTTTCAAAAGATGGACAATCATAAATACAATCCAACTTGAACCCTTAAAGGACATTTTATGTTAGGACTTTGTTAAACTTTGTTAATCCCTAAAGGATCAAATTGCATTTTTTGGCAACATAGAAATTTTGAACTAGCTAAATTTTCATTTTAGTACTTTAAAAATTTCACACAACGTGTGGTCGAGGAATAGCTTTAAGGTACAACAGTTTTCATAACTTTGGATTACATAGTTAAAAATTTATTATATGATATGTATTTTTTGTTGCTTCTTGGGCACCTTAAAAAAGGATTCTCTTAAGAAATAAAAATTAGAACTTCATTTCCTTGACTTGTGTTTATGTGGAAAGCTTTTAATCATTCCATTTTGATTGACAAGATGAAAGTTATGAGGAGTTTTAGGTTGTGGACAATCAAGTATGGAATCCTACTTCAAAACAAACTTTGAAGTCCTTTATTTAATTCAATTTTTAATATTTTTGAAAATAAAGTAAAATCATTGGATGTAGATTATTTATTACAACATTACAACTATTGGGATTGGATTTTTTCAATTCTACAACTACTTTCTTAATAATTTAGTATTTTGAATCATACTCTAGCTATTTCTACTTTTTTTTTCCAAGCATGCATATGAATTTTTTTTTGTTGAAATTTTTTTAATATATATTTCCAATTTCTGTATTTAACATATTTCAAAGAGTAACAAGTAGGATCTAGACGTTTTTATGTAAAAAATATGAAAGATGAAATCTAACCATTTGTAAAGAATTGAAAAATATATATCGTATAGACCGCCTTGTAGTTTTGGTCATCATTCCCATGTATTATGGCGAGCATTGTGGTAGTTCAATTCGGGTTAAAAGTTTTATAGGCATGGGGCTTTTTACATTGATGTGCTAGTCGATTGAATTGCTTGGCTGCTCTTGGAATGTGGCTATAAACTTGTTACATTTGGGTGCTATTGATGTGTATGAAGGCAACATAAAAGTGGAATGTGGTGGCAATGTAGTTCAAGTTTTCATGCTAGTAAGTGGAGTCAAACTCAAAAAACAAACTTATGAGTATGGTTTCCGATTGTTGTATTTCTGGTTTAGAGTATCTATTGTGATACACGGAGTGTTGGATTTGTGATGCAATTGGAAGTCATATTACTTGTTGTAAAGGATGTAAACTATTGACTAAGGGGAAGTTGTGCGGCTGTGCCTCCAAGACTTGCGACTATTCTTCTTAATATGTTTGATGGGGCCATGTGATTTGACTTTGAAAGATGGTGATTATGGTGAAACAACTATTGACATCTCCGTGTCTCTTTCCCCTCTTTGAAAGTGAACAATGCAATTCTGTGTGGGTACTAGGTGCAGAGCGTGGAGACGGTACAAGTGAAGGAGTGGTTATGGACGCTGTGGACGGCAAATCCCGAAGGCGTCTGGACATCACCAAGGCACTACATTTTGGTCATTGTAGGCCAGGAGTTTTTTGTGTTCATGGTTTCACTCCCATGGTGCTAATTAGTGTGAAGTAAAAGATGGGTTGCTTCATCTGTTGGGGAGAAGGGTGGGCCCAATTATGTTGTCGTTTGTAGCCACATTTTTGTTTGCATGAACCTTGAACTACCGTAATTGACATTGGCAATGATTTTTGAAAACATGTTCGTTGTTGTCTATCTTTTATGTCACATTTAATTGCCTCAAATTTGTAATATAAGCTTTGGAATTTTGTAATCATTGTGATCATTCAACTAGCTTCGCAATTTGATGTTGTTTCATAGTAGCCCTATTAAGCGTGCAACTACTAATGTTAAGCTAAATGCTTGTCTAGTTGAATGGTTATCTAGCTTGGCCAAGGCTGTATGATGAAAAGAATCTTGTTCTTAGGGAATTCCACCCTAGCGTTCTAATTAGGGTGGGTTCTCCCTATGCTCATATCATCAGTTAAAGAAAGAGGCACATGCGCATTCTCCACAAGAAAGACAATGTCAAAAAGAAATATGCAACTGAAGACATAGATCCTAAGTACACAAGCAATATGAACACAGATTCCCACTTAGATCTATTATAAAATCCACCATTGCATTACATTTTTGGTAAAAAAATTGGTTGTGTCAAGTGCTATAGAACATGGAGATTGGATCTATACAATCAGATTTGGCTAATTCGATCCTTGTTTGCAATTATTGGAATTCTTTAGTTTTGCATGCAAATCAACTCCTCCGCCCCCCAGAACAACCATGGTCCTTAATGGGTTGAACTTCGAGGCAGACGTTTTGCATTCGACGGATGACAAAGGATCTCTCTATGTAGGACAGAAGCGCAACTATTCATCCTCAAAATTTTGCAAGAAAAGGAGAGGTCTTCTACAGTAGTTTGTCTTGCAATGAGTGCTTTTATAATTCTTTAAGCCAATGCTTCCCACGGTGATAAAAACTGATGATTTCCAAAGTCACTCGCAATCCTTTGAGGGTTAAATTTCAACATTAAAACACGCATTTCAAAATGTTTACACATGTATCATAATTAAACTAGATTTTAGAAATTATTGTCATAGGTTGACTGTAAGTAAGTGTCCTTGTGCACAGCTGCCAAAAACTCTAGAAGAAGCTCCCCTTCAAAGTAGTTCAAACGAAAGTCGATGGGACTCTCTAATTCAGGGAGGACTCTGGTTCAATGGACACCGAAGTCAAGCCCACCGAACAGCAAGGCAAGCGGAGCTGGATGGCCAGCTACTGATGATATTCAACAAAGACAATAAAGGTGTGTTTGCACTTGGCATTGGGTAGCAATTTACTGAGCATGGAAGAGTACACTGGAAGCTAGATTCTATGACTTATGACTAACACGACAAGTGGCCACTATGCCATGAAACAAAGTCTGTCCACTTGCCCTCACAAAGAGCTTTTTGATGGTACCAAGAACATGCCAAAGGAGATGCATAGTTTTGAAGATCTCACTGTAATAAAACAAAACAAACACCCAAACTTAAGTATGGATATATCATTGAAGAAGTGCCATTTGATTATAATTTAAAAATACAATCATATTATTGGAGGGCATAAATGACTGCTGCTACTTATTGCAATGCTCATCCAATAAGAGTAATTAGTTTTGTTTTTTTTAAAAACAAATGAAACAAAATTTCATTGCAAAGGGAATAATTAGTGAGTTTCATGCACAAATGATTATACAATTTTGGGTGGATTAGCAAAGGTTTTGTTTTGTAACTTTATAAGGTAATTACACCTAATTTCAACATCTTTCTTATGCCAACCACTATATAGATTCTTATTTAAATGCACTCTCACTATTCATGAGAGGCTACGGGCGGTTTTAGAAATACCTATTTTGAGTACTTTGAAAATTCGTAATTTATTCATATGGTGTCTAAAAATGCACTCTATGAGAATCTAGTATCTTCATTTGACTACCAAAAAGACACCTTCAATTTTTTTTTCAATATAATAATGAAAAACATGCTAAATTGTTTATTTGTACAAAATTAAATGTAGTTAACTTAATATTGGAAGGACAAGGTTGATTTAAGTTTTTTACCTTATTTAATAAATGTGAAAACTATGCTTTCTATTTTGTGGTTGGTTAATTTTTCTCTACCTTTTTGACATAACTTTTGGGTATGTGAGTTCAAATATGAATTCAAATTTGCCAAATTTGATCCCTAAATTTCTTTGAAATCCAAAGTGTTTTTAGGGATGTTTTGGACATCGAAAGTGAAGAACTAGAATGGGGGGATCCTCTGGCATTTTTTTTTCAAAAGATTGAAAAACCAGACAACCTTATAGAAAATCTAGATTTTACAAAGATCCAACAAATGGTTAAAAAGTTACATTTTTGTTTTGTTTTGATCTCCCATTCAAACAAGTGGAGTAGAGCATTATTTTGTTTTGAAAATTTGCATGTTTCTTCCTAACTTAAATCTCTACTCAAATTTTTAGTTTTTAGATCTCTTTGCATAATAGAATTTGAGTTATGAGCTCAAAACCTTGTCAAAGCCACATTGTCAAAAGCTTGAACAACCTTGAAGAAAACATTGTGTTGCTCTTTGCTTAGTCATATCTCACACAAACATTTTTTTTAGACCCCAATTTTTTTAGACAAGAATAAGATGTTATGGTTACAATTTCTACAGAGTGAAAAAAATTTGATTTACAGATCTACTTTTCAAAGGTGCTATTTTTGGCAATTTCAGGAGTTTTTTTATTTTCCCAATTTCAGACCCAAGAAACTTTACAGTTTAATCATCTGATTGTAAATAATCAGTTCCTTTGTTTTTCCCGAGGAGAAATTTTGGAGTGCTGTAGGCAGTTCGATACTTTCGGCACTAAATGCTCGGGAGCTGTTCTGTTTTGAGCTGGAGAGTCTTATTGATGTTGTCTCCAGTGAGACTCTACTGCATCTGTCGATTCAACATCTGATGAATGTTTGCCTTTGAACAGTTTTCACTCAGGCTCTAATTCGCACTCGCTCTTCAAATATTTGAATCATTATCATCAGTCTATTGAAGAGGGACTACCTGTAGGTGAGTGCGCATTCCACGAACGAAAAGAGACCTTCAGTCGGCCGGGGAGTCGGGGCAACTACTTCACCTGCTTCCGCTTTGTCTGTCTTGACATGTCGGTCCCATCCAGATTGCACAATTCAAGGCCAAGCTGTCAGTCGCTGCCGCTGACTCCACTAGTCTCACTTAATTTAGTTGGGTACTGTAGGTGTAACTTGGGTTTGCTTCATCAGCCGGACTCCGTCGTGAATCACGAGATGCATGGCTAGCCGGGTCTAAAATTGGGTTCGGACCATCAGCTGGGTGGGAGTGACAGCCGATCATCGTTGAACCCGAGGACGACGGTCCTCGGTGTGGCGGTGCAGAAAAGTCGGCCGCACGCCCCACGGCCGTGTGGATTCCTGATTGGCGAAGTGCAATTCATCAGTGACAGTAAACTCACTGTATGACTGTAGCCCGCCCGATCGAGCTTGGACGGAGTGTACGGAGTAAGAGGCTGTTTCCATTACCCTCCTGGACGTCCAGCTCCTGGAGGGCGGACTGGATGGGAGTCGGATGGCCGGAAGGGAGGTCCAGCTTTCCATTGGAAGCTGGACCTCCAGGTCCTGGAGGAGCCATAGCCACTCTGGATTTAACATATGGCAAACAAGGCTGTCGTATTCCAAGTTTGGGGGGGGTCCAGTGGGGGTCCAGGCCCTCCAGGTCTGTTTTTCAGCTTCAACAGGCCTGGAGGCTGGAGGGGGACCTGGACGTCCGATTGGAGGTCCAGCTCCCCCTTCCCCCCAATGGAAACCGCCTGGACCTCCCGGACCTGGAGGTCCAGGCGGTCAATGGAAACGCGCTCTAATTGTTTTCTTATTAGCGAGAGCACTGATGAGTTTCCGCCCGTGGTGACCCGGGGAGTTTCCGACCCGAGAGCACCGATCAGGAAACAGAAATCTTACAGGATGGGCAATTTCGTCAAAATGGCGAAATTCAATCTACTTTGGCAGTTTTTACAGTCTGGAGGGGGGGGTATGAAGTGTACAAGTATCTTAGATGTTTGAAATCTATACCATTCTTAGATGTTTGAAATCTACATCAGTGCTAGATGTTACTTTTACACTTCAGATTGGACAATCTGAAATCTATACAAGTCTTAAATTTCTTAAATCTATAAAGATCCAAGATTCTTGAAAACTATACCTATTCTAAATGTCACTTTTAGAATTCAGAGTAGGTGATCTATACATGACACATGGAATACCACCATTTTAACGAAATTCCCCATCAAGGTGGTTGCAGCAAAATTGAACTTCTGTTAGATAGTAGAGATAATCGTAAAGTGTGTATGATGCAGAACCACAAGCCGGAGTTTGGGAAAAACATGGGATGAAACTCTTTGGAGCACCAAAACTGAGGTTCTATGGAGTTACTTTGGTGTCGTGTTTATTCTGTATTATTCTTAGTTAACCCCTAAAGTTCCAAAGTCCCTACAAAGGGCTCTTGGAATTTTGGGTAGGCTCGTGTGATCTCAATTTTTGACATGATTTTTTGAAACTTTTTTTGAAGATAGGAAATTAGATTAGTTTTCTGAGAATATAATTTTTTATTTCAACTAGTGCCCAGAAACAAAAGTTATGCCACCATGAGTCCAAAAAGGACAAACCCCCCAAATCACAAAACGTTGGATTTTTTTAGTTTTTAATTTTTTTTGCTCAAAGATTATATTTTTGTCTACATTTGAAGTTTTGATTCATTCTATTTGGACTACACTAAAATTGGTAAATAGTGTTGGGTGATAATTAGTGTCATTCCCTGGTTTTTACCCCCAACACTATTTTCCAACTTATGTGTAAATAGTGTTGGGCACTTAATTTGTGCCGCCTAAATCTGGCCCTACCTTGGAAACCTCAATTTTGGGAACCACAATTTCTGCCCCCCGCCCCCGAAATCTTGGCCTTCCTTGGAAACTTTACTTTTGGTCTTCTCTCTCGCCGTGGAAGTTTTCTCCTTCCCTGGAATTTTTGTTTTTTGTTTTTTTGCTTCGTGTCCGGCGATTCATCCCTTACCTGGCGCACTGCAATTTCAACCCATTGTGGTATTCAGTTTTGGTTAGGCTTTGCCCCTCCATTGGCAAATTTAGTTTTGGATTGGAGTTTTTCTTCCTTCCACATTGTGGGCGCCACCTTGGGAGCACAAGACAGTTTTGGAGAGCTTCTTGAAAATTTCAGTCCACATTGTGAGCTTTACGGGGGGGGGGGAGGGGGGTTTATAGTCCGACAACTCCCGCCGATTCCATTGCCACTTGAATTTGAATTTGAATCTTCCGGTGCCCCTAACTTTCAATTGAGGTATGCACTTCAACTTTTGATTACACCATTGGATTTCTCTTCCTCTCTTCTATTTACTGTGAAAGATGGGTTTTTTTTTTGGTCGCCATTTTTTTAAAACCATTTTTTTCTGGATTTTCTAGCCCGGCATGGACCGCCCTCCGCTTGCTGATCTCAATGCCTCTACCCGACGCCTCCAACAAGTTTCCAGCATTGCAACTCGACGAGCTGTCACTGCGTGGATGGTGGAGGACGTCGCCATTCACGGTGAGCATGGCCTAAATGTTCGTGTAATTCAAGCATTTCCAGAACATTTCCGTTGACAGCGCCCTGCCAACCTTGTAAAAGCTGGCCGATGGTGGCAGCAATGCCACCAATTCGATGAGGACAATGCAAAAAATGCAGCCCAAGTCACTGCATTCTCATGCAACCGCAACCGATTGGGCATAAGGCGGCGCCATTGTCCAAAAGCCAGACCAGACCAAGGCAAGAAAAAAAGTGAATGGGTACAATATTTGTACCCACTTTTACTTGAAGAATTCAACCGCCTTCGAAAATCAAGTGTAAAGTTTTCTTCTCTTCTTCTTTGTGAGTTGGCCCTTTCCATTCTTGTAGCTCCTGAGTCCAATTTCACAGCCCAATCTGTTGACCCAAATGATAACATTTTGTTGGTTAACAAAATTACCCCGAATTGGGTCAATCAATTCATGGAGAACCACAACATAGTCCTCTTCTCCCAACGTGGCCGTTTGACTTGTAGTCCTCAAAAAGAACTCCAAATCGAACAACAAACCGCCTATCATTTGGGGGTTTTGCAAAGGGGATTTGCATCCGGGGAATTTGATGAAAATCTAATGGAAAATTTGGACAAGATGGTGGGAAGCCAAAAAAATTCAGTTGATACAAGAAAATGCTTGGCAAAATGCACCCCGGGTAGATGGACAATGGTCAGGGAAGTTGACCAATCCAAGGAAACGTTTTTTCCTACAATTGGTTGCTGATAGTATAGAAGATGTTAATAGAGAGGTGGATTGTGACAACATCTCCTATGCTAAAAAAGCAATGATTCGTTGTGGCTTGGCATTAGGACTTGATGGATCTTGGAGTGTTGGACAATTATTTCCACATCTCCAAGACATTATTGCAAAACATTTGCAATACTTCCAAGGGTAAGAAGTGTCTAATTTAAATAGGGCAGTTTAGAGATCTTTTTTCAGTTTTTACTATTTTTTCCCTTCAATTTCTGGCCTACAGCTACGACTATTATATTGTACTTTTGACTCTTTCTATATTTTGCAATATACACACATTATGAAAAATTTCAGCATTTCACCATTGCATTGTTTATTTCACCATTTCATTGTTTTTTTGGGCTTTACAACATTTATTTCAGGATTTCATTTAACTTTCCAACTTTTCAGGATTTCATTGTTTTTTGGGAGCTTTTCAACATTGATTTCTGGATTTCAATGTTTTGTTGGGCTTTTCAACATTGATTTCAGGATTTCATTGTTTTTTGGGAGCTTTTCAACATTGATTTCTGGATTTCAGTGTTTTGTTGGGCTTTTCACCATTTATTTCAGGATTTCATTGTTTTTTTGGGCTTTTCACCATTTATTTCAGGATTTCATTGTTTTTTTGGGCTTTTCACCATTTATTTCAAGATTTCATTGTTTTTTGGGGGCTTTTCACCATTTCATTGTTTTGGGGGGCTTTCAACATTTATTTCAGGATTTCATTGTTTTTTTGGTTATTTCACCATTTCATTGTTGTTTTTTGGGCTTTTGAACATTCCAACATTTCATTGTTGTTTTTTGGGCTTTTGAACATTCCAACATTTCATTGTTGTTTTTTGGGCTTTTGAACATTCCAACATTTCAGCATTTCAGCAATTCAGCATTTCAACAATTCAGCATTTCAGCATTTCAGCAATTCAGCATTTCAACAATTCAGCATTTCAGCATTTCAGCAATTCAGCATTTCAACAATTCAGCATTACAACATTTCAGCAATTCAACATTTCAACATTTCAGCATTTCATACACCAGATTTTCCCAACCATTCCAACTTCTATATTTTGTTATCATCTAACACTAAATGCACTCTTCTACAAATTTTGAAATGACGGAAATTTACTTCAAAGCTAAAATAGTGTTAGAATCGGTACAAAAAGATCTAACACTAAGCGTGCACATCGCTATTAGTGTTAGTTGGGATAATTAGTGTTGCCAACACTATTTACCAATTTTAGTGTAGTGATGAGAAAGTTATGGACAATCTTGTTTTTTGGACAATTATTTAAGCATCTTCTTGAAAAAATAACTTATAGAATCTATTTTTTAATGTAATTTTTTTAATTTTTCAAAAATAATTGTTAGACAAGGTTAATTTTTTTTGCTAGAATAAGGTCACCATTAAGATTAGTGTGTTTCAATACCATCTTAGAATTACTTATAGTTTTATTATAACTTCAATTTTGAACCTAATTTTTAATGAGTGAAAATAAAGTGCTTTTCTGTTGAATATTTTTTCTTAGATTCTCAAATCAAGTCTTCGACATTATAAATTATAAAATCAGAATCAATAATACAAAAAAAATTAAGTTAAGAAGATCATTCAAATCCAAAAATCTAGCAAAACAAGGTGTAAAAAATCCTTGTTTTTGTCACTTTAAATGCAAA
Organism: Climacium dendroides; assembly: GCA_950106755.1. Lineage (NCBI taxonomy): Eukaryota > Viridiplantae > Streptophyta > Bryopsida > Hypnales > Climaciaceae > Climacium > Climacium dendroides. Next base: position 14,449,152 of record OX467090.1, on the reverse strand, counting down.
TATCTTGCAATCTATGAGGTCAAAGGTTTTGAAATTTTATACCACACATTTTTATACTAGTGAAGTATAAGATCATACAATTAGATTTGCTTTTTGTAATAGAAATGGCAGTTTTGAATGGGTATCAAAATCTAAAGAATTAATAGTCAACCAATCATGGTAAATATAATGGGAGTAATTTGACTGCACTTTGAGGGACTCTTAATTCTTTCAATAAAAATCTACTTCTTAGGAATGGATACAATGATGTTTTTGGGAGTGTTTTCACCTTAATGGAGGTTTATCATAATGAGGACTTTCATTAAAATGACAATATTCCATGTGCCATTTTCACAGTGTGTCATTCCCATAGTTCAGACTAGGCGGTCTGAAATCTATTACTGTACTGTGGAATGTCAAAGTCACAGAATATTTTCCATTTTAATGAAATTCCCCATCATAAGCTCTTATATTTTAGAATTAGGTAGATCAATCAATTGCAAATAGCAAAAATACTCCTTAATTTGGAGGTCATGTGCCAAGAAATTGAATGGGGTAGGTAGAGTGTTGGCTTGGGATTGAAAGTTTTGCATTGTAGCTCTTGTGATTTGGAGGTCATGACCAATTTTCCATTATTTATTGCTAAGATAATGTTGCCCACAATCTCAAATTCTCATGTTTGTAAAACATACTCAATAAAAGATCCATGGCTGTGGATATTGTTTTTTATCTTTCTAACTCCATTGACCAAAAAAAGAGCCCTCTAATGAGGTTTCCCATGATAGTTGTGTTAATTTTGACACCAAAAACACCTCATTAAGACAAAAATGAATGAATTCTGTGATTTTTACAAACAATTTACATTTGTCCAAATGAAGTTTTGTATCTATCCCAACCTCCTCAAAGTTAACCCTCAAATGCTTGAGGTACAAAATTTTGGTGTCAGCAAAACTTTAAAGTTAAATAAAACCTAACCAAGTTGCTATTTTTTATAGTTTAATTTTTTGAAATATCCTTTTTGAAGTCTAATTTTAGCATAAAAATACAATTTTGAAAATGATTTTTGTATTCAAGATTTTGTGCAAGGGTGTCCATTGCAATCTTGGCTTTCATAGTTGAAGGCTCTTCAAAAATAAGCATCAAATACATTAGATCTTGGAGAAAAAATCACATTAAAAATTCATTTTTAAAAATTTGTAGAGTACATTTTGAGAAGTCATAAATTGATTGGGGTTACATGCATGTTAGGCCCCTTATCCTCATATTTTTTTGGTGACCAAATCTTAGATTTGACATGTGAAAAGAGGATTGAAAAACTTCAAATCACTTTCACAGTATTAACACCCTCATGATCAATCATTGTAATCTCTCAATCCACAAGTAATATTGTTGTGTTTTGTTTTTCTAACATGTCTACTTTGAATTTGTAAGGTTAAAATTTAAAAAAAAAAATCGATACAACTTATCAAAATGTTGGCTTGTAGTGCAAATTCCAAAAAGGTAAAAAAAAGGCCTGGCCTTGGGCATTTAGGTGTTAAGGCGGAACACAGACCGTCCTTGGGCCTCACTTACTGCGGATTGATTCACACTAAAATAAGACCACTTTGTGGTACTGATGCCACATGCCAAGCTGTTGACAAAACTGGCACACCGTATCAAATCATCAATCCGAAGTTACATACTTTACTTATTTATATTCATTTCAGAAAAGCAACATCATTTTGCAGGTTTCAGAATTCAGATTGCTTTCCGTTGAAGATTCGGCCACTTTGTACAGTAGGCCTTGACTTTATTCTGTAGAGAGTACAGTACTGAACGATACTACGGTGCGGTGGACTTCAACGCCCACTACCCGCAATTTGAGGTCGATTCTCACAGCACTTAGAGCCTGATCGCATGGGGCCCCGACCCCGATGTGGAGGTCGGGCAACCTGATGCCCAGGTCGGGTCCCCCAGTGCTCAGGCTTCCGGGTGCTCAACGGAGCTCCAAGCATAACTGTAGTTAGACTTCCTGTTTAACTAGTTTAAAGTTAGTTTGACTGCTTTTTTTACCCAGTTAACTAATTTTAATTTTCCATTTCGGATTTGTGAGCGCTCTTCTTCTCTACCCTGCTGCTCATTAGTTCCCTTGTCAATTTAAACTTTAGACGTATATTTTTCGAAACATAGTCTTTGATGCAATAATTTCTAGTCTCTCTCCATGTACTAGTAATATTAGGTGGTATTTTGCTTGATATTGTGATGTGACAACCTTTATCTTCTCTTTACTATATTGGTACAATTAGGTATTAATTTAGTATTTGTAGCACTCAGTGAAGTTTACCATCCATACAAGAACAAGCAAAATTTGTTAAGAACATCATGGCAGTGAAAGCAAATCGTTTGGGTCCATTTTTGCAAACTCAAGCAAAAATTTCCCAACCCAAAACTCCAAAGAGAAAGAGAGATAATAAAACCAAAGATATTACTTAAGTAAGATAAAGTTTGAGACAAACATGTGAACTAACCCCAAAGTAAGATTGAACTATAGCTTGAACTTTAGTAGGACAAGGAGACAAGTGACGGATAATTATGTGTTTAATTAGAAGGTCGGGTTGATGGGAAGGAGAGCGGGCTTGAACTTCCTCCTTTCAAGGAGGGTGGAGAGAGGGAGGAACCCGACCTCCGCATCGGGTTGCGGGCTACCAAAGTTCCCATGCGGACCCCCTGTGCCGCCCTGCAGGTCGGGTCGGGCCGGGCCATGCGAACAGCCCCTTACTGTTTCTGAGAGATTCAACCCTTGATCGGGGAGGCGCGGCGCTGCGCTGCTCTGCACTGCACAGTACAAGTTCATGGTTTTACAGTTTCAGGGTTTCAGGGCTGCATGTCTAGACGGGTACACTGAGTAGTCATTGCAGCGTCCTCAAGCTATGCACGATGCTCCACTTCAAGTGGGATTTTCTTTGCAGTAGATACGTACATGTACAATAATGTTCCGAGCAGAATCCGCAAGTTACGCTACCTCTGGAAACAAATGGAGAATAGTTTCAAAACCCGATTGGAACGATTCTACCCTTCGGCGCATGTCAGGACTTGGCTGCCTGTCCCTTCCCGTGATCGAGTCGGTCACCGCAGACAATCTCCCGGTAACTTATCATGACTTGCGTGCGCGAATTTCCTCGCCCTGAGGAGTCAACTGACAATTCCATCGCCGAAACAGCAGCGAAGTGAGCGAAGCATGATTTCCGAAGCAGACGATTGGCCTTTAACAAGTTTGTCAACCCCCTTGTCAACGTCTTAAGCACGGACCCACTGACACAGCCTCATCCACGGCCCATATCTGCATCCACACCCAGTCACTAATAATTCATTATTAGCCATGGAATTAGCAGACTAGGATGTCGAATATTCATGGAAGACAATACCTACCGGTCGAATAGTTTTGGAATATTGACTTCCTCCAGTCAGATCGATGGCTCTCTTGCAGTGCCACCGAGCTCTCTGATCGGCTCCACGTTTCTCGCAAATCTCGGATTGGATTTGTGTGTGCGCTGATGACGCAGCTTTAACGTAGTTCGCAATTTTGGCAGCAAGACCAGACGATTCCGCTTCGCCGAAATCTGGCTGCGTTACCTGAGGTAAATTTACCATGATTGCGGATGTTATAGAGAATCTGTACAGTTCAAAGGAAAGCGGAGATATAATTGGGTCAGTGGGCTTTGGACTGGACTGAATATAAGGTAAGTGAGCCTATTGCAGCCCAAATGGCCAACCAATGAAGTTATGTGTGGTTAAATTATTTTTGTAGTGGTCATTTTTAGTTTTGACAATATTAAAAGTTTTTATGATTGGGTGAGAGGTTTTGGGAGGGGGGACCTCTTCTTATCCTTTGTTGTTTTACACCAGTAGGTGGCGTGCAAAATGGGGCCAATATGCAAGCCACCCTTGGCTTGCAAGCCCTCCCTCTTAAGAAGTCACCCATTTTGCAAGACAGGTGGGGGACTTTTGCAAGCCACTCTTCAAAAGTCATCCATTTTGCAAGATAGGTGGGGGTGCTCTTAGTGATGGTATCTCCACCACTAGAAAGGAAAACAGTTTAAAAACACCAAAAATTTACGAATTGGATTTAGAGACCAAACTACTTGTCTACCCTCACCATGCAACTTGCCATATTAGCTTCCAATCAATACTGAGCAAGTCTCCTAATGAGCAATAGAAAAAGGTCCACCATCATTTATTATGAGGAACTTGTTTAAATTGATAAAGGAAGAAAAAATACAAGAGTTACTTAACCCTTAACCCCTAGAGCCCAAAGGGTGTTTTCTGTCAAAAACCATTTAAAACTATCACTTCTGCTGCGTTCACCTAAAAAACCCGGTAAAATATGTTTATTCAAAATCCAACCATAGGATCTTGTATTTAACTTCTCTAAGAACATGTGGTAAAAATTTAATCAGATTTGATTGCATAGATTGCAAGATATTTGCATCCAAAGTGAAGAAAACAAGTTTTTTTGCAACTTGTTTGACTAGATTTTTTTGCTTTGAATATTTTTAACTAAAACTTTTTGCACTATTAATTTTTGATTTTCTAAGTTTTTATGTTGAATAGTTGAGTTGAGAATCTAAAGAAAAAAATTCAACAGAAAACACTTAATTTTTACTCACTAAAAATTTGTTAAATAGAAGTAGGTTAAAGATTGAAGGAAAAACTAAATCATTAATAGCATTAGGATGGAATTGACATATGATAATCCCAATGGTGAGATTGTTCTAGAAAGCAAACCTAACCTTGTCTAAAATTCTTTTTTGGAAAATTGTAAAGCATTTACAAATAAATCCTATAAGTTAATTTTTTTCAAGAAGATGCTTAGATTGCCCGAAAAACTAAGATTATCCATACCTTTCTCAAAACTAGTCCAAATGGAATGAATCAAAGCTTCAAATGTAGACAAAAATATATAAAATTTTATATGGAATGAATCAAAGTTTCAAATGTAGACAAAACATTTTTGTCTACATTTGAAGCTTTGATTCATTCCATATAAAATTCCATATAAGATTTTAGGAAAAAAAATTTAATTTATTTTTTTGAATTTTTCTGATTTTTTTGTGCTGCTTGTTGACTTTTATTTTTGGCTTATTGTGCTATAAGTTTTTCTCCCGGGCACCAATTGAAACAAAAATTATATATTCACAAAGCTCTCGGCAAATTCCACAACCTCAAAAAATCTTAAAAACATCCACTACAAATTGAGACAATAGGAACCTACCTAGATCCAAATTGTCCCCCGAGGGGGCAAATGGTCCATTAGGGGTTAAAGGACAACGGGGTGACTTTAGAAATCATCAGTTTTTATAACTGTCTGAAGCATTGGCTAAAAAAATGGAAAAAGTACTTAGTGCAAGACAAACTTATGTAGAAGATCTTCTCTTTTCTTGCAAAATTCCAAAGATGAATAGTTGTACTTCTATTCTACATAAAGAGATTCTCTATCATCCATCAGATGCAAAACATCTGCCTTGACGTTTAAGGGTTAAAGGAGTTGTCAAGTCTCCCAAAACTTGCTAGTTTGAATGGTGAGCAAACTTAAGGGTCAAAGCTTTTTCTTTTTCTCATTTTTTATGAAGTGCAAAAGTGGTAATATAAAATATTCTAGTGGTGCTCCAAATTTCAACATTCATCTACATATTGGATAGAAAATATCACATTAGCACATATCACATGTTCATAATCTTGTTTTCATCCACAATTGGGTGATTTTGTCCAATTTTTTTTCTTAATTCAAAGTTTTCATGCAAAAAACTTCATGGTTCCATGCCCTTTTTTTTATCTCAATTACTTTTTTCTAGTGCAATCTGGCACTAGAAAGAAAGAAAGAAAAAAATTAATTAATTGAGGGTAGGTTCCCGAATTACTTGTGCACATTTTCATGCAGAACTTGAAGATTTTAGTTTTTCTTCTACTGCGTTGACCTTCCTTCCTTTTCCACGCGTGAGATTGATGTTAAATCTGAGAGGAAAATTGGAATTCACATTTGGGATCAAGGCCTCGAAATGATCTATCTAGATGAGGTTCAGAGATACAAAAGCAACCAGCTTCAAAACTACTGTACAGTACAGATTTTGACATTTTGCCAACAAGGTGAACATCACTGCTCCAGGACCACAAGAACCGACGTCGTGCTTGGCAAAGTCGGTCCCACATCCACGACAACCACCGCGTCCTTCCTTTACTCTCACAAGCGAGGCCGGAACAGCATCAAGAGAAAGGAAACTTACCATTTTGTCGCCGCCATTTGGAAACAAAGTACAGCACTACAGTAGTTAACTGTGTGACCAACTTACCCTGTGCAGAATATCACCAACAAGTTCCAATTTCGATGCCTTTTTGCTCTCGGAGGGAGTTGGTGGTGCCTTGAAACATCATGCGCTGCCCTCATCACGACTTATCAGTTTTTGTTCTTCGTCACCTTCCGTTCTGTGACCCCAGCACGGCGTGACCGGCGTGCTTGGATTACTTTTCTCTCGTTGCCTGCAATTGACTTTTCAATGCATGTCTCGAACCGAAAAGAAGCACCAAAAAAACAACAGTGGATCTTGCTGTAAATCCTCTCCCGCACGACTTTTCGTCAAGCACCCCCCTGCCAGCTATAAAACCTCCCTCCCTCGTGCTCCGTCCCTCCACCCTCGCTGACCAAATACAACCATCACTACTGCTCCAATCTCGTAGCACCCCCTGCTGCTGCTGCTGCAACCTCTTATCTAAGCTCATTAGCATTACATCCATAGCCATCCTTTCTTTGATCGATTCAAGCTTGCGTCTTGTCACACCTTCGGTTGTGGCCACTTGTATTTTCTGACTGAATCAATCGACTGAGCTAGCTCTTCGCTCAATTCGGTGTCTTGTTGAACCTGGTGTTCGTCGTGGGGTGCAGGATCCGGAATTCGGGTGACTCGGATTCAAAGTAGCTTGGACGTGAGCTGAGAGTTTCATTGAGTGGCTTCTCAGCTACCAGCGTGCTTACCCGGAACTTGGGAATGAATCGGTGAACTTAGCTTTGCAGTCCACCCCGTGTACGTTTTGTTGATCCTCGTGGAATTGTGGACTGGAGAGCGTCGATCAGTGATGAGAATTCGGGTGACACACATGAGGATGCGAGACTTGGATTCCATTGAGTAGGATTAGGGGGAGCATTTCAATTGGGGTGTCATAGTGGTGGTCTTCAACAGCGAGAGACCTGCGATTCTGAGTCTCAAATTATCGTTATTTATTACGCAAATTATCGCCTCTTGTGTTTGCATCTTCAATGAAGTCGACATGGCGATTGATCCCCGTGGCGGTGCTTCTCGCACTGCTCTCCGTGACGCCCGCTGCTGCCGCGGGCGACTCCCCCCTGACGCTGGCCAAGCGCATGGCCTTCACCTCGACGACGGAGTGGGCCGTGACAGGCCCCGCGAAGGACCGCTTCCAGTACGAGCTGGGCGTCTTCCTTCGTGGAATTGAGGTTCTCTACGACGTCACTCACCAAGCCAAGTATATCGACTACATCCAATTCAAAGTTGACCGCTTCGTGGCCCCGAACGGGACCATCGGCAGCTACAACTTCACCGAGTACACGCTCGACAACATTCTCACAGGCCGGCTGGTTCTCACGCTCTACGAGAAGACCAAGGACCCCAAGTACAAGATCGCGGCGGGCACCCTCCGCAAGCAGCTCAAACAGCAGCCGCGCACGAAGGAAGGCGGGTTCTGGCACAAACTGGTGTACCCCTACCAAATGTGGCTAGATGGGTTGTACATGGCGGAGCCTTTCTACGCGGAGTATTTGAAACTCTTCGGCGAGAAATCCTTCTACGACGACGTCGCGAATCAGTTCATTATTATGGAGAAACGATCCAGAGATTCCAAGACGGGGTTGCTGTATCACGGCTACGACGAATCGCGGGCGCAAAACTGGTCGGATCCCAAGACGGGACGCTCGCCGTCGTTCTGGGGACGCGCCGTGGGCTGGTATTTCATGGCGCTCGTGGACACAATCGAGTATTTCCCGGTGTATCACCCGAAACGGGGGAAACTGATCGCGATTCTGGATCGTCTGGCTGTGGCGGTTACGAAGGTGCAAGACGCGAAGTCGGGATTGTGGTGGCAGGTGAATTTCCGCTTCTGGTTTCTCCTTTTGAACCCTAACGATCGATTTCAGTAGATACACCACGAATTCTGGCTTCACGAATTGAAATCTGGCGTGTAACTTTGTTGCAATCCCGAGAGATTTCAGTACATACAACACAGATTCTGTCTGTTCACAAATTGAATTCAGGCATTTCGCTTTGTTGCAATCCCGAGATCAAACTAACCCTAAATGGACTGTTTCCAGGTGCTGGACAAGGCGAATAAGAAGGGGAACTACCTGGAGTCTTCTGCTTCGGCGATGTTTGTGTACTCGTACGCGCGAGGTGTGCGAAAGGGCTACTTGAAGAAATCCTACCTGCAGATTGCGAAGAAGGGGTGGAAGGGGATTGTGCAGGAGTTTGTGGTAAAGACGCCGGATGGCGGCTTGAATTACACGAGGATTTGCGGTGTGGGCGGGTTAGGCGGGACGCCTTACCGGAACGGCACTTTTGAGTATTACATTAGTGAGCCGATTGTGACGAATGATCCGAAAGGCGTGGGTGCGTTTCTGATGGCTGCTGTCGAAGCCTCTCGAGCTAAATTCTCATAGCGCGTGGGATTCTTTCGAATTCCTTGCGATTCTTGCTCTGCAAGCTTCGGTACATTCAACGCAAATTCAGCGTAGTAGCCTCCCGATTCAAAACATGATATGAGACTGCCTATTTGCAATGGAAAGTCAATCCTTGTGAGTTTGTGGAGCTTGTGAAGAATCTGGATGTTGAGGTGACGAATTAGACAGTTGTAACCAGGATTTGCAGTAAAGTTAGACTGTTGTAAAGAGAATCTTGCTCGTGATTGATGGGCAGCTGGACTTCCATCGATTGGTCATTTCCTGGTGCAATTTTTTGGTTTGAGAGGATTGGGGATAGGATTGGTAATTAGTTGAGATGGTTGGAGAATTTCTCCGGGGACAGACACCCAATGTATGAGAAGAATGTTTCGGGGGTGTACAGCTCAGGATAGTGTCTATCTGTGCCCGTCAGCTGAATTCAGTGCGTGTTCGGTGCGTGGAAATTAGGTGCACAAAATCGTGCAAATTCTGTGAGTTCAAAATTTCTGTAAATCCAACGTTTGTACTGGAGCCTCGGTCCACATAGGCAAGTTTTCTAGATTGTTTTCGAGCTTCTCTTCATTGACATTTTTGATAGCTGCTGTGGCCCATAGCAATTGGCATGCATTTGTGTTCTAGAGACAGTATCGTGTCAGCAGTTTGTCAAGAAGAGGGATCTAGTCTGCAGTTGACCAAGATGTGATTTTGCCAATATGCGTGGGAGGATTTCGTCATTCCTTTCAAGATGGTTTCTGCCATTTTTCCAGTACATTGAAACTCATGAAATCAAAATATGCATAGCACTTATAATTGCCAAGTATGTACACCAAATTGCTCCAAGGCAATCTGATCTTGTAAACCACCTCACTTGACTTTTAAATTTTGGCTTGGTGTTAATCTGTGTATACGCTGGTAACATTATTAAAGCATGCCATGGGCATTCAGATTCTCCTACTTTCTCCTCCAATAGCACACAGTCACATGAGCATTCAAGATAACATTGTTTTAGGTTTTCACTACGCCATTTCGTAGAGAGACTTGCCCATTATTCGTAGAAAGGCTTCCTACTTGCCAGGCGCACTTGTCAACTGGTATCTAGAATATTTGATTCCACGCTTTCCAACGATTTCAATGAAATGAGTGATTGACCCAACCTACTACTAACTAAACTGTCAGTTCAAGTTCCCCCATTGCACACCTTGTGAAACCTGTCTTTGAAATCTTTGAAAAGTAACTTAATTTTGAGCCTTGTTAGGTGCTCTGAGTGGGTTGAATATGTGGCTGACGCCACAACGCATAACACGAAGGCCCAGGCCGTGCACGCTTCCAAAGAAGGATTCAGGCAGCTAGACTTCCGTGCTACCGGAATGGTTGCTTTTGGAGAATTTAATCAACGTCGCTCCAGAGTTCAATGAAGCCAGCTGGGTGGGTGGGTTTCGATACGAGCACTCCGCATCGTTCCAAAAGGATGCTTGAGCACCCCCAGTGTTTTTTGAGAGGAGACCCCAATTGGCCCTGTGGGATTGACAACTGCACCTAAAAAAGCACGAAATACATTTGAAAATAGTATGGAAATCATATAAAATTAATGGGCCTTATCACTACTATGAAAAAAACACTTCAAAAACACCGCTGCTTCCTCAGTCATGCCAGATGCCAATTTTCTGGTAGTCAATCTGGTTGTAAGTCAATTTGATGGAGCTTGAGTAGGCAGGCAGTGGGCTCCCATGCCATGGCTTGTCATTGTAGACCCGTTCTTGCTATTGGAAGGCAACATTGAATAACTAGACAATGGTCTTCAAGGTAGTATGCTAGATACATGGGAGGGACTTGCAACTTAATTCAAGGATTGGGGTTGGTAAGAAGAGCCATACATTAAAACCTAGGGGACCATGGCCATTTTCCTGTCAAAAATCACTGAAAATTGCCATTTTTTCTATTTTCACTCAAAATATTTTTCTTTTACAGAATCTAACTATAGGATCTTGTACTTTACTTGTCTAAGATCATGTGGTAAAAATTTCATGAAGTTTGACCATACATGTTGGAAGATATTAGCATTCAAAGTTGAAAAATAAAGTTTTTTGAACACTAGCTTGCAATTTCAAATGACTTTGACCACCATTTGTGAATTTTTTTTTGCACTATGGACTTTGAATTAAAAAAAAATTGTATTGAAGAATTGAGTTGAAAGTTTAGAATAAATTTTTTTAAATTAATCCATTGGTTTTCATTCTTTAAAAAATTGTCAAGTAGATGTAGGTTCAAGATTGAAAGAAAAACTAAATTGTTAATAGCTTTAAGATAGGATTGAAACACAGTAACAATTGAATTGATTTCACAAATGAATCCTATAAGTTATTTTTTCAAGAAGATGCTTAGATTGCCCAAAAAACAAGATTGTTCATAACTTTCAAATCACTAATCCAAATGGAATGAATCAAATCTTGACATGTAAATAAAAATATTATCTATAAGAAACAAAAATTTAAAAATTTAATTTCAAGTTTTTGTGGATTTCTTTCATGCCCAGTAATGTGAAAATTATGCATAGGGATGCATAATTTTTGCTCCGGGGTACTAATTGAAATAAAAAATCATATTCTTACAAAGCTAAAAAGCTCTTCTATCTTATGAGAAAGTTTCAAAAAATTTCATTAGAAATTGAGGTCATGAGAGACCTACCCAAAATCCATTTTGTTCTCCAAGGAGAGAATGGTTCTTTAGGGGTTAAGACAATTTTGTTCACTAGAGAAAATCCTTTTTAAAGATGCAAAAGAGACCTTTGTCTCATTGGTAAATTTTTTTTATGGAATTACTAGAATGAACATTACTTTTGGCCAAATCAACCAACAATTGATATCACTCAATAATTATTAGATTTGTAAGGGCAAAACTACCTTCTATATCAATATTATCCTAAAGAGGAAATTTTTATAATATAAAAATATTTCACTATGCACTAGTTTATAATAGTATGACTTTGAAAAATTGGTATCACAAGCATAAGTATAGTAAATCAATGAAATAAAAAGGATTTGACAAGATTTCAAATACAAGTTGTTGCCCTTCCAAAACTGATTTATTGACTTTGGCCAAAGGGGAGGAGGCTTTGCATTGCCAAAAGTGGCATTGGAGGCCTAAATCTCACATACTAAAAATCTCACATATTAAAAATATCATGACTCTTTTAGGTAAACAAGATGAACATCATGGATTTAGATTTTGTTGGTTTTGGGGTGGTCTATAGACTTTTTTGAGCCTTGATGCATTGAACACTTCAAAAACTCATAGCAAATTCATACTTTATACAGTAAATACATACTTCAATTACTCTCAATGTATAAAGTATGTATTTGCTATAAGAATTTTGAATGTATACTCAATGTTTCTCACACTTCTCTTTATTTGGGAAAAAAATTGAAAATTTTCAACAATGGTATAAAGCCAAACTTTTAATTTTGACCACAATGGGTTGTTTTACCTTATGATTGTTTGTTTAAAGGAATGAATTGAAGATGAGTTAAATCCTAAAGTCACATTGTTCCTTCAAGGGCCATTAAAAGTTATTGTAGCATCTTTTTGAGAAAACAATGCATTAGAGTCATTTTTTAACTCAATTTATAAAAATTTTAAAAAAAAGGTCTACAAGGTTTAGAATTTTTATTGAAACAATCTCATCATTGGGATTAGTGTGTTTCAATTCCATATTAGAGCTATTAACAATTTAGATTTTCTTTCAAAGAAAATCTACTTCTTATTTATCAATTTTTTAAAGAATGAAAATCTAGTGATTTAAAAAAAAAAATCTTGCATTGCCAACTCAATTTTTCAACATAATTTTTTCAATTCAAAATTTTTTAGTGCAAAACTTTTTTAAACTACAAAGATTCAAAGTCTTATAATCTAGTCATGCAAAGTGCAAAAAAAATTTGAATTCTTCACTTTAAACACAAATATCTTACAATCTATGTGGACAAAGGCTTTGAAATTTTTTCCACATTCATATACTTGTCTAGTGCAAGATCCCATAGTTAGATTAAAAAAATTAAGTAAATTTTAAAGTTATTTGCTCTTTGCAATAGAAATAATAGTTTTGAGTGTGGTTTTATGATAAAGGCCATGGGCTTTAGAGATTAAAACAATGATAACATTCATTACACACTTCTCATTCAAAATCTAGAGATCATAGAGGGACATTTCTTATATTGATGTAGATGCTCTTCTACTCTCATTCCTTTAAAATTACATTTTCTAAATTTGGCACAACCTCTTATTTTCTATAATCTAGTCCGTTTCTTAGTCTACCATTTGCCCTTCCAATAGCGCCATTGGAGAAGGTTGTACTAGTTATAACTTATATTGAGCTTGTCTTGTGTTTCTTAAAACTTGCCTTGCTAATTTTCTAAGATCCAATTAAGTTAAATAACCCATCCACAACTTATATTACAATTTCTTCAACCATTGCCCAATTACAAACAATAACAAATACCAAAGTAACTTGTAGAAAACAAGACTCACTATTTTTCCTATGTAATAAATAAGATCCCATTCAATTTTGCAACTTCAAACAAACCAATATTACTAGCAAATATAGTCTACAAATTCTTCACTACTAGTATTCAAACTCTGCTAGCAACATATAGAAAAGAAACCAAATCCTACATGACAACCTACTAGAAGGATTTAGACAAGAAAGTTGCATAGTATGCCAACTCCAACTATTCATATCAGTTTAGAAGACACTAGACTTGCAAATAAAAGTATTTATTTCTATATATTGTTTTCAAAAATGTTTTTAGCTCAATTGATCATCCTCAGCTGATGTCTTTATGACCAAACTAGGCTACCCACAAGATGCAATTATATACTCAAACTTTACAACAATCGTTCCTAAAGATCACTTCAAATAAATCAAATCCATTACATAGATGTATATGAAATCAAGTTAAGTACCCCAAACCAAGTTTTTTTTGTATATTTTTAATTTTTCTAATGCATTCTAGATTAGAATTAGGCACCTATAATATTAACATCCTATAACCATGGAAGGTACATGTAGCGTAGGTCCTACAACATAGACACTTATAATATAAATATCCTATAAATATGGAAGGTACTTATAATATAGGAGCATAGATTCATGGGCTCAAGATCTTAGGCTCACATGCTAGCGTTGTTGGATTAGTTTGGGCATAGACCAAAAGTTAGCCAACCAATGGGATTGTTGCCCATTTCAAAATGACATATCCAATGAGCTCAAGGAAAAGACAAGTGTCCCAATTCTTGTCTTTTTACAAACACTACTCTCATGAGCTCAAGGAAAAGACAAGTGAGCCCATTCTTGTCTTTTTACAAACACTACTCTCATTTGGCAATGCCCACTGTGCATTGCAAGCTCTGCCAAAAATTGCAAATGACTAAAATGTTGTGAAATTTTAGATGAGCACTTTCAACTCTCGTGTCTTTCATTGAGTACAAAAAGGTCATCATTTCAAAATATTCTCACTAAGATTGTTCCTTCAAAGTGTATTGTTCTCTTTTTCCATTGACCCAAATAAACTTCACACTTAATCCTTGAACGTTGGCGTGGATGTCTGATGTCCGATGAATGACAAGAAATTCTCCTTTGTGACAGAAATGCAACTATTCATCCTCTAAATTAAGGGTGGAATTGGAAAATCTACTACAATAGTTTGACTCCTAATGATTATTTTTTATTTTTTTAAACTAGATGATGTCACACGGTTCCAAAAGAGTTGATTTCCACAATCATCAGCTCGGCGTTTAAGGGTTAAATATATACTAAATTGTGCTATCAAATATTTTGAATTTTTTTGAGGTGCTCAGTTGGGAAATACAAGATGTTATGGTTGTATTCTTTCTAATCTCAAGAAAAAATGAGCAAACAAATTGCTCAAGTTCTTGGCAGTTTTGTCCCATTTTGAAAGTATAATCCCCTTTGTAATGATACGGGTTGAGTAACCCAAGTTACCTGCCCAACCCAATCAACTCTGATCAGGGACCCTGTTTCGTACGGTTGAAGCAGGTACATATGCATGCTTCTCCTCTCCGGTCTCGACCAATCTCTATCTTCAAGCAAAGCCGAAAATCAAGGTTAGGAATTGTATACTCTATGCAATTGTATGTACTTCGTGCATTAGTCTACATCTTTGAGAGATTCTTCAGAAGCTTCATCAGCAAATGGCCCCAGTGGACACAGTTCTGTACAGTACGGCAGCATTGGACGAGTCTGAAAACTGGAGAAACGAATCACGCAATCACGTTGACAATAGTAGATGCCAAAGGGGGCGGGCACCGTAGTGTTTCCATAGCTTATCTACCATGCCACCCTGCAACTTCACCCTTCCTGTGACTCATTTTTCAAGGTCAGACAGACAGACAGACTGTTCAAGGAAGCTGGAGCGCCTCTTCAACTTGAGCCTACGTGCGCTCGACGGTAAGACTTTGCGCTGGGTTTCGTCAAAATTGGACTTTTGCAATGATTTTGACGATATGGGGGAGTGGCTTTCCGCCATGAATTTTGAAACCCTGAAACCCTAATTGATTCTAGAGAGCATGCACGGTGCCCAGCGAGTGTTTAGTTGTGAAATTTGACATCCATGTAGGGTACTATTGACTTGGCAGTCAAGTATGGGGACGCTGTTGTACCAGTGGGCTGCACGAGGGTGTGATAAAGAACGGTGCATGAGGATCGCTCGAAACTCAGACATGATTCTTCCGCAAGTTCTGCCCCAATTCTTCCAGAAGTCTGAACGTGTGGAAGGCGATGGCGGGGCCGGCACTGTCCGTCTCGTGACTCTTGGCCCTGGTAAGAAACATCCTCAGAGTTCCTTGGGTTGGGTACTTGGTAGCTCGTTTTACATACTTGGGTCTCAGAGAATCAAGCAACACACGTTTTGGAGCAGCACTACAGGCCTCAGTATAGTTTACAGTGCACTCAATGTTAACTGCTGGAGAGGCAAATGGACTAGGAAATGGACTAGGTTTTGGAGAATAATCTTGAGTATGTGCAATCTCTCAATTTCGGTTCATTCCGTCTATGGTTTTTTGTTCACCAGCCTCTGAACGCCATTTTCGGTGGACCTAATTCTCGGTGGTGGGTTTTGGAACAGTTTAGAATACCCGCTTCTATTGTGGTCTTGTTGCAGTTCTGTGGACCAAATGACACCGTTCCTCTAGAAGTAGTGCCTATAATCTGTGTGTGAAACCGTAAATAATGAAACAGAGGGAAATTTGTCTAAGAGCTTACTGTTTTATCCTACATTTGAGGGTAGCACCCAAGTCACTATGAATTGTGCAGTTCTAGGTTTTCTCAAAATGTAAGGGGAGGAACTACAATTTGAGAATCTTCAGATTTGAAAATTTCTTTTCGTTGCTCTCTCCTTACAGATCCCTCATTCCCTCCTAATTTTTCTCACTCAAGAAGGGCACGTTACACTTCCTCTCTGGCTTTCTCACTTGACAGGCCCCATGTGATAACCAGAAAGAGTTCAATCTTCTTCTACTTTGAAAATTCGCACCCGCGACGTACGCCCACTGTTCCTTCCGTCCTCTGTCAGTGCGTCCCATGGCTCCTTGTTGTGAATTCCTTCCTGTTGACTGGTTATTGCATGTGAAGCCATAACGGGAGGCGTGGAGCGCGTGAACAAGGAGCGCGTGGTGGAGTACGACGAGGAGCGTGGCACGATGGCGTGGGAGCTGGTGGATGACCATCGGTACAGCACACTTGTGACCCGCTTGCAGGTGCAGGAATGCTCCAATGGCACCGACTCCATCTTGCACTGGCAGATGGAGTACGAGACCCGGGACCCTTCCGTCTTGCCGCCGGAGGACATCAAGAGGGTGCACTTCGAATCCATGAAGGCCATCCAGAAACAATGCGACACACACGAAGACTGGCCTTGATGATGGACTCCAAAATCACAACCGGAGGAAAACAACACATTCCATAGGGGCAAGGCAACGTGCACACTGGAGACTCTTTTCTATGTTGTGTATAAACAGGGATTCTCCTAAGCTTGTAACAACATTATCTGTAAGGAAATGCGCACTATAATCGTCACTAATTATAACTGAGCATAGTTACTACTATTAAACACCTAACGATTTCGATCTGATCTTATTGGCAACTAAAAGAGGAGTCATCAATGGGAGTTTTTGTGTGCTGGAATTCTGTAGGTGCAAAAATTTCCTACGCAGTTTGTATGAATTGAAATCGTTGGTTGCTGCAATTCAATCGGCGCAACTATTTCCTAGTTATGTTGCATCTTTGAGAATCGTTGACGTCAGGGAAAAGGGGTTCATTGCATATGAGAATGGCACATTTGAGGAGAGAAACGAGCTATGAGATTAGAGATGATGTTGTCAGTGTTTCATTACTAAATGAATTCTGGAGGAGATGGCAATTGTGCTGAAATGGATTGTTCATGTTGATCTGATGGTATGGTGTGCCGCTGCTGCTTTTCTGTGAATCCTGTAGAAATCTAAGAAACTAAGGAATCCATAAGAGTTATCTCCTCCTTAACCCAGTAAGGACGTTTCGGACCACAATGGTCTGATGGATGACTTCACTGTTCACTGTAGAAAAAAGTGAATTTACCTATTGCTTGATTTAAACCTCAATAGTTGGAGAGTTTTGGTGACTACCTTAGTTATGGGTATAGGGTTAACTTTGAATTGGGCTTTGAATTCTAGATTGTGTTTGAATTTTTATCCATTGTGTATATTTTTTGAAATGACAACTAGACATGAGTGCATGCAATCTAATCACATTGAACTGTCTTCTTCTCAACTATTGAGGTTTAAATCCCATCCTTTCAAAAAGAGGGATCAAATACAAATTTGCACCTCAAGTAGTGCAAAAAAAAATTTGATCCCTTCTTTTTGTAAGGGTAGGACCTTAACCTCAATAGTTAAGAAGAAGACAATTCAATGTGATTAGATTGCATGCAATCAAGCCTAATCCTCTTTCCAAAAATAATACAAGATAGTTAATTATTCAAATGCAATATAGAATTAAAAGCAAACTAGGGACCAAAGAGATAGTGACTTTTAAGATAATTCTTAAAAGAATTAATATCTTATATTGAGCTCAATATGAGTCAATACAAGATATGGACCTTGTTATGCAATGGACAAATAGACACATTTAAGATGTGGATGCAACATACACAATGTACATAATTTCAACTTCAAAATAGGACTATATGCTCAAAAATCTATCAATGTGATTACTTGGAAAGTATAAATAGAATGTAAAGTGTCAATAGTTACTTGCAAATTTGCCTATATGGTAACTATTTAACATTGTGATATTTTGAAGTCAATATTCTTTCTATGGTGATAGGAGAGGTTAGTAGGGAAACTGTTTGTGCCTTGATTGTTGGATATTGAAAAGAAGTTTTGCAATGACTCTAAGTATGTTGCTCATTGTAGAGCTCTAATGATCCAGCATCTATTATTTTGTTTGCTTTCGAACTTAATATTGGGACACCCATAATTGTTCACACATATATTATATCCTAAAATTATTATTGGTGAGGAGCGACCAAATTTTGGACCCCCTATATTATATCCTTAAATTTTATTTTTTTTCTAAAAATAAATATGAATAGATTTTCCTACTTTAAAAGTTTATGTTCTGAATTATTGGTATCTTTTTATATTAATAATAATTAGTTACAAATTTTAGAAGAAAAAAGATACATTGTAACGCTAAAAATAACTTTCACACCCCTATATTATATAAGAAAAAAAAATTGAAAAAAAAAAAAAATTGAAAAAAAAAGCTTTCTACTAAAAGTTTATTTTGGCTAAATATTGATACAATAGTCATCTTCATGTGATCTCTATAAATATTTTAGTTGAAAAACATGTCATTTTAGTTCATTTTTCAATCCTTTCTAAACAATATATCACATCTTATTTAGGATTGAAATTTTTGGCAATAGAAACCTATAGACATTGTTAAACAAGATCAAAATTGTAGGTTGAAATTATAGTTTATTAGAGAGTAATTAGGAAAAGTAGAAATGGATAGTTAGGGTTTGGTTGCTCCTCACCCATGAACTTTCTTTATAGTGCACCCCCCGGGCATGATTTCTAAGTTCAAAAGAACCATTCAAATTTGACCAATTATAGATCACTTTTGTCTTCTTGTCACTGCAATATTATTTTTAACAAGCTATCACTTGATTTTAGGTTTTATTATACATTAGTATTATTTGCACAGTCATATTGCAAATGCAAATCAAACAAACTCTGTACATAATTATTTTTTTGACCCTCATCACAAATAAGAAAACTAATTTATGAGAGAAATCCTATTTTAGTTAGGATGGTATATTATTTCAATATAATAACAACATTGAATATAACACCTATTGTAAGCATACCACCTACTTTACAATGTGAAGATAGAATTAAATAACCTTTCAAAATTCAATCATTAGAATTTAGAAAAATAATTATGCAAAGTACTACTTTCATAAATATATTTTTAAATTATGTTTTTTATATACTAATTTAAAATCAAATTTGAATTTATAAATTCCATTTGAGAAACAAATTTACCTTGTTTAAATTTGTGTCAATGTGTTCTCTTCTCTCAATATAGGAAATCAATTGTGTTTTTTCTTGCCAATTTTTTCTAAAATAATTACAATGCTTATGAACAAAATAACAAAAGATCCATTCAATTTGAAAACTAATTTTTAATGAATGAATATATTATTTTATCCATTTTATAAGGGGGAATTTATATAAATAAGAACCAAACTCCCTTTCATATTTGATCACATTCAGATGTAGGTCTCTTACCGCAAACTTAAATGCCATGCAGTCAATATAGCTCCTAAAGTCCCTAAGCCTTTTATTTATAAAAAAACATTCAAAATAACCATTTCTACCGCAAAGGAAAAAAAAAATTGAAAGATTTTTTTGGGATATCTTACCATAGACTACTACACCCAATTGTTAGTATTGGCATTCTATATTGAATAATTATTAAATTTGCATAGAATTAAGAATATTTTGCTAATATTTTACAAAATAAAATTTCAAACAAAAAGGTTTTTAAAAAAAATTCCAAAGTATTTGGCATCTTGTTTAGAATTATTTCATGCCAATCCTAATAGTTGGGTACAATAAAGTAAGAATGTGCACAAGAAATTTCAAAAACTTTGACCACAAAGATTGTAAGATATTTATGCTCAAAGTGAAGAAAACAAAAAATATTGCACCTTATATGATTAGATTATAAGATTTTGAATCTTCTCAACTTGAAATTTTTGCACTATAAATTTTGCATTTCTAATTTTTTATGTCAAAGAATTGAGTTGCAAGTCTCAAAAAATAAATATTAACTTGTTATATCTTGTGCATGTCCAATCTTCACCTTTGAAGGTGAACATTGGACATGTGTAAGACACAACAAATTAAAAATATTCTTTTATGCTTCACCTTTCACCTTCCCATTTGTGAACCAAAGAATATACCCTCCATCTTTACGAGCAAGTAAACCATTAGAAGACATTTCAAGCCCTCTATAGGGCCGTGAGTTATCATGGCAGGGAACTCCCCGCAGTGCATTGCAACAATGACAGTGTAGCAGGCTGATGTGGTCGAGACGTCATTTTTGGAAAAAAAAATTAAAAATTTTTTTCCAACTTTTTTTGGCATTCTAAGAACTATTTTTTTTTAATTTTTTTTTTCCTAGCTGGCCGTTCCGTCGTTGCGGGGGGAACAATGAGGAAACAGGACTGAAACCGGCCCTATAGAGGCTTGAAATATCTTCTAATGCCAATTCTCCATAAATCCATTCTCCACTTTAAACACATCTTTTAGTAGGGTCACACCTTCTTCATCCACCGCAGCTTTCCATTGACTCCTCCCAACCCTTATTGCCTTCTCAATCTCCATTCTCCAAGTGCCTAGTGAAGAAGGTGAGACTACATTTCTCCCCACTCAATGAAAAACAAAGAAAACTTTCCAGAAAACCGCCCTTCCCCATTGTATCTTGTATCTACACCTGTCTAAGATTTCTGGGCTGAAAAGTTACGAGCCTCGTCTTCTCCAGTCTATCCTCGGCACTTGCCAATTTTGCAGCCACGGTCCCGTTCGACCACGTGTATCAAGACCCCAGCAGCTGCGCCAAGTTAAGCACACTCCACATACACTCTACGAAAGCTCTCCTCTTCTCGGAATCTCGAATGCTTTCCCGATTTTGTTCCTCGTTGCGAATCCGTCGATTCCTCCACATTCATCGATGGAATGCTGAAGTGTGAGTTTTTGCGTTCTCACGGGTCCATTCGTAGCGTTTTGTAGCGTCGCAAACGGGTGTCGCTGCTCAGAGTTCGGGATATGTGCCCTTAGAAGAGTGGTTCCATTGCTCCCAAGTTTCGTAGTGATTACGGAACCCTAATCCCAGCTTCCTATCGGTTGGCGGAGTACAGAGTGAACAGGGAATCAAGAACATTTCAAGATTGTAGCACTTGGGAGCGACCGTGTTTGTGCAGGTACTAAATGAATTGAGTTGAATTGAGTTGGAATCGTGCTCTTGGACCGAGGTTTACTGTTGTCCAGTTCCTTTCTTTTCGTTTGAGATTTTCTTGAGTTGGTGTTATTGGAAAGGGGATTTTGACGTTTTGTTGAGTATGCAGGGATTAATTTTTGTATCCTAGGGTTCGAGATTGGGCATGGTTTTCGAACAGCCAATTCTTGGCTTCGTGAAGACGAAGTGATACGTGCAGAATTTTTTTTAATCCATTTTCGGGATATGAAGATGTATATTTGATTATGGAGCTGCGAGGACTATTTGAGCTGGTATTTTGAGGAAATCTTGTCAAGCTAGGGTTTATGCGATCATCATGGGCGAAATGGTAACATCTCAAGGCACTGCTATGAAATTTCATTGGGAGTTTAGCGACTGGCTTCGTCATGAAAATTAAGCATATTGTGCGAGTTATAGACTTCCTCATACTAGTATCCTATTCATTGCGACTTTTCTGTTTTCAGGTCGAGAAGAGTCGCGTTTTCGTGAAGAATGCAACAGATGTTTTTGGAAAAGCGGATGGGGGTCGATTTAAGTGTCCTCGATGTAAAGGAAATGGACTCAATTCGAGCCACCAGTTTTGGGACCGGAGCCAATCGTCCGATTCTAGTGAATCGTGCTGGTTTTGTGAGGGGTATGTATTCATTCTTCTCTCTTTTCTACTTCTTCCGTTGAGTGGGTAGAGTTTAAGAAGTTTGTCCATGACTGTGCTCTTCGCTTACTCCCACTATACCTTCATATGTAACTAGGGGTGAAATAACAAGCTTAAAATGATTCATTTCATCTATGAAGCACCTGAGTAATCGAGAGCCCGTTTTTTAAACCTCGTTTTTTCTATTTTTCTTTATCATGTCACATTGGAGCCTTGTAAGCACCTTCTCGTCATGCTCATTTTTGTTACTTGGATTTGTGTGAAGTCAATATTGAACAAAACAAGGTGACATGCATAAAAAAATGATTGTTGCACCAATCAAGGCGGAGGATGTCTTGTAGTCTCAAGCTTGTTGCTTCAATGTCTGCGGTCCAAATTGGACCTTAGTGCGCTACGACCTCATTTGTGCTTCACGTTGCTAATTGTATGTAGTTGATCTTGTTTTTAAGTGCCTTCCGATTTTTTTCCAGAACATGTGACTATCCGATGTCAAATATATGATCTCTTATTGTACTATAGAGCCTTTGCAAGTTGAGAATCAGGGCGTTTATGATGTTTTTGATATCTTTCTGTGGCAGGGTTGGCGTGATGCCATTAATAGGTTTGAATGGCTTCATGATAGGACGGTCTAAGCCTATCATAAGCACAAAAAATCCAAATCCCTCGGCCAAGTTACCTATGAACTTGCAACTCTACCTAGGGAAGTTTCCAGAGGCGAAGTGCAAAGTAAAGACTTACAAACCCTCTACGAAGCTTGCTGATCTACTCTATGAGCCGAGTCAAATTCCTTACTGGATGAATGGCGCTAGTGGAGAAGTTCGTATCCCTGAGAGTTCTGGTGATAGCTCTTCCTTATTAGCTGAAACTTCGAAGCAGGGGGTAACACAAACTGGAAATAGAGCTTCTAGATTTCAAGCTTCTCGTAAATCAAGTAGAACCTCACCTAGAAGAGGCAGAGTTATTGTACCGACAAGAGCTGGTGATAGTCTGTTCGCGAATGTGAGGAAAACGGTGAGCACTTCTCCGCCAAAGGTGCACAGAGATGGAGTGCTGCCTGATTCAATTCCAGGCACTCGGAAGTCTCCTCTTCTCAGAACCCCGAAAGGCTCAAGATTTCCTAGGGGGGGAAGGAACCGGGTTAGGGAGGAGGCAGAGAAGGAGACTTTTTTTAGAGCTTACAAGTTTAGGAATTCTCCATCGGAAACAAGAAATCTAGCAGGGACTGAGTCTCCTGGTACGTGCACACTAAACTAGATGATTGTTTGCTGATTTGTGATGAATTTGAAGTTCAAATTAGGTTTGGAGTTTTTAATTTTTTCCATTTCTTTTATTTGCCCTCTGATTCGCATTTAGGCTGAAACCACATGACAGGAGCACGCAGATCTCTTTAATATAAACTTCTCTAAAACAATACTCTGGAACATCCGGCACTCTTGTCACAATGTCATGAACCTAATATCGGCACACTTGTCACACACTCAAACTATGTAATAGTTCTCAAATATTAAAGACTATCAGATGGAAGAGGTCAGGGTGGCAGTTTGGACTCTGGCTAGAAAAACTCAGAGTAGGTGCGATTAGAGTTAGATGCGTGTTTGCACAAAAAACTTCCAAAAATCTTTCTTACCAATTGAACTCTTGATTCTAAGAATTGTCGGGCATTAGTGCCCCGTATTTATTTCTTCTTTCCTTTGCACTGTTATCACTTCTTTTGTCACATAGACTTTCCTAACTTATATCCAAGCACATATAACTCATTCTACCTCCTGTGTGGTGCCCCAAAGGAAAAAACATTCATGAGTCCTAGTTTTTTTCTAATTGCTTTCCAAGTGGGTTTGAACATCATGTGTCAGCTTTGAATTTCTGAATGACTCTTTCGAAGAACTGGGTGGAGTTAAAATTTAGAGCAAGACTGACAATCGTCCATTTCAATTTTGTTGAAACAGAATCTCGGCAAACAGGTGATGAGAAAATTGAGCGTTTCGTTAATTTATCTCTAGGGGGCGTAGGCCTCACCAACGGTCAGCGGCGGATGATCATGCCAA
Source organism: Climacium dendroides (assembly GCA_950106755.1). Taxonomy (NCBI): domain Eukaryota; kingdom Viridiplantae; phylum Streptophyta; class Bryopsida; order Hypnales; family Climaciaceae; genus Climacium; species Climacium dendroides. The sequence continues at coordinate 14,425,201 of OX467090.1, read as the reverse complement.
GCAGAAAATTGTCATCAGATGCGACCACCGCAAGTCAGTTAGCTATTGGGAAGGTCAAGGATGGGCTTATGAGAACTCCTTCTCTGGGGAAAGCATTCTGATTGATGCTATGACCTCATAAAGACACTTGAGATTCTTTGAAGGTTGAAAGGATGCTTCTATATTGCTTGTACAGTACTTGTTTAATTGATAATGAGGTCTCCTCAAGTGTTGTTTGAATTGATTTGTCCACCTGATCCTACTGTTCTCAATGCTCCTTTGAATTTACAGTTTTAGAGCACTTGCTCGATTAACTTTTCTTTTCTTTTTATTTACTTCATGATTCTGGGGTTAGGGACTCCTGCAGCAGGCATATGATCTTATACAGATCGCAGGCTTCAAGTTATGAAGCCTCTTCACTTTTCAATTAGGGAGAAGAACAACCTTGTTGCTGCAAACTAGAGTATTTGACTAAAGGCCGGTATTCACATGGTGTTTGGTAACAGCGGTTATAAAATCATAGTACCTCCGCCAAAGCCGAAAAGGTGCAGGTTTTATGCAAGTATTTGAGTTGGTTTGGAGAGGATGACTTCAATGCACTACATAGCGTAGGATGAATCGTTCGCAAGATTTTCAAACGACAGGATTCCAAACAATGTAAGTGTTCTGTAAGAGCTCCATTTTAGGAACATTTGATGGTAAAGTGATGTGGAAAACTACTAAATCAATGGACTTCTGTGAACTTGTAAAAGGAAAAAATGGTTTACTTTGCCGGAAAACTAGGTATTACTCCTCTCTACTAAATGTGTTGAACGTTGGCCCATATTGAGATTGGAAATCGTTGGTCTTGAGGGGTGAACGTCGAACATCGTTCATGCTGGCTTGCAGGTGATGAATCTTGAAGTAGGTTTTGATTACGACAGTTCAACTCATTAGGCATCAACATTTTGACCTTTGATGTGTGATTCGATTGATTTCTTTGCAGGTGAGAGAACACATTCGCTTAGCATAGGAGACAAAAAAGATGATTTGTGCCCTCGTTTGGGGGTTGGGTGAAATTGGTGGCTATTTTGGTTTGGATACAAATGTGAAGTGTAATGCTTCAATGTTCTTCCTAAATATTCTTTTAGTCACTCCAAACAAGTTCCCACTGCTGAACATTATGAACAGTGATGTAAGCACATTTGATCTTCTTGCCATTAGAGCAGTGGTAGTTCAGTTGTAACGCTGAAAGATAATCAGGTCAAAATGTTAAATGCCAAAATGTTAAATATCAAAAGTCTTAGACACAAGGTTTCTATATTGTATGGGTATTATATTCTTTTCATTAAAATAATCCTGTTGCTTGATTGCATTTGAAGCCCATATCTAGACCTGTCATGTGATTAGTTCTCTGATTTGTATTCTTCTTTGTTGCTTTGTCCTTACAGGTTCTCAAATACCTTCAAAAAGTGATTTATGGACGTGTAATTTGAGGCAATATTTCATTAACGGAGGCTTTTAGAGGCAAGAAATTGGAAGATGGGACCATCCTAAAAATTGATGTTGGTTTGTGTAGCAAGCTATAGTTGAGCTTGCAAAATGAAGTTTGCACTCTTCTTCATAGTACCAGTGGTACTCTCCTCACTAATTACACCTCACTGCCATTCTAGGAGTTGAAAAATAGATGCAACATTCTATGATTGCAATAAAATGTGTAACATTCACCTACAATTTCAACCTTGCAACTGTCCATTTTTGTCCATTTTGTCATTTGCAGTTTCATTGGAGCTAGAAGTTTCTACACATGACCACATCTATTTTCAAAAATTTGCCCATTTCAGTTTATTTCATGTACATCCAAAAAAGAATTCATCCAATTCCTCTAATTAAATTCATCCATTGATTTAATTGAAGTCATCCAAAATTCATTTAAAAAAAATTTAATATCGTCTTATAATTCATTCACATGTCCATTAGTTACGTTTTTGCAATGGTTTTGAACTAGTTTGGAAATATTTCATTATTAGCTTTGCAAAACAATATCAAATGTAGTTGACATGATTATAAATAAAAGAATTCTGCAACAAATTTTCAATGACAATTAGTAATTTATTTGCAATGGTTTAGCAACTAAAGTTGGTTGCATTGGATTTTCAGCACTTCTATATCACTTTTGCAAAGTTATTGGATTGTTGTATTAGATGTTTTTGTAGCTAGGTTGTCACATCGGGCGTGTTGGGGTCATCGGACGTCCCGGACGGGACGGACAGACTGTCCGTCCACTGTGATGTTCCTAGGTTGTTACATCAGGTGGGTTGGGGTCATTGGGCAGGTTGGGGTCATCAGATGTCCCGGACGGACGGACCGTCATGCAGATCGTCCGTCCACTGTGACAACCTAGTTTTGTAGCCTCAAAACTTTAAACAATTTGCAACATAATTACAATGTCTTTGCATTTTAAAATCCATAGATTTGCAACAATTTAGGAATATAATAGGATGGATTTAGTGTCCAAGACTTTTGCATTTAATTTATTACAACTTTGCAATACTTTTGCAATGCATTAGTTCTTTTAAGAGATCCAAACTAAGTTTGGTTTCCTATCAATTAACTGCAAAACCATTGCAAATGTGTTGCGACTGTATTGCAATCACTACTTTCTCTTGTAGTGTTGTCAATACAATTGTTGCAATCGCAATTGCCTTGGCGACATCCAAATATGTAAACGACTCCGCTGCCACACGATTGGAGATGGAAAACAACAAATACATGGAGTTAGACAAATGTGTCACTCACCTCGAGAAAAGCTTCGCCAAGCCACCTGGCCCACCTCCAACTTGAGTAGTGTCTTTAGAAGTGAGAGAATACTTAGAATAGTTGTCTTTTAGTTGAGCTGCAATTCCACCCTCTAGATGTTTTAAAAATATTTTAAAAAATAGATACCATATTTGTTAGAAAATGAATTACTAAACCAAAAAAGTGAATGGAAAAAATTAATATTCCTATTTTTAAACATATATCAAATCACATTTTCTAACTTTAATTGATTAATTATGCAATATAGAATGTCGACCTTGACCATTAAGTAGAATATTGAAGGTGCAAATTAGTGTCACCAATATGCAAAAAAAAATTGTAAAGGGATTAGCTAGTACAATACCTCAATATTTTATTAGGCACAAATCATGTATTTGTAAATTATAGCTTGACTTTGGTAAATTAGTATTACAGCTAATAGGATAAATTAAAGTATCTACATCAAGATTTTATATCAAAAATGCATAAATAAGTGGCACCTTAAATTGCCAAGTACTTAAGATAGGAGTTAAAAATAAAAACTTATCTAGCAAATCATGTCTACATATGAAATCTCTAGTCTTGTATTTGGAACTTAAGTAGGTGATCAAAGCAATTATTCAAGGTGCCCCTATTTTGACATTATTTTATACTCTTCAAGGTTCTAGATGTGTTGTTTTTTATAGAGAGGTACTATAAAAAATCATAGGAGCCTACAAATATGTTGATTTTGTAAATTTCTAATATATTATTTGTGCAATAAACAATGGCTTTTTTACATGCAATATCTTTCAATACAATTTCCTAATATGGTTGAACAAAATATTCACAATATGACCAAACAATGGACATCAGAATGCTTATATTGAACATTCAATAAATTATTTATGGAAGGGCAAAAGTCAAAAATATTTGTTGTTAAATCCAGTTAATACTCTAACCTTTAATTCCTAATGGAAAGTTCAATTTCGAAGATATGTTATAAATTGTAGCTTTAATAAATTGAATAAAAAATCAAATGCAATCTATCTAAATAAGAATTGAAAAAAGACTAAATGGAAGATGATATTTTATACTATTAAAATATTGAACAAAATTGTAAAGACAATCTCAATATATATTTTTCATCTCAATAGTAGATTAAAATAATAGTTGTCATAGTTGTAATTTGAATTGCACAATTTCATTGTCTATTTTTAAATCTACCTAATACAATTAAGAGATCCAAAATCTTGTCTCAATTACTAGCACCTAATAATCATGTAGACATATCAAATAACATTTTCCATATCAATTGTGTCATCAAAGTAGAAGGATTCAACTATAGTATACAAGTCTCAAGTAAGCTTAGGACCCTAGATTCTACTTGCTTCTTCTTATTTCTTCTTGCTTCTTAGGTTTTGCTTCTTCTTGCTTCTTCTTACTTCTTCTTACTTCTTAGGTTTTGCTTCTTCTTGCTTCTTTTTACTTCTTGCTTCTTAGGTTTTGCTTCTTCTTACTTCAATAACAACGCAAATAAGAAAACACAGCACCCGCACCCTCCACCCAAATGTACTAGTCCCAGGGCTCACAGCTGAACACAACCCTAACTTCAACAACAACGCAGACAAGAAAACACAACACCCTCACCCTCCACCCAAATGTACTAGTCTCAGGGCTCGCAGCTGAACACAACCCTAACTTCAACAACAACGCAGACAAGAAAACACAACACCCTCACCCTCCACCCAAATGTAGTAGTCCCAGGGCTCGCAGCTGAACACAACCCTAACTTCAACAACAATGCAGACAAGAAAACACAGTACATTCACCCTCCACCCAAATGTAACCCTTAAAAACTACAGTAATATGCACCCTAAATAAAAGTAAAAGTAATTTTCTAAATTTTGCATTCATAGAAACTTCGATATTCATTATTTTCCGTTCTGTGAGAGGTTATGTTCTAAGGAATACAAGGGCTTTGTCTTGTTGACTTTAGACATGTCATATAAGAGTTATAGTTTTTCCAAAAGAAAAGATAATTTAATTTAGTTTTTCAAATCCAAAATATTCTTAACTTTCACAAACACCATGAAATCAACGATGCTAGTGTGCGAGCTTGAAGCAATGAGCTTGTGAGCAGAGAACATGGAGCCCTCAATACATTATTATCTAAATTTTTGGTAAAATTTTTATTTTCCAATTTCTTTTTCAAAAAGTTGAAAAAAACTTACTATTTTTATTAAATTTTGTAACTTATGACTGTGTCCCTTATAACCGTGGTTCATGTGAAATTAGAATTTATTGGTCTGAAATTTGTATTTGCTAAAAGTTGAGACCTTCAAACTTTGGTGCCCATTAGTTGCACTAGTGCATCTAAATTCTCCTATGCAACCAAATTTGCTTTAAGTTTAAAAAGACACGTGTAAGATGAATTGAGAATTGAAAAGGTTAGGGTTAGATGACCACCATATAATAGAGTGGTAGACATCTTACTCTAATCTAAAATTATTTTACTTCATATACTTTTGAGCTTAGGGTGGTTTTCTTGGAGTGATTGTAATATATAGGTATATGTTGATTTGCATTAAAGTATTGTAGAAAATGGAAAAAGGTAAAAATTGGAGTAAAGAAAATGAGGTCTTTAATATAGAAAAGGGAAGGTCAAGAAGAAAAAAAAAAAAAAAAAAAAAATGGGAAAAGAAAAGAAGAAAGAAATAAGAATATCACGTGTTATCTTAAGGTTCCTGAAGATTCCCTTCCAATTCCAGTATCATTGTATGTCAACATTTGTTTACTTCTTCTTGCTTCTTAAGTTTTGCTTTTTTTTCCTACTTAGCTTTTACTTCTTCTTTCTTTTTTGTTCCTCCTTTTTTGTTTTTATTGCTTCTTAAGTTTTGTTTCTTGTTGCCTCTTAGGTTTTTCTTCTTCTTGTTTCTTCTTACTTTTTCTTGCTCCTTCTTATTTCTTTTTTTTTAGATTTTGCTTCTTCTTCCTACTTAGCTTTTGCTCCTTCTTTCTTCTTAGATTTTGCTTCTTCTTGCCTCCTAACTTTTGCTTCTTCTTCCATCTTAGATTTCGCTTCCTCTTACCTTTTAACTTTTGTTTCTTCTTCCATCTCAGGTTTTTCTTCTTCTTGCTTCCTAGTCATATTTTGCAGTCATATTTTGCAGTCATATTTTGTAGTCATATTTTGTAGTCATATTGTGCAGTCATAATGTCATTTAGTTTTTGCTTCTTTTTTTTTGCTACTTTTTGCTTCTTAGTCTCTCTATCATCATTGTTATTTTTTTTATTATTTATAATTTTTGAATATATAATGATTATAATTTTTTTTATCTTAAACATGTCTATACATTTTGTAGTGCTTTAAATCTTTGAAGTTTGAATTATATTGTTCATTTATTGAAAATTAACCTTCTTGTTTATATATGTAGGCATTGGAGGTTGAAATGAAGTTATTGAAGGCTATTTGCAATACAAAAGAGGTAACATCTTTACATTTTTGTTGGAATATAGGTTCTACAAGTATGTGAAAATATACATATATAAAGAGCCATTGTGATATATTTTGTGTTAATAACTAATAAATGTTATTGAAAAAAATCACATTTTTTCTTGTATTTGACTTTCTAATGTGATTAATTTTTGCCCATTTAAGAAATCATATGTATTCATTTTTAATTAAATGGATTCTTTTACTTAACTACTAAATTATATTGATGTATGACTACACATAGTCGTTTTACAAATCATCAAAAAATATGACTAAAAATAATTGTTTTACACATCATTCAAAAATATGACTGGAAAAATATGACTCACCGTAGTCATATTCTGTGTCATAAAAAATATAACTTACCGCAGTTATATTCTACATCACTACAAAATAATATGACTAAAAAAAGTCATATTTCATGTCACTGCAAAATATGACTCACCGTAGTCATATTTCACATCACTGCAAAATATGACTCACTACAGTCATATTCCACATCTCTACAAAATATGACTCACTACAGTCATATTTTACATCACTACAAAATATGACTCACTATAGTCATATTCCACATCACTACAAAATATGACTCACTACAATCATATTCCATGTCATCAAAAAATATGTCTCACTGCAGTCATATTCCATATCATCAAAAAATATGACTCACTGCAGTCATATTTCATGTTATAAAAAAATATGACTTACTGCAATCATATTCCATATCATCAAAAAATATGACTCACTATAGTCATATTCCACGTAGGATTTTTGTTTGCCCGGACAACTCAAGAAAAAGTCAAGACCCCCCTATGATAGTCAAAGTATACGCCATATTGGCATACTATGGCTAAATATGGGTATATATACCCTTCAATCCATATAACTGCCAATCTGAAGCGACTGCTTCTAAACGATTAGAGTCAATCATATCCTGAGTCATCTACAGTGATTTTTGTGTGAGTCATATTTTTTGATTTTACGACTCACTGCAGTCATATTTTGCAGTCATAAAACACTATTTTTGTTGTAGTGAAAGTTGAGTGTTCATAAACATAAGCTTGGCTTTTACTTGGCCCTACCATTTGAATAACTTGGCCCTACCATTTGAACAAGGGTGCTAATTTTTTTGTTTGTTTTGCATGTTAGGATGACATCATCCTATAGATTAAATAGTTAGATTAATAGCTAGATTACCTTTAGTATATTGGAAGGTCACTTCCCATAAGATGTGTCTCTTAAGAACTTGTCCTTTGGACTAGTATAAATTGTACTAACTTAATATGTTAATTATTATTCTTTCTTCTAAGTTCCTCAATTCTATGATGGTATCAGAGCTAGGTTGTTTTATAGTTTTAAAGTTTCACTTCTCATTTCATTAATGCGAGGACTAAAGCTTCCGACAAAATGTGTCAAGGATGTTATATCCTCAATATAGAAGATGAGATAAATGAGATAAACACAACAATCAAAGAAACTCTCAGTACAGAAGATGAGACAAATGAGACAAATCCTGCCGTCACTATTCCACAAATTTCTGATGAAGAATTTTTCCAATATATGGATTATTTAATGCTTGTCATGCAAGAAAATGCATTATTTGATTAAAAATAAATAAATAAATTTACTCTATGAAATAGATAAAAATAAATTAAATAAAATTCCAAACCAAATGTCTCAATTCAATATCACCAATCTTAAAAACGTAGCCAAATTTGATGGCAATTATTTCCATGTATGGAAGCACAACTTACAATTAATTCTACAATCAGAAAAACTCTTGAAAATAGTAGATGGTTCGGAACCAAGACCAACCTCACCACCACCAACTCCTGGAGGAACAATTCCTCATACTCCTAATACAGGAGCAGGAAGCAAAAGCGAGTGGAATGACAAAGACATCCAAGCAAAAATAATTATACGAAATTGTTTAGAGCTAAACCAAATTTCTCACATTATATCAAAACAAACTTCTAAAGAATCATGGGACGAGTTATGTAGGTTATATGAAGCCCAAGACTCCGTCACCAGAATGTACTTAAAGGAACGGCTAACGACGCTAAAGATGAAGGAAAATGACAGTGTGACTAAACATATACACACGTTCAAATCCCTTCTCGATCAATGCGCAGCGGCCGGAGCCCCCATAAGTGATGAGGATGCTGTCATCACATTAATGCGTAGCATGCCCACTAGTTATCGAAATTTTCTAATTTCAATACGAGGTCAAACTTTGACCCTACAAACTTTAATAACTTACTTAATTCAAGAAGAAACCATGTTAAAAAGTTTGGATGACAACTTATCTAATAGATCAACATCAGCTTTACTATTTAAGCAAAAACCTTGGAAACATAATCCGCAAAGGATTCCATTTAGTCGAAATCAAAATCGGTTTGGTAATAAATTCTACCAAGGCCCTAAATCAAATTATGATAATAAAACTTATCAAGGAAGTAATAAACCATATCAAGGAAGTAAACCTTACTACAATCAAAATCAAAATTTTTCAAATAACTTTAACAATCAATCTAGAAATTCTGGAAATGTATTTAATACATTTAATAAATCAAACAATTCAAATACTAGGTTTTGCTCAAATTTTGGTAAACCTGGCCATCATTTTAGAGATTGTCGCAAACGAATTTTTGATGAGAATGCTAAAAATTCTCATAAAAACCAAGGCGAAAATAAAGAATTTTTATATATAGCAGCCCTAAACACAAAACTTTCTTCTTCAAATAACTGGATTGTTGATACAGGAGCTACTCAACATATGGCTCATGACAAAAGTACTTTTATTACTTATGCACCTATCCCACCAGGACAATTTGCATATACAATAGATGGTTCTACTCATGAAATTCAAGGTGTGGGTGAAGTTAACATAGTGCTTCCCAACGGATGTGAACGCATTATTCCCAATGTATATCATGTCCCCCATATGCAATGTAATTTATTTTCAGTTAAACAACTTGCCCAAGCTGGAGATCAATTTCAAATTGAAAAAGATACCGCTAGTTTATATAATTCAAAACATGAACTCATTGTAACTTGTACTCTTGACCAAGATTTATATGATGTCACTTCCCATAAGATGTGTCTCTTAAGAACTTGTCCTTTGGACTAGTATAAATTGTACTAACTTAATATGTTAATTATTATTCTTTCTTCTAAGTTCCTCAATTCTATGATTGCAATCGTAATTGAATCTTTTCTTCCATTGTCAATAGATGCTCAAAAATCTTGATTTTATATGTCAATACTTGCCTTAAATTTGAGGCACACAAATTGATGCATTCGCTTTGCATGTGCAATGAGACACTCAATTGAGGATACTTCAATTCCTTGACCACATGTTGTGTGAAAATTTCAAAGAAACAAAATAAAATTCTATTTGTAAATGGATGACCAAAAATGCCATGTTGTCAAAAAATGCTAATTGGCATGGTCCTTTAGGGATTAAATATCAAACTAAACAATGATATACAAAAATTTGAAACTTGTCTTTCAAGCATTTGAATCATATAGTCACAAGGATAGATACAATTGCTTCAACAATGGCAACCCTTCCCTTCTTTGAAAAACAACTGAAAATAAATCTTACTTCTTATGTTTTATGACTTCTATCTCTACTTAGATGAGGCACTTGTACATTAAAGATGTGCAAAACATCTACATATTAATCTTGAAAGGTTGGAAGAGGCAAAAAATGGCTCATGTTAGTCATATATGGCTAAATAACTTTTCATCTAGTTTTGGGTGTAGACCTTGTTCAATTCAAATTAGTTTAAATATAGGTAATAACTTCAAAAATAAAGAATCCCTACTATGAAGTGCATAATAGAACTCTTGACTTTTTTACTTTGAAAATTTAGCTTTTGCATTTTTTTTAATTTTTTGAAAAATTAGAAAATTAAAGCTTCCTAAGTCAAGATACTTTCAATTATTATTGAAGTGATTGCAAGAAATTTTCTTCCTCCTTTTTGTCTTAGCCCTCTAAAAATGGTGGTTATTTAACCATAATTTTTGTATTACTTCAAAAGTATTCAAGATTCATGACTAAGGTATATAAAACTATTCTACACTTTGTATAATTTTTTTATATTATTGAAAATACTTTATTCAATCCAAGTAACTCTAATTCTTTACAAAAATTTGATTTTTATTCAATTTAGAGGGTTTTAGTACTTCTTTATCCCAAAAAATAAATACAAAATTGATAATTGAAGTTTGAAATCATTTACATAGAATAACTTGAATTTTTGCATCACGTCATTTTGCATGATAGCCAAGTACTAGTGGAGAGAAATTCAAATAGCCTTTAGTGTGTGTCTCACTATTGAATTATGAAGCTAGCCATGGATGAAGAACATCAATCATATGATGCAAAACGTTTGTTCATTATGAAAACTTTGACTCATCACATATATGTTGTCACAATTAATATGAAAATATGTTCTTTTTAAAGTTCAACAACATGGGTTTCTTAGGAGGGCACTTTGCTTTTTCATGTAAAACTTCTTTTCCTCCAACACGAGAACATCAATATATTCAATTCAAGAATTTGAAGAGAATTCATGCAACCATCTCTTCCATAGTGAATAATTAATTGCCATGAAACACTGTGCATGTACCGTTATTCCCATACAGCTTCACTATATTTACAAGCAAGTGGACAAGACACTCATGCCTTTGTGCCACTCCCCATAAATACATAAGTACAAAGAATGAAAAAACTAAATACATTGAAATTCTAGATGGCTTACTGATTACTACAATCTCAATTTCACTATATTTATAAGCAAGTGGACAAGACACTCCTACCTTTGTGCCGCTCCCCACAAATACATAAGTACAAAGAATGAAAAAAACTAAATACATTGAACTTTTAGATGGCTTACTGATTACTACAATCTTTCGATGTTGTTATAAATTCACCATTCTTCTGACAAGACCCTGTTCCATCCAAAAAACAACATTGATCAAATTTGAATTCCAATGAAACATGGTTCATTCATGCAAATGAAAAATTATGTAAGAAACAACCAATATGGCTACCAATTCAAAGAAGCAAATTTACACTAGTACCTTGTCTTCCTATGTTCGTAGTCTGAATCTTCTTGTTCATTCACAGCAATGTCTTGAAGGCTACCTGTTGTAAAAAAAATCATCATCAAATTGGTTTCTATCCCTTTCAATGCATTCTTCCTCCATCGATGCATCTAACTGTATTGATTCCCTTTCAGATGATGCATCTTCTTTTACTTTAGAGGAATCTCCTTCTTTTCCTTCGCCACAATGCAATATAGTCACATACCTTCCATCATAAAAGTCTTCGAATTCAAAATAGTCAAATACATTGAAAGTCTTCAGTCAATGTTGCAAGACAAAATATCAACCTTCTTTGAAACGATCCTCTGCAAAGAATACCTTTTCAACATCTTTTGGGAAGATGAAAGGTTGATCAAAAGGACCATTCATTTCATATGTTTCCAATGTATCAATTGCATGAAAGAAGCACTTGTCAAGACGCACATTATTCTTATACCACTCAACAAGAAACAAAACCACCTTGTTTTTCGTGCCTTCACCTAAAGTCAAATATTGCACTTCTACAATGTCAACTAGTAATCCTATGTAGTCGACGTTTGTATCTCCTTCAAAACGTCCAGCTATTCCTGAGTTGCATCGTTTCAAGTTCTTATCTACCTCATTGACTCGAAAGTAACGGCCATATGCCCACATTGCATTGTAAGATCTCACCTCATAGAAACATCCATCTACACATTGATAATTCAATAATTTCTTCATAAATTCATAATACATACATTCATATCATTCACAGAAAATCACTCACACTATTTGACTATTATAAGTTTTGTAAACATCTACTGTTTACAAAAAACAATCCATCTCCCTTTCATTTTAATGGTCACTCAAGAATGCTTCAACCTTTTTTTTCTACAACAGTAGGGATAACAATAGGAGTAATTTGTTGTACCTGCCAAATTCAAGATTTCTTCGGATAATCCGCCTTCACTTTCAAAGACTCCTTCAACAGCTTCTTTGATCCAATCAAGAATATCTCCTAGATGGATTGGATGGGGGCCTCGATTCTTTTTGTCCTTCATTGACCTCCACAATTCAACATTTTCTTCATATTGTCTTTTGACATCTTTGTATTTTTCAACCCATGGAATCATTGCAACATAAGTTTGTATGATGTGACTATTAATTTGTTTATATTGAACATCATGTGGACCTGAAAATCGCTTACTCTTTCCTTTTCCTATCAGCGACTCCCCTAAAAAATGACAACCACAAACAGAAAATATTAATTAACTGCATTAGCTTCAAGTATTTAAATTCTTATAACTACAAATGACATGTACACATTCTACTAATTACAATTCAATGCTCCTACTAAACTAGTGTTCCACTCTACTTTCCTTTGAACTACTACACAAAAAAAATTCACAACTTCAAAATAAAGAAAAGTTAATACCTTTTTGTTTTTCATCCTCTTCATTTGCCCATAATGTTGTTGTATAGTCTTCCAAACCCGTAATTACTTCTTTGCATCTTACTATAGCTTCTTGGGTTATATAGCCTTCCACCATGCTTCCTTCAGGCCTAGCCTTTTGCCGAACAAAGCCCTTTAAAGTTTTCAAAAATCGCTCTACAAAAAACATATTCCTATTTTCTATTGGGCCAGCCATCTGTATTTCTTGAACAACATGATATAGTGAATGCACTTGTGAATCAAAAAAAGATGTAGAAAATTACATTTCTAACAAACTCAATACAACAGCCGTCTCCTTCAACATCCTCACACAATCTGATTTCTTGATTCTTTTGGATGTGATCCATCGAATCAATTTAGACAAACTAGAGATGGAGTGCAGCACACCCGAAGGCACCAAGTGCTTTATAGCTATTGGCAGAAAATACCGCAAGATGTTTATATAGTCATGTGACTTCAATCCACTGAAGCGGTCATTTCTGTTCATACTATTTGATAATTCCGCTCCAAATCCTGTAGGAGTCTTGATTGAGTTCATGATTGCAAAAAATTGTAGTTGCTGTTGACGACTCAATACCCACGGTGCTTTTCCATATTTACCATTGGCATTTGCTTCCCATAATTCCATCTTGGAATTATCAATTTTCATGTCTTCTCTGGATTGCACACTATCCTTGTCTCCAACAATGTGAAGCAAAAGTGAACAGGAAATGTTTTTCAATACGTGCATACTATCTAATAGGTGATGTAAAAGCAAGTCATCCCAATATGGAAGTTCATAAAAACTTGAAAGATAGTGCATTCCTAGAATGCTATTTTCTTGCCTCGAATTCCACTTTGTCTTCCACTCTTCCATAGAATGCTTGGTTGGAATTGTAGTCAACTCACTTCTCCCATTAAAATAATAAGATAAAGATGTTCAAAATGGGTGGTCTAGTGGCAAAAACTTTCAGAATCCTGTGAACACTGTTTTCTTCAAAGAAATAGAATACCTTGAGGTTAATTCTTCCGCACAAGTCAAACATGCATGTTTTCCTTTGGTCACAAATCCTGCAATCCAAAAAAAACAATGCACATAATCTTTCAACATTCAATCCCTTTCATTTTGTAAAATAACAAGTTCAAACTAGTGAAATGCATGTATGTAGTTTTACCTCTTCTTTCTTTGGAACTGGAATAGAAACATTCAACATATGTCAAATTCATACATACTACAAACTTCCAAAATTAAGGCCTCCATGCCCTATGAGTGACAAACAACATTAGAAACAAAAGTATTATTCTTATTTACTCTACTATGGACTTTTTCTCTTCTATAGATATTAGTGAAGTCCAGTACTGGACCTTTCATATTTACATACTCATAACTGGATTCAAAATAATTTTAAAACTGTAATTTCTAAAAGTGAATTTCAAGTCCCTACATTCACCTGAACAGAGTTGAAGACCTCATAGTTGAAGACCTCATAGTTGAAGACCTGGACTGTCCGTAATTGTCCACAAATTTACCACCTTCAAGCGAATGAATTCTTCCATAGCTTAGATGAATCACGTACTCGAATACCTGTTCTCCACAACACACTCAGCTCTTCCAACAGTGGTTGCAAATATACCTTCATATTTCTTGGTTGATATTTTTCCGGAATGAGCATTGTTAGAATCAAATGAGTTCTCTTTCCTTGCAAGTTCGGGGGTAAATTATAATTCACCATAAAAATAGGACATACACTATAATTTGTATTTTGTAGTGAATAGGGATTCACTAGATCAAGGCACAATTCTAATAAGACGTCGCGGGTTTGCAAGTGTAGAATTTCCTCTGAATGTCTCCAAACCTCATAATCATAGATAGATGTCATTTCATCTGAGTTCCTATTTTTTAAATGGAAATCTATGAGCGACGCAATACTTTTGGTTCCAAACATGTTTGCAATCCTTGGTGATAATGGCAAATATTGTAACACCTGTACAAAAGCACAGTCAAATTATTTATACATACCATACAAGAAAAAAAATCAAATAACCACAATATTCATATGTGATAGTAAATTCAGTTAATATACCTTTCGACCAATTCGTGAATCTTGGAAGCCTTCATGATATTGAGGTTTATTGCATTTTGGACATGATTCCAAATTCTCATACTCCTCTCCACGAAAGAGAATGCAATCCCCAACACAAGCGTCAATGTGTTGCACTTCAAACCCACTTTTGCGTATTACCTTTCTCATCTCCCAAGTTGATGTAGGCACATTATTATTTTCTGGAAGCACTTTCTCTTTAAGGAGTCTACAAGTGGGAAAACAATATTGTCAAGAGTCTACATATGTGTTATTTGTTACTTTTAAAATGACTTCAAAGGTCACTTACATGTCTTCAGAAAACAAGATTATCTTACATAGACAATGAGCTTCCAAATAATAACTCTTCATGCTTCAGATTATATGGATTACTCCTACAATTTTTAATGACCACATTGCAGAAGCTAAATAAGGTACTCAAAATCTATTTTCCAAAACAATACCTTCTATTTCATCTATGCATGTTCATCCAATAAGCAAGTAACTATTAGACTTTGTTGCATAACTGATTAGTGACTGACCTATAGAAATGATAAAATCAAAAAATTAGAAAGCTCTTTAGATACTCAAAATTATTGATAGCACTACCATGGTCTTCGGTCTTCCGCATCATCATGTCTCCAAATAGTAACTAATGGTTTTGTTATGAGGTATTTGATTTTTTCTTAGAAACAAAAGAATTTCAGAAGACAACAAGTTTTCATGTAATTTTCATGTAATTGAAAGGGCATTATGGTTTTTAGTGAACATAGAAAAAAATGTTCAATGCAAGTCCAAAGCTCATGCCTTCCTTACATAGAACGTTGGCAAAAACATATGAATTCTTAATCCTTTAATAATGATCTTTAAAATGAAGTTCTTTGTTAGGAATTTAATAAACACATATTTTCAGAAACATTTACAAAAGTAATGTTCTGCATAAGGGTGCATACCGTAGCAACATGTTGACACTTGCATCACTCTAGTGGAAAACTGTTTTAATGTTGTGTAGCAAGAAAATGAAGGATAATCGTCCAATCTTGCACCCCTCGTACAACTTTGGATCTTCAAGTACTTCATTTTCAACACCTGTGACATTGCTACATATGTCGTCCATGACACTGTATAGGTTCTCTTTCTCATTGATGAGTTCTTCCTCAACAAGGTCTAATATTGCATGTTGTGAATCAAATGCAGAGTCCTCTGACAAATGATGTACATTGGCACCCAACTCAATTTCTTCTTGTACACGAGAAGATCTTTGGAATCTGACCTACCGTTTCCTTGCCGCTCCATACAATGTCATGTGCCTTTTAATTGTACATGGTGCTCTCAATGCTCCTCCTTTTTATGCGCACTTCACACATCCACAAGGTCAAAGTTGACAATGCATCTTGCAATCATTTACAAAATTTGAAAAAAAGGACGAGCTATATTTAAGGAGATCACTTCCCAGACATTCAACATCCTTTTGTCAACCACATTGTTGCCCTAAGTAGCAGCTCAATTTCCACTTTCACTACATGAAGATGGGAAGAGAAAGCCAAAAGAACTCAGTGACCAGTGAAGGCTTCTCTACAAAGTGGACAATGTTCACTAATTGACTATATTTTCTTCTTCTGCCTTGCCTACTTCTCTATACCAGTTCGGGGACTTCACTATTGCACGAATAGTCCGTAAAGCTTTTACCTTCATCCTCCATGTGAGGATTGTAAGCTATAGGAAAGCCTCCACAACGGTGTCCTTTTCCCAAAACACTTTCTATCAAGTGGCGTTTTGTCGTCGTCTTGGCTTCGATGTACAGGGATCTGCAAGCACAATAAAAACATGTTTGACAGGGGTATATGTCACTCAAAAGAACTATCAGTTACTTAAGCAACGTTATGCACATTGAAGTTATGTGTTGTAGGAATCTGAGTGTTGATGGCTCTATTCGTAACTTCGAAGTGGAAAACCCAATTCCCCCCTTGCAGCCTACATTGATCGTAGCTTTTTTGAATGACTACCGTAGGCAAAAAAGTGCAAATCTAAAAGCCATCGTTGTCATGGCAAACTTCATTGGAAGACTGGACTTCACTGCATCTCTTAATCAACCTATAACTCTGTCATCATTGTTGAATTCTATATATCATGATTCAAATGGACATTATTACGTACTTGAGGAATTGAAGCTTGTAATGACAACGAAGAAAACCCAACATTCTCGCCTTCCAACGCATAACAACCTAACACAAGATGATGATCGCCTAATGCCAATGAACCTAAAGAATCAATAACAAAGTACAGAAACTTTAATTCGAGCTCATTATAACGAAACTACACCCGTGGTCAAGAAAGGCCAGGAGCAGAGTGCATATCACCTTCAAACTATCTTCCAAAAGTCAATCTTTCAAATATGCAACATCCAATGCTGATCTTTTGAACAAGCAGCATCCAACGTCGATCGAATTGCTTGGAACACAGTCAAGTCGCCACTGCTCCAACACCCTCCATTTATCTGCAAATACTAGTTGGTTTGCACGGATTCGCTCAAACACACGTTTAATCAACCAATCAAATAACAATGCCCCTTGCTCTAATTGAAAAAGCCTCAAAGTATATTGCAATCAAACTAAATAGTTAGAAATTATGATTGTAAATATAAAATACATAAAGCCTCGTAGAAATCTAGAAAGTTAATGCAACTGCTTAGAAACCTCTGAGGCGATAATCTCCAAAGCAAAAAGAGATAATCTCCAAGGTGATAAGCGATAACCTAAATCAAAGTCCTCCAAAACTGAAGTATCCAATTCAAAGACAAGCAAATAAATAAAACTCAATCCAAAAATAGTAAAACACCAAACCTAAAACTACAAAAGTGAAATGTTGGGTTCTGCCTTCATACCTAGTGATTTACTAGATAATGGTGACGTCGTCCAAGTGAAGAAGAACCTCCGCACAACCGTTGTATGAGTTTGTGTAACGCAAGAAAGTAATTTGCTGAATGGAAAGTAGTGAAGTCAATGAGGAAAGCTTCAAAGCATGGGAAAGTAGGCTTGCGGCTAGGCCTTCAGAGGAACAATCATTAAATGCTTAACTTGCTATCTACAATGTGCATGAGTTTGAAGTATCAAAACTTGCTTAGTTCTGATCCAATATGATGTCTAAATGATGAATTTTGTAGAGAGTGCTAACATACTGAGTTTCATTGAAGCTGCTCTTTAGTTCTCTTTATTTACTCACAGTATACACTCTTGAAATTGATTGAAGCAAACAAGACCTCTATACTCACAAAAAATATTCTTATTTTTTGCTCATTAAAAAAATGTTGAAATAGAACTAGGTTCAAAATCGGAGGACAATTAATATTGTTAAGAGTATTAAGATGGAATTGAAATGTGTTAATCTTAATGGTAAGAGTGTTTTAGCAAGAGATGTTCACCTTCAGCCTTTTTTTTTCAATTGTGAAAATTAAGGTCATAAATGAATCTCACAAGTACTTTTATCAAGAACATATTCTAATAGCATGAAAAACAAGATCGTCCATAACTTTCACATAAAAAATCCAAATGGATTGATTCAGAGCTTTATATCTACAAAAAAAATATAATCTCTACACTACAATTTTAATTTTTTTTTTACTTTAAGTTATTTTACAGTTATTTCTTTGCCCATGCTCTAGAAAAAAGACCATCTGTGCCATAGCTTTTACTCCCAAGCTTCGATTGAAGAAAAATTATATTTTTGGAAAGCGGATGAGTTGTTCTATTTTCATACTTTCATGTAGAAAGTTGTGACACATATTGAGATTGTAGGAGCTTGCCTAAAATCCATTTTGTCCCTCAAGAAGACAACATGACTTTATGGGTTAATTTCTTTTTTGTTTTGATCTACGTGGATTAATAATAGTAATTTGTGCTTGAGGTGTGCTTGAAGGGGACCGAAGGTAACTTAAAGCTTATTTTCAGGAAACGGAACTTGAATTTTTTTTTGGAATCTAAATTGAATGAGAATGTTAAACTTTGTGTGAGGTGGACTATGTAGCACCTCTCGAGCACCTTTGAAACCTAATTTTGTGAATTAAAAATTTAATATATTAATTTTAACTAAAATTGGTTTTATGTCCATATCTAATTTTTGGAACTAAAACTTAATATGTTTTTCAAACTAAAATTGTTTTTTTAACTAAAATTGTTTTTTTTTTCAATAATAATGGAATCAATTAGTGAAGTGTCCTTGACGTAGGTTCGATTACAATTTCTCAAAAGCCTTTCCTTTTTAATTTTGATTCATATAGAATTGTCGAAGTCCATGTTGCTTGCCATCTGACAAAAACACAACTTGAGCGCATTTAAAAAAACATTAGAATACAATTGTTCAATTTAAAAAAGAAAATGGGCTTTTCATAGTGATATGAGGAAAATACAGTTGCTTGATGTGTGCTTGAGGTTCACCTTAAGCACATTTGAAGCGCACTTGGATTTTTTTCCGAATTCCGAATTCAATATTTCAATACAATTTTTGAAATTTAAATTCAAATGCATTTAATGAAGTAAAAATTCGCTTCAATTTTGCTTTAGGTAGAGGTAAAGCACACTTGAAGTTCTTTTTATAAACAAAATTGTAATTATATTTTTTTAAGTGTAGTGTTCTAAACTTTTCTTAATATATTGAAAAAATGGAAAGCGTGCTAGAAGTGTGATTCTGGTAGAGTAGAAGCACCTTTCAATAAAATAAAATTTCAATACACTTTTAGTTCATTTTTCTTTTTCTAGATTAAAATTTAATTATTCAAATGTTTGAGTTTGTTGATGCTTGCTTGAGGTGTACTTCAAGCATATTTTAGTACGTTTCGTTCTAGAAAATGTTGAATATATTAATTAAATATGATTTTTTTTAAAATTCACTCAAAATTTAAAATTGATTCGAATTATGAAATTAATCATATAATCAATTCATTTTATTTTTTATATTTAAATTTCAAATGATTTTTGAAAGAAAGAGAATTATAGAAGACTATATATATTATTCCGTATGCTAAGTTTACCTCACTTAATGTGCTTCAGGTCTACCATTCACCCAAATGCTAAGTTCACCTCACTTTAGTGTATGATTGGGCCTTTTATTAAAAAATATTTTTTCTCGACGATCATGCCTCCAACTGTACTTGAAAATTGACGGTTCTGACTACTAACACCTTAATGGAAAGTCATGAAAACAAACATTGAATGTATCAGATGATTGTATTCTGTTGGAAGAGAGTTTTTTTGAATGACAAGTGTCATTTTTTGTACTTAAGAACATCATTCTCAAAATAGGAGTTAGGCCATATTAATGAAAAGAAGTGGTGGTAGGTACAAACTGCAATCTCCACTGTGCTATTATGTGTATTTGTTCGATAAGAGGATGTTGTCTACAGAGGTAGCAAAATTTCACAGAAATGAGTGCTCTTGATTTTTTAGCGTTTTGTATATACAAAGAAGGTGAGTATATCTTTGTTTCCATAAGAAGGATTTGCTTGGTATATAGAAAGTTGCTTGCGTTTTTGTATGCAAAGAGTTTTTCCAAGCGCTCTTTACAACTACTAATAGTAACTTTGTTATGTATTATGCCATGTGCATTGGAGAGAAGAATGGAATCTGTTGTTTTGGAGATTGAAGAACTCGAAATGTTTTTGTGGATCGTCGTAGGTGTTTGATCGTAAAGACTTCTTAGTTACTGGGCTAATTTTCTTCAAAAGGTACATTGGAAGTGATATAAACCAAATTCCGTCAACGCATACAGTGCTATGTACCTCAATTCATACAATTGTGGTGTGTGTAATTTTGAATTGAGTAAGGCCGGTGTGGTAATACGGACGCATGGATTTAAAATGGATATGTAAATGCAGGTAAAGAGCCTGGTATTTTGGTTTGTTTGACTGTGGATTTTTCAAGTTTGTTGTCCTTCAGCTATGTTCATGATGGTTCAATATATAAAGGTGTTGCTATGCACATGGTCAAGGTTATTTAGGTTGTCGGTACCAAGTCTGGCGCTTATGCAAAGAAATCATGATTGACAGTGAAATAGGACTTTGTCGTGTTATAGTCACATAATTGTAACATTTGTATATAAGATAATCGTTTGTGAAAAGTCTCAAACTATGTGTTCTTGCTCTTCCTATGAATGTTCCCTTCCTTAAAAGACATGTGCTCTTGAAAAGTATGACACTAAGCAATTATAGAAGAAACTAAGAATCTCATGAATGAACACATAGTGCAAATGCACACTTACATGGACATGAAGTGAGTTTGGCAGTTTACCATGAACTCTTGAAGTACTGACAAATTTAAAAAATGCTACGTGGTTTCGTAGCATGGCAGCAACAGAAGAGGGCAATGTGGTTGAGGACACACAAATAGGGCCCACAAGTGAACAAAGAGAAGCAACTCTCGAAGAGCCTGGCGCACATGGCGTAAGGGAAAACAACAAAATTCGGAGGACGAGAATGTAGTTGGATCCATTGGGCTTCCCCTCCAGAGAAGACAGTCAGCGGTTCATGGGTAGAGCAAAATCTTTATATTGCATCCACTGCACGGATTGTCATCTGTCTTGGGTGAAAGAGAAACACCGAAAACAAGGGAAGCGCCTTTTCAAAACTTTACATAAATTATTTCCTTGTGTGTAGGATGATGGCTTTTTACATTCTATTATTGCCAACATGCACCGAATACGGCGTTGCAGATTCAAGAAATTAGCTCGAGGAGCTCGACATTTACGAGGTGAGATTGCAACTACCTTACTGTACTCTATAAGAACAAAGTACAAGTTAGTATGTTTTAATAAAAAAATTATGAAAATTTTGATAGTGAGGCAATATTCCATAGACTTGGCACTTTTAGACTGACAACCTTTGCTTGAATTTTCAATGATTTTATAGTGTAGCATGTTGTACAAGCAGTTTGAAACACCCTCAGCATGAAGGTCCCCAGAGTCATACCATATGAATACAAACTTTGTATTCTCGAAGCACTATAATATGCAGTGTCTCTGGCTTTTATTCCGTAACATTTGAATACTATAGTGCATGGATTTAGAGTTATTTGAGACATGATGTGCACGTATGGTGATTAGTAGAATTTAGTATTCTGTCCTTCATCTAAGCAACAGTGTGATTAAAATTCATTGTGAGAGGGGTCTTCAATGAAATCTGAATTCTTTTTAGTATAACAAATCAGTGAGAACTTCTCAGGAGCATTATGGACATTGTATTCTATAGATTTCTGGGATTTTGGTGAGAGACTAGACGATGGTCATAGTGCCAAGGCGAAGGTGACATCTTCAACCTTGTACTCCCTTGAAACTTGACGGGAAGCCCAAAGCTATTGATATTGTAGACCTCCTAAAAATTTTTGTCTATTGGTAAACAAGTGTTTCTGTAACAATGAAAGAATTTGGGTATTGCCTAAACTTAATAGTGGCCTATAATATTTGGAAGGACTTGATTAGTGTATTCCATTCCTTTAATTTGTGCTTCACATTTCAATGCAGCACCTGACCCTCCAGTGGGATGTACCATGAAGAGTTGGAAGATTTTCCTACAACCTTTGTCTGTCGAACCACAAGCTTGTTCTAATGTTGTACGGGGATATTGCAACCACAATGGTAGTGGGGACGTGAGATCATTCACGGATGCATTCGTGAGTGTTTTAGGACTTCTATTTTCGAACTTCTGTATTTTTGTTTACTCTTTACAAGGTATATGTCAAGATATTCTGAACTATAAGGAAAGATTACACAGTAAGTTCACAAATAAGTGTCATGTTCATGGGAAGATTTATCATTCAAGTTCTAATTGAATTCATATTGTGGAAGGGTCACGGCGCACGGTTGCTTATTTGTCTTGAAGTGTCAAGGGAAAGAGAAATTTGGGTCACTGTTTTCTCGTCCATTTTCTATGAACGGTCAAAGTGGTGATATGAGCTCCATGTGGTTTACTTTTTTTCTTTTGACACCTCTTTACCTTCTATTGTTTCTTCCTTCCTTTCTATTTTTTAATTGTTCAATTGAATATGTAATGCACTAAATTTTTTTGGAAAAAATTGAATCTTTGGAGGAATTTATGATGGACATCGGGAACCTATCAAAATCATTTTTTCCCATATGCACATGTGAAACAAGCATCTCAAATATAGTTGGAAGAATAATGCCATGAAATTGACTTCCAAATCATTTTGTTCTGCATATGAAATGATGTGGCATTAATTGTGGGATGCAGAGAGCTAAATACGGCCGATAGCCTATAGCAGAAGAGAACCAATACTGCATTCGAAACGAGAGAAAAAAATTGTTTGCAGACATTACGAACGGGTTGTTCACTGTGAATGTCCAATCAATGGAAGGAAGGAATGATGACAATAGTAACAGCAACAACAGTAGCAGCGATGAACAAGAGTGAATTTCGAGTCCCTTACAATTTTGGTAGCATATGCTACGTTCAAGGTCTACTATGCATTGGAGGATGGAACAGCATAAATAATTATCTTTCTTTGCATGCATTGTAGATATGTTCATGAAATGAAGAATACCACACACTATGTGGAATAATTGGCATTCTAAGAGTAGTTGAATTTCTTTTCAGGAGGTATATTATGTACATACAAGTGGTAGTTCAAAAACTACACAAAGGATGCTTATCGGCTTTTGAATGCCAAAAATTGCCCTTGTAGCATAGAATTGCATTTATTCATCCTCCAATTTTGTGTAGAAAGTGCATATCATGTACAGTCGTTCGCTTCCACAAACAGAAGATTTGACGGTGAAGTGTTATATGAAGAGATCAACACTGACCACAAAATTTCGGTGACTGCTGTTCTCACAGGGCTCACATCCTTATGAGATGGTACACTAAAAAAGAAATGCATGTTTTAAGAGATGTTAAGAACTGAGTAGAATGAGTGCGAAATTATCATAGGGTACAGAATCTTCAACGTCTATGTGCATTGTCTTGCTGGAGGGCCCTTCCTGAAAGCCTAATTGCTTTTGACATCATTGCTCATGGAAACTACTGCATTTCCTACCATTTCTGACTACAAGCTTCCTATTGTCGTCATGATGGATCCGAAATTGCTGTGGGTGGTTTACCGGCGCAAACTCATGCAATATAAGGACCTCCATTCTAACTTGTAGAGTCGTGAGTTTCACTCTTAGCGCGGCACTAAATTGTAGAGTCGTGAGTTTCACTCTTAGCGCGGCACTAAATTGCAGTGCCGGCACCAACAATTCAGGTACTGGTTTCTTTTATGCATTTTAGCTTAAATTTTTTTCCTTTAAGATAGAGTGTGAAGATTGGAAAGGAGGACTTTCAAGAAACCAGATTGGTTCAGCATAATTAGGGTTATCATAACCCCTAAAGGATTGTGACTATGTTTTCACCAAAAATGCTCTAAAACTACCATTTTTAGTACAAGCACCAAATTTTTAAAAATATATATTTTGGGGCACATATAACTGTAGGATCTTGTAGTATGTTAGTTTGAGAAGATGTGGAAAAAATTTCAGAAATTTTCACCATATAGATTGCAAGATATTAGCATTTGAAGTGACAATCCCTTTTTTTTGGGCCCTGAAAAAAATGAGCAGCTGCACTTCACAAGGTCACATTTGCATGAAAAAATATCCAAAATGGTGGTGCTTTTTTGGATTCATTCTTGAAGGCAAGTTGGCTACATGCTTGAAAAAATTCAGATCATTTGGAATTGTACAACATATAGGAAAAAAATAGTAAGTAGAAAGAAGTATGGAATGATTCAAAATACAAAATTGTTAAGAATTTTGTTTTAGAATAGAAAAATACCAATCCCAACGGTTGAAATGTTGTAATAAAAAAATCTAAATCCTATGATTTTATTTATTTTTAAAATATTGAAAATAAAATAAAGGATTTCAAGTTTGTTATAGAGTAGAAAATCCATAATTGCCCACAAACTAAAACTCCTCGTAACTTTTGACTCATTGATCAAAATGGAATGATTAAAAGCTTTCCATGTATATAACTCTAGAAAACCAATTAAAATTTTTTTTTTAATGAAAAAAATGATTTTTTCCAATTTGAGCCGCCCAGATTGCCCATTTATGATAAAAAGTAACATATTAGGCTATAACTTTTGACTTGTATTTCCAAACGTCATGAAATTTGGTGCATATGAAAAATATTCCTCATCCTCACCTTCTACTAAAATTTCAGCCTAAAATATGAAAATATTTAGTCACACATACCTACCCAAAATTTCTATATTGCCAAGAAATGTATGTTGATCCTTTAGGGATTAAGTCATCAATTGTTCAAACATGGGGAGAAATTCTTTGCGTGAATTGCAATAATTTTGGTGTTGAATGCTTGTGTATAGTCCAAAATTAACAAACTAGTCTTACAATTTGTTGATTCCTATCACTGTGACTCTGTTAAAAAAAAACCAATCAATTATCAATCACATGCTATTCAAGGTGCTTGAATTGTTGGTAGTATCAATTAGTTGCCTACATCTCTTTGCATTATGAAAAAAAGCTATTAGTTCTCAAGAATCCACAATCAAAAGATTGAAACTTACTTAATAATAGCTTGTATTCTTTTCAAAGTGTATTACTTAAGAATAGCTCATTGTATTCTTTTCAAAGTGTATTATGCTTGATGTATGGGAATCTTTCTATCAATTATTGGTTCTCCTTTTATAAGGCACTCAAATGAAGGACAACACTTCATATCTTCTAGATTAACTATAATATTCTTCCATTTTTTTCCATTTAGAAAACCAAGGGATATTAAAGTTATGATTACAATTGTACATAGGATACTAATTTTCACCTAGATCTCTTTGATGTCTCAACTTGGACACTTAATCTCTTAATGTTTAGATAATGTCTAAATCCTTTTATATTTGGTCATTTTTCTTCATATTTTTGATTAAATCTTTGCTCAAATTTGATATGTACTTCAATTTCTTCAAATGGTCTCAAGAAAAGATTGTTTTTTACAGATTCAATCATTATTTTGGATGAATGACAAACTATTTGTAAAAAACATCATTTAAGGACTCTTTTGAACTTTTAGAATATGAACTAGCGTTTGGCACTTGCTATGCTACGCATTCACCAGTAGAATTTCATCAGAATTTTTTATGTATTAGATAGAATGTAGAGCAAGAATTTCAATAAATCTTCAAATAAAAATTACTAAAATTTTTATATAATTTCTTTTGTAAATAAGTATATATTGAAATAAGCAATAGAAATCTAATGAATGATGAATGAAATACATGAAATGATGAATACAGTAAAAGATACACATACATTAGAATGCATTAGAAATTTGACTCCATTGTTACAAACAACGGCAACCCAAATAGAAAAATTTAAAGGAAAAACTTGTAAATCTCAAAAGCTTTGTGAATAATTTAATTGTTGTGAAATTCAAAACTGGTTCAATCTAATAAATTTCTCAAATCATTTGGTAGTAGCAATAGAAAATTAAAATCAGAAGTTCAAAGCTCACAAAAGCATAAAATTATAGAAATGCAAAAGAAATATAAAGCCAAGAAAAGCAATGGAATTGCTACCTTTATAATATCACCATATTGATCCTCTTTAATATCACTTCAATTGCAACGACTATATTATTTCTATAATATCACCTTTTGTAAAAAGTGATATTACAGAGGTGATTATGAATTGCTACTCTATTCTGTAATATCACATTGTGTGAAAATACAATTTTTATGTATGCATGATTGAAAATATTTTTATAAAATAATTAAAATAATTATTTTAAAGACTTATCAAAATCATTATCATGCATTTTATTCAAATATATCAAAATTTTACTAATATGTGATACAATGAATGCATAGCATAGCAAGCACAAGTCCCTAGTATTAATGGTAGCATTTGTGATATTACAGAGGGAGTTATGATTTTAGTAGTATGACTAGTAGTTGGCGCTTGCTATGCTATGCATTCATCATTAGAATTTTATAAGAATCTTTATGTATTAGATAGAATGCAGAACAAAAATTTCAATAAATCTTCAAATAAAAATGACTAAAAAATCTTTGTATAATATTTTTATAAGTAAGCATATATTGAAATGTACAATAGAAATTTATTGAATGATGAATGAAGCATATGCAATGGTAAATACTATAAAAGGTATACATACATTACAATGCATTAGAAATTTGACTCTATTGTTACAAAAAATGGCAATCCAAATTGAAGAATTGAAAAAAACAAACTTATAACTCTAAAAAACTTTGTGAACAACTTAATTGTTGTGGAATCCAAAATTGCTTCAATTGAATAAATTTCTCAAAATCATAGAAGTGCAAAGAAGTGAAATCATGAAAGCTCAAAGTTCACAAAAACACAAAATCATAGAAGTGCAAAGAAGTGTAAAGCCAAGAGAAGCAATGAAATTGCTACCTCTATAATATCATCCTATAGATCCTCTTTAATATCACCTTAATTGCAACAACTATATTATTTGTATAATATCACCCTTTGTAAAAAGTGATATTACAAAAGTGATTGCAAACTGCTACTCTATTTTGTAATACCACATTGTGTGAAAATACGATTTCTATGTATGCATGATTGAAAGTATTTTTATAAAATATTTAAAAAAATTATTTTAAAGACTTATTGAAATCATTATCATGCATTCTATTCAAATATATCAAAATTTTACTAATATGTGATACAATGAATGCGTAGCATAGCAAGCACAAGCCCCTAGTATTAATGGTAGCATTTGTGATATTATAGAGGGAGTTATGATTTTAGTAGTATGATGATTGTGTGAGGGTACAATGGGATTAATTGATACCATAACATTATTACATGTGATTATGTCAATAATAACACCACAACAATGTTATAAATAAAAATAGTAGAAGTAACTAAGGGTGGTATGTATAAGGAAAGGTTGTACAAAATCATTGTTATTGAATTCTTTATTATTGCATTTGTAGAAACTTTTTATTAAATCATAATGTAAGTGTGAAAGTGAGTTTTGAAGTGGGCATCTCTATACCCGAAAGATTTGACAAGCTAATAGAAGATGCAATATTATTGAGTGTTATTAACCTTGTAATATACTACAATGAATATAAATGGGTAATTATAATATTTAGGGCCCTAAATATACTACTCATATTTATTGAAGAAGGTTAAAGGATTAAATCCAACTCTTAAACATTCACATTGTGTCCAATGGACAAGGTAGATTAAATTCAAATACTCTTTAAAATAGAAGTCAAAATTCTTCGGAAATAATTTTTTAAACTTTTGATTGATTGGATTGACAATTTTTCTGTTGTAACATAATAGAATGATAAATTCGAGTAATTCCATAGGCATTTAGGTCAACTCATTTTTCACTAAAACACCTACATTTTAAGTGGTTATATAACTTCCCATTGTTGTCCATAGGAGGAACTATTCTCATCCTTTTGAATTCTATTGTGATTTTTTGAATTCCCTTCAACATTGTAATTTGCAATAGAAATCCAAGTGTCCTTTCAAGTTGTGAAATAGTGAGAAAATCTGTGCCCATGTGTTTAAATCACATGGGGATGTTCTTTAAATTTATAAAACGGTGACTAATCAATCCTATTCTACTCCTTTTTCAACCCTATCCCACTCTAAAGTTGTCATAATGTTAACAATTTTACTAAATTAGAATACAAAGAGGGTGCCATTGGCCCCCAATAGGGATGGCGCCATTACATGAAATTCGGTGGATGAAATTCTGGGATGAATAATTTTTGTTCACTTAACTCAGATGAACGTATGATCCGTTCACGCACGCCTTTATTCCTTCATGTCGGTTTGCGCAAACCTTGCGTGCTCGATCAGCTTCTCCACTGCGGTCTTGGTGTGTGCAACACTGTTCGATCCTAAAGTTGGCAAGATATTTCCACACAGCCTCATTGCGAAACGAAACAGACGCACGCAATTCTGTTTCTTGCGGACTTTCCCTTTCATTTTGCGACCAAAATCGAAGTGCAGGTTGCTTGGAGCAATTAGGGTTTGAGTAATTGGAGTATTCTTTGGCCAGTTTGCGTTTTGGGGAAGGACGGCCTTCCATCGTTCTACTTTCTTTCTGTAAGTTCTCGGTCACGTCGTTTTGCGTGTTTCGTAAGTCCCTGTTCTTGCTATTTTAGGGATTCTATTTTGTGAAGTTGTAGGGTTTTGGTGCTTGGACCGTTGGCTTGGTTTGGGTTCTGTCGTGGGTTTGAGTGTACGGGCGTGATTTGTGCGGTTTTCGAGTGAAAGAGTTCTGAATTTTGTGTTATGTGTGTTGGAGACTGAGGTCGATTGCAGTTGGATCTAACGGGTGGGAGGAATTTGTGGGTTTGCAGATAGGTGCAAGGGTTTAAGATGTTGCGAAGCATTTCGAAGGTTGCAGGTATAGTGAAAGTTGGTTGAAAATGCTTTGTAGACCACAAGTATTTGGTTGAGAGATTTGCTTGCCCATATTTCAGTTTTCTGTTGCGTTTAGAACCTCGCTGGTTGCATTGTTAGTTTCTTCAAGTTCGGTTCTGGTAAACTGAGAATATTTCAAATATTGAATCACAAGTATGTACAACTTTTACATCAAAGAATTTAACATTCGAGAGTCCATATGTTTACATACATTTAAGCACACTAGGTTATTCCATTTATTGGTTAAAGGTAATATAGCTTTTATTTAGAAATTGAATTTGGAATTTTTTTGTAATTTAACTTTTGTTGGTTTGCAGGCACAGCGGCAGCAGCTGTTGCAACTGTATCATCGCCTGCTGTTGCACATGTGGACCCTGCTGCTGCAGCAAGACACCGGGACGCGGCACGGCTGTCCAAGCCATCTCCAGGGCCCCACTACATGGATGATGAGTACGACTTCTGCCAAGAAGAAGTCCCAATTATGCCAGACCACTTTGCGCAGTTCGGCGGAGTGCCTTCCCAGGAAGAGGCTGACGAGGCCGCACGAGAGTTGAAAGCAACGTTCGTCCAAAAGTAAGTATTAATGCCTCTCTTCTTCTGTCTCATTCTAGTGTTTTTCTTATAATATGTGAGTGCATTTTTTTAGGGTTTAGGGTTTGTGAGCACATTTGGCAATACGTCTCATGAGAAGAGCAGATTCATATCAAAATTTGGGAAAAACTTTATGATTCTTTAAGAGATGTTGCTTTATTTAATTTGATGAGGTGGAGATTGTAGTTTTATTCGAGCAATTCTCTTGCCAGTGTCTTGACGGTTACTGATTATCCTCAGGAAGTTGATGGATTGAAGTTTACATCAAATATTTATCTCAGAAAATGTTATTGTAAACAGGGATGCTGCCAGGATAAGTTCTCCTAGGAGCCCTGGTCCAATTATCAACGATGGACCATGTACAGAGGTGGATTCTGTGAGTATGGCAACCGCGACACAACGTCCTTTTGATGTGCAGGAGTTGACCACAACTCCTACGAATCAGTTGGTCAGCTCGTCTGCTGAGCATAATAGCGCACTAGCTCTTGTTGCTCCGGGTGGAAGTCATGTCGTTAGTCGATGCATCGATTTACTTCAGACCGATCCTGAAATCCAGGTACCTTCTTTCACTGTGGTTTAATCCGCGTTTTCTTCTTAGTTTTAGAGTTCATTTACTTATTGATAATTCCTGTTTTTATTTTTTAATCTTTGCATTTTAGTTGAAGGGTTTAGTGGTGTCGGTGCCTGGTACTACGAGAGCATCATGGATAAGAGACGAGTTCTTTTTTTTAGATGTTTTCTATTTGCCTATCTCCTCTCCATTGTAGTTTAGTAACAACGGACTTATCAAGCCTTCATGACATTTTCTACGGTTTACTTAGTAATTTTATTGATGCTTGGGAAATAATTTGTATGTGAGTGTTATGTAGGCAGCAGTGGTATCACTCGCTAGGGATCCAGCAATTTGGGATGCGTTTGTGAAGAATGAGAAGGTCCAGGAGCTCATGCGAGCTCGTACGATGACCGTCTCTCACAATGGAGGTTCGTGTGAATGTTATTATTTTACGCTTCTAATCTTTGACAAGTATACATTGATGATGCCGAAGTACATCATCCGTTTTAGTTTGTTATCTTCCAAATGTGTTACCGTTGGCTTATTCCTGAGTGTATTTTGATGGTCATGACAACTAATGAACAATCCACTAACCTTGTCTTATCATGTGATGTAGTCTATGAAGGTTATGAAGAAATGTCGAGCTCTTCCAGCACGAGGCAACCACAACGTGCGAATCCTTTCCTGGTTGCATTCAATTGCATACGGAATGTGGTGTGGGAGATGATGGATACCATGGTGGACCTTATAAACGGTGTCTTCGGATTTGTGGACCGGAAAATTTTCGGTGACAAAGACAGTGACCCAACTGACGTCCCCTTCAAGGCCTGTATGGTACTTACCATTCTTGTTCTTGCTCTGGTTGTATTGAAGCGGAACCCGGCACCACTTTGATGA
This sequence comes from Climacium dendroides, assembly GCA_950106755.1. Taxonomy (NCBI): domain Eukaryota; kingdom Viridiplantae; phylum Streptophyta; class Bryopsida; order Hypnales; family Climaciaceae; genus Climacium; species Climacium dendroides. The sequence continues at coordinate 14,393,900 of OX467090.1, read as the reverse complement.
GAGAGGAGCATGAAGCAGGCTCCGTCTTCATCAAGTGCATTGTTCATTTATTCGGTGGTGCCCTTAAAGCTACAATGTAGATATTAACTTTTATCACTATTTCCGTTGATTGCAAGGAGGCATGTCGGTGGTTTTAGTAAGCAAGGCTTTGTGGAAGTAGAGTTTAGTCATATGCAGGAAAGCTGCTGTAAGGGAGCTTTTTGCTTTAAATCTTGTGCTTGAGAGTTATGCTTAAGAGTTATACATCAAGGAGGGTAGCTTGATACGCAAACGCTAATGCACTTCTGAAGTGTAAATTTGACGACAAAGTGGAGAGGAGTGCCAAGATGGTTTCTCAGAAATCAGGTATTAGATACCTTTATATGTTGCTTCTTTGACTTCTTACATCCTTCAATTTATTGGTGGTATTATTGGGAGATTTTTTGGGAGGATTTACAGATTTGCAAATCTTGTGTTTTTATGCCTAGTGTTTTCACTTCCTTCTCTTGTAAGTGTGAAATTTTAATGAATTATTTCGATCCTTATGGAGTAATTGCCCCTGAAATCTTCAATCAATTCAAATCTGAATTTCAAGGCCCCACGACCTTGTGCTACGGTACTGTATTGAAGCGCATTTGGTCCTCAGCAGGAGTTAAACGAAACGTCCGTGAGGAATTAATCTCTAGAGAGCTTAATTTTTCTTTTAAACTGACCCACTGATCCACTTCAAGCCATTTTCCAAGGCTGTTGCTTTTCTGCGGATCAGGTGAAAATTGTACGATAGCAAATATTTCGTCACTTCTGATAACTACCAAATTTGAGTAAGGAATGGAAATTAGTTACACAATTTGGACAACTTATGGAAAATGAAGTTACATTGAAATCGTGGAATTTTTTTGTGTTAATGACAACCAAATGCCATTTTATATAATCATCCACCACATGAAGAATCATTGATTTTGTAAGGTTTTTGTATGACCTAAAAGTTATCAAATGTTTTGGGACAAGCACTTGAGTTAGTTTGCGTGGATAATTTAGTTCTAAACTCCGTTTTTATTGTTGACCACATCATTTGTCATATCGGATAGGTAGATACAAAGGAATGGTGGTGTGAAGACCTCCTACATGATATTCTATATCTAATAAGTAGAACCACCGGTAAGCATTGGTGTCAAGGTACCTTAAAAATATATAATTTTAAATATTAACTTTGTAAAAATAAACAATGAATTTTCAAAGTATTGATCACAAGTTTACATAAATCAATCTCAAATTCTCATGTTTTAAAGGTCTACAGTATAAGCAAGAGTTTGAAGGAATAGATCTAGAATCTTGACTTTGAAAATTTACACCAACTACATAATCCCTCTCAAAAAGCACATTTTTTTTCTTTAGTTGGATGGTTTGAGCTCTCTAAAAAAAAGTCTTGTTTTGGCAATAGATACATTTTTGAGTTCTTGTTTGAAGCAACTTGTGGTTTGCATATTGAGTTGTAGTTGCGAGTTCAAAACACTAGTGCTCATTTTTGATACACCAACAAACAAACAACTTTAAAATTTTATAACTTATTCATACAATGTCCAAATAATGCATGCTAAAGTGCATTAAAATCCTCTTTCACCTTACCTCATAAGATCCGATAAATTAAAAACATATATACATATTTTATAATAGTAAGTATTCTCACTTGCAATTAGTTAGTTTCAATTATAGGTGCACATCCTTTTGTTAGGGTGTGGTCAATCTAGAAGACGACAAGGTGGCCGCTCCAAGTCCAAAAGGCGTCCCTCCGTCCCAACCATCCAAACAAGTCATCCACCTACTCATTTCATCTACCCATTTTCCATTGAAAACTTGAGCCTCTTCAACAATTTGAAGCTCAAGTCTTACTACCACGAAATCATCACTTGCATCACAACAAGGAATTTGAAAGTGATGGATGTGCCAGAATTAGAAGCGTTCCGTGAGTCAAAGAATCACTACGGACCGTAGCATTGATCATCACACCAGTACAGAGTTATTTTTATGCACGATTTTTCGCCACTTGACTACAACCAAATGATCTTGGCTATTTTTTGTAATGGAAATTTTAATTTTTTGGAGGGGGAATAGACACATTACTACTGTATTTAAAGACCAATAGCCAAAATTTACCTAAGTATCACCTAGTTTTTACCTAGTTTTCATATAGATATCACCTAATATCACCCAAGTATTACATGAGTATTGAAGAACCAATTGGCTCCTTCTCGTAAATGAAAAAAAACACCACTGCACCAGTACCACACCCGGTCGTTACGTTCAACAATCTCTCCCAAATAAATAATTAGAAGTCGGCACATGTGATTCAATAGAGGACTCAAAATAAAAATCTCACCTCATTCAAATTTTTATTTGAAAAAAAAGAATGTCTCAAGAAATTTCAGCATCTATTTTTAAGAATGTTTCTTTTTTTTGCCGACCTTGCCAATTCCGTGTCTAGCGAGTCCACCCACCCCACCCAACTGGGCAGTACTGGACAATTTCAGCTCTCAGTTAGAGTTGGGTGGAATGGGTCATGATTTCCTCTAGAGCTTCGAGGATTCAACTCAACTGCAGGCGTAATTAATCGTTTGCCTATTCCCTTCCCAATTGAGCTCTTTTCGGTACAGACAGGGATTCATTTGATGGTGTCCAAAACGATTCTATCGCCTATTGTGAACAAATGATTCAGACGAGGCCAATTTTCTATTACCAGGATCAGCGAAGAACATCGAGTGATCGAGTGAGCTCAAAAGAAACAGAGTTGGGCAAAATAAACACTTCCACGGATGGACAGAGCCTGTTCATGAAATCTAATTTCTCATGAACGATTTTGTTTCACATGAAAGTGCAGACGATGATTTAGTTCGGGCTACCAATTTCTCACTACGCTTATTGTCCCGAAAGGGACCCAAGGATTCCGTCATGGCCAGTTTGACTGATCAGTGTACTTCAGATAATTATAAGTCCATTTCCATGCCACCAGAATGAGTGAAGGATGTTGCACTGATGGACACAAATGATCCAAATGAAAACCAAAACGACAGAAGAGGAAGTGAACTTCCTGGCGCTTGAAATGAATGAAAGCGGCACTCACCTGCCGTTGGGAAGAGATTCAAATGCAGAGCGCCGTGGAATTGTTTGGTGATTTGATCTGCAGTTGTTGCGGAGGATTGATTTGTGAGGACGATGGTGAGTAGCTGACTGATGGTTTGCAGAAGATGGAGAAGAGATGAAGGAAGGTGGGTGGAAGGCTAAGAACTGGAAGGGGTAACTGAAGTGCCGGGGCTGCATGGAAGTGACCATGGTTGCTGTTATGGAATTGTGAGAGCTTTTGTTGGATCTTGTTGGTACACTAAAATTGGTAAATAGTGTTGGGTGATAATTAGTGTTGTAGTGAATTGGATCATAGCCTTAACTTATTATATTACCATTCCAACTTCTATATTTTGTTCCCATCTAACACTAAATGCACTCTCGTAGAAATGTTGAAATGATCAAATTTTACTATAAAGCTAAAATAGTGTTAGAATGAGTAAATAATGTTCTAACACTTTGTAATCTACAATTAGTGTTATTGTTGACAATTAGTGTAGCCAACACTATTTACCAATTTTAGTGTAGTGGATTGGAGTGGACAGTCAGGTCACTCCCATACATACATCACCAAGGTAGCCAACCTCTTTCCAATCAGCCATCCATTTTCGCTAGTTAGGGTGTCATGTTTCTGATCAATTGTAGTTTAGGTGACAACTCACGTGGTTAGGTGATAGCTCATGCAGTACAAATGTTGGGGAGATGAACATTGATAGCATACGATGATAAGAAGATTCATGGTAATTTTGTTTTTGCTGAAAAATATATAAAAAATATAAAAAATCCTTATTAAATCTATTTCTATGAATAGGAAAATTTTTCCCTTCAAAGTGATGATGAATTGCTTTAGTGCTCACCAAGGGATTGGCTACCTTAGTGTTGAGGTGCATATTTTTGAAAAACTATTCCAAAGGGAAGGCAAATTATAGTTGGTGGTCAAAATTGTACAAGTTGATTTCATTTTATAAATTCTTTAACAAGGGTTTATGGTATTTTTGAAAAGGTAGGTAGTATAATTGAAAGAAAATTCTAAATTATCTTTGGATGTATTTTTAGGACTATTTCAAAATAAACTAAAAAAACTTCAAAGTGCTAGAAGTAGGTGCATTTTAATTTCACCTAAGCTCTCAAATATGGAGGCTATATATTTTAGATACAAGGTCATAAAGAAACATTCTCTAATAATTTGAATTCATATTATTGTGTAGATCTTAGTGCAAGGTCATAAAAAAACATTCTATAAAAAATTAAATTCATATTATCATGTGGATCTTAATGGAAGGTCATAAAAAAAATTCTAGTAAATTAAAATTCATATTAATGTGTGGATCTTAATATAGGGTCATAAAAAAACATTCTCTAATAAATTAAATTTATATTAATGTGCGGATGTTAATATGGGGTCATAAAAAAACATTCTCTAACCAAATGCACACAATTTAACTCTAAAAAGATAAGTCCATGGCCGTAGATTGAAGCCCAATCTTTCACTCTATTTGCTACCATTTTGCAACAATAAATTAATAGAATTTAAATTTAAATTTTTCAAAGATCTAATCACATCTTTTTTTTGTAAAAATTTGACATTATTGTTAATTCTTTAAAAGAAAGTGAAGAAAATTCATATCAAATACAAAATATGCTAAAAAAATTAAAATTTTCATCACATGTGTACAATATAATATTGAACATCATGGTGTAAGCCAAAGTTATAGTATCATTATAAAATCTTAAATAAACCAAAATTATAGGCCTAAAGTCCAATTTGTATTAAAATATTGAATTTTCAAAATTTCAAATTGAAATAGAAACTACACTTGATGATCTTCACTTCATTATGTGATCTCAAATTTAAGAAATATAATTATTATGGCTAAAATCCACATCAAGATTGTAGAGCAAGAACTAGCCAAAATGCATTATGGATCTACTTCTTTGGACTTTTCACTTAAAATGCACTCAAGCAACTCCCCAAAAATTGGATGAAATTTTGATGAAATTTTGATTTTCCCATCCTACCCTAAACCCTCTTAAAGTCATCAAAATGACACAAAACAAACAAGATAAAGATCTCATGGTTAGAATTTTGCCACCTTCCCTAGTTGAGAATAAATGAATATTAATGCACATTTTGATATATTTTACTGACATATTCATATTGAAAATCACTTAGGCCAATCTTTTTTTAAGCGGAGAAGCACACAAAGTATCCACCATTTTTTTGTAAGATTTTCCTTTGTTAAAAGATATCTTAAACTTGGATAGTAATTTTTTTGGTCTTGCCTGCATCAGTACTGTTAAAATCAATTTTTCAATATTGTTTCCTCATGTCTTCGTGGGCTTCTCATGATGATGAATTCTAAGCTGTTTGAACTGACAAGGCCTGCATTAGCCGTGGACCCAGACTGGTAATATCACCTGCAAACGCAAAAAAATAAGATAAGCGTCAGTCCTTCCTGCTCAAAAGTTCAAGCATCTTGCTTGCCAATCAAACTTGGAGATGGAAAAATAGTTGTTTTTCATGAGTTTTACTTAAAAATAGATAGCCGTAACGATATCGATTATGTGCATCGAAGTTGTATCTCTTCACATGGATTATATGCCAAAGACAGACTGCCAAGAAAATACAAAAAATTGCACATAATACACGCAGAAAACGCAGCACCGCACACATTACACTATTTCCATGCACTTTACGTGTAATATACAACATAAACCACTGAAAACTAAGATTCATGGAAGAATGAAAAACATCTTCTATCCTACCCAGGTTTGAGGATGGAAAAAATACACAGTAGATGAGCAAAGACATGGTTTCATTTGTTTAAAAGAAAACTAAAATCTCAAAAAAACAATTACATGCATAAACTCCCACCATTTGTACACAAGAATACAAGAGACATTGAAAGGCTACAAAAGTCAATATTGATAGTGAATAATGGCATACCAGCACCAAGAGTAAGCAAAACGACATTGCCACGATCATTCATTGCATTCTTCTGTATTGCTGCCAACTCCCACGAAAGCCGCTCGACTACATCATCCTGTCGTAGCGCCAAAACCAATCTAAATTTCCAAAAGTTGCAGCTGAACTAAAAGATCAATAAGAGTTGAAATAATGATTTAGGAAGTTTCAAGAAAAGTCACAAAATATACCAATAGACAGAAGAAACAACGTCTCAAATTTTGGAATGAGAAAAATGTGTTTTGGAAGTTATTATAAGTGGCTATGAGCTTCCAAAGTGAACTTTCCAATTTTAGTTCAAGCTCTAAGGGCTAATGTAAACAACTGTGATATATAAAGTAAAGAAATAGGATGGAATAAATATTAGACATGAAGTAAATTAAAGTTGGTTCAATTCACGCAAAGGGTTGTCGAGGATTGTACCAAGTCAGGGATATAGATGGTTGGGGGGCCAATAATAGCATTGGCTAAATCTTCCCCAGTTACAATCTTCATAGTCTGGATGTTGCGAGCAGAATATACCTGCAGTTTCAGCAAGGCTCAGCGTACAATCCACAACTGCGTAGCGAGGGGCCACGATCTAGGGCACGCACCAAATTCTAATGAACCTCTAAGGTTTGCACACCTAAAAACGCCCAAATAGGCATATGAGAATGGTTCCTATTATATTTGTTGGGCCTTGCTGGCAATTGAAAGAGGATTTCGAATCACCTTAGCTAATGAGTAAACTATGAATTCAAAGTGCTGGTTTACAGATGTACTCAAAGTTGACTCTAAGATATCGTACATAGTAAGCAAGACTCTGTAGGGGACGCTTTTGGATAAGGGTTGCAATTAGGTTTCGTACCTTACAAGACCTCTTAGAGAAGCTACACGTATGACACCCTAATTCACAGCACGTAATCCAGAGTAACCATTTGAAATCAGACTCATCCTGAAAACGAAAAATCCTGAAAATTTGGCTTCTGCCTAAGCTTAATTGCAAGGGTACCGAGGCAAACTAATGATATCATACCTCTGTCACAATTACTCGATCAGCAGCACTGAAAGCAGGAGCAAAGTCTGGTAGAAACGCCGCCAACCGACTATGCCAAAGACAATCAACTCCAATTACTAAGGACAGCTCGTCCTACAATAACAAGCAGATATATAGGAGTCTAAAACAAAGTGCTTTACCTTTACAATTTAAGCCCCTGAAGGACCAATATTCACGGTTTCAAATTGACCAATTTGACTGATTCATACTGTGAAACTCAGTAATTCAGATAGGATTAAGTTTTAAATCACAAGAATCGGTGAAGAACATTGCATACATTTGAACAAAAAAAGGTTGACGATATGAAAGACTAAAACGAGCTAAAACAATATTGTACCCACCTGACCGTATGAGGTTGAAATATAACCCAAATTGGTTGTTGGTCGAAGCGTTGACGAGCCGCTTGAAGAACAGCGCGAACCTCAGTTGGATGATGGGCGTAGTCGTCGATAATGTGGCAACCTAGAACAGTTCCTATCCAATCGAAGCGCCTTCGCACCCCAGAGAAACTACCTAAAGCATTGCTTGCAGCCTCTGCAGCTGTCTTCATGACCTTTGCTCGTTCTTCACCATCCGTTTCCTTCTCTGCTGCCAGCAATGACATAACCACAATGACCTGCCAATCTTGATCATCACTAATCACTCAAGTAACTTGCATTCAACGGTAATGAAATGCCTGAATCCATTAGAATTGAGGTCTATGTGACTTGCTGAATGATTACAAACCAATCAAAAGGACAACATGGAAAGACCTAAATACCAACAACGCTCTAAGCAAGACAGTCGGTAAAAATTTAGAGGAAAGAAGCAAAGATAATAACCATAAATCGTGCACAAAAGGTTGAAAATGACATATTTTCTCGAGCCATCACAAAAGAAACCCTCCCTCTAGTGAGATCGACAAAGTTCTTAAGTTCATAGGCACTAGATTCAAGAGATCTTCATATTCAGTTGATCTTATGTTTATGCTAGTGTAATGCAATGGTGCTAACTGAATGATGTTGGTGTCATTGACATAGCTTGATATTACATTGGCAATTATCAAGTTAACATTAAATCAACATTAATCAGACATTATCTTAACATTATTTTGATATTGATCTAATATCCTATTAGATTTGCATTAACCTACCATTAATGACTGTCTCAACCTAATGGGAATCTCTAGAGACAGTGAAGGTTCACCAAACATTGGAGCATTAGCATCACATCAGCAGTCGTAGTGTGAGAAGTAATGTACTTACAGCAAGAGAATTAAGCACATTGTACATGCCAGGCAAGCGTAAACTAACTCGAGACATAGGCCTGTTATTATACACCTGTTAACCAAGACCACAGCAGCATGTATGGTCACGGTTGTATTGCAATGACTGCACCTTGCAATTTTAAATCACTAGCCAAATAAATCTTGGATGTCCAAAAAGCAAAGTTCTTCACCGAGAATACAAAACTTAACTCAAAATATACGAAGTACTTGAGATCCTTAACAACTACTTTTGCTCAACACTTGTACTCACCACTGTGTAATCAGTTCCACCTTGTGGATTTGGGACGAGCATTATTGCTTGCCAATCGCTGCTACCTCCTAAGCTGTAAGTTACAACCCTCCTCTTCACTAGAGACACAGTATCTACAATCGTCGATTCCTCTTCTTCCATCGGTTCTAACAAGGATTTAGCACCGGCACTGCGAGGTACATGAAAGACATATAGATTTCAGTTTTTGGAAAATAAGGTGGTCGCACGATACAATGATGTACTCTACCAAATACGAATTACAGTCCACAATCCAAACAATCAAGAATAAAATAGCTATAAGAAGTGTTCATGGTTCGTATTTCACCTGTCACTACAAATTATAAGATAACCTCCAGGTTTGATTCGCATCACAAATTGCTTGAAAATATCCCTGACTGCCTCCTGCAATTTGTAAATCAGTCCGCTACGAGCAATCAATTAAAGAGCTCATCGAACAGCAGGTACAAAATTTTATGGTCTCAGCATTCAGAGAACAGTCCTTTGATACGAAAGTTTTCACTACAATGCGAACAACAATGACACGGGGAAAATGAGAACCTCATCAGAAAACATGTCTACATGTTCCCACTCAACATTTGTCACCACTGCCAAGGAAGGTGAAACGCCTAGGAAACAGCTGTCATATTCATCACTCTGCAGTTTTACAACCCAAGAATTAGCAACAAATTTACAACCCAAGAATTTCGCAATTAAATGGAAATGTAATGAACTTGAAAATTTAGAGTGCACCGTACATTCAAACCTTGAATGCCAAAACTGAATTAAGTAAAACTATGAGTAGAAACAGATTCTTCACGTGCCGAATTACCAATACCATCTTGATATCGAAAAACAAAAGTCTGAAAAAAGATCACAACATCAAAGTATTTGGAAACATCGCCTCGCGTAAAAACGGGAGCGAGTACACGATATGCTCGTTAGCCAATTGGAGCGCACCTCTAAAACAAATCTGCGGCTAGCCCCATACACTGCATTGCCGCCATCCGGAAACTGCAGTCATACAACCACCAAAATCAAGTCACACAATTAATGTCTTGTCACACAGTATCACACAATATCATGTCACACAGTATATGATAATCGACATCTAATTTACCAGGAACCTCGTAAAGGACTTACTCAGAAGATTCTGTAAACTGCACGTAATATTTTCCGCAAACTAAGACAACTACCCCATGTAGTCACTCGGCAGCCTTGGTCATTAAACGACAATCAAAGCTACAGTTAACTCAAACTCGTCGAAGAAAGAATTAAAAAAATCAACCCCTTAAGGGCTCAAATGACCAAAAGTAGTCGATTCCATACCTATAGGGAGGTAACAGAAAGTAACAATAGAAAGAAGAAATTATATCCTAGAATTCTATTATACCCTAGAATTCTAAATAATACAAATATGTTTTGAAGATTAGTATAATAGACTAAATAAAAAATTGAAAGTACTGTACAGTAAGTGCGGGGTACTAATAATTAAGAAGCTGCTTTCCAATACAAAAATATCTATGTACGTGCCAGAATCTTTGTAATTTGAAGAATTTGCAACCCACAGTGCATATGTAGCCTAGCAATTTCGAACCCACAATAATTAGAATTTTTGGTCTAGCTTCGGAAGTGGGTTTTCTATTTTCAGCTAGGGCACTTGTGGATTAATCAAATTCCGGAGAAACCAGAACAACATATCATACTGTTGGCTTGATGAAGTCTTATCATTTCCGGCTCGGAATTTAAGACGACCCGAATGTCACTATGAAGCGTTCAAAGTAGATCTGCCTTCGATAATTCCCGCTTAAGTCTTACCAAAGTACGGGCACAAGTTTATGGCTCATACTCTGAGATTCATTCTCCTCGAAGTGATGACGGCTCTTTTATCTAGTTGAAAGATACGTAGACTTACAAAAATATTGGAGGGTGATTGTTCACAGGAATACCTGTGGAACTTGAGCACCTACAATAGCAGACACATCTTCCCCTAAGCTGCGCATAACCACACTCAGCATCGCTGTCGTTGTGCTCTTACCTGCACCAACCACGTTCAATATATTAAAAAAAATTAGCTTTACCAACAGACATTATTTGAGAGTAGCAGATGCAAAAAAAAATGCAAATCCAATTAACAAGACAGGTCTACAAAATGAAGAAACTAGCAGTAAAAAAGATATATGATTACCATGAGTTCCAGCAACAGCAATAAGGTCATAACCTTCTGTAACTTTCCCTAGCCAAGCATCCCTCTTAAAACTGCAAGAACAAACGGTCAATCTCAGCCTCTGCAACTTTGTCGACCAGTTTGAGAGGAAGAAATTAACCTACAAATGACGAAGGATTCATGGTTCTAAAATAACCAAATCGATTGATCATACCGTGAAAAATAGAATTAAGACGAAGCCAAATCTTAAATCACCACAATCAGCGAAGAACATTGCATATATTGGTCAAAACATAGAACAAAGACTCACATGGGCACATTGAGGGCCAAGGCGGCATCGACCTCCTCGTTGCCAGGACCGACAGCGCTCGACACAACAAGTGCGTCGGGTGGAAGAGCACCCGGAGGGATCATCTGGGAAACATTATGGCCAACGTACGCACGAGCACCGTGATCTTTCAACTTGTCAATTTGCTCGCTCCATTCGCAGTCGGAGCCGCTCACTCGCCAACCCTGAAAAGTCCACAGATCGGGATTCAAATCAAGAACCAAAACAATGCTTGGTGACTAGAATTCTCAATGTCGAGGAATTAACAACCTTATCCACAACTCGGGACTCTAATCAGGACTCAAATCTAGAACCAAAGTGACAAGAACTCAATGCCGATAAATTCACAACGCGATTGCGACCGCAATTACCTGTTGCAATGCGAGGAGCGCGAGAGCCGAAAGCCCTGACCCTCCAATCCCAACGAAATGCACGGATTTCTCGACGCATCCACCTGGCCCCGATTCCACGTGCCATCCCCGTCGCCTCCAGTACCCCAAAACTTCATCTTTCCCTCGTCCTAAGAATGCTGAACAGCAAGAATGGCTCCAAACCCTAGAGAAAACCCCTAAATCTTCCCTGTAGCCACCCCTGATTGAGCCAAACGAACGGCAGTCTTGCGAAGCTCGCCCCACGCAACGCCGGATCGAGTTCGTCCTTCTCAATCCAACGCTCCTTGCTCGAAACCAATTCGGTTGCGTTTCAATTCTAGGGAACACAGGCAGAAGCGAAAGAACCGACGACTCCATGGAGCATCTCTCTCTCTCTCTCTATCTCGCACCTGCTCTTCCTCAAACAGCAATGGAATTGAACATTGTAAATGCAACAGGGACCACGGTAATAGAATATTCGAAAGCAAATGGAACAACTCTCAAACTACAGTACCTGGATTCTCTACTGTTTCACCACGGCACGACATAACAGTTTGCTCGTGTGACAAATGTGGCTACGCTGCTAACGGTGTGGCAGGTGTGTAAGCTATTCTAGTAAGTTTTTGCCATTTCGGAAAAGTCGGTGGTTTGAATGCCAATTACCTTACGTTGAGCTGATGGGCACCTTGACGACGTCGCATCACCATGCTCCTGTTTCTGTCTTCTCTTCACCCGCAGTCCTGGGAGTCTGTCCTTCTCTGTCGCTTGAATCTAGAGTTTCGTGTGCTCATGCGAATGTTGGAAACGTGCTTCGAAACGAGGGCTTGTCAGTAGCAGGACCCTAAACCCTAATCTATAGAATTAGACTATAAAGGTATGTTCTCACTTAGTGTTAAAGAGTGTTGTTACTGCGGTTTTAGGAATGAATTTAGACCTACTTCTGGCAAACATCACCCCTAACACCAAATGTGAACATACCCTTAAAATTCATAGTCCATAGTGCAATTTTCTTTTACAAATGGTGGTCAAAGTCAACTAAAATTAAAGGCTAGTGTAAAAAAAATAAAATTTCAACTTTGAATGCTAATATCTTTCAATTTGTACAGTCAAACTTTATGAAATTGCTACCACATAAGATTCTTAAGAAATTATTTCTATTGTTTTATTGGACAAACGTAGCGGAAATGGTAGTTTTTAGTGTTTTTTGACCAAAAATTAGCCTTGGTCCTTTAAGTGTTGATATAATTTATACGGCTTAATTTTGTTTGAATTAATTATTCCCTACACTTTGTAAACCAACGACTTTTACATGTAAACGCAAAATCATAATGTTAAATAGCTTAGAAATTGTCACTTTATTGAATACTTCTTATTTCCTAATCAATCCTTCTAATTTGTAGCCCTAAAAAAACATCTTCATTCAATTTACTATCCGCTGTCTTCTGGGTATATAGTATAGTGATAAATTGTCAATTTCAAAGAAAACCACATATGATTTTCAATAGGGGTACACATAACATTATCCCACTAGTTGTGAAGATTTTACAAAAAATTTAAGAAGGGTACACATGTAATTTTCCTACTGTAGAACTTTTGAGCAAATTTTTGAGCAAACCATTTGTGTGAAAGGAATTCACAAATTCAACATGTGAAACCCACCCCAATGCCTATATTTGTACTCTTGGTGAATCTAAGGAACTTGCAAACCATATTGGATATATTTGTATCTTTTGCTTGTAAATACATATATATTCCATATTTGTATTTTGTATTCATAGTTTGAACTCATATCCATATCATGTTCATATTTGTATTTTCTACCTATATTTTGTATCTAGTTTGGATGTCCAAGATTGTTTGTTCCTTTAACATCAATGGCTTTGGGTTTTGTAGAAGATCAATGGCAAATAGGGGGGTTATTGAATTCAGTTCAATGGCTCTTGATTTTTCCAAGGGAGCAAGAAAGAAATTAAAATGCGAACACCATGTTTGCATTTTTTGAGTGCACTTCACTTTGAAAGAATTCATTGTACTCCATTAAGTTCACTTCACTTTAAACTTAACTTAGTTTAAAATTAAAGTGTATGCACAAACCACACATTATAGTCACATTTTTCACTACTCAAAATTCATGCATAGAGGACCATACATTTCTATTATTCAAAATTTGTCTAATACAAACATCCCTCGACACTGTTTATGTCAACTTCATAGGGGCAATTCTTGATGCCAAGTACTTTTCAAGCCTCTTCCTATTTTATATCTAAGTTTTGGGTTTATGAAACACTAGAAATATTATGAGAGCAATAGATAAAGACATGAAGAGATAATATGGAAAAAATGATTTTAACAATACTAATGCAAGCAAGACAAAAATACACTCTCCAAGTTTACAATACCATTTAACAACGAAAAATGTAAAACTAAATAATGGATACTTTGTATACTTTTCCTTGTTTAAAAAGTTTGGCCTTAGTGTTTTTTAGGGTTAAGAATATGTCAATAAAAAATATCAAAATTTTGATTATTATTCATTTGTTTTCAACTAGGGAATTTGTCAAAATTCTAACCATGAGATCTTTACCTTTTGTTGTTATATATTTTGTATCATTCTGATGACTTTAAGAAGGTTTATAGGATGAAAAATTCAAATATTCATCCAATTTTGGGGCAATTGCTTGAGTGCATTTTCAGTAAATAGTACTAAATATTCCGTCCCAAAATATTATATTACTAACTTTTCAAATAAGCATATCCTTAATCAAAAAATCCCCCTTGTAGTGCATTTTAACCACTTCTTCATATACATTCTTGATGTGAATTTTAGCCATGAACATGTATCAAAATGAACCTTGATCCTTACAACTTTTGCATGTCTAAAGTAAAGATGTTAAATTAATATTATTTTAAAGCCAACAAAAGCCAACAAAACCAAATTAAAAGTTTTATTTTGATTAAAAAATAATTAATTAACTTAACTAAAATTTTAAAATTAAAAAACAAAGTGAGGTTTTCTTAAGGCAAAATTAAAGCATACATGTAAGTAGAGTATTATTGGCCATGGTGGACACCTTTAGTTTTGGTAGAGCTTGCATTAATACTTGCATAATAAATTGGTTTCATTTGCTTAAATTTAATTCAAATCAATGAAAGTTGTAATGAATTTTAATAGATCAATATTGTGATTTTGGAAGAGTTTTTTTTAACATTTGCATATGAGTATGTGTTTATTCTTATACAATTGGGTATCATTTTGTACTATTGGCACAAAAAGATGCCCTTTGCATGAAGGAGTGTAAAGGCTTTGTTCATGATATTTACACAAACGACATAAAAATTATGATTTTTTTAAAATAAAAGATAATTTAATTCAATTTTCAAATTCATAAAAACTTTGAAATTCAATAACTTTCACACCATAGGTTCAATCACTACAACACAAAGTCCATGCACCCCTTCTTGCAAGTTGCAAAAATCTTTCCAATGGTACTAAAATACTACCAATGCGTCATGGCTTTTTAATTCTTGGCGTATCAAACAAACAAAACTAAAAGCCTAACTAAAGGTATAGACTAGTATGCCATGTGCCATTGCCACAACTATAATAATAGTAAGAAAATAATTTTTTAATTTTTTAATTTATTAGAACTTTAAAATTCAATAATTTTCACATTATAATATAAGAGGTTGTGTAATTCTATCCTTGAAACAAATAAAAATAAAAAGTTGTATACACAAAGGAGTCCAAATTTTTTATTTTGTGGTGTTTGTGAAAATCATGAATTTTTCAAAATAAAAGATAATCTAATTCAATTTTGTAATTTGAAAAATCCATAACTTTCACACTATAGGTCTGAATGCCATAAAATTGGCACAAATAGCAAGCTTTGTATTGTGGCTTTTGAATATATGGCATGAAAGTTATGTTTTTTTATAAAATAAATGATAATTTAACTCAATTTTTGAATTCATAAAAACTTTGAAATTCAATATCTTTCACACTATTTTCCCAAACGCCACAAAATAAAGTCCACATGCACCTTTCTTTATAGAAATTCTCTTTGTTTTCTAAGAGCATCCATAATAGCACTCCCTAAGGATTTGACACATTCCACCTTTGAATGTGGGCCCCTCAAAATATTTTTATGACAATCAATTCTAGCAAGTCATGTAATGTCCTTTGAAATCATTGTTCATCCTAAGTCTAATGAGTTTTATTCTCACTTGGTAATTGATCAATTGACAATACATATTTGGTGAGCATGGGCGAGGGTAGGTGAAGGACAAGAATTTTGAGGGCTCTTGTAAAATAAATGTAAACTTCACATGTTTCAAATTTCATAAGTGTTAGCATCCATTATTTAATTGGCAAATTCAAGCCAAAATCTCCTCCATTTTTGCTTTAGTTCTCTTAAAAACTCAAAAAATTAGTTGAAAATTGGATGAAATCACCAAATCCCTCTACAAGAAATAAATAGAGCCACTAGTGTTTAGATGAAAATTATTAATAATAGATGATTTTATGGATGAAAGTACATTTATAGATTATTATGCATGATTCCATTCATTTATTCTTATCTCAATGCATTCCAGGAACTATAGGGAGCATGTCACTTTACTGAGAAAGAAATTAAAAAAGGCTAAGTGTTGGTTCAAATGTTCTATTAAAGGAAGTATTTTGCCAAACATGTTTGGTGCAAGCATAAGGTGAAATCATCTATTTGGTTCCTATATCCTTTCATTGGCGCATCTATAAAAAAATTGTAACCAATTTAGGCACAATTTAAGGGCTTCAATATGCTATTTGTTGGCCTTTTATAGATGATGAGTGGTATTTGAATGAGGTTAATAGTAGGCAAGTTTAGGATGGATTTCAATAGTCTATACATTTTCTACTATGAAAATTTATGGAACTTACATGGGTGGTCCAAAAAGCATATCATTATTTGGTAAACTCATGATTTCCATTTGCTAATAGGAGAAAAATATTGCCTCCACTAAATACAACTTGCAACTATGCTTAATTACTTATTTTAATGGTTTTAGGTGTTTTCATCTCATATGTTACTCCAATGGGAGGAACATGAGGATGGAGAATTTCATTAAAATGACGATATTTCATGTGCCATTTTCATAGTGTGCCGTTCCCACAGTTCAGACCGGGCGGTCTGAAATCTATTAGTGTCCTAGATTTGTGAACTCTATACTACTATTAGATGTATTAAATCTAGGAAAGGTGTAGATTTCAGATCAATCGGTTTTTAAAATCTACATATTTCCTAAATTTCAGATATCTAATAATGGTATAGATTTCAAAAATTTAGGACGCTAGTAGAGTTCAGACCGCCCGGTCTGAATTGTGAGAATGCCAAAGTCACAGAATAATCGCCATTTTAATGAAATTCCCCATGAGGACAATCAATGAAAGGGCAGTTGTATCTTTAGTTAATTGGTTCATTGGTTCATTGGTTCAATTTTTTTGGTACAATAGTTATTGAGTGGTGTCATTGCATTAGCTTGTTCCTTAAAAGACGAGCTGGTGATTGTGGAAATCATCCCTTTTGGCATTGTGTGAATAGTTGGTTTAAAAAAATTCAAAAGCACTCATTGGAAGTCAAAATATTATACAAAACCCATGCAAAATTCCGAAGATGAATACTATAGTTGCACTTCTGTCCTACACACAAGGATTCTTCCACCAGAAAATGGCTGCAGCGTCCTTTGTGGGGCCTTTGTGGGTTAAATTTGGAGAGACCTGTCTTCTGGCCCAAACCTGTGAGACGTGCCGGTCCAAAGTCCAAACCTCTGAAGCCGGGCACCTATGAGTGAGATACCTCTCAAAACAGAACCGTCTGACTGTCGTCTCTTCAGATTATCCGCTTAATAAGGATCATTTATCATGATTTCAAACAATACAATCATGATCATGTGAGGCTCCACCAGTGAAAGGGTGACGGATAATACAACAATACAAGTTTTGCGATTTCCAGAGGAAATGGTGGACTGATCATATCGATCAGTTCGAGGACAGTTGACGATCGATCACTAGCAAGGTCCTTTTGATGCATGGTCCAACTGAAGCTAGTGTCGGTCCAGCACTTGTTGAGATTACTACAGTATTTTGCTTGGTCAGGACTGAGTGCGGAGAGTGTGGTCCTGACTAAACAAATAAACTTAAGCTCTCTACAGTAGATTGTACAGCACTACAGCTCTCTAGCCAATTAGGGTGAGTGTAAAAAGAAGTCTTCCAGCCCACTCAGATATCGATCTCACGGGCAATTGCAGCTCCGTTTCGGATAATCACGTCTGCAGACTGATAGAGTTAAATCGATCACGGATGGAGTTTCAAGTTGCTGCCAGTCAATCGCTGTTCGGCACGCCACCCACACCCCAGGAGAGTCTACAGTATTGTAGAAGTCCAGCCTAGGGTGAATGTAAAAAAAAACACCGAGACCCTATTTTGTGCCATTTCAATTTTATTGTAAACAACTCTCGTAGATGGGCAATTTCGTTAAAATGGCGAAATTCCATTGAAATGGCGGTTTTCCGGTAGCCGAGAAGACCGGAAACTTGTTGAGATGCGGCTTGTAGAGTTCTTGAAGTGCATACTCTATTGTTTTTTTAGCGCTCATGGGATGGAATGGGGCCCCTCCCCGACTGGGAAGCTCAGATTGAGGTCATGATGGAGGATCATACAATAGAAGACTCAAGCATTTTCGCCTATTGGAAAATAGGAAAGCCAAAGAGACAGTGCAATGTGGGATTCTTTTTGGGCAATTCATTAGTCTGAGGTCTTAACTAGACTCCAGTCACTCCACGGTCTCAAAGGAAGATGGCATTGAGGGTCGGTTTAAGGTAGCGGGCTCATGAAGCAACCCTTTACGGGATGGTCGGCCTTTTCGATGGTCTTTAGATGCCTAAAATTATTTTTCTTTATTTTTCACTTGAAGAAAATCTGATTTGGAATTTAACCCAAGTGGTTTCATATTTTTCAGAGCATTTATGAATTACTTATGAATTTTCAAAGAATTCTGCCGTAGGTACCTATTTATGATCCCTAGGCCTTGCAAAACCCACACACGTGCGGTCTGAAAACAAGCACTGTAGCATGCAAAAATATAGTAGACAAGGTTCCTAAATGTGATGTGTACTAAACCAAACTCCTAAAGTCCCAAGGCCTATTTTTGGTCAAAAATCATCCAAAACTGCCATTTTTGCTCAATTCATCCAAGGCAACAAAAAAAATAGTTTAAAGAAAATCAAACCATAGGATCTTGTACTTTACTTATATGAGATCATGTGGTAACAATTTCATGAAGTTTGACCATATGGATTAAAAGATATTAACATTCAAAGTTTGAGTGCATTTTTTTTTGGAATGCACACACATGTATTCAGAAATGGACCCACATTGGCTCTAATTATGTCCCCTATCAAAGTATGAACAAATAATTGATAAATGATAAACCTCTTTTTCATCATCAAAGGAACATTGATTACCTATTTACCAACCTCTTAAGGTCCATTTTAAAGCCAGCTAGGGGATGGTCTGAAGAAGAGGGTTGGAATTCCATCCACCTACCTTAGTGGACAGCATTGTTCACGGAACTTGCTGCAATTTCCTCCATCGCCACTAAGAAGTTTGTGTAGCCAAATGTACATGGGAGCAAAGTCCTTGGAAGAATTAGATTTTCGAAAAGATTGCAACAGACCATAGAATTTGATTGCCAGCTTACTACTTCCTTCACATAGAAACTAGCATGTACGCGGTCACTTGCCTATCACAATTTCCCCAATGGAGGGATCCCCTACAACTTGTCTAATCCTTTTGTTTCAATTTCATCACTACAAGAGAAAGTGTCCTAATTGACAGAAACTGGCCTGAATCAACTAGTCCTAATTGACAGAAAGTGGCTTGAATCAACTAGTCCTAATTGACAGAAACAGACTTGAATCAACTAGTCCTAATTGACAAAAAATTGACAAAAAATTAACAAGTTTAGACAATTCGGACACTTTCTCCTGTAGTGCATTGAATACCACTCCAACGGATGGCCTTCTTGATTTGATATGCACTGAATAACGTGATATGTTTTATTCAATACTTGAACATTTGAGTTAGTCATGGGGGTGCATTGTGGGAACAAACAATCAATGAATAAAACAGCAGGGAACAAAAAAGCTCATTAAAATCAATGTGCGTGCATGCCAACAAAAACACGGTTTTGGTTTGAAGAACAAATACTTTATTCAATTTGAATATGGATTTCTCGGAGGGATCCACCATTGTTTACATCATTCCTAACTTCCCCTCAAAGTACATGGTGCACCGACTTTTTTTCCCAGAAAGGAAGGAAGGGAGGGACGAGGAAGGAGAGGTGCCCTCCTGAAAAGGAGGTCTGACCATCCCTACCTTATTTGGCCAAAGCTTGCACGGTGACCCATAGCTTTCCAATGCCCAGTAGCTTGCCATATGCTAACTAGGAGGGTCGGCAAATTTGCATTCGGCATTTTTTCGATCGCGCCTCTTGAATCGATCGTATCCTCGCACGTGTGGGGAGTCTTCAACTTGATCAACACCAGCAAGTATCTATTTGCCAAGCATGTTGTTGAGAAGACTCTACAGGGCATTGTGAAGTCCACGATCAAATGCTGGTCAACAGCAACGCGAACCAATGTTGGCATTGTCTTCGTGCCCAATGGACCATTGATAAATTTGTGGCTTATGTGGTGAAGAAGCGGAAACAATGATAGGCCATCCACATTCCTATCAAGAATATTCATAACTGCGGGCCCTCTAGATACGGATGGGTGCCGCATTGACAAAGTGGATGCAGAGTTGATGGAGCTCCTTTGCATGACGGAGGGTAGTCAAGGGCACGCTCGAACCGTATATTATTCAAGATGTGATGGCAGGAGCGACCGTCATCCATTTTCTATGCCACATCCCTTCGCGTCCGTCAGCTCGATTGGACCTGATGTACTATTGGCGGTAATGGTAGGAGGATCGATCAATCTCAAAACTTGCTCACTGTGCACAAACGAGCTCCGTGAACACTACATCCACTCTGTCAATGCCGCACCCATCTATATGTAGAGGGCGTGCAGTTATGCGTGACCACGGAATCTTGAAAGAGAAAGCTAACTACCCCTATGAATATTCCCAATAGGAATGTGGATGGCTTGTCATTGTTCCCGCTTTTTCACCACACAAGCCACAAATTTAACAATGATTCATCCCGCACATAGACAACGTCAGAATTGGTCGGCACCGCAATTGACGAGCGTGTGTTCAAGGTTCTCATAGTGCCCTGCATGGATCTCGCAACGACATGATTGACAATAGATGCCTGCCGGCATTGGAGAAATTAATGGTGATCCGTAGATGCTTCTTGTTATTTGCAAGAGCCCCGATGATGCAATTTGAGAGGGGGCCGATTTGCTACAATGATACCAATGACACTATGCTTTGGGAAAGAGTGCTATGCTATGTAGCGATGGGGAAGCCAAACTATTCATAAACGTGGATATTCTTATTTCTATATAATTGAATGTGGGGGGTGCACTAGAGTGTATTGTAGAGAAGAATGATCAAATGAAAATGATTTTAGAATCCAATATTCATCTACAGTTCTATAGCTCAACTACATTCTATATCCAAGGCGGAAGCTCTACGCAACCTTCCATCTTGACCTCCGCAAACGAGTCGAGGATGTCAGCCCCGGTTTAGAGCGAGTGGTCTGAACCGCTTGTAGTGGCTGCTTTGGGAGGAGGTCGGCTCTGCAAATGTGAATGGTGCACCCAGGATCTTGCACAACAAGCCAACCGTGAGGGTCCGTCGGACAAGAGTGGCCGTTCAATGACGGCATAAATAAGCCCAGGACATGTTCAGAGTGGAAATGGAGCGCAACAGAGTGTTCGATGGAGAAATAATTTCTCCCCATCCTAGACTACGTCATAGGGTAGGGCGGAAAAAAATTATTTCTCCATCAAAGTCACCCGTCGGCCCTTGCATACCTGAATTCAGCCATTCCCATTAGCTATTGATGAGCCCACCTTACAATATGTGCAGCCCGTCGCATCTCCATGCGGCGCCGACCGCATCTTCCATTTAAAATCGAGCGGACGTGACGTCCTAGCCCGCCTCGTCGGGGGTCATGCAACCGTCGGAGGAGCCCACCCCTTTCATCATCTGCATCCGTCGCCGCTTGCCGTGTCCAGTGCCCATTTGGGAATCGGCGGCAGCATGCCCGCCCAGAGCATGAACGCGTCGGCGCCCCTGCACACGCATCAAGTTTTTGTGTGGGCATCAGATTTTGTTTTGGGCTTCCTCTTCCCTCTTTGTCGGGTGAAATAATCGTCCCCTTCTTTAGTGTATTTGCCGACAAAGTCCAGATATTCCAGCACGAGGTGCCTGTCCTGCCACGGGGCTAACACGCGAACGCGCAGTCCCAGATATGTCTGTCTCAAGGGTATCGTGAGGTGTCCGAAAAGTGCGTTCTGAGACACGTATAATTGCGACATGATAAGACCGGATGCGAGCAGACCTTTGAGATACGGGCGCACAGTCCCCAAGAGAGTGGAATTGTGTTCACTGCCCACATACGACAAGGGAAACACGGCGTTGTGCACGGGGTTCAGGATGCTGCTCTCTGGAGAGGAATCGATGAGGAGGGTATTGGACGAATTGGCCCGAAAGTTCTTGGTGATGAACGTCTCGGTGTCCCACATAACCTTGTGCAACACCTTCAGCCGCAGCTGCCCCTTCGGATGGTTGGGGAATTGCATGTAGGTGTTCTCGTCGATAGTAGGATCACATGAGATATGGGCGGGGTGTCCCGAGCAGGGTGGGTCGGGAAGGGATGGCAAGGGCGGGCACCTGCACTCCCACCACGGCTGCCTCTCGATAATGGAGGTGCAGTTCTCCAATGCGAGGACCCGCATGTAAGTGCGGTCGAAGTCGCGAAAGAGGAAATCGACCATGGGTTTGGCAACGACGGCGGGCAGCCGAGTCCAGACGGAGACGTAAAATCGATTCGTCAAGCCCGTGAGGAAGCGGTGCAAGTTGGGACGGCAATGCATCGTGTATTTGCCGAAGATGTGGCGCCGTCGAGGGTGGTAATCCTCCTTCGAGGGCTTCGCCTTCGAGGTCGAGGGAGTTGGCTGAACGCGCCCAACGTCCTCAATTTGGGCAAGGACCCCTTCCAACTCTAGAAGGACGAAATAACTATACACAAGCAAAGCGACAAGGGGTGCCGTCACAGACACCGGCAATGGAGCCTGCGTATGCGAAATCCCGTGCTCAAAGTCTTCTTCTTTATGAACAAATGGAGTCCACAAAAATGAACATGCGACTCCTCAAGCTTTGCCTTGCTAAGAGAGAGACGACAACCCCCTCTCTATGAAGATCCTAGTTCTAACCTGAATGAGATGTGCACTTCCTATAAACTATTTAGGCAAGTACTGGACAGAGACAAGGAGCAGAGGGTTGCAAGGACATGGAGTCTCACCTTTCTTACATCCGTGGGAGTGGTGGCCGCGAGAGGAGGTGGTGCCGATGGCGCCAGGACAACGAGAGTGTCGACATCTGCGAGGGAGGGAGGCACCATCTTCATAGGTACCGGAGTGGCGACCTCATCAACAGCGGGAGCATGGACGTCTATGAGGGAAGGAGGCACTAAGTTTTGAGACACTGGAGTGGCGACTTCCAAGTCGACGGGAGGGACAACCTCGACAACAGCAACAGCAGGAGAGCCGACTTCCATGGGGATGGCAGGTAGGACTTCATCTTTCCTCAGGGCCGAAACGGGAAGTGGGGACAACGGAGACTCGTTGTCACGTGCGAGAGCATCGACAACCTGAACCGAAAATGCAAAGGGCGTAACTACAACGTCCAGAAGTAGTCGGAGACAAATCCCATAGAGCATTTCAACGAAACAAGAGTCATGTATAAAGAAAAGCACCCAATATATTACAAGTGGAATACAAAGTTTGTACAAACTGAACGGTGAATGCAGAGGTTTAGTGGTCACGTCCAAGTCTAGTAGTCTACACCTAACAAGACCACTACAATCCTAACCAAAACGAGAGTCCCTAGACTCCCGGTCTCGCGGCTGAACAGACTCAAGACAGACTCGTCGAGATGATCTTCGATCGTCCCGACGTAACACCCTAACATAGTGTCCACACCACTACGACTAACTACAAAGATGGGAGCTATGTGTAGGGGTTACCCACCGCGGGAGTCTCGTCGTCCTTGGCCGGTGAGTCCACCGGGGCTTGTTCATCTCGCGTCACCGAGGGCTGCAGTGGAGCAACTGCTGCCTGCAGAGGAGCATACTGTTGAATCAAGTTAGTGAACGAGGCCTCCATATCTCCCAATTGAACGTCCAGGTCGTAAGGATCATCGTCGACGACGCTGGGACGATGCATGGGTTCAGGGATATGAATAAATGGAAATTGA
This sequence comes from Climacium dendroides, assembly GCA_950106755.1. Classification (NCBI taxonomy): domain Eukaryota; kingdom Viridiplantae; phylum Streptophyta; class Bryopsida; order Hypnales; family Climaciaceae; genus Climacium; species Climacium dendroides. Next base: position 14,369,960 of record OX467090.1, on the reverse strand, counting down.
CTGAGGGCCAAGTCATCGTAGTTTGGGTCGCGAGTGACACTCACTGAAATAGTTGCAGGCTCCACGGTCCCCAGCAATTGCAGGCCCGAAGCCGCTGTGGCCGTCGTAGAAGCGGAGTTGGTGGTGGACACTCTAGAGAGGTTCTGGATTTCGCTGGCAGGATGGGCCGTGGGAGTGACGGGTGTGGGAGGTGCCTTGGGCATCGCCGAGGTGAACATCTCGAAGCGCTCGTTCATCATCTTCATCAACTCCCAATCGCGCCTCCTGTCCTCCTCATACTACCTATCCTTCTCCGCCTGCTGCCTCCTTTGCTCCTCCAACTACCTCTCCTTCTCGGCGAGCTCGCGGTCCCTCTCCGCTTTCTTGGCCTTGCGCTTGGCCTTCTTTTCCTGCTCCAGATGCTCCTTCTCCTCTCTCTCCCTCCGGAGGGCCTCGATGGTCTCGGCACACTTCTCGACCACTACGGAATGCTTCCTCTTGTATCGCTCGGACATCATCTCGATGTACACGAGGTTGAGGCCCGCCTTCTTGTCCATGGTGTCGGGCTTCGTCTCCTTCCTCCCCATGTCCGAGCTCCCTGCGCACTACTAGAGAATTTCGTATTTCTGTTGTTTTGGTCGCGTTGATCCGGTCAAAATCTGACAGAAATCTGTTGAAACCAACAGATTTCTGTCAAATTTTGACCGGATCAACGCGACCAAAACAACAGAAATACGAAATTCTCTAGTAGTGCCGACGCCTGAGGTGCGGACGTTCCACCTCCAGATGCGGTCTCCGCGTCTGACGAAGTGCAATCCCCCCCTTGGGTGGCAGCCTTGACCATCTGGTTGTACTCCTCCCTGTTCTCCTTTGTCGTGGAGAGTCGCATATCCAGATCCTCCTCATCCACGTCGTCGAGGTTAATCGGGTTCTCCTTGGCATTCTAGAGAGCCAAATTGAGCTTCTGCTTCATGGCCCGTATATGAGCCAAGAGAACGAGTTCCTCGGGGCCGACAAGAGGTAGTTGCGACCGCAAGGTATCAACAATGACATGCACCGTGATGAGCTTGCTCACTCCATCGGCATCCAGTGGGGGTCGGACAGACTTCAACTCCCGAAGAACGCCCGTGACCTTGGTAATTTTTTCATCCATCGATCCCCGCGCAGATTCGGTGGAGTAGTCTTCGACGTTGGATCGAACATTCTCCAACTCCACCCGTTGCTCTTCAGAGAGTCTCGCCTTGAGATCGTCCAAATCCGTCTGGAGATCCTCGATCTGCATCCTGGGAAGGGCGGGAGGAGAGCCCTCACGAGAAGTGCCCGTACTGAAAGATGGGCCTGTGGATGTACGCGGAGCGGGAGTTTTGAAGATGGGGCCGCTCACTTCAGACCGCACGGTCTGAACCTCTTGGAGGCGAGGATGACTACGACTCGATAGGGGTGAGGCAGGATCGGCCTGGGCCCTCTGCAGTTCCGGAAGCCGTGTTGGAGGAGAATCGAAACGCAGAGTTTGAAGTTGTGGATGGGAGGATGGAGAAGTGGGAGACAAGGAAGGGGCTGAATCAGACCGCCCGCTCTGAACTGCTGTAGTGGGAGACGCGTGATCAGACCGCACAGTCTGATCGTTATGAGGAGCACCCGCCGATCTGATGGCAGCCTCTTCAGATTGTACCGTTGCCTCGCTCTCCATACGATTTTGTGACGATTCCCCTATGATTTCAGGGCCGCTATCTTCTTCGTCACGGTCGAGCGTTCGATCATCCAATACGTCTTCGTCTAGATCGTCTTCCTCATCCTCGTCCTCTTCTTCATCCTCGTCATCATCATCATCTTTGAGCCCCTCCACTTCCTCCAATATTGCCCCCCTTTGATGAAGATCTTCTCCCCTTCGTTCGAGTAGGTCTTCTTTGTCCTCCCCTTCCTCTTCTTCTTTGTCCTCTTCTCCCCCTTTGTCCACTTCTTCATCCTCGACGGGGTGTTCCGTGTCCACATGCCCGGCATCGACGATGTCCAACGCCTCGTCCGACATGGCTTCCTCTTCGGTTGGTGCGGGCTCCTTCTCTATGGTCGGTCGACATCTCTGCGTCGAGGACTACCCGTCATAGTCGTACTTGAGGGTGTACCCCGGCACGAAGACATGAGGCCACATTTCCGCACCAATTCGCTGATGCACGGAATGGAGGAGAAGGGCTTTCTCGGTGGAGATCATGAAGGAGACAGAACTACGACACAACATCTACAGGACACAGTGTTAGTGAAGAGACAAAACGTGAATGTGCAATATCTATTCTTCTAGACCATATAGCCCCTGCAAAAAAACAAAACACGAGTGGTGAAATCATTACCGTGCATGCCGAGACTGCTTTCACTCCAGCGAAGACGAGCATGACCGTCCCTTGTTCCCTGTAGAACTTGTCAATGAAGCACAAGTACACGTCGTACCGTAGCTCGCGCTTGGACAGGATCCGAGGGAAATCGTGGCGGCAGACCTCCCGAGTCTTATACATGGGATCCGTGGCTATGAGGTCGTTGTCCTCGTCCTTGGACAATTTGGGCACCTTGCCCTTAGCGTCCACCAACTTGGAGTTCATGAAGGTCTTGGCACTCCGCTGCAAGTACATGACCTTGTCCCTGTTCCTCTCCTTGAAGGTCGGCTCTCCCTTGCAGATCACATAGTCACATTCCCGCCTAAGTGAATAGGATGGGAAGAGCTCTGTCGCCAATCTGTCCACCGCAGCCGCTTGCTTCGAGTTGAAGATGAACATCCACGTGTGCACGGTCTTGGACATAGTGGAGTTGGAGACCTCCCTCACTTCCTCCATGATTTTTGCGTGCCCGGAAGTGACCTCCATGCCTTCCACCTTCGGAAATAGTCGGAAGTCAATAATGCTGACCTCGCAGTACTCCGTCTTCGCGGCTCCAGTTTCCGATCGATACAATGACCACGCCCCATTCTTATGCATGTACAACTGTGGGTCGAAGTGCTTCTCGCTTCGTATCCATCGGCAGACGGTGGCTCGGGAGCACTTCCTGACCTTCTCGCATCGGTTGGCATTTTGCACGACCTGATCCAACGCCGCCAGGAATGGCTTCTTGGGCTTCTCCACTGTCCTCCCTGACCGGCACTGGGACTTCACCCAATCCAAACCGAGGCTTATGAGGTGCCACATGTGGAAGCCACCGATGCACAACGCGGTCTTCAGATTCCACCAAGCCTTGACATTCATGTCTCCCGGCTCGGGAAATACGCCCTTGGCCTCCTCGATGCCGAAGGTGTCGGCCTTGTCGACAATCTCCTTCACCAGTTGCATCTTGTGCTTCTTGTTTGTGCACCACATGAGGAAAGGAATGGCCGACGTCCAGACCGTGGGTCTCTTGTTGAGGTACACCTTAGGTGGCACGTTCAGGATTTTTTGGGCCAGCTCGCCGACGGCGTCATCTTCCATTCCGAGCAAGGCCTTCATCATATTATTTGTGATGGATTGGAACTTGTACACCTTGGCGTTCCCGTCCTTGCTCACCGCTTCATTGAATGGACCGCCCGTGTCTGTGTTGTACAGAGTGCCTTGCTCGTGAGCTTCAAAGACCTTCAGCCAAGCCGACCAAGTTTCCTCGGAGGCCATGATGATTTTCCTCTCCCCCATCTTATCCAGGTTGTACATTCTTCGGTTCCTAGACAGAGGCTTGAGGAGGCCGGTGGACTCGAAGCTCTGTTCCGCCTTGTCTCGGAAGTCCTGCACACCGCAATTGACTAGGTTAGAGGATCACAACTCTCAGAACATGCATCAGACCTCCCGCACTAAGCTTATTTGAATGGATTTGAAGGACAGCATCCTAGGTATACAATATGAAAGTTCAGAGCGGTCGCTCTGAAGTGGTTTGGATTCATTCCATTATGGTGGAAAAATGTGACACGATTGTGCCATTGTCCAAGGCATTGGAACAGCATGAACGTGGACTCGACAATATCTACTATATCACAGATCAGACCGGGCGGTCTAAACTGACCAAGTGGAGGAGACATACCTCGTAGGCCTTGAATTCGTCTCCTTTGTCCGCCTGCCTCATGTTCTTCCGGAATTTGGTTGGTTTCCGCGCGTTGTCCCATAGATATCGGCAATGGCGGATCGTGGCAGGGAGCGACGACAGGTACGGGCCGGTGATGTTCCCGTCATTGCACTTGCAGGAGAGCGCGTGCAGGTGGTCCTTGTTTTTGGACCAGACGATATCACAAGTCCACTTTTGCACCCGCTTCTTGACCACCTCATCGTCGACGGATGTTGTCCCTGAAATGATTTCGGTCGCAGCCTTCCACGTGTGCTGACCGTTGATAATTTTCAGTGGGAAGGCCTTGATGCAATCAACCTAGCAAGTAGGTCTCTCTGGCGTGTCCGGCATGACGGTCAGGATTTGCTTGGTGAAGTTGACCTTCACCATGCGGTCGAGGATGGCTAGGACACCCTTCTTCTCCAATGGCCTGAAGATCATTCCCAACGTCTCGTCGGCACTTGTCATGTCCTCGAGGTCCAACTCGAAGAAGTTGCCCCGTCCGAATATGTACATGTAGGTGGACAACTCCTTGAACTTCTTGTTCGCCACTACCTCGGCCTTGAGGCGTTTCCGGGCTTCCTCTTCTTCGCTGCGCTTGGGCTCCTTCTTGATCTCCAGATCCACAAACAGCTTATCCGGAACAGCCTTCTCATCGAACGGCAAGGTCACCGGGTTGTGAACCCAGTGGCCATTCACCTTCTTGAATGCCACCTTCTGTGCCTCCTCTTCAGATAAGTCGGTGGACTCCGGGACGGCGCTCTGCGTGGATGCACTTGGGGCACCTTCACCCTCTTCCACATCGTGCAAGGTCCGTCGTGTCTTGCGAAAGTGGGACGCCCCTTCATCTTGTGAGGCCGAGTGGTCACCGGTGGCGACGGTTGCGGACTTCCTCTTCCGCGTCTTTTGTTTGTCTCGTGCCGTGGGCCTGGGACGCTCTGCTACTACCGTGCTAGGTGGATTGGGCCGGGACGGAGGGGATCGGGATGGAGTCGTTTGTGGCGCCACCATTGCGGGAGCAGACCGTGCAGGTTCAGCCGGCATATGAGGAGTTGTCATGCTTGTGGACCTTGGCAGCGCTGACGTTACTGGCGGACGGGAACGATTGGTCGGTACCGAGGCGGACGCGACTGCTTTTTTCTTCTGGATCCGCCCTTGCGCATCCATGTCGACATTCCCTACTCCCTGTGATGCGTTACCACTAGTCAGCGACGACACGTATAAGGTGTTTGCATTAGTGAGGTACGCGCTCGCGACCCGTGCGGTCTTTACGAAGTCCCCAGCGTGCGCTTCGCACCTAGCTTGTATATTCAGCATGAGGATTTGGAACACAGTCGGAACCCGGTCATAATTTTTGATGAGGCGCTCATGGCAGAATATCATCTCGTCCTCTATGCGGATGATGACTACTCCCAGAGCATTGTTGCACGAATTCATTATGTCGACGAGAATGGCCTCTCGCATCACAGTAATGTTAATGACTACCAAGTTCTTAAAGGATTTCCATCTAGTCCCTCCCAGTTTTGTGAACCCCAATTCTAAATTAAATATCAGGGAGCCGTGAAGGTAACTCATTTCCACGGTCCACAATGCTTTGGTTGCAATGAAGGTCAGCGGAATTTTCCCTTCAATGTGCGCCTTCCATGACTCCATTAGCCGCTCAGGCGGTATTTGTGTAATGTAGCCCGTGAGAGGTGGCTTGCTCTCGAGGAAGGACTCCATATCACTGTCTACATGAATCAAATCAGACCGGACGCTCAGAATCAGACAGGCCGCTTAAAATTGCAATCTTCTCAGCGGCCCCATATTACTGGGGTTCTAGCCCTTTGATTAGTTCAGAGCGACCGCTTTGAACTGATCTAGATCCACGACCTATTGAATGTAGACGTTCACAGCGGTCTGCTTATAGGCAATTTTGTACTATTGACCGTGCGTGATATCTAGTGTTTGGGCTTGGTTTCCTGCTATTTAATTGGGTTTCAATTAAATTTCACAGCGGCTTCACTATACTAATCGATCGGGTTTTCTGGATCCTATAGTACAATGTGAAATGATCATAACCTAGGTTCTATGCTCCTCTATCCTCTATTGTCTTCCCAGATGAATCATTCAATTCATCGGTCAGAGATACTGGTCTCACTGTACCTGATCTACACGAAGATGTTATTTCATCGGATACTCACTTCAGTGAGCCATCCGAATGAGTTTGGAGCGACCGCTCTAAACCTCCCTAATGTTGAAAGAGATGTTACCGGATCAGAGCTGCCGCTCTTCACTGTAGGGAGCACATACATCTAGTAAGCTTCGGTCATGTCGATAAAGGTTCAGAGCGACCGCTCTGAACCTGTAGCTCTAATTCCAACCCTGAAGATGTTGTGAACGGTCTGTCTGAATCTTGACAGCGCTCATTGCCATCGTTGAAAATCAGAGCGACCGATGAGAACCTAGATCCTAACTATCAACTGGAAGCTTCAGAGCGGTCGCTCTAAACCGCTTCCACTCTCATTGTGGAAGTGGCGGTTTGGAGTGACCACTATGAATCTGCTGCACTCGTTTCGGCGACTGCTTGATTTCAGAGCGGTCGCTCTAAACTGTGATCACGCTCCATACGAACGACTGCGCTCAATTCTACCATTCCCAGTACCGATAGCTGCAGGTTTAGAGCGGCCTCTCTGAACCTCTACTTCGTGATGAGCATGGTCAGGGTTTAGGGCGACCGCTTTGAACGACCTTGTACACGATTTCAATGTTGCAGGTTTAGAGCGGTCGCTCTGAACCGTGAGTGAGTTCATAATGTAGCAGGAAGTTCAGAGCGACCGCTCTAAACCTCTCTCTGAACGAAATCACAACTCTGTCATTTCGTTCACAGGGAGGTTTAGAGCGGTCGCTCTGAACCTCCTACTACATTATGAACTCACTCACGGTTCAGAGCGACCGCTCTAAACCTCCCTGTGAACGAAATGACAGAGTTGTGATTTCGTTCAGAGAGAGGTTTAGAGCGGTCGCTCTGAACTTCCTGCTACATTATGAACTCACTCACGGTTCAGAGCGACCGCTCTAAATCAGTCTAGCTGACTTCACAAGTGCAAGTTCAGAGCGGTCGCTCTGAACCTCGACAGCGCTCATTCTAGAGCTGGAGGTTTAGAGTGACCGCTCTGAATCCTGCCAACAGCATCGGCATGTGCGCAGTTATAGGAGGTCCTTGTTCTAGCTAATTCTTCTATGTTTGCATGGTTTCAAATTGTTCAGGAATGGTTGGCATTGCAATCAATTGGGATGTAGTGATTACCTGGACTAGGTGCCTGTTCAACACTCTACTTCTTCAGCCTAGAATAGCAAAATTGCTTCGTTTGTTAAGACTCCAGGAACTCGGAATCCCTGGCAGCTGCAGATGAAGTGCAATGGAACTCAATGAAAACTAATAAGATACGCAAATGCTTTGAGAGAACGCAAAATCACAGCAACAGACATCAACGCAGATTGAAGCCACCGAACTACAGTGCAAGAGGTATATGGTTTTCGAAAACAAGCAGCTCGCACCAAGATTCAAATACGCAAAGAAACGAGATAGCTCGCAATGAAATGACCTAAACCCTAAACCAATGGAGAGCGTACCTTGCAAAGGAGGTGTCCACAAGCAACACACTAGGTACCGAAATGCGCGTGGGAGGAACACAAGAGAGGAAGAACACTGCGCGCGAGAGGAACGCAAAAAGGAAAGCACACTGCGCAAGAAAGAAAGAACACTGCGCGAGGAGGAACGAGCACAAGAAACGAGCAAGAACGAGCACAAGAACAAATGAGCGCTGTGCGCGGGGGAATAGAACAAAGGAAGACACTGCGCGCGGGGGACGGAACAAAGGAAGAACGCTGCGCGCGGGGGAATGGAACAAAGGAAAAACACTACGCGGGGAGAGGTGCGGTACCGGTCGGAAGAGTCTGGATGCAAACCCTCGGAACAGGGAAGACGAGCAACCGAACCTCCGCCGAACCGAAACCCAACCTCCATCAAACCCAAACCGAACCTAAGCCGAGTCTAAACGAAGCATCATAATATTGGGGGGACTCCATCATTTGATAATCAAATAATACTTAAGTATATAAGTGTATCTACACTTTTTTAACCCTCAAAAAAATTCGATGTTTTCATATCCAAAATTGCTTCAAATTACTTAAATCCAAAGCAAGGCTAACACCTTCATTTATATTTCTTTATTAACAATTCCAACCATAGGATCCCTTAGTTAAATTGTTAAATTATATCCTCCTAAAACTTTAGAATAAAAAACCTTACTATCTACAAGATCAAGTCGTTTGAATTTCAAAAAAAAATGTTTTCAACTCTTCTTGAATGGTTAGATTTCATCTTTCAAACTTTTTGTAGAAGGTTTTTGAGATTCTATAGCTTGTTGCTCTCAAGAAATGAGTTGGGAATACATATACAAAATTTCAAACAAATTTTTTTTCATATTCATGCTAAAAAAATAATAAGTAGAAGAAGCTACAGTATGATTTAAAACACTAGAGTGTTAAGAATGTAGTTATGGAATTCAAAAATGTTAGTCATACTACTAAAATCATAAGTCCCTACGTAATATCACAAATGTTACCATTAATACTAGGGGCTCATGCTTGCTATGCTATGCATTCATTGTATCACATATTAATAAAAATTTGATATATTTCAATAGAATGCATGATAATGCTTTTCTTGGCTTCATATTTCTTTTGCATTTCTATAATTTTGTGCTTTTGTGAGCTTTGAGCTTCGAATTTCAATTTTCTATTGCTACTACCAAATGACTTGATCCGATTTTCAATTTCACAACAATTGAATTGTTTAAGAAGCTTTGGAGGTTGACAAGTTTTTCCTTTAAATTCTTCTATTTGGGTTGCCATTGTTTGTAATAATGGGGTCAAATTTCTAATGCATTCTAATGTATGTGTATCTTTTATAGTATTCATCATTATTTATTTCAATATATGCTTATTTAGAAAATTATATGAAGATTTTAGTAATTTTTATCTAAACATTTATTGAAATTCTTGCTCTGCATTTTATCTCATACATAAAAAATTCTAATGAAATTCTAATGGTGAATGCGTAGTATAGTAAGCGCCAACCGCTAGTCATACTACTAAAATTAGAACTCCCTCTGTAATAGCACAAATGCTACCATTAATACTTAGAGGTTCGTGCTTGCTATACTACGCATTCACTGTATCACATATTAGTAAATTTTTGATATATTTCAATAGAATGCATGATAATGATTTCAATAAGTCTTTAAAATAATTATTTTAATTATTCTAAAAAAATACTTCCAATCATGTATACATAGAAATCATATATTCACACAATGTGATATTACTGAAATAGAGTAGCACTTCACAACCACCTCTGATATCACTTTTTACTAAGGGTGATATTATAGAAATAATATAGTTGTTGCAATTGAGGGGATATTAAAGAGGATCCAGAGGATGATATTATAGAGGTAGCAAATGCATTGCTTCTCTTGGCTTGAAACTTCTTTGCACTTCTATGATTTTTTGCTTTCATGAACTTTGAGCTTTCATGATTTCAATTGTCTATCGCGACTACCAAATGATTTTGAGAAATTGATTCAATTGAAGAAATTTGGGATTCCACAACAATTAAGTTGTTCACAAAGTTTTTGAGATTTATTAGTTTTTCTTTTCAATTCTTCAATTTGAATTGCAATTTTCTGTAACAATGGAGTCAAATTTCTAATGTATGTGTATCTTTTATAATATTTACCATTGCATATGCTTCATTCATCATTCAATAAATTTCTATGCTACTTTTCTATATATGCTTTCTTAGAACAAAAATTATACAAAGATTTTAGGCATTTTTATTTGAAGATTTATTGAAATATTTGGTCTACATTCTATCTAATACATAAAAAAATTTATGAAATTTTTATAGTGAATGCGTAGCATAGCAAGCGCCAACCGCTAGTCTGGTACTGCAACGATTCTTTTCCAAGTTCGCATTTCTTATACATGTAATCATATTAGCAATAGTATCGTTACTCATGAAAACTCTTTTTTACTATTAATATAAATAAGATTTTTAATAAGTTAAAAGCTTCTAAGACATAAAAAGAATTTTAATTTTAAAAAAAAAGAATTTGCTAATTTGCTAATCTACGAACTTAATGTTTTTGCATAGTTCATTGCAACAACATAAATTTGTTGGGTCAACACTACAATAAAGCATCTAACGACCAAAAAAAACTATGGAGGACTTTGGAGATTTAGGGTTACCTCATGTGATTTGAATTTCGAACATGATTTTATGAAATAGTTTGAAGATACTTAAACAAATGAGCTATCAAGGAATGTAATATTCATTTTAATAATTGTCCTAAAATATAAGTTATGCCACTACAAGTCCCCCCAAAATGCAAGAAGTGATAGAAGAAGGTATTTTGAAGATAATGTAAGCATCTCTTGCACAAAAATACATACTTGAACATCTCCTACAATGTAAAACACAAGAGCATTAGAAAGATTTTGAATGCTTGGAAGAAGTTCCACATACCATACTAATCTCATCAACTGTTCACTTTTCATGAGCAACACACAGATAATGTTGTATTTTAGATGTTTGATAAAAATTAGTTCTACATGTAAAGTCTTTGGGGGGATCTACTAATCATCCAATTGAACATGTTGAATAGAAATGTCATGTTTTCTTGATGTAGCCTACAAAAGGTAGATCCCAAGGTAACAAAGTAACTCCAGTTTATCCAAAAAGTAAGAAAGCTACTTGTTAGAAAAACTTGTACAAAATAAAGAAACAAAACATAACGTCTTTTTCTAATAAAACTACTTCCGGTACTATGGTACTTAGCAAAAATTCATTATGTACATACAACAAATAAGTAGAAGTCTTCCTTCAACGATAGTGGCGACGGGACACTCGACGCTCAGGTGTGAGGTTATCCAAATTTGCTTGTGCTTGATTGAGCCGGGCACGAAATTCATCAAAAATATCCGTTCCAAAGTGAATTGCTTGAGATTCCCTATGCAAATGTTCAGTCCCGTACTTGTCATCCTAAACAATGAAGTACCAATAAGACATATTTCAATGAGAAATCTTTTATAAATCCTTCAAAATTCAAAAAATCACAACATTACCCAAGAAATTGACATCATCAAAAATTCAATATCATGAAAAAAAAAATCAAAGAATGAAGAGATATCGAAAGGCATCATTTTTTCCTATGCTATTGGAAGGTCAAAAGCAATCTATATTACAAACCTCAATGAGTTGTAGAAGCAAGGAACCATTCTTGGATGCGGCGAGCTCATCCTCATCATCGAATTCCTCCATGAGAGCCCTACATGCCATGTGAATCAAGACATATTATCATATCAAAAATTAACATGTCCAAGTAAGTACATACTTAAATCTCAAAAACCAAGCAAAACTTTTGCGAACCTAAACAATTATCAACAAATGAACTAAAAAAGAAACAATGCTAACAAGAATTGAGCATCAATATCAATCAAGAAATGTTAATATATAGTATAGCATGTTGTACTTGACAACCAAAAAAACTCACCGAAGGTTTGTGCAATCCTTGTTGTGACACACATGGACATACTCTTCCATCATGGCCCACACATCTCGAATTGCAGCATCAAATTGTGCTCCCCAAGGAACTTCAAGTGTGCCCTGCAATGCATACATAACATGACCTACAACAAGAAACCAACAGAGATTGCACTAAGAAACAACCATGCATGTGATACCTACATATTATCCAAAACTTAGAGTGTTGCAGATGCTTTTGAAGTACACAATTCTACAAATGGAAGAAAGAAAACATAACCCATGTAGTATTTACCCATCTTGGTATCTTGGAACATCTCCTTAGACGTCTTGTAGTGAGAATAATGGGCAAAGCAATATAGCTTGTAGCCTTGCCAAAAATCACGAGCCCTATTTCAAGCAATTTTGAATTAATTCCAATGAAGCAATCATAAGTATGGTAGAAAATCATGCAACAGCTGCAAACGCAGAAAGCCCAAAAAACATGTGTAGAAAAAGAAGAAGTCACTTACCCAAAGTCCTCATTGTCCAAAAGAACTCTAAGCTGCTTGGAGCACTTACTAAAGTTTGCAACGCCAGCCATTGAATCTGTTTAGAACCAAAAGTGCCCTACAATGAAATACATCAACCCTACTAATAGGTAGAGAGTGAAGATGAGGTGATCCTTCCACCAAATCCTTAAGCCCTAGAATAAAGAGATGCAAAATTGTTATTCTATTACAATCAACAATCCTTATCTTTCAATTTGCAACATCTTGCTAAAAATCACTGGTGCATACATTTTCTTAGGTTCCACATCTCTGTTTCTTGCTAAAAAACATGATTTAGAAAGAATATAGACCATGAAGAACAATGAAAAAGACAGATGAGCCCTTACAAGGGCTCTTTTATAGCATACAACCTCACAAGGATGAAAAAGAAAAAGTCTTAAGAAAATATAAATCTCTTCTACATGTGCTAACAAATACAAAATGAGAACTTGAAGCCTACTGAGAAGTTGCAAATGAGAAGCATTCCCAATGGAATCTCAAAATCACTTTCAAGTGGGTTCATTGACATTGGAAATTGACTACCTCTCATCGAACGCTTGACTTTCACAATGGCTTGTAGTAATCAAATCACTAAACTTTTCCGCAACCCTTACACAAAATTAAGAAACCTTTCTTTCTTCTCTACCACTTAGAATTCCAGCATTTCCATTCCCAAACTCTAAATGAAGAAATCTCAAGCTATTATAGAAGATGTAGCGAAGTGGTGATGGTGGCAAATGAAGCCACGATGAAAGCCAGAACGACTATTCTTTGGAGTTCAAACCAAAAAAAATTGCTAAGGATTATGGAAATTCAAGAGTGGCGGTGAGCAAACCTTCTTGAAGTACGTGTGATTGTCATCTCCACATGGAATGTCCTTCGCTCTCACCCTTTTGCTGTAGAACTTGCTGGAGCATTGTCGACTCCCTTCACCGGATGCAAAAGACTTTGGGAAAGCAGTTGGGGTTGTGCAAAAATATCTTGTACCCTCCGAATTCGAAAACCATGCGGTCGAGAATTGGTTCTGACAACACACTGAATAACCTAGCGTAGCGACTGGTGTAGAAACTACGCGTGACAGAGATGTCCGAATTTTTCAATTTTATTTATTTTTTTGTCGAAAACCAACGTGGCCCTATGCTGGCGACGTGGCAGCCACCATATGCGGCTGCCGCATTGAAGTGTAGCCTCAGAATACAAAACCGAAACCGGCTTCTGTCTTTCTTCTTTCATCGTCTGCAATTGTGTATGTCGATATTAAAGCGCGCGTCGTTTTCTCCTCTTCCGTCGACGTTGTGCACCACGTTGTCGACCGCTGAAGGCCATCTTTGTTGCTGAGAAGCGCCAATGACGTTGTACGTCCTCATTTCAGGTTCGATGAACTACTTATTCCCTATTTCACTTCTCTCGGTTCGTAGGATTGTTTTTTGTCTCTAAGAACTCAATTTCAATGGATTTCAACAAATTTCATGTTTTTCTTCAGTTTTTTTGCATCTGTAGTACCGCCTGAGCCACATTCCTAGAATCTCACACTAGCAACCGACGAGTTGTGTCTTCCCGTTAGACAAAATGCTGCATTTGCTGAAATGCGAATTTTAGAACTATGCTCATTGTAGTTTGTGTGAATTGTAAACTCGAAATGCACTGTTATTCGGTTCCGAATAGATATTCACATTCTTGTAGACAATCAATTATCCACAGTGGTGTGCTATTTCAAAGTCATGATTTATACAATGCTGATATACCTTAGCATTAACATCTATTACATCAGACAAAGTTCAGATGGCATTCCGTCCAGATTAATTTATGATAATTAGTGTCACCCGCAATTAGTGTTACTCAGTTCAGGGCAGCCGCTCAGAACTGAACGTGAGGTAACGGAGACGAAAGTTATTCGCCGTTCGGTTCAGAGCGATCGCTTTGAACTGAACGTGAGGTGACGGAGACGAAAGCTATCCGCCATTCGGTTCAAAGCGACTGCTCTGAACTGAATGTGAGGTGACAGAGACGAAAGCTATTCTCCGTTCAGTTCAGAGCGGCCGCTCTGAATTGAACAAAGGATGACTAATCATGAATGCTCCGAACTGACAGTGACGGAGCTTCATCACCTTCCGTGCAGTTCAGAGCAGCCGCTCTGAACTGAACGGACGGTGACGGAGCTCTGTGACCCTCCCTGCAGTTCAGAGAGGCCTCTCTGAACTTCAAGGAGGGTCACAGAGCTCCGTCACCGTCCATTCAGAGCGTTCATGATTTGTCACCCTCTGTTCAGTTCAGAGCGGCCGCTTTGAACTATGTTTTGCATGCCCATTATTTAGATCCTAGTCCTCCATTTTCCCAATTAGGCGCGATTACGTGGATAAATTACGCATGCATCCTGTTCCTCGCAGTTCAGAGCGGCCATTCTAAACTGTTTTTCGGTGGAGCTCTTTCTTGGAGACTCTGGACTGTTTAGCATTCTTTGTAGGAACGAGTTCTTCTTTGTGATTCTTTACATTGTGTTGTCTATCCTTTGGCGCGCTTCCTCTATATTGGGTGTGGAACAATATCTGTGAGAGGTGTAACTCTTCCACGTAGTTCAGAGTGGCTCAGTGAACAGGCCTTGGGGAAATTTGTGCGTAGACTTCCAGTCTCCTCGGACTTAGACTGTTCGGTCCATACTCATGTGCGGTTGATTGTCTTTCTTGGACATAGTGGCATTGCACTGCTGAATGGGGTCCACGATAGTCGACGTTCTATGGGAATCGTTAGTTTCAAACTTCACTGCATTCTATACCAAACCTCACAGCAAGTAGGCGGGTTCGAGACAGATGCTACACTATTTCATACTGTATTTGATTATGTAATGATGTCCTCATATTCCCCGCTTTCACCACTCGCCTATATGTCATTATTTCTAATACTTTTTATTTTACTGCTGTCAGGCGTGTTAGCCCTTGTGGGCTGAAGTGCTGAACGAAGAGGACGTATATGCTACCAATTCTTTCAAGTGTCACTCTCATCCTTCCTACAAGGCCGTTATTTTCTATCATTAGAAAACACTTACGATTTTAACGTCTCCTATGTTTTCTTCGGACGACTCTGATGGTGATGAGGTATTGTATATAACTTTCTACTCTCGTCAGTTTTTACGTTTCTTATTGTACATTGCGTTCCTTTGTCATTGATGTCGTGTCAATTCTTCATCGTTCGGTGTGCAAGGGTTTTTAGAATGTCAGGAAGAGGACGTGGACTTGGAAGCATATGCCGAGGCAAACATAGACAATAGTCCCATCCTAGATTGCGAGGGCATTGATTGAGACGGATGGTCTAGGAAGGCATTGCTCGCAAAACATGCGGACGGCTCCGACTTTGCGGAAGTGATCATCATCAATGCCAATCCCAACGCATGCATTGATGGACAGAGCAGGCTGGGGATGGATGACGTTGGCATTGTTGTCTTGGACGTGTACAACGGGGACCCCAACGTCGGAGACATGTGCTTGCGCTGGCCTATGCGGCAGGTGTTTCACCACGGCGAAAATGGGTACGTCAATGTTTACGATCATGCTCGCAAGCGAGAAGCTCTGGATAAAGAAATGGAAGGGAGTAGAAAAAATGGGGGCGTGCGACGGTATCGTTATGATAGGAGAGCTCGAGCTGTCGCTTTACTAGATAAGAAGATGAAGATGGTATCACATGAATCCATTGCAGAGGTCTTCACACAAATCTGCTGCGATAATGAATGCACTCGTAAGTTCCGTCCTTCCACCATCCGTGTGCTTCGCACGGAAATGCACCTACAAACATTTCAAGTGAAATCTAGCAAAAATTTGGATGTTCATAGGACAATGCACAAAGCGGTTCCGAGGGGGAGGCAAGTTGTCACCTTAGAAGGCATAGACGTCTGTCCACGTGCTTGGAGGATTCTTCACAACATCCCCCTCCGCACATTCGAAAGATACAGGGCCAAGGCCAAGGCTGGCGTCAGAGGCGCTCCACACGGGAACTCCAATCGAAAAAAGACAAGGACTGCCACTGTTCAAGGCATCGAGACTTTGCACTCATTATTGGAGGCAATGGCCGACCACATGTCCCATTTGTCTCGCACCTTGCCCACTGGTGAAAAGGTTTGCCTCAAAGTTCTTCCGACCGGTACCGAATGGAGGCAATTACTAGCCACCGTGAACAAGGTATGGCTCGCAATGTCACCTATGGCATTCATATGAAAAGGACATGGTCGAATTGTCGCATCAACCACAATAGCTCATAGAGTCCTCCAACATCCAATGAAGTGCTTGTTGAATACGCAGACTGAGTGCGCGTGTTTCTATTGTTTGTAGGCCAATGAAGAACTCGGGTTGTCGACACTCTCGCAATCATGTTTTAGTAAAATTCGAACAAAATATTTTGCTGAGTACGTCGTGAAGGGAAGGGGAGATTCCTTCGCAAGATGTAGCATTTGTGACAATCTAAAGCAACTACGAGCTTCTTTTGCTCCTGGATCGGAGGACTATCAACGAATCCAAAGGCGCTTCGAGAAGCACTTGTTTCTACAAGAAGCTTGTCGATATGCCTACTACCGTAGTAGATGGTTGTCCAAATTACGGCCTATGCAACTTTTATCTATCATGCACGACAAAATGGATCATTAAAAAACAGCATGTCCTGCATTGGCAAGGAAAACAAAAGACCTAGATGGGTTCATGAAGTTGCCCGTGAAGGTATCAGGGATTTTTGCACATGGACACGGGGATGGCAAATATGCACATTACAATTTGGACGTGTTGCCCAGCGACAGCAACTTCACAGTGGGATCCATCGCCAAATTGTTACGAGATTTAGAAGGGCCCCCCGCAATGTCTTCACGGACGTTGTTCGAAGGAGCCGGAAGCACGGAACTATATCGAGCGTTGCCGCAAGGTAGCGAGATCTGTGTTGATTCTTTGGGAGCTGTTCTTCCTCAACCTATTGAGGCTCAACCATTGCCACCGGTGCTACATGTTCAGATGGACAACTCTTGGAGGGAAAACAAAAACAGGTATGTCTTCTGTTTTTGGTCCCTGATGGTGGCAAGACGCATTGTGAAAGAAGTGGTGGTATCCTTCATGATAGTAGGTCACATCCATGATGACATGGATGCATCATTTGGGCGATGGAGCATGCAACTCCGCGAGAAAGACCATCCCACCCTACCATCATTGATGCAATCCTACATGGAAATGGAACAAGGTCCGTTCATTCCACATGTAATTGAAGAAGTGCCCGACTTCAAGGCCTATGTCAAACCTTATATTGGGATGCACAATAAACAATTGGTGGGCCACTCTCATGGGAGACAATACAAATTCTTCATGGATGACAACGGATGGCCTATCATGCAATACAAATTGGTGTGTACAGACATTCCATGGTTGCCTGAAGGGGGATTGAAGCTATGGAAGGAAGATGTCGACCGTAGACCTATACTTCCTCAAGGTGATCCACCGCGCATGCCCCCCAAGAAGATGACAAACGAAGCTGAGATTTTGCGTGGACTTGATGGATACATCCAACATTGGAAGGACATATCCGAAGAAGATGGGACGGTGGAGTACAAAACCCACATGTCAAACTTGGTCACGTATTGGACCCGTGTGAGAAATGCCATGCTGGATGGAGGCGAAGAAGACTCCCCCCAATCTAATGAATTGCAACAAGGATTTTGGCCTCAGACTCGACAACCCAGAGATCTTATGACAGATTTCATGCAAGATGGAAGGACATGTCAAGAGTTGGAGGCCGAAGATCCTTACATTGGTACTCTAGAGGGAAGGCCCCCACCAGCATACAATGTAGTCACTGATGTTCGTGAGGGATTCTACCTCTTTGTGAGGCCAGGATTGGATTGTCTTGAGCTCGTATGGCTTGGAAGGGCAGTAGAAAATCTACAATTTGATCCCACGGCCATTCACTTTCGTGAAGTCTTAGTGCAATGGTACACCCCATGTGGAACATCCAAAGATATGCAACAGTTGTATGCGGGGTGGGACACAAAGCCTAATTTCAGATGGAAGATTGACCGAATGGCCGACAAAGCTGACTATGTTTCCACAGATAGTATCATGGCATCATGGAAACCAAAGAAGAACGATGGAAATAGTTTCATTGCTCCTCATCAACAAGTGCAGTTTGCAGTGGATCATTTACGTCGAATTGTTGAAGAAGAACAAGGTTGGTGAATATGAAGTCCTGGGAGACGACTATTCCAACAGTCATATTTCATGCTTGCGATGCCCCTTTGTATTGTAGAAGGTGGACCTTCACATATTATGCAACAGGTAGTGATAGTTTTTCTCGTCCGATGACATTGCAACAGATTGTACAATTTTGAATAGACTGTAGGCATCATAGGTTGTCTGGTCCTCAATCTTTGTATGCAACCTCCATTTTGTTCAATCTGAAATACAAGTTTTTGCCCTTCTGTCTTGCATCCATTCCAACAAGACGTATTTTAGATACCAACTTCACTGACCACGCACTCATGAACGATGCAAACCTAAACAAGTATCCACACTTGTGCCCATCATGATGATGAACACAAATATTCCCCCCCCCCTTCAATGGGCAATGACACCCATGTTAAGCACCAACAACTCCATGACAAGATTTCCACGTTCTACCTATTAGTCTACCAAGACTTTCACTAACAACATCTATAGTCATTGTCTTTCGCACAGGTCCTGTATAGAAATCCTAAGGATTTGCACTCGTATGCAAGGGGCCCATTTGCCACTCACTAGCGCTACGCCCAACGACTAGTACATAGCACAATACAAAGGCAGCTTAATGGTCACTCATGTCAACATGGAATACCGCCATTTTAACGAAATTGCCGACAAAGCAAAATCACCTCAACGGTTCTCATGTCAAAATGGCACATGGAATACCGCCATTTTAACGAAATTGCCCATGTAGCTAACTTGGGGCCTTTGATTGCAGATATGAACTCCGTCAAAACTTGTAAAAAAATAAAATGTGCGTAGCAAATAAAAGGTTCCTGAGTTTTCTCCGGGGTCAAACACGGGCCTGCCGTGCGGAGGCTCGTTGCACTACTAAATTTAGACTCGACCCACCCACCCACTTTGAATTCTGGTTGTCCCTCGGGTCGACGGGTTCTAATAATAAGTTCATTTTCTACGAAACTGGGGAGATTCCGTCGACTGTTTCTACGACTCGTCACCAGAAGAGACTGATTCGACGAAACTAGCTACCGTGGGGCGGGAGACTCGAACTGCCTGTGCTGCACCAGAAACCCGGATAATTTACGGGGAGAACAAACTTGCACAATTTCACTGCCTGCGGGCCGGTGAAGACACTCACAGTCGACAGGGCCAGGGAGGACTGACCCCTCTATTGCCCCAACCAGGGGGTAAATGTAAAAATTGCCCCCTATTTGGGACCATGTAAAATTTGTTTCTCTACACCTCCCTAGACTAATTTGGGGTCTCTGATTGCAAATATGAATTCAAAATTTTCAAATTTTTTCATGGATGGCAAATAAAAAGATTCCAGTGTTTTATCCAGGGGTAGAAAACGGGGCAATAGAGGGGTCAGTCCTCCCTGGCCCAGTCGACAGTGAATGAAACTTGTCTCATCACACACGGCACGGCCACAGGGGCCAGGGAGAACTGACCCCCTCATTGCCCGGTTTTATCCCTGGGGAAAACGTTGTGGAATTTTTTATTTGCAGTCAGATGAATTTTTTTGCAAATTGTGAATTCAAATTTGCAGTCAGTGGCCCCAAATTAGATAGGGGCGATGCAGAAATATAAAAAAATCATGGCAAAATATAGAGGGCTTTTTTCACAATTAACCCTGGCTGGTGGCCCGGCCACAGGGACCTTAACGAACGGCCAGGGAGAACTGACCCCCTCATTGCCACGACCAAGATTAAGTGTGAAAAAAAAAAAAACTATTTTTTGCCATGATTTTTTATATTTCTACATTGCCCCTAGCTAATTTGGGGCCGCTGATTGCAAATCTGAATTCAGAATTTGCAAAAAAATTCATCTGCTTGCAAAAAAAAATTCCACAGCATTTTCCCCAGGTAAAATGGGGCAATGAGGGGGTTAGTTCACCCTGGCCGTCATTCTAGGGGTGCATGTAAAAGAAGACCCCCCTGTTTTGAGTTTGATTAATTTATCTTTGACTCCCCTCCTAGTTTACTTGAGGTCTCTAATTGCAAATATGAATTCAGAATTTCTAAATTCTACTATGCATAGAATTTTTTTTTAAATCTGTGTTTTCTTCAGGGGACATGCAAGGGGTTAGTTCACCCCGACTTGATGTGGGAGCTCACTATTGGTTATTTTTACAACGGAAACTGAACAATATACATATATATATATATATATATATATATATATATATATATATATATATATATAAATTAGCAAGCATCTCAAAGAAATAAAGAATAAGAGATTCTTCAATATTGGAATGAAGTTGACTGTTTTAAACTTTAAAGTTCTTTCATGTTTAAAGGCCCAAAACTGCTTCAAAATGCTAGTCTCCAAAGCAAGGCTCAAATGTTCATCTATATTTACTTTTTAACAAATTCAACCATGCAGAATCCTTTAGTTGAATTGTTAGAATACACCCTCCTAAAATTTCAAAGCACAAAACCATTGTGAAATCAGGATGCTTGAGTTCCAAAAAGAATTATTTTCAACTCTTCCCAAATGGTTAGATTTCATCTTTCAAATATTTTAAACAAAAATGTGTAGATCCTACAATTTGCAACTCTTCAGAGTATGTTGAAGAAATAAGTTGGGAACACATACAAAAGTTTCTAATTTTTTTTTCATATTGATTTCATGCTTGACAAAAATATTAAGTAGAAAGAAGTAGAGAATGATTCAAAATACTAATTTGTTAAGAATTTAGTTATAACTAGTGGTTGGCGCTTGCTATGCTATGCATTCATCATTAGAATTTTGTTAGAATTTTTATGTATTAGATAGAATATCGAACAAAAATTTCAATAAATCTTCAAATAAAAATTACTAAAATCTTCATATAATTTTTTTATAAGTAAGCATATATTGAGATGTACAATAGAAATGTATTGAATGATGAATGAAACATATGCAATGGTAAATACTATAAAAGATACACATACATTAGAATGCATTAGAAATTTGACTCCATTGTTACAAACAACGGCAACCCCAAAACTTGGTGAATTGAAAAGAAAAACTTGTAAATCTTAAAAACTTCATGAACAACTTAATTGTTGTAAAATCCAAAATTGCTTCAATTGAATAAATTTCTCAAATCATTAGCAATAGAATTTTAAAATCATAAAAGTTCAAAGCTCACAAAAGCACAAAATCATAGAAGTGCATAGAAGTGTAAAGCCAAGAAAAGCAATGGAATTGCTACCTCTATAATATCACCCTACGCATCCTCTTTAATATCACCCCAATTGCAACAACTATATTATTTCTATAATATCACTCTTTGTAAAAGTGATATTACAGAGGTGATTGCAAACTACTACTCTATTTCTGTAATATCACATTGTGTGAAAATACAATTTCTATGTATGCATGATTGAAAATATTTTTACAAAATATTTAAAATAATTATTTTAAAGACTTATTGAAATCATTATCATGCATTCTATTCAAATATATCAAAATTTTACTAATATGTGATACAATGAATGCGTAGCATAGCAAGCACAAGCCCCTAGTATTAATGGTAGCATTTATGATATTACAGAGGGACTTATGATTTTAGTAGTATGACTAGTGGTTGGCGCTTGCTTTGCTAAGCATTAACTATATTACTTTCATCAATTTCTCATGTGATAGAATGTAGATTAATAAAGTATGCATAATTTTTAAATGAAAATATTGACATCTTCGTACAATATTCTTTGAAAATACATATATTGTGCAATAGAAAGTAATTAAAGAAAATCTTTATACCATAATTGAAAAATTGATGGAATTGAAAAATTACGATCCCAATGGTTATAATGCTGTAATAAGCAATCTACATCCTAAAATTTTATTTTTCCCAAAAAAATGTTGAAAATTGAGTTAAAAAAAGGCTATAAAGGTTTATTTTAGAGTAGAAATCCACAACTGTCCATAAAACAAAAACTTCTCATAATTTTCATCTTATTAATAAAAATAGAATGATTCAAAGCTTTCCATGTATATATTAATTTAGAAAAACATTTTCACAATGTTGTTTCTTAAAAAAGGGATTCTTTTAAGTTGCCTGAGTTGTAAAAAAAACCATATCATACATTAATTGTTTAACCGTGTAATCAAAGGTTAAGAAAATTGTTGTGCCTTAAAGCTACTTCTTGACCACATGTTGCAAAAAATTTCAAAGAAAAAATCCATTCATAGTCAGTTGCCCAAATCATAACATTGGGCCAAAAAATATAGTTTGGTACTTTAAAAGTTAAGTCAATTAGTGAAAATGTATATACATTTAACCTACATTTTCATTGTGATTGTAGTATATGTATGTTAATAAGATCACATACACCTTAACGATCAACGACGCTAGCATGTGAGCATGTGAGCATGAGCCTATGAGCAGTGAGCAGGAATTGTGTGAGCCTGAAGACTACAAATTTGAATCATGATATAATTTCTAATTTTTTTAGTTAAAAAATTAAAAAGATTGATTTTTTTTAGCAAAGTTTATTTTTAAAAAAATATGACCTATTGCCACAGGACCCATGACCGTGGATTTAAAAGCCTAGAAAATTGGCGCTATTGCAAGTTCAAATATTATATCTAGGTTTATTGGTTTAAATCACGTTTTCAAAGTCAGTATTAGAGTAGGCTTATAAAGTGAAAGTACGAATAATTAATCCAAAGGAAATTCTAAAATTGACAGAAAGACCAATGCAATGAAAATATCAAAAAAAATTCTACATCTTACAAATAGTAAAATATCTTTTCATTGCAACAAGGAATACATATTGAAATATAAATATAATACTTTACAATATATGCAAATTTTAAAGATAATATATTGGTACTATAGATTTACTTCATATCATGCTAATACTCATCAACTAACTTGTTCACTAACTTCAATTGCACGTCTTGATGATTCCGGCAGCAACAAGTACTTGCTTAACTTCATCCAAACTGAGGGTAGGGGCGTGGATGAATGTGTCTATCTTGTAATCCAATTTGCAGAAGTAACGGAAGATGTAATAAAGATGTTTGCAGTTTATATACATACCACGCTTTCCAATTGAAGTTCCATTCATACCTCCATAATGGGGACAAGTACAAGATGGAAAATTAGAAAGCGTGATATTATAAACCTTCTGGTTAGGTTCAGTACCAGACAAAAGTGTAATAATAGCACCAAGTCCAAGATAAGGAAGGAAGTTCACCCCAGTGATACTTGCTGTAACATTCCTTGCACTCTCCCATTGATTGCGGTGATTTTCGGTGGGGGCTTTACTACTCCGACGAACTTGCTTACCATTCCGAATAGAAGGAATTCTTTCAGCATGTGCCGATCGAGGATGAGTCCACAACATAGGCTCAAATATCCTTGATGAGGTGAATAGCCGTCGAGGTGACATTGGAATGCTGGATTGCAAGCAAAATCTAGCTTCTTCAAACTCTATAATTTCAGTACGAGTAAGATTGGTACCAATAAGAACAGGCCAATCTCAGGTCGAGTAAGAACATGGGAACGCTTAGGTCCCATGACACATCGTGCAATTTGGTCAGTACAAAACCAAAAATCCTCAGTTTGAACTGTTGTCCCCTTATACTCACGCTTTTGCCCTCTATAAATAGGGGCAGCAGTGAATAATCCATGCCTGACAATCAATAGCTTGCATTTGGCTTGTGTGTACTTTTGAATGGCATGACATTGTTTCCTTGACTTGTGTGAAATTCTCGCTATATGCCATTCTGATGTATCACAATCGGTTTCTACAACAGATTGGGTATGGGGTAAAACTGTATTAGTTTCGACAACTACAGCCCCAAGTTGCACTCTACCAACAGCTGATCTGATTTGAACCCGAGGATGAGAGAAGTTTACTTTGTCAGGGCGATGAGAATCACCTTCAGAACCAATTAGAAGATCTAATTTCCTTTTGCTGGATCCAAATATTTCTTCACCCTCTAAATGTGGAATTCGAGTGCAGATGTCTTCCGCTCCAGGCATCTCACTAAGTGCATCTGCAATTTTTTTCCATCTCCAGATGCCATAGCCCTCTTCAATTTCAAATCTTCTTTAGAGGGGCCTTTTCCAGAAGGGCCCCCACAAAGATAAGTCTTGTAGTTGGTCATTTGCATGAAGGCTTGATTGAACCCAGTCATCACACGTGGCAACGAACAAATCAGATCCACGCTTTCCTGAAGCTTGCATCCATTTGTTGTGCATTGTTTCAGCCAAATTGCATGTTGGAATATCTGCTAATTCTTCTACTGTCAAATTCTGCAAATATATTAAATGAAGTCAGTCTTTGAAACATTGAGGATATAGGATAAAAAATAGGAAAAAAACAATGAAAGTAGAGATCATACCATATCCATGATTGCACCCCATTGACGATAGCGAAAATGCCAAAATGCCAACCAATCCTCGAGTTCGCGAATAGCTGGTTCTGATGCAGCTCCAGAAGAATACCACCAAGCTTTGATTTCTAGGTACATCTTATCTGCCTCCAACATTGATGTTGCATCCTTATACTGCCTGCAGAGTCGGATATGTTGTTTCTGAAACTCTTTGCTGATTAGTTTCTCCGTGTGCTTGTGCATGCTTGTCGCCCAATGGAACAAACAAGTCCTTTCCCGGTCCACCATTGGAATAGATGGGTCCCCCGACCCATACACAGTGCGAACTGCATTAAAGTTGGCCTGAGCACTATCGCACATAAATCCCTTGAAGTTAGGATTTGACACTCCATTTTTTATCATGACCTTATTCAAACAACGCCAAAAAATGATCTGGCCTTCAGTGCCCTCAGTCTGCATATCACATACAGCAATGGTCATGACTTTGCAATAAGAGGAATCATAGACGTGGCAAGTAATAGTCGTCCATAATTTCACTCTCTTGACATGATCGAACATGATAAAACAATTTTCAAGGTTGCCGCTTGGTTGCATCCATCGTACAAGATCCACTCCACTTCTAGGTCCATCCACGAGCATCTTGAATAAATAGACCTTGTCTTGCCCTTGTCCTGGAAATACACTATTGTGGATATACTCCATTTTGGCACGTCCCTTCATGTCTAGAATTCGATCAATCTCGCCTCCTCCTTTGTTGTTGCTCCGAAAAGAGGAAATGATGTTGCGTACATTGGGCGAGCTAAGGAGCTTGAACTTATCCATGACATTCTCTAATGCATCATCGTGAAGCATCTCCTTTGGTCCAGGCCCATCGTGAATAAGAAACGTGTCAAGGAATTCCTTACTTGCCGCCAAGGTGATGGCAGAAGTTTTGGCTGTTGGAGTCTTAGCTACTTCGTTAGCAATTAGCCCAGTAATTGCTTCAAGAGACTCTCTACATTGACCATCAGTAACTGGATGTAAATGAACACCCAAATGGATGCATGCACGTGACAAATCTCCACTTCTGAGTACATAATAAATTCGCGAGTTACATAGACTAAGACAAGTAGGAGGTTGTCTGCAGACTTTACAGAGCACAATAGAGTCAGGAGGAGGAATCTGACCTACACTAAAAGGATGTTTGGTGGTTCCAATCCACTCAGTTTCATTGCTTTTCAAAGCTCGTGTGCGATAGTCACATTTTGTATTTTCACAAATCAAGTGTCCAATACAATGCGATTTTCTGAACTTCAAACCTAAGTCATTATGGATGTTTGATGTCATAGTGCGACACCATGCATGACCATCGTATCGCTTGTCCATACCTTCCATGCCTCTAGCTCCACATGTAGATCCACGATAAGGTGGTAGCTCGAAAAGAACATCCCCATCAATCTAGATGGGAGGAACTGAACCTTCTGATAGTCAATGGCATCAAAATCAATTTGGGCAAGTTCATTTCGTGATCCAGGCACTGAAGACAATTTGCGAAGGCATTCTAACACAGTTAAGGAATTGCCTTGATTGGGAGGGAGAGGGGGGCGAGAAAACACGGATGATGTTGGACTACTAAGTGTACTACGGAAGATAGTAGGAATGGATGAATCTACCATATATGGAAAAATAACATTCGAAGAAGAAGGTTGGCAGACTTTCAGTGGCACCTCGCCTTCAGAATCGCTAGACAACTCAATTACAGGTTCTAGAGACTCGCGTTTGATATTGAACACAATTGTATTCTCAGAGCATCCACTACCTAAAGACTCCACTTTTACAGGACATGGTAATGGGTGTTCACCCTTGGAGTTATCAGAAGTAAGTTTCAATATTTCAGTTGAAGGTGGCAAGAGCTCCGACAAGAGACCATAAACTCTATAGCGCCCTGCAAGAAGAAGCCAGTAGAATCCTTCATGATCACTACATCTTGACTGTAAGATAGACTCTTTAACAACGCCGTGATCTCCTTGGACTTCTTCCACAATAATAGAAGAAGGGGTGAATCCAAACCGGACATGAAGGAGATGGGCAAGTACACGAACGAAACCTTGATTATCTAGTGGTAAAATAAATGGAACATCATGACCTTTAGCAACAATACTAGCCATAGTGAAGCATTAAGAAAATGGGGGGCAAGACGTAGTTTGAAGAAGCAAAGAATGAAGTTTGAAGAAGCAAAGAATGAAGTTTGTAAGTGCAAGAGGTGTGAATATAAAGGAGAAAATTATAGGGGTTGTTCGAAATGAATGAAATTTTTTTCATGGATGTACTGGAATTTGAAATTGGATTGATAATTTGAATGGTCATGAATAAATATTATATGGAGATTTGATATAGAAGAAGGTATATTAATAGTAGGTGTAATGAAGTTGGGTAAGACGGCGTACTGTATGGCATCAATTAACGCATCACCAATAATAAATGGATTATAGTATGAAGAATATCAATATGTATTAGACCAAGTTGACAGTGTTACAACTGTCACTGACAATAGAAAATAAGCCGTCAAGCATAATAGTTGATGATGACGTATGACATATTTACAATTATAATTATATATCTAGTGATAGTCTGACAAGATTAAAAAAATAGTGGTTGATGACAATATGAATAAGAAAAAAAACTAGCCGTTATTTAATTATGAAATGAAAATATATCCTTATAAAGAGGAATTAGAGTTGTCTTATAGAATATGGAAGGTTGTTTGACATGAAGAAGTAGTAGATAGAAATGTGAGTTTGAAAGAGGGTGTGATGTAGTATGGCAGACGTTGATATTGTAATGCCTTGATAGTTGATTATTTCAAATGCAAGAGGATTTGCTTTCACCATCGTTAGTGGTTGACACTCTAGTTACACACAGGAAGAAGAGGAAGAAAAGTAGCTTTCGTTATTCAAGTAGAAGGCAATTGTTAAGGGCTAGAATGATTAGACGGTTGTCTCGAATTAGTGCAGGTGATTTGTCAAGCTCAATGAGGAATTTAACATATGGAGATATAATTCCATGTGAAGTAATAGAAGAGGATATTGTAGAGGTTGGGCGTATTTCTTGTGAAGGTCAACCAGAGATAGGTTCTGTCTATAGCGATTGTAATGAACACACTGACGAAGAAGAAAAAGATGAAGTAGATGAAGACACAGAAGAAGAGGAAGAACATCAACAAAAGCATCAACAATTAGCACTACGAACATTGGAGTTGGAGATAGAACTTGAAGGTACAAACATAGAGGTATGTAAATAATTTCTTCAAGCAATGGTAAATTAGAAAGTATGTGAAATTTTTTTAAGACACATTTGTAGGAACTTTATATGATTTTGTGCGTGTCGGAAGCACGATTCCAACGGTATATAGCACGTAAAAAACGGATGCATATTGAGTGTTTTACGACTTAAAAACTAAAACAACATCTTGGAATCTTGCCTGAAATCTTTAGAAACCGCAGATTTTTAGGCCAAATCCAGCCTTTTGATTTTCAGCAGTTTTTGGCGATTTTTGTAAAATTTCTCGAGTGTCTAAAAAATTTGGAAAAAATTAGGGGAAATCTGACCCATAGAATCTATGAGTACAAAAAATTTTGGCTTAAAATATTGAAAATTGAATAAGTTATTCAGAAGATTCCTTTGAGGTACATCTACCAATTTTATACTTGTTTTCCCCATGGAAGAAGAAGCTTTCCCCATGGACGAAGGAGAGGCTATAGAGGAGGCTACGGTGGAATCATCGCGACAATTTGAGCGTGGAGAAACGATGATTCAAGGAAAAGAAGGGACAGCAAGTGCGCCGAGTGAGTCAAATCCAGGTGCGTGCCTCATTTTTTTCCGCCTCTTCAGACCCCAGCCGTTGACAGCTACGCTTTTTCCAATTCTATTTTGTTTTCAAAATTGCTTGGAATTGCCTTCATGTTTGTCTCTCCAATGGACAGCCATTGACAGTCACGCTTTTCTAAATTCCAGTTTAGGGGTTAGGATGCTACAATTTCGTAGAGCCCTACAATTTTTTGAGCCTTCTTAAACCCCAGCCGTTAACGGCTCCGCTTTTTTGAACTGTAATTTAGGAATTAGGATGCTACGATTTTGTAGAGTACTATAATTTTTTGAGCCTTCTTAAACCCCAGCCGTTAACGGCTACGCTTTTCTGAACTCAAATTTAGGAATTAGGGTGTTCCAATTTTGTAGAGCACTACAATTTCTTGAGCCTTCTTACACCCCAATCGTTCATGGCTATAGTTTTGAAATACACATTTGCTTCTACAAAACATTAGGAATTTAGGCAAATGCTGAAATTTTTGGCTTCTATAGAACATTAAGGATTTCATTAGATGCTGAAATCTTTGTGACTTTAGACCCCAGCCGTTAACGTCCATGCTTCCAGAGACATAAATTTCATGTCTATACATGCTATATTGCTCAATACTTGCCGAATTGGCAAATTCTGAAAATTTTCAGGACTTCATAGACCTCAGCCGTTGACGGCCATGCTTTTACAGACTTCAATTTTTTTTCCCAATGTATGCTATGTATATCAACAATTGCCAAATGCTAAAAATTTTCAGGACTTCATAGACCCCAACCGTTGACGGCCATGCTTTTACAAACTTCAATTTTTTTTCCCCAATGTATGCTATGTATATCAACAATTGCCAAATGCTGAAAATTTTCAGGACTTCATAGACCCCAGCCGTTGACGGCCATGCTTTTAGAGACTTTT
This sequence comes from Climacium dendroides, assembly GCA_950106755.1. Classification (NCBI taxonomy): domain Eukaryota; kingdom Viridiplantae; phylum Streptophyta; class Bryopsida; order Hypnales; family Climaciaceae; genus Climacium; species Climacium dendroides. The sequence goes on along the minus strand of OX467090.1, from coordinate 14,340,530 downwards.
ATTCTTTTCCCAATGTATGCTACATTACTCAACATTTGTCAAATGCTGAAATTTTGCAAGACTTCATAGACCTTAGCCGTTGATGGCCATGCTTTTAGAAACTTCTATTTTTTTCCCAATGTATGCTATATTGCTCAACAATAGCCAATTTCTGAAATTTTTTAGGACTTGATAGACCCTAGCCGTTGACGGCCATGCTTTTAGAGACTTCTATTTTTTTCCCCAATGTATGCTACATTGCTCAACAGTAGCCAATTTCTGAAATTTTTCAGGGCTTCATAGACCCCAGCCGTTGACGGCCATGCTTTTAGAGACTTTGATTTTCTTCCCAATGTATGCTACATTGCTTATTTTATGCTGAAAATTTTAGGCCTCCTTAGACCACATTCATTAATGATTTCTATATGAAATGGTATATATTATTGTACATACATGTAGACTAAAACTTGTTCTAATCGTTATGTGCACATTGTTCTTGACATGTTCACAGAAAGAGATCCACAAGCACAAGAAGCTGATGCCGCACTTCAACCTCTTTCTCAAGATGAACTTGAGTTACAGTTGCATGGATTCTTGAAGGAGACTGTGAATACTTCTTCTCGTCTTGAGCGGTTGAGGTATCAACCACGAGCTAAATCGAAAATCAATATTCCTTTATGTCGTATGATATCTCTACCGGTGGTGAGGCCTTTCTTGAAGAATGATGTCATGAATTTAGCTGCACACTTTGTTACTTGTGGTTACATGGAAGGAAATGGAGTTTTCTATGTTGCCTTGGAGAACAATGAGGGGAAGACAATAGATGTTACGGATGAAATCATCAAAACATGGAGTCCAAACTGGGTGAGAGCAAATGCTGCATTTGAGAGAGAATTACAAAATGATGAGGATCTCAAAGTTTTTTCTGGCAAGATGTTTATGGGATGGGATGGCAACCATCGTTTGCAAGCATGGATGTCTCTTATCAACCGAGATCATGCGGATGACTTTCAATGGCATTATGCTGTTGAAAGTATCATTTTGGAGGTCAAAGGGGATGTTGCAACTATGTTGACAGCATTACATGAAGTCAATTGGTAAACCATTATATTTCTTGATCCCTTTTTATTTTATTCATTTCTTTTGTTTTCCAAGTTTGTTTCACTTAAATCATTATCTATACTGCTATTCTGCATTCTGTTATTTCAAAGTTTTTTTTTTATATTCTAATATAATAAATTTTATTTTGGCAGGAGAAATCAGAAGTCCCATGTCTCCATAAATCTTGTTCACAAGCTCTATCGCATTCAAAATATTGCCGGACAGCCACTCTCGTATTTTGAAAAACTTGTTTCTAAGGAGGATCTTTTTGCAGCTGAAGCCAAGCAAAAATCGAAACAGAGAACTTGGTTCACTTTAACTCTTGAGGCTCTAAATGAAGTCTTATACCAGGTTCATTTCTTCATTTTCTTTTCTAGTTTTCAAATTTCTTTGAATGTATAGGTTTCTTGACATTAGCTTTTTTTTTTAATTGCATTTCATATCTCTTCCTCTACTATTCAAAACATTTGTTATCATTTGCATTTATGTTTATTCTTACATATTCTTCACTTTTTGCAGTAAGAATTGGGGGATGCTGCTGCTGCTGCTCAAAGAAAATTCTATGAGAAGTATCCCAATCTAATGGATTGGACTTCAAGTGCAGTTCCTGAGTGGGTTTCAAAAGCTGTTGACAAGGTCAAGGTAGCTTCTCATTCAGAATTGAAGAAGCAACTTCCCATTGCAGATCCAAAGCATACGAGCACATTTTTGGAGCAGATAAAGTTTCACTATGAAACTCATGATGACAATCCGGAGATGACCCAAGAAAAACTTTGGATGTTGGCAACTTCAACGATGGACACTTCTATGAAGATCAAGTGGCTTGAGAGATGGAATAAGTCTCTTTCTCTTCGTGAGGCTCTCAAATTCCCTAAACCAAAATTCAGTGATCTCGAATTTCCTAAGTGGCTTCATAAAGCTACGTGGTGGGCTCAAGTGAGTACTTATCTTTCTTTCCTATTGTTTTAGTATTAATTCCTTGAACCTTTTTAATCAATCAAAAATTCAAAACATTCTTTCTAATTTACAATTTATGTGTATGGTAGTTGGCTATTGAGACAGAAAAACTCTTCAATGCTACAGTGGCAGATTTGGACGTATCTATTGACTATCTTCCCGATGGTATGGATCCCTTGCCTACTATTTTTGATTATGTGGAGACTATGCGCATATTGTTGTGGGATACTGCATTCTTCCGTGAATTTGCTGTCGATAAGGGGGTTCACAAGAACAACAAGATAGACAAGCAACTCAACTTCAAATCAGCCATGCAAAGGGTGCTTTATAGATACTTTAAGTATGTTCTCTTCCCTGCCAAAGCCATTTCCAAAACTCCCATTTTCTTTGCCAATTATTTGGACAAAGAAAGTGAAGAGTGCATGTTCACAGAGGGGATCATGGAATCTTAGGATCCCATGCATTGGGAAAAATGTGGGTGGTATTTGGATTGTCCCCTCAAAAGACCACCAACTTTTGATGTTGTCCTCCGAGATTCTATTGAGCCTGCCCTCAAGGGTACAGCTATAGATGTTCTCAAGAAGGTCAGTAAAGATACAGCCAAGAAGACCAAGAAGACCAAGTCTAAGAAGTTGGTGGTTGAACTTGATGATTCCAATGAAGATGTACCAGTTCAAGATACTTTGAAGAATCTTGTTGTTATTATACCTTCTTCTTTCGATGTTGAAGCAAAACTCCCTGCTTCAAAGCGCCAAAAGACATCTTCTACTTCCGTTGTTTTGGTATCAACCTCCTCTCCTACCTTTGAGCTAGCTCCCAAGCTTAAAGGTATGATGAGTACATTGGCTCCTTTGTCTACTAATCTTACATCTCTTGATCTAATCTTGAATGATTCTTTTGTTAGAATTGTTGAAGAGAAAAAGAAAAATGGTACATTTGGTACATCATATGACAACATTATGGCTTTTCTCTCAAAGATCAGTTCATTTTTTTTATTTGTTTTCTTTTCATCTCATTTTTATTATTATGAAATCATACATATTCTACCCAATTTACATCTTCTCATTTGTTCTTTTATGACTTTGACATCTTCTGTTATGAATTAACATTTTTGAAATTTATCTTTGTAGGTCGGTGAAGGTAGAGAGTTCTTTTTTGATGGCAAAATTCAAAAGAGACCAGCTGTGGACCTCATCATTGCAGAGTATCCAGATGGTCTTCCAGTTCCAGGGGTTTCAAATCCATCATCTGAAATCCCTCATTGGAATGCTAGCATTCCAAGTTTTCTCCATGTAATGATGGCATTCTCTTTCACCTATCTTCATGATGATGGAGCATTTCTTCTATTTTATCCTGATACTTCTACGATGAAGAGAGAAGTGTCCGGATTCTTCAAGAACTACAAGTTGAAGATCAAGGATGAGTGGACTATCATAAATTGCTTACATTTGGCAAATCCCATGAACCCATCCAAATTTGTAAGTAGTAATTTCAATCTTTCACTTTTTATTTTGATTCACTTGTTATTGCAGTTATTTTCATTTTAAGTGTACATTCTAATTTGATTTTGATTTTGATTTGCAGACTTTGAAGTTCAAGGCTTTGCTATTGATTCAATCATTAGCCTTTGCTATTGCTAAGCAACCTCAAGAGCTTCAAATTTCTATTGATCCCTCAATTCCTGAGGTTGATTTAACCACAGATGATGTCTTTTTCAACACTATTACGACAACAACTCAATCATGTAGAAAGGAAGATGGCAAGCCATGGAGGGGTGCTAAGGAAAAATCTGAGGTTCTCATGAAGCTTTTTGTTCATGGCTTAAGCCCTACAAATGGTATTGTGGCAGACATGACTGCCTTCAAGGTATTGTAATCTACAACATTGAATCATTATTATTGTATATTCTGATTTGATTTTTTTCTCTACCTTCTAATTTTGATGTTCTTATAATGTCAATATTGTGTCTTATACAGGTTCTTCCATCAGAGCAGCTCATTCATCTAATCGTCATATTCTAGCATTAGAAAGTGATGCCAAGCTTTTTGATGAGGTACTGAAGCCATTACAAACACCTACTATCATCTCCAAGACTTTTCATTCTACTACCACGGGTGATGGTATGGAAATTGATGACGACTCTCCAATTGAAGATGTCGAGTTACTTGACTTATGTGAGTAAGTTGTTTTTTTTTTTTTTTTTCAACAATTGCAATTCAAAATTCAATACTTTGAATTTTAATTTGTTATTACATACTCAAACATATGGTTTGTTGTTTGCAGTTGGATGAGTCCATCACCAAGACAGACCTTGCCTTTTTTCCGACACTCTGGATTTTTTAGAAGTCCTTCTCTGAGTCCTCGTGGCCTACCTATTTATGCTGAAGATTTAGCATTAGCTTATGCTAATGTTTCATCTGATTCGTCTTCGATCTCTCTATCACCTCATAGATCTTATGATCCTAGAGTATGTTCTTATTTTGAACTCAGTGCATCTGAGTCGGACGATATTTGAGTTTGATTTCATACTTTTATATTTGATTTCTATTTACTTTATTCTATTTTGAATCTAACTATGCATGATGTGGCAACAATTCCATTTGATGGCCTTAAACTTCACTCTCTGCTCAAATTGAATAATAAATTGCAAGCCTTGAATTACACTACACCATTGGACTTTATAAAATTCTACATAATTCACTTTAATTTGGAAGTAAATTAAACTATTAGCATTGGATTTGTTTCAAAAAAAAAGTTTGATTAAGATAGTCTAAAAATAGAGGCATTGACTAGAAAAATAATTGCTTAATTCATTCTAGGTTAAGACATATACCTAGTATAATAAATGAATATTTTGTACATTTAAAATATTCAAAATTCAAGATTTTCTATTTTTATTTTAAATCATTTTTAAAAAATTAAAAAAAATAAATGGACCATTTTCATTGTTTAAATTTACATGAAGGCCAACAATTAAGACTTCATTTATCACAGAATCATAAACTCAAGACCATTTTTATGATCTAATGCTTGTAATATTTTGCCTATCATCAAATTTATATTCAACATCTACAATCCATGTTTATTGCCCCTTCTATTTTTACTTGATAAATGTGCCCTTTAAATAATGGTATTACAATGCATTGTATTTATCTCATATATGTCTTGTAGTGAAATATCCTAAACCACTATATAGACCTATTTTCATTATGTGTTACTTACAAAAATTTCCTATTTTATAATATTTCAATTTAATAAAATATATTGGTTCAATTTTGGGGGGACAAAATCAAATAGGAACAAATTCATTTGTTGTTTATTTGGACTATAGATCCTTGCATTTAAATCCACGGTCATAGGACCTGAACAGATTTAGGAATCCTAAATGGATAAAAAAATGGAGGCTCATAGGCTCACGCTCACAAGCTCACAAACTAGCATCCCCGCCTTAACGATTAGGCTAAAGTAAAAATTTTGCATGGGAGACATTTTTCAATTATCTTGACAAGATGGTACTTAAAGTAGAAAAGCCTATTACCACCCTCTGTCATTTGCAATCTAAATATCTTGGGGCCAACTCTAAGTAGGGTACATATTTTTGTAGAGGTGTACACTTGTTTTACAAATCATTTGAATTCAAGTGAAATTTTTTATAAAAATTGTAATTTTTGTGAATTTCTAAAGTAGTTTGCCTTAAAATTATAAAACCACCCATAGTGTGGAGTCATGCCATTTAAACAATTTCTAACCGCTTTAGGTACTCATTAATAAAGGATTGACATATTATCCCTTATAGGCATTAATTCCACACTGCTTTTGTCATAAAATGAACACATTTAGATGTTTTTTTAGATAGAATTGGGGCCAATAGTAAGAGACTGAATTGGACGATGAATGGCATTGGATTGGTCTACCTTATATAACCACATGAATAACATTCCAAGTAACTGGTACAAATTTGCAAAGTAAATTGTTGAACTTCCAAACAAGTTGGAGCATTTTGTAGAACTCTTTCCTTTGAAAGAAGTTGTCGTGACAAAGCTTATACCAGTACTTGTAAATAACCTATGTTTTCTATAATAAGATCCCATAACACTATCAACTAGTATTGTAGAAGTCTCTTTTGCATCCATTAACTCTCTCTCTCTCTAGTATCCTCCACGTTTGTGCAAATAAGGTTCCTTTGCATTTGCGCTTTTGAACATTAAAGATGGTTTCAACTTCATTTTTTTTGTGAAATTTGATCACCATCAAATCCTCATAAATTGACAATTTTTAGTTTTATTTGGTTCATGATTTCCTATTTATTATTAATTTATACCTTGTATCTATTTATGTGACAAATTGCCTTTTATTAACATAGTACTTTTTCAGTATTTACAAGTAGTTCATAGTACTTGTGATGATACCTTTAGCCATTGATTTTTCAATCAACAATTGTGATTGTTCTACTTCCAAACAAATGACAAATCTTTCTTGCAACTTACCTCCCTCTTGTCTAAATTTTCAATTGGTTGTTCAAGTAGCACTTGATCCTTTAGGGATTATACTTGGTTATTGGTCAATTGATTATTTATGATACATTTGGTTATCAAGAGTGGGAGTTTAGATTCAAGGCGTCTTCAAAAGTAGATATAAAATTTGAGTTTGTCAAGATACTAAAAATAATCAAGTTAAGAAGAAGTTGATATATAACAATTTTTACCAAGGAGCTAGAGGATCCTTTTGCATCCTTGAAAAGGTGCACAAAATTGTCTTCTATGACTCTTCAACCACCTCAATCCTTGAATTCATTGATAAGTTTTATCCTAGATATCTAGCAAAACATCTAGCATAAGGAAGACTAATACTTGGTTATACAATAGGAATTGTCACACCTTCGAGAATGAAAATTTTATGAAGAATGAGAAGGTATGGAATGAAAAGAGGAGTCAATTGGAGCCCCTCTCTATAGCAAGCAAAGTGAAAGCGGCGATTGTCCCATGGTGAAATTGATAGGTAAAGTGAAAGTGAGAAGCAAAAGGCTATAAACTTTGTGTGCAAAAACTTCTTCCCCATTCTTCACCTCTAAAGCAGAAGAATAATTTTTTTTGATATTTAGAGAATGAACCCGATGCAATTTAAGGAGAGGAGGCCATGTCCTCATTCTTTGTAGATTGAGAATGGGGAGAAAAAGGTGTGAGAGAAGTAAGTACACCTAATTTCAATCACTTACTGAAATTGCATGGTCTAGATTCTTGTCTAAAATGTACTTCCTCCATTTATGAGAGTTTACAATTGGTTATCGTTAACCCTACTATTAGCAATTTGAAAATTTGTAGTTTATTCATACAATGTTCAAAAAATGTGTTGTAAGAGAATCTAGAATCCCTTTTTTGCTACCAACTAGCCCCCCCTGAAAAGTTTTTGAATACAATAATGAATACCCTACTGAATTGCTTATTTGTGAGATTTTAGGTGTAGTAACAAGTGTAGTAATCTTAATCCCCAAAGGATGAAGTGTTTATTCAATGTATGTAAGAAATATCAAGTAGCTTCCTACAAAGTCATTTTTGGTCAAATGTTCATGAGATTTGGATACAATGTGTAAACATATACCTCCTTGGTAGAAAACAAATTTTTTTTACAATCAGGTACTTGGATCAAAAGTTATACTGCCTTTAAATTTTTAGGTAGCTCAAGCAATTTGGAAATCTTTTAGGAATCTTTTGCAAAAAAGCTCATCAACTTTAGGAATTTGGCATGTATATAACGAATAAAATATGGCATACAATCTTCCCAAAAAAAATTTTAGTCCTCAAATCTAATTCACAATTAAACCTGGCCGGGGCAATGAGGGGGTCAGTTCTCCCTGGCCCAAAGTCTACTGACCCTATTTCGCAGGAGTGATTTTTTTTTTTTTTTCTTTCCTCACATCAAATGTTATGATCTTTCAATCCACAAGCCCAAATGGGCTGAAATTTTTTCCACACTTTGGTCAAACACTTTACTTCAGTTTTGTACGATTGAAGTTCAAGAAAAAGTTTTGCTTTTCATTTTTTAATAACATACCCAAACTCTGCAGTTGTTGACAATGTCTCCCTGAAAACTAGGGGTTCATGCCTAATGTGAGGTAACCCTCCCTGATATCCTGGAAAGGATGCTGCTGTACCATTTTCACGGGAGACGAGGGGACGGTAAGAAAAGGCAGGACGTTAAATCGTGCCAACTAAGGTGGGCTCTGCTGAGGTGGATTTAACCCGGGAAAACGCAGGAATTTTTTATTTGCCACAAATGATTTTTTTTGCAACTTCTGAGACCCCAAATTAGTTAGGTAAAGTCTACAATATACTCCAGACATGGCTCAAAATAGGGGGATTTTTTTTACTTTTATTCCTAGAACACAAAGTTTACCTTGCTGGGTCCACCTTAGTTGGCATGATTTAACGCCCTGCTAAGAAAAGTGCCTTGGTGTCATGTCAGCAAAGCCCCAGTGGTTTCTATTCACTCGACGATAGTATGCTCTAAAAGCGACCATTTAAGGGGTGGTTTGTCTTTTCCATAGGTTTTTGTGGACAAAAATATTTTTAGATCATTTTTCAGAGAAAGACAAATAGACGTGGAACTTAACACAAGTGGTTTTGTATTTTTTTCAAGCATTTTTGAATTACTTATAAATTTTCAAAGATTTGGAGCGTATGCACCTATTTGTGACCATAGGTTTCCCAAAATCCGTCCACTTGCAACTTGTAAAGAGATGTGTAGAAATTAAAAACTATGATTGGCTCTTATAACAGAAAAATGATTTTTCTTAGATGCATTCAATCGCTAAAGTGGTCCATTCAAGGATCACCTCATCTCCATTCCCCCCCTAAAAATAGGATTCATCTAAAGGAGAGGTCGGTTTTACACCACACTACCTTAGTTGAAATAGTTCTCATAGGAAAGTAAGCCTTCAAGAATTTTTGTTCATGATAGAATTTTTTATTTGCCACCCATGATAAAATTTGTAAATTTGGAATTCATATTTGCAATCAAATTATCCAGAAGAGATGTAGAAGATAAATTAATCAAGCACAAAATAGGGGGGCTTTTTTACATACACTCCATGAATGACTTTAACCCCTAAAGTCCCATTGTCCCCTTGGGGGACAAAATGAATTTTGGGCAGGCTCCTATGGTCTCAATATTTGTTGTAATTTTCTGAATCTTTTTGTGAAGATAGGAAAACACATTAGCTTTTCAAAAATATAATTTTTATTTCAATTGGAGCCCATGAGCAAAAGTTATAGAACAAAAAGACCTTTTTATCACTCAACGGGCAGAAAAAATCTTCAAGAAAACCTAGAGTAAAAAAAATTTAAAAATTGTTTTGTATAGATTATATTTTATGTACATGGCAAGCTTTAATTCATTCCATTTGGATTTGTTATGAGAAAGTTATGAACAATCTTGTTTTGGGGGCAATTAGAGCATCTTCTTGAAAAAATCACTTGTCTCAACTCAATTCTTTATCATATAAAATTATAAATTCAAAAAAGTAGAGAAAAAATGATAAATTTTGAAGGTTTAAAATCAAATAATGTAGTTGAGCAAGGTGCAAAAAATTTGTTTTCTTCACTTTAAAGACAAATATCTTGCAATCTACGCAGTCAAAGTTTATAAAATTTTTGCCATACATTCCTATACTAATCAAGTATAAGGTCCTAAGGTTGGCTATGGAAAAAAAAAATTTGCTCATTGCTATAGAAATGGCAGTTTTGAGTGGTTTTGGGTGGAAAAGAGGCATTGGGACTTTAGGGGTTAAAAGCCTTTCATCAAGAATTCAAGATTAAACCCATCATGGAGACTTTTAGTTCAAGTGCTGCCAACACCTTGGACAACCATCTCTACTTGACTCCATCCATTCTCTAGGCTAGTTGCCATAGGGCTCATAGACCTTTTAAACTTGGATGTCCATGTGCTCTTCATTGAAAAAAATGATTTGCATGTTTGTCCAACTAACCCTCCAACTCTCCAAGCTCCTATCCATATTAAATGGAAACACAAAGCTGGAGGGGTTGGAGGGTCTATTGGAGGGACCTATTTCTCAAAAGAAAACAAAAGGTCCAAAAAGCTTTAATAAGTTGCCATCTATTTACAACAAGATGGTTATTCCAATAAGGAAATCAAGTCCATATTAACTAAGAGCCAAATCAAACCTAGCCTTTGGTTCAAGCTATATGGAGCCCAATGGAAAGCTATTATACCCATCCTCCACTTCTGAAGCACCATGTTGCCCTCTTCCATTTGATGAAAGTCTAGTAGACTAATGGCAACTGGCTCTCACTTTCTATTGTACATGGAACTTACTTCAATTCACTTTTTTCATTTAGTCAATTCTTTAATTAGTCTTTTAGGTCTCAAGAGCTCCCAATTGAAAGTGGTTGTAAAAGTGTGAAATTCAAAAATAAGTAAAAAACCTAGAAAAATTTAGATTGGGATTAGGAAGAAGGGAGGTTTCTAATTTTTTGGGTGGAGTATCATTAATTAAGGTCTGATCTAGAAAATAAGGATGTATTAGAAGTTATGGAAGTATGTAAATAATTGACCATGTCAAGAAGTCACTAGAGAGTGCATAGAAAGAAGTGCAAAAGATGCAAAATGTATGAGCTTGGTATGCACCTATAGAAAGAAATAACAAATTGTGGAGCTCTTTTAAAGCAACATTGATAATAAAATGTCTATTTGGCTTGCCATTGGAACAAAAGAAGCTCCCCCCAATATAATATCCTCATCTTTGCACAACAAAGTTTTGTGTTGAATATAGGTGCATATATTGTAAGTGCACCTAATTATGACCCCTTTCTAACCTAGACCCCTCGAGAACCCCCTACGTGAATCTTTCCTAAAATGTACCGCCTTTGCATATCAATAGAAATTTAAGCAATTTTTCACTAAGAGCAATGCTCAATTTCTTCTTTGGACGCAATTGAGTACCTATTTGTGTATCTATTCTTGAAGAAACAAGTTTACAACATCTACCAAACAAGAATTTGGCCTATCGTAACTTTTGCAAACAATATCCAAGTGATGCATTCTCGGGGGGTGCACTTAGTTCTACTACAACAAACCACGTGCAAACAAGTGGTTTCCAATAAATTATAATAATAACTACAAATTTTGAGCATTGTTTACTAATAACTATAGGATTCTACTCCCAAAATTTCAAACTCAAATAAAATATGGAATGATTTCTAGAAGAGGTTAAAAATGCACTAAAATGGCGTGTTTTTTTAACTCAAATATTTTTAGAGAACACATTGAAATGACCATTGCATCAATATTCAACTCAAAATGAGCTTTCAATAGCGAGTTATTTTTAGAAATTCTTTGTTCATTTTTTAGACAATTTTTTCTTATATAATATAGGGGTGTGAAAGCTATTTTTTAGTTCTATAGTGTATCTTTTTACTTCAAAAATTTGTAACTAACTATTATTAACAAATAAAAATATCAATAATTCAAAATATAAACTTTCAAAGTAGAAAAATCTATTCATATTTTTTTCATTTCATTTTATTTAAAATTCAAAAAATATATAGAGGGTCCAAAGTTTTGTTCACACATGGCTTTTAATGGACACTCTATAAGTGACCCCCCCGAGGATGTATTCTTGGTGCATTGAAATTTCCTCTCATTTGGGGACCAAAAACATATAATTCCCCTACTAATCTTCTAATGAAAAATTATTCACAATAGAAAGAGTGATGATAGTTATATATAAGGTAAAACAACCTATTACGGACCAAATGGGGGGTTTGCCCTCATGTCATTGCTGAATTTCTTAAAAAAAATTCCCACACAAAGACAAGTGATAGAAATGGCGAGAGCAATTGAAATTATATTTTTTGACAAAGTGTGAATTTGTTATGAATTTTTGAAGTGTTATGCCCATCATGGCCTAAAAGAGTCTATAGACTACCCCCAAACCAACAAAAAGTATATCCATAACATTCATCTTACTCACCTATTGCAGTCACAATATTTTCTAACATAGAAGGCCTAAAAAAATCACTTCCTACATTGAATTAACACTAAAAAGTTGAAAGTTCCTATTGTGATCACTAGTCACTAATCACTCCATTCCAGTTAGCTAAGAGCATCCCCACTCCATCTCAAACTCAAGGATAGACGGATTGTTAACAATTATCGTGTAGTTATCGTTGTTTCATGGGTTCGTACCATAATTGCATTGACTTAGTGTATTTTTATGCACTGAATTAGTGCAAAAACAATGAATATCAATAGCGTACAGTTTATGTATTTTAACTATACAATTGTTGTGCTAAAACTGCACAACAATCATATAGTTAAAGTACATAAATCGTACGCTATTGATATTCATTGTTTTTGCACTGATTTAGTGCGTAAAAATACACTAAGTCAATGCGATTATGGTACGAACCCATGAAACAACGATAACTACACGATAATTGTTGCCAAATCGTAGGGTCTAAACTTTGTGATGTCGTTTGCTAAAATTTTTGGCTTGCAAAACAAGGGCCATCCGTTTTGCAAGTGAATCCTATATAGACTGCTCCACCAGTGGCCTGCTAACCAGCCACTATTTTCTGGAAACAACAAGTAGAACAAGATAATTGCAGCTAACTTTTGCTCAAAAATAGGAAGTTGATCCAATCAGCTTGCTAGGGGTGTCCATGCTTCTTGGGTGTCTCTTGTCGCATGCGGTTTGAGGGTTTGTTTGCAGGCCACTCGCTGGCTAGCAAAACAACTTGCTTTTGCAAACCACCTCATATTTTTGGTCGAGCTTCTTAGCAAGTTCATCTGTTTTGCAAGACGAGTGGGGCACTTTTGCAAGCCGCCTTGGACAAGCCATCAGCTTTTGCAAGACGGGAGGGGATGCTATAAGCCATTGGTTGTGGCCTAGATCTGATTCACCAAAAAAAACCATGATTCACTGGAAGAAAACCATAAAAGGATCATTTCTAAGGGGCGCTTCACACTATGGCCGTCAGTTGAGAGGCTGTCGATTTCAACCAATCAGATTCCAGAAACCCGCTTGGATGGCCTCTTGAGCCTTCACACTATGAGGCACAGCCCAAAGCCCGTCACCCTCAAAATTGACAGATTGTCAGGGAAATTTGTGAAATTCGACGGCCTCTCGGTTGGAGTTTGGGTCGAGCTTTTTGCTCGACCCAAACTCCAGTCGAGAGGCCGTCGAATTTCGAAGAAAAAAAAAATTTAAAAAATTTAAAAAATTAAAAAACTGACAAGATCTGAGCCGTTGGATCTCAATGGAGTAACGGACTAGTTTTGCAAGGCAAAAAGTCGGAAGCAACTTCTTCTTCTTTCTCTCTTGTGCATCTTGATAGAAATCGCTCCAATTTTTGGCAGCTCTTTGTCGTTAGTTTGCTCTCTCATTTTTTTGCAAGTAGAGAAGATGGAAAATTTCTCTCAAAACCCTTTCTTTTGCAGCCAACAGCATTTGGTAGGGGCAAAAAAAAATTTCACTCCAAATCCTGATGCAGCATTTCAGCCCTTTTCAACTGAAATTAGAGAGAGTAGAATAGAAGAGAGTCAAGAGATAAATGTTGAAAGGGTTGTTAAGGGAGGCGATTGTGAGATTATAGGATCCTCCAAAAAGAGAGTGGGTTCCAAGCAAAAGGCTATTCCAAAGAAAAGAGCAACTCCTAAAAAGAAGGCGGTAGTGAAAATTGAAGGAGAAGGTGAAGGTGAAGGCGAAGAGACAACTCGAAAGTGGGAAGATTTGGAGGTACTTCAATTGATTGCATTGAAGGGGGAGATGGAGCCGGAATTCATCAGAAACGGCAAAAAACAAGGTATAATTTTTTTACCCTGTATTTTAAATTTTTTGCAAAATGATTCGGATTGAGGATTGGGGCCAATTGGGGGCCTGAAGGCCTCTACCTTCGCCGCGAGCCCGTACCTGGCCACCACGGCCCCTAAATTTGCCCCCCTTTCCCCCCATTACCTTCGCAAATGGGTGATGCCGGTGGGATTTGAACCCTAGTCTCCACCATCACAATGGGGAGACTTGGCATGGTATCCACCTAATTCCCACCTACTTCCTTTCCTTGATGAAGGTCACCTTCTTTTCTCATTTATATCCTACATAGTCTTCTTTCACAGTGAGCACATGTGCTGTAATTGTTCTTCCAATGCCATTTTTGACTATTTCTTCATGTTTTTTGTTCATTTTTTTTCTAGGGATTGATACTTGGGTGAGGCTTCATGCTAGAATGGTTGTCATGCTACCAAAATTCAACCGTACTGCTGTAGCATGCCGTAAGAAATTCAAGGTCATTTTTGATGCTTACAAAGAAGACAAAATGGCTAATGGCATTTCTGGCAATAATCGACAAGAGAGAAAATTCTATGATGCTTTGGATGAGTGGTATCACCAAGCTGGGCAGATCATGAAGCATGTCTCGGCAACAACCACTGATCATCTACAAAATCAAGACAATTCAGCCCCAAATGATGTAGAAGGTGCACCAACTCCAACAACGATTGCTACACCACCGTCAAAAGGTAAACAAAGCTTCCATGATAGAGCTATTGATATCTTTGAGAAAATGGCAGAAACTAGCACAGGTTTGATGAAAAACTTTGAGAGAACAAATGAACTCCTAGAAAGAGTAGACCACCAATTTGATAGTTTGATCAATAAGCTCTAGAGTATGCTACTCTTCATCTAGGCTACAATCATCATCATCATCATCATGTGCACAGTTTTCAAATTGAATGGCTGAATTTCTAGACAAATGACTTTTGTAAAAACTCTCCGCTAGCAATAGATGAACTCGAGTTGAATCAGCCAACATGTTCTTCATTTTCTCTTGTCGTTTTGCCTTTGTGTCTTCAGATGTTGGATTTTCTTCATTCTCAATTTGTTCTTCTTCTTCCGGTTCTATGAATGGAGTTTCTTCACCTTGTGGATTTCTGGCTTGGAGATCCTTCATTTCCCGCAATGATGCTTCCAAAGAGTGAAACATATCAATTTTGTGCATGTTTCCAAATGTCATATTTGCTTCACCTTGCAGCTCCTTTTCAGCTTCTTTGGCCCAATCCATGCAAAATTCATCATTTTCTAGAATGCATAGATTGTGAAGACATAGAGATGCTGTAACAATGTTAGGCACATTTTGAAGTGGCATGTCTATTCTTTTCAGTAATATGCGCCATCTTCCTTTCAACATTCCAAATGCTCTTTCCACAGCCATACGGGTGCTTGATTGGATAAAATTCCAATGTGCTTTACTCCTAGGCAACCCTTCTCTTTCTCCTTTGAATGGTGAGTAAAACCAAGGCCTCATAGGATATGCTGCATCACCTATGAATTTATAAGGTAGAAATGCACCTCTCATAGTCTTCTTTCTAATTTCAGATTTCTGAAATAAGGCCCAATCATGAATCCAGCCAGCCCATCCAAAATCATAGTCCCAAAACTTGCAATCAGCATCTACAACTCCTTGTAGTAAACATGAATAATATCCCTTTCGGCAATAGTATGCTGGAGGATCATGGGACGGTGCTAGAATAGGAATGTGGCTACCATCTATTGCCCCTAGAATAAGCGGAATACCATGTAGGGCTTCAAAACCATTTGCTATTTTTTTCATCCAAGCAAGATTTGGTTTCTTAAAAACCAATGGTCTCAAATGAATCCTAATAGCTTCGCAGCAATCTCTCACTATGATAGAAGTTGTACTCAATCCTACACCAAATAAATCACCAATCATTTGCAATGAATTACCTGTAGCTAAACGTGAAAGAGTTATGGCAATCCTCCGCTCCATACTTATACTTTCTCTGAAATATGTATCCTTTTTCTTCAAAGCAGGCCCTAAAAGAGTGCATAGATATTGAAATGTAGATTGACTCACCCTCATCCGCTTTCGAAAATCACCATCTGAAAATGACCCCATCAATTCATGCTCCAAAAAACCTCCATATCTTGGAATTTGCCAATGCCTCCTTTGAACATTCACTCTTCGTCCTTGGGCAATAAAAATTGCCATCATCATCATTTGGACATTTTGCTCAAAAATTGCAAGTTTTTGCAATGCCAAAATGCCCACAATAACACACTTCATGACCATGAAAACCGAAAGTAGAACAAGAATGCGTTCCTTTCTACAATCCATGGTTAAAGAATGTGAGAGGAAAATTTCAGAAATTGGATGGATTTTTCATGTGAAGAGACATGGATACAAGCCAAACAAATGATATGGGTTCGGCCTTGACCTTGGCCTTTGGAGGCTTCACACTATGACCGTCCAAGTTGAGAGGCCATGGGAGTTCATTGCCAAGGGTTTGGACTTTGGACTTGGCCTTTGGAGGCTTCACACTTATGGCTGGCCGAAGGCTCCAAATCCTATCATTTATTGCTCATTTCTTTGGCCTCTCACCAAAAGTTTGGCCACTCAATTCCACGGCCTCTCAACTTGGTCGGCCATAGTGTGAAACGCCCCTAAGAGTCCACAATGGGTCTTTGGTCTGGGCTGTTTTACCTTTATTCCTCGCTTGCCCATACAGCTGATGCGAACTGCCCGAAGGAAGCCTCCAAGGGGAGAGAGGATGGATGGAGTCGGGAGTCCACGTAGGGCAGCTTGAGAAAAAGGGTCACCTTGACGAGAAAAATGTGAAAATTCAAGAGAAACTTCCGCCACAGTTGCCTCTGCCGGCACCATCAAATTAAAGAAGCAAACTCATCAGTCCGGGTTGCGTACGTAGCATTGCTACTGTGAAGTCTCTCCGCCCTAGTTCCCACCAAGGGTACCTTCCTCGAATGCCTGGGGGTCCAATGGATCGGATTGATCTCAATGCTGCGCAGGAATGGGTTGCATTGAGGTGGCAACTCGTGGCAAGTGGCCCAATGATTTGAGAATTGCTTGTTCTTTACTGATCGACGGAGGGGCGTGCCGCGGTTGGGATGGCGGACACCCCGCCGGCCCGCCCTGGAGGTCAAACAGTTTGGGAATCAAAACGGACACCCCGCAATTTCAGTTGGCCGCGGATGGCCCGCCCTGGAGCTCGGATGTCCGCGGATGTCCCTCTTGCGCGAGCCGGTTTTGCTCCCGTGTTTTTACCCCTGGGGACAAATGCAGAACCTCTTCTTTGCTACGCAAAATTTTTTTTGCAAATTTTGAGTTCATATTTTTTCTACCTCCTGCCCCAAATGAGCTAGAAGAGGTTGTTAACAATAAAATTGACCCCCGGGCACAAAGGGACTGACCTGAACCTATTGTCAAAGCGCCAAAGTGTCGGAGCGGACCCTGAACCTATTCAAAGCGGCCAAGTATTTGCTACGCAATAACATGGTACAGACATACACTCCAATACATTTCTATATAAATTCTCAGTCAGTGGCAAACTCCGTCAGTTGTGTCTCCTGGACCTGCCAGCCAGTCACTTTTCTGGTTCCACATCCCAGGGAGAGTTCCCTTCGCCCACCACAAGCCCGAGTCCAACAGTTGCAGTTGATTGCAGAATTGCTGGTTCTCTAGCAATTTGTTGTCGTTACTTTTTGCTGAAATCATTGTAAGTTGAGCAACTGAACGTCATCGCCAGTCCTCTTCCGATCAAGCACAGCCTGGTCCCAGTCTTCCCATTTGTTCACAATTTCGGGCATTTCATGATAGACCTTCGTCGAGATTGTAGTAACTGCGTCCGATCCGTGAAGGTTTGGTTTTTTCCCTGGTGACAATGTGCGTTTCTTGATCTCCCAATGTTGTGGTATGCGAGTTGATTGACTACGGCCTTCAGTCAGGAGTCAGGAGTCAGGAGTTTAGAGCAGGGGTGTCATGGAGGAGAGATGGGGAGGAACGAAGAGTAGTTCATGGAGAAAAACATTCAATCGATCTCCTTGAGTACGCAGATATGCTGGGTGGAGATCTCATCGTAGAATTGCATTGCACTCCAAATTACGTCGTGAGGGAAGGGCTCAGTGTGCCAAATTGATTCGTGGGTTGTAAACGGGTTCTTTGTACCGTGCTCTTGTTAGTTGGTTTGTAAGAAAAAAGATCTCGCGGAGGCCAAGTGTTGCAGAAATGCTGAGTGTTTTGAAGATGCAAACTGTGACTAGTCCGTCTACGATTGGGGCATGCTTCATGTTTGCATTCCGTTGTTGAAACTCCAGAAACAAGTGTCCGTGTTTCATGCTCCTGCGAGACTGAAATCGGCGATATAATCCCTTCTTGAACTGTTGGTTTTGTAATTGTAATGCAGTCCATGGATGTGTGTCCTCTGTTGTCTTTGAAGCACACAAGAAGCCGGAGATAACATGATAGTGTAGTGAACCTTTCGGGGAATCCAGGAGATCCACCGAATTTGATGTTGTGCTTTACTGGACAGAGTATGCACTCGTTTGTTTTCATAATCTCGGGTGTACTTAAGGGACTCAGTGTGCTTTTTCTCTTGAAGTTCTCGTTTAGGCTTTTCTTACTGAAATCTACATGTTTGAACAGAGGTTTAGTTTTGGGAAGCGCTGTTCTGACGCTACGCGAGATCATACACAATGGCCAGTGGAAACGGCACCAGCGGTGAGATTTCTCTAAACTAGAAATCAAATGGCGTTTCTTACACGTTAGCACTGTCCTTGAGAAACAGCTCTCTGCTCGTAGTTTCGCCATGCTTCAATTTCTTGTCGTGAGTCTTATTATGAAGTTCTAAGGTTTTGTCATGCTGTCTTCCATAGTTTATTGTTTGATAAAGATGTTGATTGTTAGTATTTTGATTCCGTACATAAAATCACGTGACAGATGGACATGGAAGAGAGGAGCACACTGGGACGAAGAGCCTTGGCAAGGCCACTCAAGGTGAATTAGCTATCCTTAGGATGTGGTAGTGCTTGATTCTCTCTCTTTGTTGATATTGTTAAAAATTGGACATTACGAGCCTGTGTTTTGGCTTCATCAAATGTCATTGATTACAAGATTTTGATCTCATGATTCTTGGAGTTTGTAGGTCTATATCTTGCCTTGGTGAAGTCTAAAGCAGTTTCAAACTTCATACAACTTTGGGCTAATTATATCTTAATTTTGTGTGCTATATGTTCCTTGATTCTATCAAACAATATTGTGACTCCTTGAGTAGAGTTTTATAGGTTCTTTTTGAATTTGCTTGTTGTAATTGGTATTTGTTCCAACTTCTTCTCACAATTTTTAAAACTCTACGAGTAACTATGTGTTGCCTTCTTTATGGAATTGTCATATACTACAAACTTTGAGTATTGTGGAATGTAGAATGAAGGTCTTTGAATTTTGTCTTGTAATGAAGTGTATTCTCTAATATTCTTTTGATGAAGTAGGAAACCCATTCTTGCAACTTCCAACGGTTTTTAAGTATTACATGGATATGTTTCATGGGGATTAGATGTATGTTATCCTTATATTGTATCTAACACTTGTCTTGTCATCATTAATTATTAGAAGATTCAAATACATCAAAATATGTATTTTATGGATGGATAGTGTAAATTGTTATCAATTGTTCATGCTTGAAGTAGTAGGACTTCCATTTATGAGGATACAAATGAATACTTTTAAATCATGAATATTAAATCTCCAATTTATTTTGTTGACGCATCTTCAAATAGAACCTAGACTATCCTATCTCATTTCTTACCATAGAAACACAAATTAATGGAGATTCTTGTCAACAAAGATAGGATGATAGAATAGTAAGTGTATCCAAAGAGGTGTATCTGTAAATTTTGACAATAGATAGATGCTCAATGTCCAATGTTAAACAACTAGACATGAAAATTAGGACACAAATTTGGAAAGTCTATCTTTCCAACTTTGACCTTGGATGACTTTTTTAAATTGCATTCAAATGCCAATTTCACATTTCACCGTTAGTTTTAGCTCGGTTGCCTTTAATCCAATAACGCTGCCAGCGCCATTTTGTGGCGTTTGGATGACTACAGAATGGTGTGTACAGATATTAGAAGCATTTTTTCATCCATTTTTTAATTATTGACCCTTCAAGGCGGGTTATGAAGATTATCCAATTGAGTTTTTAGTCTTGTCAATGTTTGTCTTTATCTAAATGAGAAGTTAGTAGAAAAAACGGATCACAAAATATACCAGTTTAGTGCATTTTGGGAAGTTGTTGCTCCTTGCTCTAAATCTGGAATTTCTCCACAAAAATGATATTTTTTGAGTTTGAGCCAAACTAACAAAATGAAGTTCATCTTCTCTAGTTTTTACTCCAATTTGAATTTTGAAAAAAATCCTAATATTAAATATTTTATTGCAATTTGAACTTTGGATGTATTTTCAAATGTCAATTAAATTTTAATTAGAGAATGACATGGAAATTGAGTTTATACCATAATGTTTGTTACTGTAGTATACACACATGGTGAATTTTTTTTATTTTTTGAAATAATTTTCTATTTGTGGTGATTTTTCTTCACTTTTTCTTCAAAAATTCTCAAAATAATCAGTTTTTCATAAAAAAAAATCTAAAAAATTTGTAAAGTAAAGCAGCTGACATGTAATTTCAGCTTAAAAATGAATGTAAAATTTTTCATTCATATTTAGTTGCAAAATGTTAGCAAATTGGGTGATGCGGAATGAGGCTTGAAATCAGCGGTCATGGGTCCGTCCTTACTGGGTTAATCTCTGTGCGATTAAGTACTTAGAACTCAATGACTGTCAATCATGGCCGTCCGTCAAATTCACTTGAGGTGGTACTGTGCTTTCGATCGGATTATTCTTCAGTCGCGGGGTCAGTATAACCAGGGTTGTGGTTTGCAAAGTAAAATAGCCCAGATATTCTTGTGCCGTCATTGAATCATACGCAACACTTTTGGATTCATCATCATGTTTTGAATCCCAGAAAACAAAACGACCACTGCTCTAGAATCACTGCCCGATCCAGAGAAAAATCAAAATCCCAAGACACTGTCCACTCTAAATGTTGCACAAGACCTCACCCTTTCAAAGGTATTTGCACTCATCAAGCTTCAGTTCTTCTCTCCAGTCACCTTGCTGAAACTCTGCTTTGATTTACTCAGTTGCTAGGGGATCCCCATCTGAGTAACAATTATCAAACATTGGTAATCATCGTATGATTTTAAATACCAGGTTGCTATTAGATCTTGTCTGGATGCCATGACTCATCGTGTAAAAAGCTGAACCTGTACGTCATTCAGGGTAAACAAGCTTCACCACAGGACTCCAAGTGTGGGCATGACAACATTGAACCCAAAAAGCAGGCTTCAACAAGCTGGATCCTTGGATCCTTCCGAGGTATACTCTGATATCACAATATATTCTTTCTTCTTATGGTTTCCAACCCTGGCCTGAAAACACATCTGAAAACAACTGGATCAGTATGATAGAATCAGAATGTTTGGACAGGTGGACCTGGCATTTTCCCATCAACTACTGTGAAGGGCATCATCGCTTTAGGACCGTCGTCTTATTCGAAAAAGGGGCTCATTCAGCCTCTTCAAGGTGAACATGGTGCTCTGAAGCTTCTTTGAAATTGATATGTGCTGACACCCTCTTGACGATATTGTTGAAATTTGAGCTTCAATTGTGTGTTACCATCGTTGAGTGGATGCCTTTGCTATTGCGAGATTTGGGCCTCATGATTCTGAGACATTGTATTGTCTCATTTCTTGGTGCATACAGAGACGGATTCTCACACTTATGGGCCCGATCCTGCTCAATCGAATCTCGAAGGTGTGGCTGCAAGTGTTGGTCCTGTTGGTGCAACTATTGTAGAACCAAATGTTGATTCCATTGTTGCACTTCTTGGCGAAGCATCTTCAGAACCAAATGGTGGTTCCCCTGTTGTCCTCAATGACGTTGGTCGCGCAGAACCTTTTGTTGGACCCATTGTTGTTCTTCATGGTGTAGAAGCTGTCCAATCCAATGGTGCTCTCATTGTTGCTCCGCCTGATGAGGTTCTTGCAGAACCAAACATTGCTCCAGATGTTGCTCCTCCTGCTCCAGCTGTTGTTGCCTCCAACGTTGCCCCTCGTCGTGTAGCTCCTGTCCCACCGGATGTTGCCACTCATGGTGCTCCTGCTGCTCCAGCGCAACTGCATGCGGCCCTCATTGTCGCTCCTCGTGTTGGAGCTCTTGCTCAACCAAATGCAGCTGCGATTGTTGATCCTCCTGCGGTTGTTGTGCTCGATGTGAATCGTGGTTTGAGCCGTTCTCGGCTCAAACCACTTCGAATTTGTGAGATTGGGTCAGAGGGACATTTCTGGCCCAAACTCCCATGAAGCAAGGCGGAGGAGGCAGACCAAACGTGCTGGCAAGAAGTTAAATGTTAGCATCCATGTTTTCCATGTAGAATAATCTGCTTGAATATGACACTCTTGTGTCTTCATACAGTTTAAATTACCTATCTAGTATCGAGCATGGCTCTACTCCATTGGTAATAAAAGCAGAGGTGTTGGTGCGTTAATTCTGTCTACCAACTCGATTTGGGACATTGGCAATCAATTCATGAAGAAGTCTTGATCCGAAGCTGCAGACATATACCTCCGTGTCAAACAGAGCGATCTCTACCATCCAGAGTTGTCGGAGTGGTTTAGGGTTTCGAGAACCATAAACGACTCCTCCTCGCACCACCGCAGACGACAATTTGCTTGAGCATGAACGCGAACTGCGTGGCAGAAATTCAAATCCTGATTCTCTGGAAACAGATTTTCCACCAACCGAACTGCAGTAGTACAGTATATAGCAATAAAACCTAACCTGGAGCAGGTTACCAAGATTCTAAAGAGTCCACGAAATCTGGCGCTCATCAAATTAGCTTCAACCAAAGGGGAGAACGAACAAGTAGCGCCATGGAAGAAAAACAGAAATGGAATACGCCATGCCGTGATCGCGCAGCTGCCATAGGCAGAGCCAAACAGCTCGACACAAATGGTGCTCATGATTGCGAGCATCAGGAAACCGGATCTCCTTGGATCAAAAGGAGGGTTTAAAACCAGTGTCACCAAATTTTTTCAAATATTGGCTCTGGACAGAAGGGGAGAAGGCTTTCCAACGACAAAAGCTATCGGTGGGAGTGTCACCTTCCGCCATCTCCGATGTAATGAACACCAGTTGCTGCAGCGTGGCCTCCCAAAACCACCACCGAAAATTTCAGTCAGCAAACCCTCACAAAAGAAAAGATTGTCAACAACAACGTCAGCGCCCGCGCCGCCCGCACTACGAAGAACAAATCAAAGCTCATTTGCAAGCACCAACAGTTAGTTGCAATACCACGCTCAAAATACAAAACACCATGAACATCCGACCAGCTCACGCCAACTCAATCAGATCATCCCTCCAAGTCTCAGAGTCCTACCCGACTTGGTACCGACTGGCAACTATCTTGGAACTGAGTTCCTCCTTCGAACAATCGCCGCGCTTTCAAATTTTTGGTTCTACCTCAACGATATTCCGCAAGCAAGCGCACCTTCGGTCCTCACGTGGCACCTCGTGCTCGCTTCGTTCCGCAACTCACTCCACTACTCGCGAGCTGGCCACTCGCTGAAAGAAATCGGCAAGCGACGTCACTCTGTGAACGTTCCAAAATAGGGGAATGCCCCGCACCTCATAATCCTTTTACGTTTGCGGTCGGGAGGTTGCAGAAGGATCAGACTACTTGTGCTGCTGCGGACACGGCGTTGGTGACACCTGACGACTGGGACGCAGCTTATCGTCCACAATTGAAAGAGAAATGTGACCGAAACTCAAGCGCAAATGCATTCCAATCACTCCAGTCCCCCACCTCACACTCGCTCTCGGTAGGATAATCAATGGTCCTGCGAGCCTCCTTCGTCCAGGTGCGTAGGAATCTGCAACTGGCGCCAGAAAATCGCGCAGACCCGTCCACATTGCAAACAAATTTTGAATGAAAACTCGGCTGAACCTTTGCGATCGCTCAGAATGCAGTGAAGACGAAAGAGATGCCCACTTGGTAATAGGCCCCTCAACTTCCGACGGTTAGGCTTAGGTGCTCGAACTGAAAATATTAACCCTTAAAGGACGGGCCTGTGACCGTAGAAATCATCCCTTTTGCCATTGTATGAATAGTTGGTTTAATCCTTGAATGTCTTCGTCCGATGAATGACAAGGAATTCACTTGTGTAGGACACAAATGCCACTATTCATCCTCGGAATTAGGGGTAGAAAGTTGAAATCTTCTATAGTAGTTTGACTCCCAATGAATTTTTGGTTTTTTTTTAAACTAGATGATGTCACATGGTTCGAAAAGGGCTAATTTCCACGGTTATCAGCCCGGCGTTTATGGGTTAAGAGAATCTTAAAGCACTCATTGGAAGTCAAGCTACCATATAAAACCTCCCCTTTCCATGCAAAATTTTGAGGATGAATAATTGCCCTTCTGTCCTACATATAAAGATTCTCTGTCATTCATCAATTAGAAATTAGTTGCAATAACATTTATGGGTGAAATCCTAAATGTGCAAGGCACCAAATTTTGGTGTTGACTATACTTTGAAGTTAAATAAAACCTAACAAAGTTATTCTTTTTAGTATTTTATATTTTTGAAAATTTCTTTTTGAAGTCTAGCTTTAGCATCAAAAATCCAATTTTGAAAATGATTAATTATTATGTATCTATTCAAGATTTTGTGCAAGGGTGTCCATTGCAATCTTGACTTTCCATAGTGTTGTGGGTTCTTGGAAATGAGCTTCAAACACACTAGATCTTGGAGAAAAATTCGCATTAGAAATTCATTTAAAAAAATTGTAGAGTAGATTTTGAGAAGCCATAAATTGATTGAGGTTAGGCCCTTTATCCTCATTGATATTGTGTTGGTGACCAACTTTTTAGATTTGACATGTGAAAAGAGGATTGAAAGACTTCAAATGACTTTCTCAGTTTTAACACCTTCGTAATCAAATATTATAATCTTTCAATTTAGAAGTATAAAAATGATATAAACTATCAAAATGTTGGCTTTTTGTTCAACTTAGAGCAAATTCTTAAAAGTTGAAAGAAGGCCTTAGACATTTAGGGGTTAAGACTAGTTTTAAAAATTCTTAATAAAATATTGTAACTCCTCAAAATTATCTTTTTCACTAATTTGTTCAAAATTTTGGCCACATATATTGCTAGATATTAGTGATTGAAATGAAGTTACCACATTGCATCACTAGATTATAAGACTTTGAATCTTCTTAATTTAAAATTTTTGTACTACATGTTTTATTTTTCTAAATTCTTATGTTGAAGGATTGAATTGAGAGTTTGGAAAAAAAAAGTCAAGAAAAGAACACTACACTTTCTTATCTGTCTTTAAAAATTGTTAAGTAGAGGTAGGTATGAAATAGAAAACAAACTAACTTGTTAATAGCTCTAAGATGGATTTGAAAATCACTAGTAAAAGTGAGATTGTTTTAGCAAGCAAAATAAACCTTGTAAAACTTTTGTTTTTGGAAAATTACAAAAATTGAGTTTAAAAATGAATTGTATGAGTTATTGTTTGAAGATGAAGCTTGGATTGTTCAAGTAGCAAGACACTTTATTTGACCCTAAACCCTAAAAATTAGACCTTAAATCCACATGGAATGAATCAAATTTTTCCATCTAGACCAAAATATTCTCTATGAGAATATTTTGAAAAATATTTTGTCATTTTATGAATTTTTTGTAGTGCCCATTAAATATCATTTTGAGCATTGGGTGGCATATCTTTTGTTACCAGTCACCAATTGAAATAAGAATTGTATTTCCAAGAAGCTAATCTATTTTTCTATCTTCAAAAGGACTTTCAAAAAATGATATCAAAAATTGAGGTCACACAACCCTACCTGAATCACACAACCCTAAGCAACTTTGGAACTTTAGGGATTAAGCGCTTTTCTCAAAACATTCATCCTCAACTAGGTCTGAGATTGATGTTGGACCGGAGCTCTCGACTTTGAAGGAACTCACGTTTGGTTTCCCACGTGAGCTGAAATGACTAGCAAGCAACACTATACTGAAATTGGTAAATAGTGTTGGGTGATAATTAGTGTTGTTCCCTGTTTTTTATCCCCAACACTATTTTACAACTTATGTATAAATAGTGTTGGGGCACTTGATTGCTGTCATAAAAATCTGTCCCTTCCTTGCAAAACTGTAATTTTTGCCTCCCACTGCGAAAATCTGTCCCTTCCGTGCAAAACTGTAATTTTAGCCTCCCGTCGTGAAAATTTGTCCCTTCTCTGCAAAATCGTAATTTTTGCCTTCCGCCGTGAAAATCTGTCCCTTTCCTAAAAAATTATAATTTATTATAGAGCTAAAATAGTGTTAGAATGGATAAATAATCTTCTAACACTAACCTTGCTAATCCCAATTAGTGTTATCTCAGTAAATTAGTGTTGCCAACACTATTTGCCAATTTGCCATTCGCACAGCGCACAACAGTTTTGCTCGCACAAAGACGACGACGTTTATCACTTCACCAGCTAAATGCCTGTGGATGGGGTTTCATACGAGCTTGACGGTCTAAAGGAGGGCCCATCAGCTTGGGTGAATGTGGGGGTGAGGATCCAGACAACATGGATTGTCTGCAGATGGTGCAACCTGTGATTTAAGAGAGGACTGAGAAGTACTCCAAGGGTGATCAGATCGATAATTAATCAGGTTCAACCTCATGGCCGTCATCAAGAATGGGCGGAATGATACATACAACAAATGTATTGTAACGGAGTGTAGTCAAGCAGGATAGTAGCCCTGCCAATTCCTCATCTCATCGACGGTGCTGTTGCGTGTGCAGATGAGCAGGAGCGCGCAGCAGCTGAGAAACGACAGGGACCAAATGCTGCACAGGTGCATGTCGACGACGGCGAACATGTTCGATAAGCAAACATGAATGAGTGTTACCTTACCCAAGGTCTTTCTGCTAGCAACTGGCGGTTGTGACTCTCGTCCAGCAGAAGTTCAACATTATAGCTGCATAAATTCTAGTATTGTTCCAAAAAAAATTCCTTGCGACACGTAGCATGAATAGTAAATGCTCACTACAAGAACCTGACGTAATGAAGCTGTACACTGATGCACTGCCCGTTGTGAACAATGCTCGTTCCACTATTTTGCACCTTCGTTCTTGTCATCACTGACACACAGAAATTTCTGAGACCTGTCGCCCTTTCCATTTATCAGGAAATGAGGACACAGGATTCAAGTGCTTTCAACGGCAATCCGACTGAAGAACACTAGCACCGACCTTCTCAAAACGATGGATGAAAAACAATCGTCGCTTGCAAGTTACAAAAGTGTTCCTCTGTTCGTCATCTAGAAAATGGGCGCCGGGGCGTCTAGGGATTAACTTAGGGCCGCTTTATACTTGGGGACGGATTGAGGGCTCTCCTTTTTTTTATGTTAGCTTGCGAACAAAACTTTGGACCCCCTTATATTTTTTAAATTTTAAATTAAATTAAATTAAAAAACACGAATAGATTTTTCTATGTTGAAAATTTATGTTTTGAATTATTGATATTTTTATTTGTTAATAATAATTAGTTACAAATTTTTGAAGTAAAAAGATACATTGTAGAACTAAAAAAATAACTTTCACACTCCTATATTATATTAAAAAAATTATTTAAAAAATGAAAAAAAAATTCTAAAAATAACTCTCTATTGAAAAGCTCATTTTGAGTTGAATATTGGTGCAATGGTCATCTAAATGTGTTCTCTAAAAATATTTGAGTTAAAATAGCATGCCATTTTAGTGCATTTTTAACCTCTTCTAGAAATCATTCCATATTTTACTTGAGTTTGAAATTTTGGGAATAGAATCCTATAGTCATTAGTAAACAATGCTCAAAATTTGAAGTTAAAATTATAGTTTATTAGAAACCACTTGTTTGCATGTGGTTTATTGTAGTAGAACTAAGTGCCCCCCTAGGATTGAAGGCCGGTCGGAACTCTCCAAGTTTGAACCAATAGAAGTGCTTAATTTTTCCAAATCCGGCACAAGGCATTTATACTTGGGGCCGAATGGAATTATAGCTCATCCTATGTGTCACCTTAAGTGGCATAATTTTGGTACCAAACCATCTGACCCCAAAGGAGCAATCGGGAGAAGGTTATTGGTGGCCCAAATTCCCATCTAGGGCCAAATTGGGGCCAAATTGGGCTCTTCCGTTGGATTGTACAAATCCCCACCATAAGATCTTTTGTTTTCTATTTTGATGCCTGCTTGTTGATTGTGAACTCAAGAAACTTCCACCAATATGCATTGCTAAATTTTTGGGGCTAAATTGGTTATCAATATTTCAATTTGAAATTGGGAGCAGTGGACTGAGTTTGGGAGCTCTAGGACAGAAGTGTATATAGTTTATAATATATTATATAAAAATATAAAAGTATAATACATATTATAATAATAATATATTATATACAATTTTGTTCATTTGATAAGATGTTTTATAAAATTGTTCTTAAGTAAATATCAGATTTTTAAGCTTATTTGGTTCAATCATTTTTAACTACCACTAGAAGAAAAACGTGTCCGTTGCAACTCACTGAGATGCGACTATGTGTCCTATACAACTGAGATGCGACTGTAGCCCTCTGTATTTGCACCAAATTTCACGTGTATGTAGTTGTAGTCGCAAAGTAGTCGAAAAATGAAGAATAGGGTTACGATATTGTAACAGAAGAACTGACATGAGGTATTCTACATCCAGTATTCATCGCAGTTGTCCATGTGGACAGCTATCTGTGAAGTAGAGTTCACCGTGGAAAAATGCAATCGCTCTGATTACAGGCTGCAACTAAAAACTAGAAGATTGCAACTTAGAAATGACTCAAATGCAACTAGGAATCAACTATAATGCAACTAGAGCCCGACTACAGTGCAACTAAAAAACGATTCAAATGCAACTAGAGAACAAATGCAATGCAACTAGAACATGACTGAAAATCAATTCAATTGTCCCATATCGATTGTCAAGAATACCATCAGCTTGAACAGATAAGAATGGTAAGTTATAGCATTCTTGTGTAATGAATTTTGATAGTGAAATTCTAATATTTATATATTTTGTAGATTTCTACAATTTGTAGATTTCTATAATCTACAACTCTATAAATTATAACCAAGTCGCAAACTAGTTGCAAACCAGTTGTATGTCAATCGCAAACCAGTTGCACACTAATCGCAAACGAGTTGCACACCAGTTGTATGTCAATCGCAAACCAGTTGCACATAAAAAAGTGAAATAACTTCCACATCAGCAACCACGTCACAGCAGTTCATTGACGAAGTTCTCCATTGCCTATCGAATGACAAACAACCTCGCGACTGCAATGCAACTCATGCGACTTGTCCACTGCGACTGCGGACTCCAGAATATCACCAAGTCGCAAACGTCCGATACGACTACAAACCAGTCGCAAACCACAGTCGCAAAACCCTGCTTTTTCTTCTAGTGTACCTCAACATAAGATGTTTATTTTTATTTGGTATTTAGTACATGTTTATTTGGTAGAATTGTTCTTAATTTCTAAATGTCCAAGGCACCAAATTTTGGTGTCAACAATACTTTGAAGTTTAATAAAATTTAACCAAGTTGCTATTTTTAGTAGTTTATATATGTTTTTAAATCTTTTTTAAGTCTAGTCATAGTTGTCATACTGGACAAGTTACTATTCATTTTTCGTCCTGTAGAACAAGTTACTATTCATCAAATGTACTTGAGAGGTACATTTGATGAATAGTAACTCGTCCTACAGGACAAGAAATGAATAGTAACTTGTCTAGTATGACAACCATGAGTCTAGTTTTAGCATCAAAAATCCAACTTTCAAAATGATTGATTTTTAATTTTTTAATTCAAGATTTTGTACAAGGGTATTCATTGCAATCTTGACTTTCACAGTGTTGAGGGCTTTTGGAAATGAACCTCAAATACACTAGATCTTGGAGAAAAAATCACATTAAAGATTTATTTCAAAAAATTGTAGAGTAGATTTTAAAAAGCTAGAAATTGATTGGGATTATGCATGTTAGGCCCTTTATCCTCGTAATTTTTTGGTGACCCGATTTGTTTCATGTTTTTTAGATCTTTGTGTAATTAATTATGAATTTTTAAGTTAAAAGGCAATGGTCACTAAAAGTGACTATGTCCTAGAATGTGCTAGTACATTTAATAAAACAAAATGTACCTCTCCATCATGATTGCTCTTAGAGCATGGGACGGTGTTTTGAAAGCAAACTACTTTATGCATTTATTTTTTTAATTCTAAAGGGAATTCATCATCTGAGTGACTACAATTAAGTGTCTATGTTTTAGCATGAAACATATTGATTACAAATGTATATTCTATATAAGAGAAAAATCAAAACATTAATTTTTTTTATTTTCAAGTAAATAAATAAACTTCATTTTTATTTTAGGAAAAAAATAAAAAATCTTTGTTTTTAATTTTTTTTTAAAAGAAGAGAAAGGTAAGCATGCATGTTTTTATATTTTTTTAATTGAGCATTGAGAAATCCAAGAGCACATGAATTGAAAATTCGGCCTTAGAATCCAGCCCAAGGGCTTTTCTAGATGGAAAAAGTGAAAAACTTGGGCCGGATTGAAGGCAAATCCGGCTAGCCTTCCATCCAGCCCTAGGCTTAGTATAAACCCACCCTTACAGACATGTGCCCAAGGTAATCAACTCCTACTCGATATTATGAGCTTTTTAGGGTGACTTTTCAAAGTACAAAATATTCCTCCTAATTTTGCTTTAATTTTTGCCAATTTTGAAATTTTTTTTTTTTTTTGTAGGCCATTAAATTTCAATTATCCTTAGTAATTTCAAAATCGAATTGTAATTGTTTTATTCACAGTTTCCATTCAAATGATACATCACTTCAAAATTCCAACAAGTTCCACTGAGACCACAACAATCATAGCAAATCAATAAGAAAAAAGAACACGCACATGTAGCAACTTACGAAAGCTCACACAACAAGTGCAACGGCGGAAGTGGAAGGGGCACAAACAGAGTAAGTGTCAAGGTCATGAGAGAGAAATGAAATGTAAAAAAAAAACCATTAGAAAAGTGCATGTAAGGTAGGTGGCTCTTAAACTGACCCTTTAAGAGCTGATTGCATTTTGGGTACAGCTAAACATCTCAAAACAATTTTCAGTGAATTTCGGTAGGAAGAAAAAAGAAATAGGCATCTAATCCAAGTCGTTTCATATTTTTTGGACCTTTGTGGAATTAGTTACAAATTTTTGAAGTTGAAACGCAGTGGTTTCTAAAACCGACCCTCTTCTGAAATGTATGCAGTTAGTACATTTCAGAAGTAAAATGTACCAAATTGGTTTTAGAACCAGGTTGGTTTAAGAGCCACCTACCTTAACTCTAAAGCAAACGGCGATCAATGGTAGGGAAAATCTCGCAGGTTCTGATAACATAATGGAATAGCCACTCGTAGGGGACCAACACGCCCACTTATATTCCACAACACGCCTCTTATATTCACCAACACGACCACTTATATTCCACAACACACCTCCCAATGGTTGTTCCATATTACATACAAACATGCGTCCAACTTACAGACATTTGCCCAATTGCTGTCCAATTCCCAGTCTCCAGCTCTCCAGTCTCTAGTCTCCAGTCTCCTAGCTAGCTCCCAAGCCCCATTGGGGCATTGTTAAGCCACTCAATATCCTCCTTCCAGTTGGAGGTAGAATTCCTCCCAAGATGTTTGAGGGGAGAATTCAATTATAATATGAGCTTTCTAATTGACTCCTGGCGAATGTAAGTTTGTTGAGTGCTGGCGTGGGGGACGGAACGGTGAGTTGATCTACCATCACCCGAAAACTCACAAAGTCACCATGCATTCCAGGGAGGTCATGATTTCGCGGAGCGAGTCGGTGCCTTTTCTGTAATTCATTCATCCTTGGCCTTTTCTGTAATTCATTCATCCTTGGGTATTTCTTGACGCCCCGAGTTGGGAGAAGCAAAAGGAACCTCCTTTTACGCAACAATGTTGCTCAACTTCCATGCTTGCTCACAGCACCCAATCCCCAGCGCCGCAGCCCCCGGCTCAGCTCCCGGCACCGCAGCCTCTCCGCTAGTATAAATTCTCCAACCTCCGTCAATGCACGTATCTCCTAAACCTGATAGTCACTACTTTTCTAGTTACACCTTGTGAGAGTTCCCTTCTTCCATCTTCCCGAGTCCAGCTTTGCAATTGACTCCAGAATTGCTGGTTCTCTAGCAATTTGTTGTCGTTACTCTTCGCTGAAATCTTTGTAAGTTGAGCAATTGAACGTCATCACCAGTCCTCTTCCGATATATCAAGCACAGCCTGGTCCCAGTCTTCCCATTTGTTCACAAGTTCGGGCATTTCATGATCAACCTTCGTCGAGATTGTAGTAACTGAGTCCGATCCGTGAAGATTTTGGTTTCTCCCTGGTGGCAATGTGCGTTTCTTGATCTCCCAATGTTGTGACATGCCAGTTGATTGAGCAGGGGTTTAGAGCAGGGGTGTCATGGAGGAGAGATGGGGAGGAACCAAGAGTAGTTCATGGAGAAAAACATTCAATCGATCTCCTTGAGTACGCAGATATGCTGGGTGGAAATCTCATCGTAGAATTGCATTGCACTCCAAATTACGTCGTGAGGGAAGGGCTTAGTGTGCCAAATTGATTCGTGGGTTGTAAACGGGTTCTTTGTACCGTGCTCTTGTTTGTTGGTTTGTAAGAAAAAAGATCTCGCGGAGGCCAAGCGTTGCAGAAATGCTGAGTGTTTTGAAGATGCAAACTGTGACTAGTCCGTCTACGATTGGGGCATGCTTCATGTTTGCATTGCGTGATTGAAACTCCAGAAACAAGTGTCCGTGTTTCATTCTCCTGCGAGACTAAAATCGGCGATATAATCCCTCCTTGAACTGTTGGTGTTGCAATTGTCATGCAATCCATGGATGTGTGTCCACTGTTGTCTTTGAAGCACACAAGAAGCCAGAGATAACATGATAGTGAAGTTTCAGAGGAATCCAGAAGATCCACTGAATTTGATGTTGTGCTTTTGGGGACTGGTTTGCTTTCATAATCGAGGGTGCATAGGGGATTGACATCTGCATGTTTGAACAGAGGTTCAGTTTTGGGAAGCGCTGTTTTGACGCTACTCAGCATCGCGACGCGATGGCCAGTGGGAACGGCACCAGCGGTGAGATTTCTCTTAACTAGAAATCAAATGGCGTTTCCTACACGTTAGCATTGTCCTTGAGAAACAGCTCTCCGCTCGTAGATTCGCCATGCTCCAATTTCTTGTCGTGAGTCTTATTATGAAGTTCTAAGGTTCTCTCATGCTGTCTTCCCCCGTCCATAGTTTATTGTTTGATAAAGATGTTGATTGTTAGTATTTTGATTCCGGACATAAAATCACGTGACAGATGGACTTGGAAGAGAGGAGCACACTGGGACGAAGAGCTTTGGCAAGGCCACTCAAGGTGAATTAGCTATCCTTGAGTGCGGTAGTGCTTATTATTTGATTCTGTGTCTCTCCCTGTTGATATTCTTAGAAATTGGGCATTACAAGCATGTGTTGGCTTCAACAAATGTCATTGATTGCAGAATTTTGACCTCATAATTCTTGGAGTTTGTAGGTCTGTATCTTGCCTTGGTGAAGTTTGAAGTAGTTTCAAACTTCATACAACTTCGGGTTGATTATATCTTGATTTTGTGTGCTATACGTACCTTGGTTCTCTAGAGCAATATTGAGACTCCTTGAGTGGATTACTTGAATTTTATAGGTTCTTTTTGAAATTGGTTGTTGTAATTGGTATTTGTTCCTGGAACTTCTTCTCACAATTTTTACAACTCTAAGAGTAACTATGGGTTGCCTTCTTTGAATAATTGTCATACATTGCAAGCTTTGGGGCTTGTGAATCATAGAATGAAGGTCTTTGAATTTGTCTTGGAATGAAATATACTCTGTGATATTCTTTTTATGAAGTAGGAAGTTCATTCTTGTAGCTTTCAATGGTTTCTAGTATTAGATGGATTTCTTTCTTGGGGATTAGATGTATGATACCCTTGTATTGTAGTTAACACTCCTCTTGACATCATTTACTATTAGAGGAATTAAATACATCAAAATATACATTAGATGGATGAACAATGTAAATTGTTATCAATTGTTCATGCTTGAAGTAGTAGGGCTTCCATTCATGAGGATACAAATGATACTTTTGAATCACAAATATTAAATTTTCAATTTGATTCGCAGAGGCATCTTCCAATAGAACCTAGACTAACCTATCCCATTTCTCATTAGACGCAATCATGGCCGCCAGTCACATTCACTTGGGTTTAGATGGTACTTCGCCTTTGAGCAGATTATTATTTAGTCGCGAGGGCAGTATAACCAGGGTTGTGGTTTGCTGAGTAAAATAGCCCAGATATTCTTGTGCCCGTCGTTGAATCATACGCAACACTCTTGGACTCATCATCATGTTTTGAATCCCAGAAAAGAAAACGACCACTGCCCTGGAATCACTGCCCGGACCAAAGAAAAATTTAATTCCTGAGATACTGTCCACTCTAAATGTCGCACAAGACCTCACCCTTTCAAAGGTATTTGCACTCATCAAGCTTCAGTTCTTCTCTCCAGTCTCCTTGCTGAAACTCTGCTTTGATTTACTCTGTTGCTAGGGGATCCCCATCTGAGTAACAATTATCAAACATCGGTAATCATCCTGTGATTTTAAATACCAGGTTGCTATTAGATCTTGTCTGGATGCCATTTCTCGTCGTGTAATTAACTGAACCTGTATGTGATTCAGGGTAAACAAGCTTCACTACAAGACTCCAAGTGTGGGCATGACAGCATTGAACCCAAAAAACAGGCTTCAACAAGCTGGACCATTCCATCCTTCCAAGGTATACTCTGATTTTACGGTACATTCTTTCTTCTTATGGTATCCGACTCTGGCCTGAAAACACATCTGAAAACAATTGGATCAGTATCATAGAATCAGAATGTTTGGACAGGTGGACCTGGCATTTTCCCATCAACTAATGTGAAGCGCATCATCGCTTCAGGACCGTCGTCTTCTTCTTCGAAAAAGGGGCTCATTCAGCCTCTTCAAGGTGAACATGGTGCTCTGGAGCTTCTTTGAAATCGATATGTGCTCACACCTCTCTTGACGATATCGTTGAAATTTGAGCTTCAATTCTGTGATACCATCGTTGAGTGGATGTCGTTGCTATTGCGAGATTTGGGCCTCATGATTCTAAGACATTGTATTGTCTCATTTCTTGGTGCTTACAGAGACGGATTCTCACACTTATGGACCCGATCCTGCTCAATCGAATCTCGAAGGTGTGGCTGCAAGTGTTGGTCCTGCTGGTGCAAGTGTTGTAGAACCAAACGTTAATTCCATTGTTGCTCTTCTTGGCGAAGCATCTTCAGAACCAAATGGTGGTTCCCCTGTTGTCCTCACTGACGTTGGTCGTGCAGAACCCTTTGTTGGACCCATCGTTGTTCTTCATGGTGTAGATGCTGTCCAATCCAATGTTGCTCTCATTGTTGCTCCCCCTGATGAGGTTCTTGCCCAACCAAACATTGCTCCAAATGTTGCTCCTCCTGCTCCAGCTGTTGTTGCCTCCAACGTTGCCCCTCGTCGTGTAGCTCCTGTCCCACCGGATGTTGCCACTCATGGTGCTCCTGCTGCTCCAGCGCAACTGCATGCGGCCCTCATTGTCGCTCCTCGTGTTGGAGCTCTTGCTCAACCAAATGCAGCTGCGATTGTTGATCCTCCTGCGGTTGTTGTGCTCGATGTGAATCGTGGTTTGAGCCGTTCTCGGCTCAAACCACTTCGAATTTGTGAGATTGGGTCAGAGGGACATTTTTGGCCCAAACTCCCATGAAGCAAGGCGGAGGAGACAGACCAAACGTGCTGGCAAGAAGTTGAATGTTAGCATCCATGTTTTCCATGTAGAATAATCTGCTTGAATATGACACTCTTGTGTCTTCATACAGAATAAATTACCTATTTAGTATCGAGCATGGCTCTAATCCATTGGTAATAAAAGCAGAGGTGTTGGTGCGTTAATTGTCTCACAGCTCGATTTCGGAGATTGGCAATGAATTCACGAAAAAGTCTTGATCCGAAGCTGCAGACATATAACTCCACGCCAAACAGAGCGATCTCTACTATTCAGAGTTGTCGGAGTGGTTTAGGGTTTCGAGAACCATAACCGATTCCTCCTCGCAGTACCGCAGCCCTTGCATTAGAAAGGGCATGACGACAATATGCTTGAGCATGAATTCGCCTACATAGCAGAATTCAAATCCTGATTCTCTGCGCATACACTTACCACCAACCGAAGTACAACAGTACAGAGTAGAGCAAGAAAACCTAACCTCGAGCAGGTTTCCAAGATTCTAAAGAGTCCACGAAATCTGGCGTTTTGAAATCAGCTTCAACCAAAGGGGATAACGAACAAGTAGCACCATGGAAGAAAAACAGAAACGGAATACGCCATGGCGTGATCGCGCAGCTGCCATAGGCAGAGCCAAACAGCTCGACACAAACGGTGCAGATGATTGCGAGCATCAGGAAACCGGATCTCCTTAGATCAAAATGAGGGTTCAAAACCAGTGTCACTAAATTTTTTCAAATATTGGCTCTGAACAGAAGGGAGAAGGCTTTCCATCGACAAAAGCTATCGGTGGGAGTGTCACCTTCCGCCATCTCCGATGTAATGAACACCAGTTGCTGCAGCGTGGCCTCCCAAAACCACCACCGAAAATCTCAGTCAGCAAGCCCCTCACAAAAGAAAAGATTGTCAACAACAACGTCAGCGCCCGCGCCGCCCGCACTACGAAGAACAAATCAAAGTTCATTTGCAAGCACCAACAGTTAGTTGCAACACCACGCTCAAAATACAAAACACCAAGAACATCCGACCAGCTCACGCCAACTCAATCGGATCATCCCTCCGAGTCTCAGAGTCCTACAGGACTTGGTATCGATTGGCAATTATCGCGGAACTGAGTTCCTCCTTCGAGCAATCGCCGTGCTTTCAAATTTTGGTTCTATCTCAGCGAAATTCCGCGACCAAGCACACCTTCGGTCTTCAAGTGGCACCTCGTGCTCGCTTCGTTCCGCAACTCACTCCACTACTCGCGAGCTGGCCACTCGCTGAAACAAATCGGCAAGCGACGTCACTCTGTGAACATTCCAAAACAGGGGAATGCCCCGCACCTCATAATCCTTTTACGTTAGCGGTCGGGAGGTTGCAAAAGGATCAGACTACCTGTGCTCCTGCGGACACGGCGTTGGTGACACCTGACGACTGGGACGCAGCTTGAAAGAGAAATGTGACCGAAACTCAAGCGCAAATGCATTCCAACCACTCCAGTCCCCCACCTCACACTCGCTCTCGGTAGGATTGTCGATGGTCCCGCGAGTCTCCTTCGTCCAGGTGCGCAGGAATCTGCAACTGGCGCCGAAAATTGGCGCGGACCCGTCCACATCGCAAATAAATTTCGAATGGAAACTCGGCTGAACCTCTGCGATCGCAACAACCGATGCGCTCAAAATGCAAAGAGATGCCCACTTGGTTATAGGCTCCCTCCAACCTTCAACTTCCGACGTTTAGGGCTCGAATTGACCCTTAAACCGCGGGCCTGTGACCGTAGAAATGATCCCTTTTACCATTCTTTGAATAGTTGGTTAAAGAAAATCCTAAAGCACTCAAGCTACCATATAAGATCTCCCCTTTCCATGCAAAATTTCAAGGATGAATAATTGCCCTACTATCCTACACACAAAGATTCTTTGTCATTCATCGATTAGAAAATGGTCTCAACATCATTTATGGGTTAACTCCTAAATGTTTAAAGCACTAAATTTTGGTATCGATGTCACTTTGGAGTTAAATAAAACTTAACAAAACTACCATTTTTAATATTTAATATTTTTGAAAAATTCTTTTTGAAGTTTAGCTTTAGCATCAAAAATCCGATTTTGAAAATGATGAATTACGATTTTTCTATTCAAGCTTTTGTGCATGGGTGTCCATTGCAATCTTGACTTTGTGTAGTGTTGTGGGCTCTTGGAAATGAGCCTCAAACACACCATATCTTGGAGAAAAAAATCACATTAAAAGTTCATTTAAAAAAATTGTAGAGTAGATTTTGAGAAGCCATTAATTGATTGGGGTTACGCATGTTAGGCCCTTTATCTTCATTGATATTGTTTTAGTAATCAACTTTTTAGATATGACATGTGAAAAGGGAATTGAAAGACTTGAAATCACTTTCTTAGTTTAACCCCCCTCATGATCAAACATTATAATCTTTCAATTTGTAAGTGATATTGTTGTCACTTAACATGTCAACATATCTAGTTTGAATTTGTTTGGTTACAATTTAATAAAAATTAATACAACCTATCAAAATGTTGGCTTTTTGTTCAACTTAGAGCAAATTCTTAAAAGTAGAAAGAAGGCCTTAGGCATTTAGGGGTTAAGATTAGTTTTTAAAAATCACAATAAAATATTGTAAGTCCTTAAAAATATCTTTTGCACTAATTTGTTCAAAATTTTGGCCACATAAATTGCTAGATATTAGTGATTGAAATGAAGTTTGCACATTGCATCACTAGATTATAAGACTTTGAATCTTCTTAATTTAAATTTTTTGTACTACATGTTTTATTTTTCTAAGTTCTTATGTTGAAGGATTGAGTTGAAAGTTTGGAAAAAGAAAGTCAAGAAAAGAACATTGAACTTTCTTATCTCTTTTTAAAAAATTATTAAGTAGAGATAGGTATGAAGTAGAAAACAAACTAACTTGTTAATAGCTCTAAGATGGATTTGAAAATCACTAGTAAGAGTGAGATTGTTTTAGCAAGCAAAATAAACCTTGTAAAACTTTTGTTTTTGGAAAATTAAAAAATTGAATTTGGAAATGAATTGTATGAGTTATTGTTTGAAGATGAAGCTTGGATTGTTCAAATAGCAAGACATTCCATAATTTTCTCACCTTAAATCCACATGGAATGAATCAAATTTTTCCATCTAGACAAAAATATTTTCTATGAGAATTTAAAAAAAATTATATTGTCGTTTTGTGATTTTTTTGTGGTGCTCGGAGTATACCATTTTGAACATTGGGTGGCACATCTTTTGCTACCAGTCACCAATTAAAATAAGAATTGTATTTCCAAAAAGATAATCTATTTTTTATCTTCAAAAGTACTTTCAAAAAATCATTTCAAAACTTGTGATCAGACAACCCTACCCAAATCAAATTTGTCCCTCAAAGCAACTTTGGGATTTTAGGGGTTAAGTGCTTTTTCAAAACATTCATCTTCCACCTAGTGGGTGATTGAGTATTTAGAGTATAGTATATGGGCTTGTTTAAGAAAATCATTATGTATCCAATTCAAACATTTCAAATACAAAAGAAATAAGACTTGGGAAGTTTGGATTTTTGGTTTTGCTTTGGAATAAAGAAGACCGTTTGAAGTATGAAAATGTAAGTTTTAAGAACAAAAATGTAAAATTACAAAATATGTATTGCAACAACCCCATGCAAAATCAACCAATATAATTCAAAATGAATTCAAGGATGTAGATATCTTGTTAGCAAAAGGTTACATGAATCCCCTAGACCCACTTAAAGACCCCCCCAAGCGCCCTTTTCAATACACAAGATTTAAGATACACAATTTTTGAAGAATGATATACAAATTGTCAATACTTGATTGAATGAAAGCTTGGACATTCAATTGCATCTGCTATTTTACGAGCTATTTTAGTATATAGTGTCTATGCAAGTAAAGCCATGAAATACAATTACGAGCTCGGCACTAACTTTTTTTCAAGTTTGTAGTAAAACAATAAATGACTTAGATAGCCAATTGGCTTTAGTATGAGATTATGCCTGCCATCAATCTGAAACTACCTTTCCCTAATTGTGGCTTATGATTGAATTGAATGGTAATTCCAAATGCAAAACAATTGGTTTTTACCCTTTGTTTGGGTGATGAGAAGCCTTTTTATCATACAAAATCAAAACATTTGGAGCTATTCCTTTAGAATTTTATATTGGATATCATACACAACAAAAAAAAACTTCATATAGAGCTTCCAAATAATTTGATCTTAACCCACAAAGAATTAAAAGCTCTTTATTGCATTTACAACAAACCTTCACATTATTGGAATTTTGGAATATCCAAAGACCGCTTTTAAGGGGTTATGTTGATCTAAATTTTTTGCAATATTGGAAATCTTTTGAAAAGAATTTTTATAGGAATTTTGCAAGTGCAATACAATTTTTTGGAGCTATTTTTCTTTCTTTGAAATTTTCATACAACATGTGGACAAAGAGTAGCTTTATTGCTCAACAATTTTTGTAACTTTTGACTACATGCTTAAAAAGTTATTGTGTGATATGTAGTTTGTCTCTCAACTTAGGTAGCCTAGGCAGGTAATTTTTTTTTCCAGAAATAAAAATTTGATATTGGTTCATTAGATTTATTTATACGTGGAAAGATTTGAATAATTTCATTTTGATTTATGAGATGAGATTTATAAGGAGTTCTAGTTTGTAGGTAATTATAGATTCTCTACTCTATAATAAACTTTGAAGTCCTATATTTAAATCAAATTTTAATATTTTTGAAAAATAAAATAAAGTCTTAGGATGTAGACTGTTTATTACAACATTAAAACCATTGGGATTGGCATTTTTCAATTCCATAAATAAATTCTCATGAATCTTGTATTTTGAATCATTCTCTACTTTCTACTAACTATTTTTTTCCTATATGTTGTACAATCCAAATGATCTGAAAATTTTCAAGCATGTAGCCATCTTGTTTTGAAGAATGAATCCATAGAAGCACAACCATTTTGGACATTTTTCATACAAATGTGACCTTGTGAAGTGTAATTGCCTAGTTTTGGGGAGGATCCAAAAAAGGATTTTTGTCACTTCAAATGCTAATATCTTGCAATTTGTGCAATGAAAATTTCTATTATTTTTTTTTGCATGTTTTCAAACCAAAGTACTAGAAGATTCTACCTTTACATGTGTTTAAAAATGATATTTTTCAAAAATTTGGTACTTGTGCTAGAAACGGCATTTTTGGAGCATTTTTGGTGAGAATATAATTAAAGAACCTCAGAGGTCAACTCCAAGATTTGGGAGCAAGGCTAGCCCCTAAAGGACCAAGGAGCCCATTTTGGGCTTTTGGAGAATGTGGGTAAGCTCTATTGACTCCATAATTTGGAACTTTTGCATGAATTTATTAGGATGAATGCTAGTCATCATAATCTATGTGTGAAGCTTTGTTCCACGTCATTCCAATAAATATTGCAAAAGTTGAAAAGTTTTTTTTTAATTTCAATACCAGATGGTGAAAAAATATATTCTAAAAAATATAAATTATTTTATGGGAATTGTATATATTGATAAATACTTAAAGAAAATTTGAACCATTCAATTTTAAATAATGATGTAAAAGTTACAAGGAGTTTTATGTTGCAAGCAATGAAGGTAAAAAAACATACAAATTTTTTCTATTATTCTGAATTTTGAAATTTTTCAAATGAGAATTAAAATATAGGATGTTAATTTTAAACTAAAATATTTTCATCATTGTAATTATAAATTTTCAATTTTTGTAAAATTTATTAGCATATTAGTTTTTTCTTTCATTTAATACCACCTTCTACTTTACATTTTTTTAAAATGAATACAAAAGTTATTTTGGTTAAAAAAAATTTCACGTGTTTTGAAACCATTTCTCAATGTATTAACAAAATGCACAAGTTAAAGGACACATGAATTTTTTCCTAAAAATGTGAAAGATAAAACTTCACATTCTGGAAGGGCTAGAAAAGCGTGCATTTTGAAGTTTAGGTGCATTGTACTTGCAATTGGTCCAGATATTTGCTCTAAAATTTTAGGACAATGTACTTGAACAAGTTGACTCAAAAATCCTATGATTTGATTTGTTAAAAAATAATTATTGATGAAGATTTTGACCTTGCTTTGGAGATGATTATTTTGAAGCAATTTTGGGCTTCCAAACACAGTGGTCTTTTAGGAGTTAAAGTTGGAAGAGCAACATTTGGTGCAAACCCTCCAACATTTAGTTTTGTGAGGGGCAGATGACAACAATCACAACAATGCCTTAGCCATTGACCTAAGTACGGTTGTAACTTCATGAACAACATTACGTTGCGCAATAGCTTGATCAACACTAGCAACAACACTAGCAATTGCAACAATTGCAATATTGACATCATATTAGGCAAAAGCTAGAATTGCAAGAGCAACATTAGGAGTTAAGAACAATGCTCAATTGCTTATTTGGACTCATTTGGGTGTAGATAAGGTAGAGATACTATTCTTGAAGAAACTATTTTAGAACATCTACTGAGTAAGAGAATTCGACCCATTGTAACTTTTACAAACATCATCCTAGTGATGCATTTTTTAGTGCTTTGAAATCTCCTCTCCTTTGGCAACCAAAACATATGAACCCCCTACTAATCTACTAGTGAAAAGCTGTTCACAGCAGAGAGAGTGGCGATTATAGGTATCCCTACCTTCCCTTACATTGCCTAAAATGAAGCCAGTGTCAAGGGGAGAGAGGAGGGGAATAGGGCTGAAGTGGGCAGTTTGAGAAACAAATGGTCACTATAATGTCTGTATGTCCCATACTGTACAAAAAATCAAATAGGATTCTATCACCAAGCAATTGAATAAAAACAATTAATCATTGGGACATAGGCCTTAATCCCTAAATGCAATGCCCACGGTTTGTTTTGAGCTTCTTGGAATTTGCTCTAAATTGAACAAAAAGTCCACATTTTGATAAGTTGTATAAATTTCTTTTGAATTGTAACCATACAAATTCAAACTAGACAGGTTAGAGATCACCTAGGAAAAGAAAACACAACAATATCATTTATGAACTGAAAGATTATAATGTTTGATCATGAGAGAGTAAAAACTATGAAAATCTTTTAACTCTCTTTTTGCTTGTCAAATCTA
The DNA here is from genome assembly GCA_950106755.1 of Climacium dendroides. Taxonomy (NCBI): domain Eukaryota; kingdom Viridiplantae; phylum Streptophyta; class Bryopsida; order Hypnales; family Climaciaceae; genus Climacium; species Climacium dendroides. Next base: position 14,297,480 of record OX467090.1, on the reverse strand, counting down.
CAAAATTGGTCACCGAAAAAATATGAGGTTGAAGGGCCTAACATGCATAACCCTGATCAGCTTATGGCTTCTCAAAATCTACTACTCCACAATTTTTTTAAATGACTTTCTAATGTGATTTTTCCTCCAAGATTTTGTGTATCTGAGGCTCATTTTTAAGAGCCCTCAACACTATGGAAAGTCAAGATTGCAATGGACACCCTTACACAAAATCTTGAATAGAAAAATCATAATCATCCATTTTCAAAATCGGATTGTTGATGCTAAAACTAGACTTTAAAAAGAATTTGTCAAAAATATAAAAGACTAAAAATAGCAACTTATTCATAGTTTATTCTCCTGGTTTTAAAAAAATGCATTCTAAGAGAATCTAGAATCCCTTTTTGACTACCACACAAATACCACCAAAAAAATTTCAATATAATAATGGGAACCATGCTGAATTGCTTATTTATGCAATTTTTAGGTGAAGTTAAGGTAGAAGCACTAGTACTAAATCACATAAGCAAATTTTGACCAAATAGTGAGGAATAGGAGGTGGTGAAAATTCTTCCCATGTAGGAAAATTTTATTCCCAGTTTTGTGTGCCAAAAAGAATTGTCAATCCATATTCAATTTTTAGAGTTTTGTAATTTCGATCATTGAAGAACTATTTTCCTCTTCATTACTCCCTACTTTCTCGTTCACTGCTTTTAGACAGTGTCATAACCATATTAGTTCACACGGAACTCCTGTTCACACTGGGCGTTGGGGCGCTTGGTTGGGGCGCTTGGTTGGGGCGCTTGGGCGGACATTCGACCAGTGACAGACATTTGAGTCGCCCACTGCAGTCGCCCAGGGTGGACCAAAAGGCACGCCCTGTCCATTGACCAAAGTGCGGGTCACCCGGGCTTGAGGCCCAGGCCACCCGAGCCTGACCTGGAAGCGGCGCATCACCTCTCTGCTTGTATAAATACTCCACCCTCCCCTAAACCTGCCAGCCACTACTTTTCTAGTTACACCTCCTTGAGAGAGTTCCCTTCTTCCATCTTCCCGAGTCCAGCATTTGCAATTGACTCCAGAATTGCTGGTTCTCTAGCAATTTGTTGTCGTTACTCTTTGCTGCAGCCACTGAAAATTGAGGAATCGAACCTCATCGCTTGTCCTTCTCCGATCAAGCATAGGGTTCCATTCTTCCCATTTGTTCACAACTTCGGGCATTTCATGATCAACCTTCGTCGAGATTGTAGCAACTGAGTCCGATCCGTGAAGATTTTGGTTTCTCCCTGGTGGCAATGTGCGTTTCTTGATCTCCCAATGTTGTGACATGCCAGTTGATTGAGCAGGGGTGTCATGGAGGAGAGATGGGGAGGAACCAAGAGTAGTTCATGGAGAAAAACACTCAATCAATCTCTTTGAGTACGCAGATATGCTGGGTGGAAATCTCATCGTAGAATTGCATTGCACTCCAAATTACGTCGTGAGGGAAGGGCTCAGTGTGCCAAATTGATTCGTGGGTTGTAAACGGGTTCTTTGTACCGTGCTCTTGTTTGTTGGTTTGTAAGAAAAAAGATCTCGCGGAGGCCAAGTGTTGCAGAAATGCTGAGTGTTTTGAAGATGCAAACTGTGACTAGTCCGTCTACGATTGGGGCATGCTTCATGTTTGCATTGCGTGATTGAAACTCCAGAAACAAATGTCCGTGTTTCATTCTCCTGCGAGACTAAAATCGGCGATATAATCCCTCCTTGAACTGTTGGTTTTGCGATTGTAATGCAATCCATGGATGTGTGTCCACTGTTGTCTTTCACACAAGAAGCCATAGTCTAGTGAACCTTTAGGGAAATCCGGGAAATTCGCCGAATTTGATGTTGTGCTTTTCTGGACAGAGTATGCACTCGTTTGTTTTCATAATCTCGGGTGTACTTAGGGAACTCAGTGTGCTTTTCCTCTTGAAGTTCTCGTCTAGGCTTTTCTTGCTGACATCTACATGTTTGAACAGAGGTTCAGTTTTGGGAAGCCCTGTTTTGACGCTACGCGGCATCATACACAAATGGCCAGTGGAAACGGCACCAGCGGTGAGATTTCTCTAAACTAGAAATCAAATGGCGTTTCTTACACGTTAGCACTATCCTTGAGAAATAGCTCTCTGCTCGTAGTTTCGCCATGCTTCAATTTCTTGTCGTGAGTCTTATTATGAAGTTCTAAGGTTCTGTCACGGTGTCTTCCCCCGTCCATAGTTTATCGTTTGATAAAGATGTTGATTGTTAGTATTTTGATTCTATACTTAAAATCGCGTAACAGATGGACAGGGAAGAGAGGAGCTCACTGGGACGAAGAGCCTTGGCAAGGCCACTCAAGGTGAATTAGCTATCCTTACAATGCAGTAGTGCTTATTATTTGATTCTCTCTCTTCATTGATATTGCTAAAAATTGGGCATTACGAGCCTGTGTTGGTTTCATCAAATGTCATTGATTACAAGATTTTGATCTCATGGTTCTTGGAGTTTGTTGGTCTATATCTTGCCTTCTGTATCTTGCCTTGGTGAAGTCTGAAGTAGTTTCAAACTTCATACAACTTTGGGTTGATTATATTTTGTTTTTGTGTGCTATATGTTCCTTGATTCTCTTGAACAATATTGAGACTCCTTGATTAGACTACTTGAGTTTTATAAGTTCTTTTTGAATTTGCTTGTTGTAATTGGTATTTGTTCCAACTTCTTCCAACATTTTTTAAAACTCCAAAAGTAACTATGTGTAGCCTTATATGGAATTGTCATATACTACAAGCTTTGGGGCTTGTGAAACGTAAAATTAAGGTCTTTGAATTTGTCTTGTGATGAAGTATATTCTTTGATATTCTTTTCATGAAGTAGGAAACCCATTCTTGCAGCTTTCAATGGTTTTAAAGTATTAGATGGATATGTTTCATGGGGATTAGATGTATGTTACCCTTATTGTATTTAACACAACACTTGTCTTGCCATCATTTATTATTAGAAGATTCAAGTACATCAAAATTTGCATTATATAGATGGACAGGGTAAATTGTTATCAATTGTTCATGCTTGAAGTAGTAGGACTTCCATTCATGAGCATACAAATGAATACTTTTGAATCATGAAAATTAAATCTTCAATTCAATTTGTTGATGCATCTTCAAATAGAACCTAGACTATCCTATCTCATTTCTTACTAGTGCCTTTGCCCAAATGAAGCTTGCACAATCAATATTAATAGATACTTTTCAACCAATCAATGTTAATAGGCACTTTGCAACCTATAGAAACACAAATTAATGGAGGTTCTTGTCAACAAAGATAGGATGATAGAATAGTAAGTCATCTCTGTGTATAACAGGAGGATCCTGCACAGCATTTGAATAAAGTTATGGATCCCTTCCCTTGTCAGTAAGAAATTAGCAAGCAGAAAGATTTACTAGAAAACGATCTGATACAAAGTTCCATTCAACGCTCAGCTCTCAAAAAATCCAAATCAACTAGATTAGGATATGCTAATCGAATCCAGTCCAGAAAGGGCAGTACTAGTAAGGAAATAAGTGCCGAGTAAGTTACCGCAAAGGAATGCAAGTAATCCAAGCCTTGGGCCACACTGACAGCAATCTCCAGCCTCTTATACCAATTCAATATTCTACAGTGTTCTGCAATTTGTACACATTCATCAAATGAAAAAGTAAATTAATTAGGTGGACGTGAACAGCTTGTTCACACCAATAAAATAAATCAGATGTGTTCCTATTCAAGAGAGGGAGAATGAGCATTTCTACACGTGTATCGACCATGTGTGCATAAGCTCTAACTTAGACTGTAATTTTGTTCCAATTTCCTGCTCTCAATGGCGAAGTCATTTACACTTGTGCACATAGAAAGTAAGTTACACCTCCAGGAGAAGGTGGGTTTGTACCTTGACGCCTTCCATGGAGAAGACTGAAGATTTCCCATCTTCATGAATTCATACACCAGAATCTGACACATGGCACATGACAGCAAAGAAATATTCGTTTAGGAAACGAAACGGTTAGTGTTCTGGAGCAATCCATAAGACTGAGGTTTATCTGCCACTGGTCAATGAAACTTCTGGACTACAATATTCGAAACTGAATGTCAAGAACACGAAAAACAGCAGTGCACATGACTTCGCCATTGAGAATGTCAAGTGTACGAAAAACAAAGAAACTGGACAGGAAAGATGAACGACCTGCTGCCCGGTCTCATCGCAGAACCCCTCCAGCCGTACCAAGCTCTTGTGGTGAAGCCTGCTTAACAATAAGACCTGATAATAAAGCCAACGGACTCGGAGTTATGGCTCTGCTTTAGGTCTAATGTCCTCAGATAGCAATGCCACTACACTGGGCCGCATGCGTTCAGAAGTGGTTGGGTTTCAAAGCTGCCAAATTGTGACATTCCAGAGCCCAGAACTCAAAAATTAGGACTTTCGTAATTGCACCCAATTCTGAGCCCTTTCTAAAAACCGACCCCAATAGATTCTTGCTTAAAAGGAATGTAATACCTCTGTTCATGAGAGCCTAGGGTTGCTTTTGGGTACATCAATTTCATCAGTTTGAAATTCAAGGTTCACTCACCATACAGTGTCCAAAATAATAATGCATAAGTAGATAATACTCTTTTGAATTCCAACCAGATCCAACAAAAAATTACGCAATTTCATAATTTGAACAATGCTCAAATGCTTATTCAGACGCATTTAGGTGTAGTTCCCTTGACACTGATCTGAGAGATTTCAGTCAGGCAACGGAAACTACACGAATTTCTCACAACTGCTGATGAAGAATGTTTGAACCGAATGCCACAGAATTCAAACAGGTAGTAGTATACTGGTGACCTCATTTCTGAACTGCTCCGAAGAATTTGCAGAGCCTGCCCGTTTGATGGCCAGGGTACGTCCACCAGGAAAAGTGCCCAAAAACACTTTGCCAAACCCACCCTCTCCAATCTCATTAGCCCTCCCAAATCCCTTGGTGGCTCTCTTCAGCTCCTCCAAAGTGAAGTGCTGTACACCCCCCGGCACTTCCCAGGAGTGCAAGATGCTCAAATTCCCTGCTCCCAGCAAAGTCAGACCATTCTCTCAATCAAAACTTCAATCACCAGCTAATGGAGAGGATACTACAACCGTTGAACTAAGGGCTATAATTATGGACATGCTCCCAGTTCCTATACCACTGGTTATCGACTGTTCCAGTGTCATTTCAATACTCAACAATGCTAAAAAATAATACAGTGAAGTGGCACTAGAAGAATGTCGTTTCAGTATCATCTCATCAACCATTTCAGTACTAGACGCGCACAAACAAAAAGCATAAGAATGCCATTATAACAGCGTCATTTCTATATTATTTAACCCTTAAACTAACGGAAACAATTCATAATCAATGAGGAGGGGCTCATTTGCTATGACTCTTACTGTTAGCAAAAAGAACTCGACTATCCATACTCGTTGGTGGGCTTCAATTATTAGAAAGTTCAAGTAAACTGGTTCAAATGTTGAAAACGATGCAAATTGGACTCTCTTAGTCTCAAAATGAACCTTGTAATGAAGAAACTTTTGTTGTACCCATTTAGGGTCTATTCGCACCAGTAATTATGCCAGCAATATTAGGATAGGAACAAATAAAAGATGGGGGGAGTTTCCACCGGAATATTACAGTAATTCTCGAGCCTACGTGGGTGTTGAGGTGGTGTTGAGGTAAGATCAGTGGTGCGAGCACTTATAGCATAGTAATTCTATACATTATTTTTGAGTAAGTACTTTTGAATGTACAAGAATGGAAGATTTGCAAAGTGCTGAGCTTGTGTTCTAGTGAGGTTGCTGTTGCCAAAACTTATGGCACAAATTATTTTAGACATTGTTTAGGAGTAAGTACTTATGAATGTACAGGGAAGGGAGATTTCTAGCATGTGCTTTTAATTTATCGTAATGGGCCAATGGACATCCCATTAAGACACAACCGACATTTTTAATGACTTGTGAGTAATAAAAACCACTAATGAAACTATAGAGGCCCATCTGTGAGTCTTCCATTGTGGAAAACGTCAGTAGTTCAGGCAACACAACTTGCGGGAAATAGGAGAGTGAATTCAAATTTTGGCAAAAGTACAGAATTAGTGAGTGACAGAAAGTGTTGGATGAAGAGCACAATGCGGAGGTGCACTAGTTAAGGCTAGAAGCATGCTTGATTGCAAACCCGGACAATAGCAACTCCAGTATTGGGTAAAACATTATGACGAGATCCTACAGATGAGCGTTTTTTTTCGTCTTATTCTATAGAACATGCATGACAATTGACGAAGAGCTAGCATTGTACATAGGAAAGAGCAATACTACGATTTTACATCTGTCAGAAATAATAAATGCTTGTAGTGTGATGCAATCAACGTATTTCGGTTTTTGATACTTCACGAAATGTCAACTTTTTGCAAATGTTTTTGTCATCATTCATATAAAAGGGATCATGTCTAGCATAAACTATCATTGCTATTTCAGACATAACGTTCATAGTCCCTCATGGTTGTGATTCAAACTAGTAGAGACAGTACATGGGAAATGCAATATGAATTGAACAAATGCCACTGTAGTTGACATAGCACAGTTACAGTGCTAGTATTCACGCATGACTGTGTGGTCTCACCAATAGATGGTCAACTTGTCTTCCGCGTATAGGAAAGTGAAATAGATGGACAATCATGGAACTCCAAGCTGTCAAGGTAGCCCTCCATGTCCACAACCAATTGCTAATGCATGTATGTTTGTTTGCAATTCTACATTGTGCGTTGCTTGTAGAAGAGGTCTACCAATAAATGTCCTCCATTTGATAGAGTAGGACACTGCAAGCAAGCAAGTAATTAGGAGTTCAGATTTTCTTCAAATATATCCAAGTCATTGAGATGTAGTAGTAGTAATAGTGAAAAAAAGAGCCTTCAAAGTTTTGAACTTGAACTAGAGTGAGGATTGAAATTTAGGTTTCTGCAAATTCTATAGTCATACGATATTGTAGCAATTCACGTGGTAAGTGTCGATGGTGTTTTCCCTACTACCTTTCTTAAAGATGAAGTCCACTAATCAACTCAATGTCGTACTCAAAGGAAACTCAGAATGGGAGACATTACCTTAGATATGGAAAAATATGCACGAAGATGATTTCTTGCTGACATGTTTTGATGGGGTCACGTCTTCAATAGTAATTTATACATGTTCTTGGACTTGTTGTTGACTTAAAATCATATGACCAATACATACTGTTCAACTGTTTTTTTAGCTTCACAGAGGTCGAACTACCTTCTTCATGTATCCAGAAGCCCATGAGTTTAATGCTCCCCTTCGAATGGTACTGCTACAAGCAACTTAGCGTTCACCTCGACTGTTGGCAACTACGCAAGGCCAACCGGAAGAAGAAGCCTTTTAGCAGCACTGCAAGGCACACAACAAACTTCAATAGGACTTAGTAATGCAAAGCGTGCAAGAAAAGACAAGGGACCTAATTTGAGTCTCCAAGAAGTTCTTCTAATTTGAGCTAAATGGGAACAACACCTATAAGAATTGGAGTCCACAGACCCACAAAAGATGATAGTCTCAAACAATGTGAAGTGGGCTCACATATCTAAATTAATCATGCTTGGTGGCAATTCTCCTTGCGCGCGAGATTGACCTATATGCAAAACAAAATGGAACCAACAAAAAAATTAAAGACTTCATCAATTGTTTAAGACGGAACGTCTTGGAATATTGGAATATGATAGGTTTGCAATAGAAAGTTGAATTTGTTCACCAACAATTCAATCGCGATTATTTCAATGCCATCCATGAGTGGTTTTGCAGTCGTCCACTGATTCATCTTCCTCACATTCGAGACCTACTATCTTCTTTTAATGGCAATTACAGAGTTGCTACGTTTGAAGGTGTCTACGACAATAATGAGGAGTTGACCGAACCTGGCATTTTTGATTCACAAGTGCCTGTAAACTACTTAGCCCCTTCCAACACAACTTCTAACTTAGCACTAATATTAGACCACCAATAGCCTTAGCACCATGCCGGAGAACAATACTTGCTGCAAATGTCACAGATGTTGCCGGCCGGACCTTCGCAACATTGTTGCCTAGTGTCATACCGCATCTCATGAGTTCCTTGAACACCATCGCTACCACAAGCCAATGGTGACCTGGAAATACAACTGTCAGAAAGAAGAGCACGTCTGGCTATATTGACATTGCTAACACTAGTAGAAAAACAGTGACCATGTCAACAAAAAATTAACAAAAAAGTCTTGAGGGTGTTTGTATCCGTGGTCGCGTTGTCTTGGACAGTACCTAACAAAAAATAGTTGTCCATTTTGTTATGGTGGTTAAATAAAATAATAATAATAGTAATGCTTTTTAAAATTTACTCAATGAATAGCTACCACATAGCAAGCCAAGAACCAGCCCAATACAAACTACCATATAGGCCAAAAACAACAGATAAACAAGACCAAAAATTAAAACTTTATAATTTAATGAAAAGAAAGTTAAACTTTACAATTAATTTAAGAGACAAGTTTCTTAGAACTTAGTATTTAGTGATAGAAAAGAGGTGACTTTGGTGATAGAAGAAAGGAGAAGACAAAGTCTTTATAGAAATGGGGTAGTAGAAGGTAGAACAAACCATATGGGATATGTGAATTAAGACTATGAATGATTCACATATCCCATATGGTTTGTTCTACCTTCTACTACCCCATTTCTATAAAGAGTTTGTCTTCTCCTCTCTTTTATCACCAAAATCACCTCTTTTATATCACTAGTGTGTGAGAGGCATGTCTTCTTCACAAACAAGTGTTAACTTTTTTTTGTTGATTTGGATATTTAAATCAACAAAAATTTAGTGACCATTTTGTTAGCTTGTTCAAATCAAGAAAAAATTGTTTTGTTGACTTGAACACCATTTTCTAGTAGTATAAAGCTACCAAAGCTACTGGTGCCGTGATGGCATCGCAAATGCAAGCTATAGTTGACACCACTTTGGTAGTAGAACGGTCAAAGTTGGATATCCACTTGCAGTTGTTTGAAGAGCAAATAAGTAATCAACGCGACAGAGACAAACGAATGCATGAGTTTGCAACCTTGGCAAATGACAATGCTCGTTTGGCTATACTATGTCAAATTGAAATGGTTAAATGTTTGATGTAGTCCACGCAGGTTCTAGGGAAAAGGCTCAGTACTAGCAAGAAATAGAGCGTCTCCAGTAAAAAGAACGAAATCATACCTAGGGAGGACAAGCATCTACATTATGAAGTCGGACAAGAAGGAGATGAACGGCCGCCGTGTCCTATAGGCAAGGGCTCGGCGTTTGTCACACCGATGTAGGGACTTCGTATGCTAAAGAAGTGGTGCACTCCGCAGCACCTGCGGAGATGGACATCAATGCGCAAAATGACTTCTCCAATGTATAGAGTGCTTCAATCCCTACATTCAGGCACAGTACAGTGCTACGATCCCTATGTTCAGCCATATGTTTCCATCGTCGACGCATTAAAAAGAAAGACCACGACCCTACATCCAGAATTAACAACGCTTTGTATAGATTCTGCAAGTGACCGTCATAGTGAGCACCTGCAGACTATGAATAGTGAACTACAACTATAATATAGCTCATAAAAAGCGGTTATTTCAATGAGTTGAGGAAACTCATTGTTGCACCATTGACCCTCTCATCAGAAGGTTGAGTGGTCATCGTGTGCAAGCTGTTGCTTCCCTTGCATTCTAACAAGAACGTCATAGAATGTACATTTTGTTATATCTTTAATACAAAAAGTAATATTTCCCTGCAATGCGAAGTGAAGTGTGTACTGCGACATTATCTTCACAAAAGTGACAAGCAACAATGTAGTTCAGAGTCATTGTTCTTGGCAGCATCTTTGTCGATCGCCCTACTACTTGAACCGCAATTCCATGTAGTAAGTTTCCTCCGATGTCACCCACAGTTCACATGCCAATGTAGTAGATGAGAGTAAAGGACTAACTTCAAACAACATCCACGGGCATGCACGTTACATGACCCTTTCTAGTAAACAATGAACATTGACTGAATAAAGAATTATAATGAGGCTCACCATATGTTTCCTATCTGCTATAGAGAAGAAATGGACGAGGACAGAACGATCAAATGACTTCCTAGCATCAGAGGTCTGCAACCTTCATTCCAATAGTCGGCCTGTTGATACTCATCATGTCGATAGCAATCGCTTGCTTTCTAGAAATTGATGCTGCACTTACAATAATGACATCGTAAGTAATGATTTGTCGCTATAGCAAGTGACAGTAGTACACGGCATGCATTCATCAGACCCAGGCTTCTATCTTATACAACTTTAGAATTGGCTAACGTATGACATTAAAGAATATGCAAGCTAGTAACGGTAGTTTATACAGTCTACACTAACTATACTCACCTACATGCATGCATGCAAAAACAAATTTAAAGAACAACGACGTCCGTCACAAACATCGAAGGTAAGCCGACTGTAGGGAAAACAAATAGTGCAACTGTTTTTTCCTCGAACTTCTCGATTTTCCTGCCATGGGAAGAAGGCACAATTACTTCTAAACAAAACACTGTGCTCCATTCACTACTAGAAAATGGTGTCCAAGTCAACAAAAATTTAACAATTTTTTGTTGATTGAGATACTATATTGACCATTTTAACAATTTTTCCTTGATTTGAACAAGCTAACAAAATGGTCACTGAATTTTTGTTGATTCAAATAATACAACATCCAAATCAACAAAAAAATTAACACTTTTTTGTTAAGAAGACATGCTTTTCACACACTAGTGATATAAGAGAGGTGACTTTGATGACATAAGAGAGGAGAAGACAAGCTCTTTATACAAATAGGGTGATAAAAAGTCAAAACAAACCATATGAAATATGTGAATCATTCATAGTCTTAATTCACATATTCCATATGGTTTGCTTTACCTTCTACTACCCCATTTCTATAAAGAGCTTGTCTTCTCTCTTCTATTACCAATGTCACCTCTTTTCTATCACCAAATATTAAGTTTTAAGAAACTTGTCTCTTAAATTAATTGTAAAGTCTAACTTTCTTCTAATTAAATTGTAAGCTCTAATTATTAGTCTTATTTATATGTTGTTTTTGGCCTACATGGCAGTTTGTATTGGGTTGGTTCTTGGCTTACCATGTGGCAGCCATTCATTGAACAAATTTTAAAATGAATTAATATTATTATTATTTTTATTTGACCACCATAACAAAACGAACAACAATTTTTTGTTAGGTACTGTCCAAGACAACACGACCACGGATACAAACATCCTCAATACTTTTTTGTTAATTTTTTGTTGACATGGTTACTGTTTTTCTACTAGTGATTGTGGAAGCCCTCAACATTTGCAGAGCGTTGTCATGGTTGTTTACGTCCTCTTCAAATCGTCAACTTTTGTTGTCTTTCACGTTGTTAACATCTGGAAGGTATCTCATTCACTATTAGAACCCAACACTTTGGATGCCATCCTACCACTGCTTTGCAACTGTCATATTTTCCTACAGCACGTACGCAATCACGGTGACATTGCGTGGGTCTGGTCACATCCGATGATCGCAGTGACACTTCATGCAGCGCTAGCTCTCATAGATGTTGCTCTGTTTATGCGTGCCCGATGAAGTCACTTTGGTGTTGGGCCATATCCTGCCTACCTTCATTTTGCTCTCTGCAGTAGCAAACATAGACACTACGTCAGTACGTCACAAATGCCATGAGAATCTATGACAGTCAACAGTTGATATCAAGAAAATATTCACATGGAATTAAAGACTCACTTGATGTGAAGACAGATTGAAGACAGACTGAGAATGTATTCACTACATGGGGCGAGGAAAGAAATACCGACATCCAATGGCTCGCCGCTCACGACTGTGACATTGATGATGGTTCACTGAGCTTCATTGTAAAGCCTGTTATCACTACTAGAAAAATCAGCGTCCAAATTGACAAAAAAATATTGAATTGGACGTGCTGATTTTTGTTAAAAAGGACGTGTTGATTTGGACATTGTCCAACAATTTTTTATTGATTTTTTGTTGATTTGGACAAAATCCAACAAAAATTTGTTCAAAATTTTGTTAATTTGAACCAAATTTCAACTAAAACTTGTTGATTTGGAAAAAAAATTCAACTAAAACTTGTTGATTTGGAAAAAAAATTCAACAAAAATTTGTTGAATTTTTTTTCACATATTTTTTAATAAATTGAAATTTTTTAGAAACCGGTCAATGGAGGTTGCCATGTGGGCAGGGGGTGCAAGCAAAGAGGTTTGAACCTTGCACCACATGTAATAACATATGAAAACCCCGAAGGGAAAAACAAGGGGGAGCAACCCAGAACAAACCAATGAAAAAAACCCATTAATTAATGGTGTGAGAAAAATACAAAGGCGGCTTGAAATGCCAAGCTGGGCGGTTGAGGTACATTTAATAATATATAAATATTTCATGAACTAAAAATTATTTATTGGCATTTGGCAATCTTTTGTTATTCATTTTTTCAACTCAGCCTACTTTGAGGGCTATTTTCGCATAGTAAAGTGTCTTTTTTTCAGAAAACTTTGAACTAAGAAAAGTTGGAGATTCAAGTTAAATTTCATTTCCAATAATCCATTTGTGATTTGGAGTCTCCAATTGAAAGTTATGGGCAAATTTTAGAGGGGGTGTTTACGAATGTCAAAAAGAAATTTCATTCCAAACCCTCTCTGAATTTTGTTCATAACTTTTCATTGGAGACTCCAAATTACAAACAGATTGTTGGAGATAAAAGTTAGCTTGATTCTCCAACTTTTTTTAGTTCAACATTTTCTGAGAAAAGGTACTTTACTATGCAAAAACAGCCCCAACAGTGGGCTGAATTGAAAAAACACTGAATTTAAAATTACTAAGTTCATAAAAAAATATTCTATGTGCACATAGATTGTCAAACTTGGTGGTTTAAACATTTCTTGCATGAAATTCTAGTAGAAATAAATTCAATTTAATTTAAGATATTATGAGTATTTGGCAAATATTTTACTAAAAGGTGATTTGCTCACAATTTATATTCAAGTTCTTGTAATTCAAAACATAGACTTTGAATAGCTCTAAATTAGAATTTGAAAATTTTTAATATAGAATTTAAATATTTATGAATTTAGAATTTGAATTTTAAAAAATTAAAAGTAGAATTTAGACCCCTTAAGAATGAAGTAGCCTTTTTTGACTAAATAGCTATTGTTTTTTGTCATATATTTAGACATTGAATTCCTATTTTTTTCCTTTAAAATTTTTGCACAACATGTGATGAAGAGATAACTTTTGATTACATCATGAGAAAGTTATTGTATGATGTATAGGTTTTGCAACTATGTGTGCATGTAAGCCAGGTAGATCTAAATGTACTTTTAAATAAATAGGAATTTGAAATTTATTTTCTAAAATATTAATCTTGTGAAAAGTTTCAAATTATTTTATATAAATTAGGGAGGTGAAACTTAGGAAGAATTTTAATTTGGAATTTGAAATGGAATCTCTACACTAAAGTAAACTTCAAAATTATTTATTGAATGCAATTTTAAATATTTTCCAAATTTAAAAAAAAGGATGGAAATTGTTTATTACAATATACACATTAGTATATTACAACCATTGGGTTTGGAAATCTTTAGTTTCATAACTAAAATTCTTTTTATTGAATATTATAAATCATTCTCAATTTCTTTCAACTTACTATTTTTTGAAGTATGAATATGAGATATTTTTTGTTGCAATGTTTAATATAGATTCTCTTACATATTCTTTAAGTATATGATAGGAAGTTGCAAATTGTAGGATTGATATATACATTAATTTTTGGATAAAATGTTGGGAAAATGAAATCTAATTATTTGGGATGCATGAAATACTATGCTTTTTGAAATCAAGCATCATGATGTTCCAGTTGGTAAAAAAATTTATTTTATAATTTCAAGAGGGATTAATAGGTTAAATTAAGTATAATCTAGATTATTTAGTTAAATTTTTTGAAAAAATAAATATAAATGAAGATTTCAGCCTTGTTATGAAGACTACTTTGCTAGATGTAGTAGATTTACATCAAAGTTGTGAACATAGAACATCTTCACATAGACAAAATTTGCTACTTGTCATTCAGCTAGAGCTTAATTCAATATTTAAAAACAATTGCAGGCCTTAACGTATGAAAGAATATGGAGATTAATACTTCAAATTTGAATAATTCTATTAAGTAGTTCAATTTGAATTTGCACTACAACAAAAGCAGTGTTTTATGACTACAAAATATGACTACAAAATATGACTGCAGTGAGTTGTAAAATAAAAAAATACGACTCACGCAGAAATCACTGTAGATGACTCAGAATATGACTGACTCCAGTCGTTTAGAAGCAGTCGCTTCAGACATCAGTCATATTGGCAATCATATTGGCAGTCATATTTTCCGAGGGGTATAAATATCCATTTTTAGCCATAGTATGCCAACATGGCGTATACTTTGACTTTCCTAGGGGAGTCTTGACTTTTTCTTGAGTTGCCCAGGCAAACAAAAAAATCCTACATGGAATATGACTACAGTCAGTCATATTTTTAGATGACGTGGAATATGACTGCGGTCAGTCATATTTTTGGATGACATAGAATATGACTGCAGTGAGTCATATTTTTTGATGACGTGGAATATGACTACAGTGAGTTATATTTTTGGATGACATAGAATATGACTGCAATGAGTCATATTTTTTGATGGCATGGAATATGACTGAAGTAAGTCATATTTTGTAGTGATGTAGAATACGACTCTCGTCAGTCATATTTTATAGAATATGACTGAGGTGAGTCATATTTTGTAGTAATGTAGAATACGACTCTCGTCAGTCATATTTTATGGAATATAACTAAGGTGAGTCATATTTTGCAGTGATGTAGAATACGACTCTTGGCAGTCATATTTTATGAAATATGACTGAGATGAGTCATATTTTGCAGTGATGTAGAATACGACTTTTGTCAGTCATATTTTATAGAATATGACTTCTATGAGTCATATTTTTGGCTTCATGAAGTTGCAAGTAGCTTCCAATGTCTTTGTTTCAACTTTTGATGCCTGTATATACAATTAAAGAAATGAGAGGTTAGTTTTTAGTGATTGAATAACAAAGCCTAACCTTCAAAGACTTACAAAAACACAAAATATTTAGCTCAAGTTTAGGATAGAAAGAATAAGATTAATGATGGAAAAAACAAGAAAAAGAAGATAAGTATTAAGAGTTAACAAGAATCAAGAGTTAAGATGCAACAAGGAATAAAAAGCAACAACTAAGACACAACAAGAAACAAGAAGCAACACAAAACAAGAAACAACAATTAATACACAATATAAGGCAACAATTAAGACATAAGAACAAAGAAAAAGCAACAACTAAGACACAAGAAGAAACAAGAAGCACCAACTAAGACATAACAAGAAACAACAAGAAATGAGAGTATAGATACAACAAGAACAAAAAAGAAGCAAGAACTATAAAACAAGAGGAAATAAAAAAAAAGAACTAGGAAGAAGAAAGAGTTCAAATGCAAGAGAAAGAAAGAATTTAGATGCAACAATAAGAAACAAGAAGCATGAACTAGAGAGCAACAAGAAACAAGAGTTAAGATGCAACAAAAAGCAACAACAAGTGAGAGCTAAGAGACAATAAAAAGTAAGAAAGAAGAGCCACAAGAAGTGACGGCTAGGGTTCCAGAACCCTAAAAAGTGGTGGCTAGGGTTTCAAAACTCTAAAAAAATGACGGCTAGGGTCTCAAAACCCTAAAAAAGTGGTGACTAGGATTCAAAATCCAAAAAAGTAGGTGACTAGGATTTCAAAATTTTAAACAATGACTTCTCTATATTTTTTTTGAATTGCCCAAATTTTTTTTGAATTGCCCAAAACAAAACAAAATCACTATTATATGAAAATATTAGTGATAATATGACTCAATGTTCCCAAACATGTTCCAAACGTTCCCAAACATGTTCCAAACGTTCCCAAACATGTTCCCTACGTTCTCTATGAAGTATTTTGGTATTCCTAATGGCCATATAGTATACGCTTGTGACGTACAAGGCGTAAAAATGACTGACAGTCATATTTTGCAGTCATATTTCTCCCCAAAGTGTTGGCCTTCAAGAATATGACTGCAAGTAGTCGCCAGTCATCCTTAGTCATAATTCTGCAGTTATAAAACACTGCCATTGTTGTAGTGTTGGAACTATTCAAATTTGATTATTATAAAATTGAAAACTTTGATATAATCAAATTATTTGAATCAAAGTTGAATTCAATTCTAAATTTAATTAGAATTTCACTCAAATTCAAAATCTTATTGAAAATGATATACAATTCAAACTCTAAATTCATAATTTCCAAAAATTTCAAAGACATTCCCAAACCAATCCCAAACCAATCCCAAACCAATCCCAAACCAATTTTTTCACGCCCCTATCTACTAAGGGTGCCCAAAGAACCTTAGTGCGTAAGGGGGGACCTTAGAGGTGACTTCCCAAGCCTTGCAATAGACTAGGTAGGGAGAATGGAGAGATTCCCGATCAAACAGGGTGCAATGGCGCCTTGGTTTTGAAGTGGACATGAGAGTGTCACACATTTTTGAAAAGCTCTTGACAATACACTTCTAATAGCACAAAGAACGCGCAATTTGAAGTTGTGAGCGAAAAGTTATGGCCGTTCAAAGTTGACTGGGTCCCGGTGGCGCCGGGACACTTGAGGGTTAGGTGTGAGGGGTTCTCAATGAATCCCACAACAAAATATGGCATGTGGCATATCATTGGAAAGCTATGAACACAAGGAACCTAGAATGACAAGCATTACAAGGTTCTAAGACATGAGTCAAAAGTTATGGCCAAAAGAAGAGTCGTGGTGAAGGCGTGACGCCTCCCCCGGTGCATCCGAATCTTTAGAGGGCCATAACTTTGCGAGAACTTGTCCAAATGAGACAAGTGAGCAGTCCATCGGCATTTATTCGTCGCGTAAATGTCTAAAATGGACTCGTATGTTGGATTTGGAGCTCGGATAGCAAAGTTACGCCGGTTGAAAGTTCGGGAGTTCAAACGGTGACGTAACTTGGCGATTTGGGTTGGAAGTGGGTGGTCTTCCACAATCCAAGGTTATCTAAGGACTTCCTTCGATCTAGGATGGGGGGGTCTGCCAAATACTATAGAGAGTACTATAGGAGGGGTTGGTCTCCCTCCTCACTCCTTTTTGAAGCCTTGGTGAGTCCCGGTGACTTATGATTGGTGGTGGTGATTTCACCACCACTTCAAGGCACCATGGGACACTTGTGTGTATCCCGTGGCATTAGTTGGGTGGAGTCCCGCTCCTTGCTAGGCCTCCTTGGATGTGTCTTGAGTTGTGAGCGCCGGTTACCTCTAGTGGATGAGTAGCAAATGCAAAAAGGGCTAGTATGGAGTGGGGTGACACTTAAGGGCGGTTAGGACCATGGTGAGTAGTGCCACCATGGGTCCTTGCACATTAAGGTGGAAGTGCCGCCCCATGTTACTAAGTGACATGCCCGGTGTCACGATGGGAGTGTGTGCTAGTAGTCCCGGTGACTGGGACTTGACAAACTGAGTTGGAAATGGGGACTAACACTGTGGATGCTTGGCATGTGCAGTGTTAGGCAATTGGTGACCAAGTGACGTTGTAAGTGGACTGGGGTGAACCTAGTGAGCTGTTGGGAGCTGTTAGGTGTCATTTGGGTCGCGACAAATCCCAAAACAATCCCAAGCCAATCCCTAACCAATACGAAACCAATACGAAATCAATCCCAAAACAATCCCAAAACAATCCCGAAAACAAACCTAAAACAATCCTAAAACAATCCTAAAACATTCAACAAAAATTTATGGCTTTATTCGTTAAAATGAGACAATCTACACATTTTGAGACTACAACCCTCAAACAGTTATAGTGATTTATCCTCGAGTCGAGGATAAGATGAGCCTGCAACCTTTGAGAAATCAAAGGTTTTTATATATATTAATACATTGAAATCTCAACTTACCAAATAGTCTTAAAATTGAATAGTTATTATGATTTATCTTCGAGTCGAGAATAAAAATGAGACTACCAAAAGTCTCAATATAATGAATATGGCCTTATTTGTTGATTTAGTTGTTGCACACTTGCACTATTCAAATGAACAAAAATTTGTTAAACCATTTTATTAACTTGTGCTGAAATCAACAAAAATTTGTTAACCATTTTGTTAACTAGTGTCCAAATCAACAAAAAAACTGTAAAAATAGTCATTGTAGTACCCAAATCAACAAGTTTTTGTTGATTTTTTGTTGATTTGGACGTAATTTTCTACTAGTGGGTCTTGGCAAACCCATAAACCTCTGCCTACATATCCGTGATCCAAGTTATAGGTTGCCCCTTCATAATCCTCTTGTACTGATTCAAAACTCTTTCGATGAATTCCTGAATTATTACCTCACTCTTGAGACTCCACATCCTCTATATAAACCCTAGACATCCCATCGTAGCTAGATCCTCATCTACTAATTTCCAGTTATCCGGATTAGAAGAAATGGCCAGAATGACCATCCGGGCTGCAACCATGGACTTCCGGACTTTAGTAGCTATGACGAAAACTACCTAATCTAGTGCAATTCGCACCGACCTCTTTTTTCTCTCCCTAATACGGATTCTATCTCACCACTCTTTCACTCAACTACTTGTGCATGAGATCTTGAAAAAGAGAGGAAAAAAATGGCGTGGCGATGGGCTTAAATATCCAATGGCTTCCCAATGTTCTTAGGGAAGACCGTTCCCCGTAACGATCCCCTAGTCTCCTAGGCCGGAACCTAGAATCATAGGTTCTCTAGATCCAATACTTTTGGTTTCCATCCCATAGTTCCGTCCAATTCCATTACATCCTAGTGTTTTGGATTCTGGCTATTTCAAAGTTTGACACTTATTGTTCCTATTGTTCTACTCCTAAACAAAAGTTTGAAAATTTCTACTCTACCTTAATCCTATTTTATCCTATTTCCTCTGTTTGAGTTCTACGTATTCTCACACACTTGTACTTAATTGTGAATATTAATATACATACTATTGAACAATTTGTCTACCTATTTGTTTGTTGTTTATGTTTGCAATTGGATCCAAGGATTGGACTAGTGCTAGAGAATTAGACAAATTGAATTCTTTGTATTCCAGTGATTGGAATTTGTTTGTGTGTGTGATTTATAACTCATTGGTTTAATTGTTCGCTTGAATTATTGTAAGAACTAATTAGCAAATTGATTGTACATTGTTTGGTGATAATTGTGTGTGATAGAAATTAATATAATATTACTTGGAAGTTGGAATGTCTCATTGTGATCTATTTACTATTAGAAATTAATTTTAGACAAATTGTATCTAGCCAGTGAGGTGATGGAATTTAATATCATGTATGAGCTTCTTAACTGATCACTTGTCTAGTTGTAAGTGAAGGCAACATGATACTGGTATGAGTTATAGTCTGTGAATTAAATATTTGGGATGTCTCATGTCTTGTATGGATGCTTGACAATTTGAATGATGAATGGTGTGTTAGCATTGAAGATTTGAATGCATATGGGTAATGTATGTGTCTGTATGAATTTCAAACAACTTGTCTGTGAATGTATATTCACTTTGAGCCATTAGTCATGAACTTTGATTGTTGAGTTAATTGAGAGTCTTTTATGAAAGAATGAGAACAACTTGACGAGTGTAATCTGTACCTAGATCTATGGGGATAAAGCAATCTAGTGGAGAGTGTGACAAATTGACTATGGAGTTCACAAGCGGGATTATGGAGTAATAACAAATGGACTAGTTAAAAAACCAATATGGTGAAGCTGAGGCAAGTTGTTTGTATTTGAATTATAGTGAGTGAATAAAATTATAATATTATGTACTATGAATTTAATAATTTGCTCAAATGTTAGAATGTTGTCAAGGAATATAAATATAAAATTGGATTGTTTTATTTTAATAAACTTTACAAGAGGATTTGTCAAGAAAGAAATTAGACTTTACAAATTGATAATTTTATGAATTATTAGATGAATAAAATTGAATTCATAAATTAAAATTATCAATTTGAATATTGAAATAATATATGTCCCAGTGTGTGATAAAAGTAGATGAAATTATATAACAAATTGTCTTAGATTGAGACTGGGATATGAGGATGTTAACCCACGTCTTGACTAGTCGTCTTTCAATTTAGTGATAGGAATTACTTGACTTATTTAATGTATTAAGTGTTCACAAATTGTTAAGTTATCCAAACAATTAGTCAGATCAAAAGAGTGGTTACCTTATCCAATCAGCCAATTGACTGAGGTTAGGTGATAAGCACCTAATAGACAAATTGATTTGATTGAACATTGTGATTGTGAAATATTTTAAGGATAATAAACAAATTGTATGATACCTTCTTCACATTAAATTAATATTGTGAAGTATTTATTTAATTTGAAAAATTTGAAATATATATATTTATATAAGATAGTTAATTATTTGAGTAATATAAATTGTCTTAAGTTTGTAATTTATAAAAGAATATTATTACTTGTGAAAAATATTATTAATTTTATCCTTGTATTTTGATGTATGTGTGAATTTAACAAGTTGTGGTATTTTGAAGAATTGATAAGGAAGCGAATGGGGTTGCATTTCACACTCATTCCCCTTGCATTTAGTTAGTAACAAATTGATATTAGGACCGGGATGGATTTGTTACTCATCTAACTAGTAATTAGGCTAGTTAAGTAGTGATTGCCTAACAAATTGTTGGACAACATAAAAGTCAATATAATTAAGGAACCAATATACTATTATATTATAATATATTATTCACTTAGACTTGTCTAGATCATGCATGAAAAATTGTTCACAAGCACGACAATTCGTCTAAAATACCCCTAGCACACTAGGCAAGACTAGAACCGCATACATGCGTCTATAGCATTATTAAGGACAAGCAACCAAATTATACTTCTTTGGGAATAAGAGTGTTTGTATTTACTTGTTTTTATTGTAAATTTCCTATATGCTATTGAAATCATGTGACTTTAGTTACTAAAACGTTAGACTACTTGACCATTCCTTAGGAATTTACCCCCCTATACTATTTGTCTGGGTTTTGGGGAGAAAGTAAAACCTAGCTTACAGCCCTCAACAAGCCCCTTCCAAAACTGTAACTCATCTTTTATAATTCTTCATAACGAATCTACAATGGCCAAGTCAAACTTCAACACCCTAAAGTCAAAGTTGCTATATCTCGCAAGCGGTGATACTTGTAGGGCTTTCATTTCACTGTTGGAATCGCAATGTTTGCTAATGGGAGGTAGCTCCAATAAAATCTCCAACTTATAAAATCCAACTCCCCTGGAACACCCATGTAACCCTAAACCCTCAAACGAAATCCCCATGTATGAAATTTCAGACCCGAACCATTGGATGCATACCAAAAAATTAGACCCGGTAGGCCCCAAAACTGAAGTGATTGAACCTTGTTCGCGATTTTGATGTGGATTCACTCAAAAAAATGTGGATTTGCAACTAAAATGGTAGATTAATATTAAAATTAATGAAAATATTATATACTATACTAATTGTTTTATTTAAGTATTAAGTATTAATTATATTATTAAAATTTTATTCTTAGTTATAATAATATTATATTATAATAAAATAATATATAGATTAAATACTATTATATTATCATTAATTGATGTTTTAAATAATATATTATATTCTTAATTATAATAATATAATAATATAATAATATTTATAATATAATTAATATAATAATATATAGCATAATTATAATATTTTTAATATTACAATAATTAATTATATAATTAATCCATTAATAATATCTTAATGTTAATAACTATTCACATATAATTATTAGTATTTATGTTTCATAGATTTAATAATCATTATATGTCCACATCAACTTACAAACAATAATTTCATCTTGACCATGATTTAATTTCCTCTGCTTAAAAACTCCTTATAGAAGACAAAGATGGAAAATAGTGCATGTTTTTTTTGTAATGATTGATCATGAAGTTTTTGCATGGAAAATAGTATACTTAAACTCTAAGTTAGACACCCTAATGCTATTACAATTGTGCATATGTTTTGTATGCTACTTACTATAAATATTTTCTAATGTAGAGGAACATTAAGATATTTTGTTTGTGGTGAAAAGCATGCATTGTACAAATTCTCCAGTGTCAAACCGGGTCTTACTAAAGACTAAGTTACAAGGAATACCACACCATCGATGGTTGTTGAAATGCAAATATATTTATTTAATTATTATTTATTCAATTCTTGTGTGTTTTTTAATATTTAAAAAAAATTTCAATAGCTCCACTTCATGCAACAACCATCGATGGTTATACATGGCAACGCAAAATTTGGTGACACCTTCACAATTCCACTTTCACAATTTTGGTCCATCAATGAGAAAAATTAGCAATTGCCCTCTACTTTCCATGTTTTGGCTCAAGATGCTCCACAAATCATAGATTGTCCCTCCCTTTAGCAACTAAAAATTCCAACCAATCTTGATATATTTATTCATACTATTTAAATAAAAATTATATATGAGGTGTCCAGTTGTCTACAATTCACGAAATAGTGAAATTTGATTCCTCCTCACTAATTTCTTGACATTTGACACTCCATAAATTTTTGAAGTTAATGTACTAGAATGCACTACTTTTGAATTAGGTATTGTTATAATTGGGATTTATGAACCTCCATGTATACAAATGGAAGCATCCATAGAAATATTTGTTGACTTTGATGGCTTGTACAATAACTTTCTTGGGGTAAGGCAAGCTAATTGTTAAAGCAATCTACTTTCCCTATTTTGTGTAAAAGGATTCAAAACTTGTGTAGCTCCAAATACAAAAATGAATGAAAATAGTTTATCATGTCATAGTTCTTTGCAATTTATTATGGACATCATTCTAAAAAGTGAATGTGGGAGTGCTTGGGGGGTAAACTTTTAGGCAGGGCATTGTGCAATTTTCAATGCTAGGCAGAGTCATTTGAAGGGCAACTTAATCCTTCACCCCTAAAGTTCTAAGTTCTTGCATGTTTGGAGGTCCAAAACTGCTTCAAAATATTAACAATTTTTTTCTAGCAACAAAATGCCATATTCTAAGTTCTATCAATCACTAAACTTAGATGCCTCCAAATATATACCTTTAATGGGAGAGCACACAGACTATAGAGCTATTGTTCCAACTTCCCTTGGTTGAATATTAGTTTCTAAAGCAAGGCTAAAATCTTCATCTATGTTTATTTTTTTAGCAAATCTAATATAGAATCCTTCATTTAATTTGTTTGGGTACACCCTCCTAAAATTTTAGAACATTAGAAGAGACTTGAGGGCAAGTGAGGGCTGCTTCAAGCTTGCTTTCTTTGATGTGAATTAGCAACACACTCTTAGAATTTTAAATTAAAAGAAAAATATTAAAAATACTAAAATTTTCAAAAATGAAATAATAAAATAAAAATAATTTACTAAATAATTAAAAATATTAAATAACTAATTAAATACATTATTTGATGTGGCATTCTCTCAACCACTTTAGATTGTTGATGTGGTGAGTTTCTACAATTTGAGAACTCCGGAGAACTTGTGGGCTTCTTCAGGCCTCCTATTGCTTTACAACATTTTATCAAAAAATCAGTAGACCCTTCAACTTACAACTTTTCATAATATGTAGAAGAAATAAGTTGGAAATACATATAAAAATTTCAATTTTTTTTTGTACTTGTGCTTGAAAAAAATAGTAAGTAGAAAGAAGTAGGAAATGATTAAAACACTTATTAAAATTATTAAGAATTGAGTTATAGAATTGAAAAATGCCAATCCTAATGGTTGTAATGTTGTAATAAACAATCTATTTACTAAGTTCTTAATTTTTTTTCCAAAATATTGAAAATTTGAGTTATGTAAAGGGCTTCAAAGTTTATTTTAGTGTAGAGATGCCATAATTGGCCACAAACTAAAACTCCTCATAACTTTCATCTCATTAATGAAAATGAAATGATACAAATATTTTCACGTATATCATCATACTACTAAAATCACAAGCTGTTCCATAATATCACATTGTAACACTGAGTGATATTACAGAAACCCGTTAGCCGTTGGTGATATTATGGAGGACGACAGGGTGATATTATGGAGGGCGATACAAAACACTTCTTTTGCCTCCAAATTTCACACATTTGCACATTTCTTGGTGAATGTTTGTGAATGTTTGAGCTTTGAATGTTCTTATGACGCTATTACTTGATTGCTATTACTAAATGACATGAAAAATTTGATACATTGAAGCATTTTTTTGCAAATTGCATACATTTTGAAAGTTTTTGCAAATTTCAACTCTATTGCAAAGTTTTGGTTATCATTGTTTGTGAGGCAAGAACTTTATCAAGTGGAGGTGTTGTGCAAGTTATAGATTGAACTCAAGATTGTCTTCAAGGTAAACAACTTTCTTTACAATTGCTTTGTTGAGATTTGACTTCAAGAATGAATTGTTGTTTTCAACATTAAGCTTTGTTTGAGCTTCATTTTAGCAATTTGAGAGTAATTTGAGTATTGATCTATTTGTTTGATGTATTTAGAGTTCAAACCTCAATCAATTTCAAGTTGAAATGAAGAAATTTGAAGAGCGATTTCTATAATATCACATTTTCTGACTGTGTGATATTACAGAATCCAATCTTGACAGGTGATATTATGGAGGATTGACAGAGTGATATTAAAGAGGTATCACATTACTTGCTCTTTTGGCTATAAATTTCAATGTTTTTCAAGAATTTTTTTCTTCTTTGATTATTTTACATGTATTTGAAGCCTAATTGAAAAAAATTAAACTTAATTTGACTCTATAATGAGCAATTTCATCAATTTG
Organism: Climacium dendroides; assembly: GCA_950106755.1. Taxonomy (NCBI): domain Eukaryota; kingdom Viridiplantae; phylum Streptophyta; class Bryopsida; order Hypnales; family Climaciaceae; genus Climacium; species Climacium dendroides. Next base: position 14,272,432 of record OX467090.1, on the reverse strand, counting down.
AGTCATTTTGTAAGCATTTGACCTAATTTTCATAGTTTCACTTAAGTAGTTTCACTTAGGTCTTGAATGTCTTTTGATGATTAATTTCTTCAAACTTAACTTAATTTTATCAAAAATTAAACTTAATTTGACTCTATAATGAACAATTTCATCAATTTGAGTCAAATTGTAAACATTTGACCTAATTTTCATAGTTTTACTTAAGTCTTGAAAGCATTTTGATGATTAATTTCTTCAAACTTAACCTAATTTCAATAACTTGGCCTAATTTGATTCAAATTTGAAGTAATTTTGTATGATTTGACCTAATTTGATTCGGTTGATGAGGTCTCTTGCCGCCATCAACTTTGTTGTGTTTGTGTTTGCAATTATATTCAATCAAGTTTGGTTTACATTCAACCAAGTTTGTCGATTATGTAGTAAAGTGAGTTCAACCGTGGTGACAAATTTTTGATATTTTTTGTTTAAAGACATTCAAGAGCATTGGAGCATTGGAGCATTGGAGCATTATCTTGCAGTAAATTTTTTAGGTAAAATATTTTAATCCTCTTGTGGGTTGTGTAGTGTAAACGGACATTTTTCGTTTGCATGTCCAAGTATTCCTACTCCATTGTTGCTAGGAGGGGACTTGGTGTGTTTTGTGATAGGCGCTTTTGAATTTTAGACGTTTTTGTTGAGAATGAAGTCGGATTGATCACCGGCAAGATTCTCTTGTGTTGTTGAGCCTGTGTTGTTGAGCCTGTGTTTGTGGAAAGTGATGATCTCCACAAAGCATAGTTGAATTGTTGCAGGTTGTCCTACAGGTTGCCTTTTTTCCCTGTCCATCACGTCCCTTTTTTGTGGTCCAACCTTGAAATTCACAAGAATTTATTAAAAAAAATTGTAAACCCTTTGTTTTAAAAGCTTTGTAGTGGAAAGTAGGAAGAGAAGGGTGATTCCACCTTCCTAGAACCTACACAAGGTTTAGGATAGGCATTCTCCTCTTACTAGGTGCACACATACAGGTATGGCAAGGCTTTTTTTGTAAACTAATTTAGACTTATTGATTCATTTATTTATAAGCTAAAAAAATTTGATTGTTGTATTTTTTTTAAGATTGATTATCAAATTCATTAACTTGTGGTATTTTTTTTTAATCTTTGAAGACTTTGATTTATTATAAAATCATTATCATCTTTTAATAAATTATATTTTATTCAATTTTTTTTCAATTTAGAATTTACGATTGGTCATTATTATTTTATACTACGCTCAAAATTAAAATTTGTCATCTTTTCTAGACCATGGCTCCGGCTTTGACTACAATTAATGACTTTGTAGATGTTAGTGTTCATGAGGTTGGATCTATGTGCATTCAATGTCCAGAATGTTCAGCATTTCGTTATAGAAAAGAAAAATCTACCATTTGTTGTTACAATGGTAAAACTGCCAGTGAACACGTTAGTCACCCCATTGTCCATCTAATGCTCAATGAGCTTTTTATGGGCATGACACCTAATTCTCGTGAATTCTTTAAATCCATTCGAAAGTATAATCAAGCTTTTGCGTTTACAAGTATGCGTAGTAAATTTCAATCTAACCAAGCTGAAAGAAGAGGGGTATATACTTTTCGTGTAAATGGAGAATTATGCCATTATATTGGAAGTTTAGAGCCTGAATCACAAGATGGTGCAAAATTTGCACAAATTTATTTCTTGGATGATGATTTGCAAACAAATCGTCGCATGGAGATTTTCGGTGATCTTCAACGCAGAACCGTTAATATCATCCAAGAAGTTTTAGAATCAATAAATGCTTTGGTTCAGGGTTTCAAATCTTCACGTGATGTTCTTTTAGAAGGACATAACATGGGACTTCGTATCTCTGGTGAAGTTCCCTCTGGTAAACATTCCCGTCGATACAATCGACCAATAGTTCCAGAAGTTGCCGCTGTTGTTCTTAACGAACAACATTTGGATTTTGGTAGAGATATCGTTCTTCATCAACGTGGTGGAAATTTATTACGGATAAAAGAAACCCATCCAGCTTATGATGCTTTATCCTATCCTTTGTTGTTTCCAGATGGACGATGTGGGTGGTCACCAACTTTTAAAGCAAATACTGGAGTGACTTTAAAGTCATTTGTCCAATATTTGCTTCAAAAGCGGCCTGAGTCAAATGTATTACATAGGGCAGGAAGACTATTTCAACAATACGTAGTGGATCAGTATTTACGTGTAGAACATGAAAACTTGCTTTTCATTAGACAACATCAAGCTGAACTTCGGGCAGAATGCTATCAAGGGGTAGTAGACGCTTTACAAGAAGACAATGGAGCACGTATTGGACGTCGCATTGTCTTACCAGCAACATTTATCGGATCTCCTCGATATATGCAAAACTCTTCCAAGATAGTATGGTCTTGGTTAGAGTTTTAGGAAAACCTGATTTATTCATTACAATGACTTGTAATCCAACATGGTCTGAGATTCTTAATGAACTTGAGCCGGGTCAAAGTCCTCCTGATCGTCCGGATGTAGTTGTGCGTGTTTTTGAGCTCAAATTGAGAGCTATAATGGATGAGATTACCAAGAAGAATATCTTGGGGGAAACTATTGCTTTCTGTTACACTATTGAGTTTTAAAAGCGTGGTCTCCCTCATGCACACATTCTTCTTTGGTTGAAAGATAAGGTCAATGATTGTGACCTTGTAGATCGTGTAGTATGTGTTGAGATTCCTGATTTAGATAGACAACCGCAATTATATGCTGCGGTTGCTAAACACATGATGCATGGCCCGTGTGGTTTGGATAATCCTAATTGTCCATGCATGAAAGACGGTAGATGCTCAAAGAATTATCCAATGCAAGCTCGAGATAGTACCGTAGTGGGTGACGATGGATTTATTTTATACCGTCGCCGAAACCAAGGCCGATATATCGAAAAGCATGTACAAGGACAAATTGTTCGTTTAGATAATCGATCTGTTGTGCCATACAATCCTTATTTAGTAGGTCGTTTCAATTGTCATATCAATGTTGAAATTTGCAGTTCAGTAAAAACTGTCAAATATCTTCACAAATATATATTTAAGGGTGTAGATCGTGGTGTTGTAGAAAGAGATGACGTTGTAGATGAGATTAAAGAGTTTTTAGAAGGTCGTTATGTAGCCGCTCAAGAAGCATGTTGGAGGCTTTTTGATTTTGAAACCAATAATAAGAGCCATAGTATTTGTCGGTTATCTGTTCATCTTCCGGGTCAACAATATGTTTCTTTTCATGAAGGAACATCTTTACAATCGGTAATTGATCAAAACGCTCACACTAAACTTACAAAGTTTTTTGAGCTTAATAGTCACATTCGTGCTTTAATTGCTTCTGGTAATCAAGGTAATCAAGGTAATCATATACTTCTTCGATACATGGATCTTCCGCTTTATTATAGATGGGATGTAAAAAACAACATGTGGGTTAGAAAACAACGCAATGTAAAAGTATTTGGTAGAATAAATATGGTTCCTGTAGGTACTGAAGTATTTTACTTACGTTTGTTGTTGACTCATGTTGAGGCACCAACTTCATTTGAAGATTTACTTCATTTTCGTGATACGGTATATCCGACCTATAAAGCCGTTTGCATTGCAAGAGGACTTTTACAAGACGATGCTGAGTGGGAGAATTGTCTCCAAGAGGCAACTATTATTGCATTGCCTAAACAAATTCGGCGGTTGTTTGCAACAGTTCTTGTGTTTGGACAACCGCAAGATCCTATTAGTTTACTTAGGAGACATCTTGATGCAATGTCTGATGATTGGCGCAATGACCAAAATCGCTATTGCAAAGCGATTTTGTGCATTGAAGAATATTTGTTTTCATCCGATAAACACCTTGTAGATTTCTTTAACATTGATGATTTGCATGAGTTTGGATATGCAAACAATGTTGATTTGGCCATTGATGTTGATGACAATAATAATTTGGATAATGCCAATATTACTTTTGTGGAAGAAGATGTTGATAGGCTTAATGAAGAGCAGAGCGTTGTTTTCAATGTAGTTACCACGGCAGTTTTGGAACCTAATTCTCCAAATAGACTTTTTTTCTTAGATGGTCCAGGTGGTACGGGTAAGACTTTTTTGTATAATACTGTATTAGGTTATCTTCGTGCTAGAGGCGTCAAATGTATGGCAATGGCTACAAGTGGAATTGCTGCATGCCTTTTAGATCAAGGACGAACGGCACATTCTTCTTTAGCCATTCCTTTACAATTACACGATACATCGACTTGTAACATTAGTGTCCAATCTGCATTGGGTCGAAGTTTATGTGAAGTACAACTAATTGTACTTGATGAAGCTTGTGCTGGACATAGATTTATGTTTGAAGCTATAGATAGATCATTGCGAGATATTCGTGGAATCGATAGTCCCAATGGTGGTCTTATAGTTTTGTATGGTGGTGATTTTCGTCAAACTTTATCAGTTGTTGTACGTGGAGGTCGCAAACAAACTGTTGAAGCTTGCTTGCGACGTTCATATTTATTTCCACTAATGCAACATTTTCATTTGACTACTAATATGCGTTTACAAAGTCAACCCGATTTTCAAAGATTTTTATTAGATGTTGGTGAAGGTAAAACCGGTCCAAAAGTAGATTTACCGCTAGGATTAGTTGCACCTAAAAATTCTTTAGATGGTCTTATTGATGCCATTTTTGATGATCCGGTTGATTTCTCTGAGCGTGTCATTTTGGCTGTCCGAAATGATGATGCTCAAGAAATCAATCGCAAAATTATCGATCGCATGCCTGGTGATGTCCGTGAATGTTTCAGTGCAGATTTTGTATATGAGAGTGATGAGCATGCCCATCATTATCCGGTAGAATTTTTAAATTCTTTACAGTTAAGTGGTTTGCCTCCTCACCAATTAAATCTTAAATGTGGTCAATATTTGATGTTGCTAAGGAATTTGAATCCAGCAAAAGGTTTGTGCAATGGAAGTCGTTTGCGCCTTTTGCAAGTGTCATCAAATGTCTTACTATGTGAAATTGTAGAAGGGCGTTATCGGGGCCAAGAGGTATTAATTCCTAGGATCACACATCATTGCAATGATAGTCGCTTGCCATTCACACTTTGCCGGAAACAATTTCCTATAACTGGTGCTTTTGCCATGACAATTAACAAATCGCAGGGCCAATCATATGATCGAGTCGGCATTTATCTTCGAAATGAAGTATTTAGCCATGGTCAATTATATGTGGCTTTGTCTCGAGGTAGACATCCTGCGAACATCAAAGTTGCCAATGACAACGACGAAGCTGTGGGAATAGTAAAAAATGTGGTTTACCATGAGGTTTTTTCATGACTTTGTCATGTAATGTCCTCTAAACATTTACACCTGAATCAAGTGGATGGAAAAGTTAAGAGTTTGTTTCAAACTCTGCATGTTTAGGGTTCATGCACGCTTTTGCGACGTCCCCTTCCATCCAACTTGCATTCTTTGGGTGTGCAATTACATTGTCTCAATTGAAACAATTTTCCATATTAATATATGGAAGTGTTATACATGAGGCATTATTGCTATTTGATGGATGAATATTTTCTTAATTCATGCATCTTTAGATGCAATTAATTTATAAAATTTATCATTCTCTATGACAGTCTATTGCAATCTATAAAAATTCATAAAAAATGTAACAAAATAGTTGGATTAATGCGTTGCAAAACAAGCGCCAACCGCTAGTATAAATCTAAAAAACCTATTTCAAATTTCTTTCCTTTGCAAATGATTTTTTCTTAGTTGCTCGGGTTGCCTAAGTTGAGAAAGAAACTACATATCATACAATAACTTTTTTACTATTTAATCAAAAGTTTCAAAAGCTATTGCACCTTATAGCTACTTTTCAATCACATGTTGTGTGAAAATTTCAAAGAATATGGAAATTCCATTTTGGTAAGCTGACCCAAATTTTTATATTGCCAAAAAACATAGTTTGGTTCCTAAGCACCCAAGTGACCATTTTTTGGTTGTTGCCCAATTTGGGGCAACATTTTTGAGCTCAAAAATGCTTTTTTTCAATTCTTTTTGGTACAAACTAGGTTAAGTTGTCTTTCAATTTTTGTATTCAAACTAAGATTGTTATGGTCAAATAAAAATTAGAAGGGAAATAGCACAAAGTATTTAGAACTTTTCCTAGTTTAAAAAAATTTACTATTTGAAAAAAGTGTTGATGTTTTTATCACTAGATCTTATGCATTTTTTCACAAATCAATAGAAACCACAATTTTGACCAATCCAAAAAAATTCAAATGCTAAAGATAGAAATTGTATTTTTGGTGAATTTTTGACGGTATATCTTCAAAATTCATTTGAAAACAATCTAAAATAGTTTCATAAACTTAACCGTATGGATACTTTCTACTTATATTTTATAATGCATTTGTATTTTATTCAAACTCCTTGGGATTTTAGGAGTTAAGAGACACTGAGGCCAAAAAGTGACAGATGAAAGATTGGACTATTTACTATAGAAACAAAAAATGCACCTATTTGTCCAATAATCCAAACATCTTGGTGACTTCCTTGGTCATAGGAAACTGCTTCCTTTATGTGTTAATGTCCCCATCAATTGTCATCAATTGTTGGGTTGTAACCTATCCAACAATGACCCAATCCCATCCAAATGTATTGATTTCATTCATCTTATTGAATGCCCATCTATGATTATCCAATATATCTTACTAGAATACTCCAAATTTAAGAGATATCTAAGCAATATCAAATTGATATTCTACAATGACATAATTTGCTAGAATTTGACAAAATTGGGTGATTGATGGAGTTGTAGCAACCTATCTTTAGTGTTGATTTTGCAATTCTATAATAATTATTCTAATAGTTGTCACTTCATTTTCTCATATAACTTCAGAAGTCACTTATGTTGTATGTAGAAAGATGAGAAAACAAGTTCTTTATACAAGTGGGGGGGGGGTAGGAGGTAAAACAACCCATGTAGGATATGCAAAGTTAGGATTAATAGGGCCTCAACCACTCATAGTTAAGTCAAATCAAGAATCGTGTTCAAAGTGAAATTTCATACCTCATTTAGGCATAGTAGAATACCTTTTTCTACAAAACTTTGAACAAATTTAATGTAAGAAATCAACTTAGCTTTCATCTCCAAATAATTATTTGAGATTTTGAGCCTCCAATCAAAAGTTATGGACAAATTTTAAAGAGGGGTTGAAAGGGATATTTTCTTTGACATTTTTGAACATCCTCTCTAAATTTTGTCCATTAATGTTTTTTGGAGGCTCAAAATCATAAATGGATTTTGGGAGATGAAATTCAGCTTGATTTCCCAACTTTTCTTAGTTCAAAGTTTTCTATAAGAAGTTATTCTACTATGCCAAAATGAGGTCTAAAATTCTACTTTGAACAAAATTCCTATGTTCTGGCAATGAGCGGTCAAGCTCTCATCTTCAAATTATCCCATGGTCTTTGAGAATTCATGGCATCTAATGGTTTTCACTATAAAAACAACCTCTCCACCCTTCATTTTCATTAAATGTTAAAGAATTCATTCCTTCATGTCTCCACCAAAAACATTCTTAATGGTAGATGGTGAAATGATAGGATGGTAATTCACTCAATGGATTGTTAATAGATTCTTTTGATTTTCGATAAACCATCTTTACATTTATTTTTAGATTTGGTTGTTTGGTCCCCAAATTAACAATATTTATGGCAATTTAAAAATCATAATTTAAGTCAAACTTACTATCTAGATATGGTAGTATAATCCATAGATTTCACTTTGTTTTACGTGCAACTTTTAAAAATGGATGAATTACTAATCAATTCCCATATCTCTTTCTCTATACCTCTAATGTTTGATTAATACTCCTAGTTTAATTAGATTAGAATAGTGACATAGTCACCATTAATTATTGAATACAATGTTTATGAAGGAGAAACACAACTTAAAAACTACTTTGTATATAGTCATGAATAATTGTAATTCTTTGTGAATTAAGGTCAGTTATAGAATGCATCTAGTTGTAAATCATCACATATAGAATGTGTATGTTAGTTGAGGAATTGTATATGTTGTTCTAGCAATTGAGTTTGGTTTTGATTTTGGATCCTATTGTGAGGGACAAATATTATACCCTGCAGTCATGCGGTCAACAAAAAATATTCTAAAAATAGATGCCAAAATTTTTGAAATGTTATTTTTTCATGGAAATTTATCTGAAAAAACACACTTTTAAAAAAATTTAGACATTGTTGAATTACATTTATTAACTTTTATTAAGCATTTGGCAAGTAATGTCAACCTTGATCACCGAATATTATAATAAGAATAATTGTCTTATTAATGATTGTATATACTAACGTAGAATTGAAAATATTAATGAATGTAAAAAAAGGAGAACAAAAAAAGTGTGTGTAAAGTGAACTTGCTTTGCCGGAAATGCGCTCCTCTGGTTTCTGTGTACTGTTCTCATATATCAATGGAAATTGCCCATGTGTTTCAAAAAAACAAAAACATTAATGTATTTAAGCTTATATGAGGTACTCAAACAAATGCCAAAAGTGGTCGACCAGTCCATAATGGAATAAGATGGAATCTATGGCCAGGTTCGGGGGTGGATAGGTTCGGGTGTCCAGGTTCGGGGGTGGATAGGTTCGGGTGTCCAGGTTCGGGGGTGGATAGGGTCGGGTGTCCAGGTTCGGCGGTGTCTAGGTTCGGGGTGTCCAGGTTCGGGGGTTCGACGAAAAGCACTCCCTATTCTGTAGGCGGTAGAATTCCTAGAAATTCATTTTGTGTCGCAGCGAGTTTGCCTGTTTTCATGCGCTTGTCTTCTGCGTTGCTCCTGGTGCTGGTTCTTCGTGGTCGTCGTCTGCCTCATCAGGAGTAGTGCATTTCGTCGGCAGTAGGGAATCAGGAATCGGGAAGCAGATTTGAGAATCGGGAACCAACGATCCGGGAAGCACGTTGAAGCTACGTTTCATGCACTTGTGCTCCGGGTACTTTGTGGTTGTCGGAAATCGGGAATCAAGAATCGGGAAGCATAATTGGAAATCGGGAAGCACGATCCGTTCTTGGAGTAAAGCAGCGATCCGGGAAGCACGTTCTTGGAGGTTAGTAGCGATCTTCTCAAGTTGAAGGTGCGTGTGAAGCTGCGTGGTGAGATCGAGTAGAGGAATGATCTTGTTGGCGTCATAGCCTTCCCGTCCTTGTACAGATGATTGTAAACCTTGAATTGTGAGTTCTTGTTGCTTGCTCGGATTCTGTTGTTAGGTTGTAGTTTGTCGGATTTGCTACTGAAGGTTCCCTGGCTGGTGCTTAGGGTCTGGTCGCCGGTCCTCAGGGTTTGCTTGGCGGTGCTTAGAGTTCTTAGGTGCTTAGGGTTCGTTAGGGTTTGCTTGGCGGTGGTCAAGGTTCTTCGGGTCTGTTAATTTTGATTGTCGAGGTGTTGGATATTTCATTCTTTAGAGAGATTGTGTGCATCACCTTGTGTCGAAGTGCTGCTGGGCTTTTGGCCGTCCTCGGAATTTTCAGTTCTCATTGGAATTTTTTTTGGTTGCTGTATCTTAGATGTCTGGGCCTGGCGCGAGTCTCATGACACTGAAAGACTGGTTTCAGCAGCGAATTCGCGTTCTTGGTGTTTCCGATTTTGGTGGTACTCCCAGCCGTAGAATTCTTCCTCGGCCTATGTTTTATTTGAAGCGTTGGGTGGACCTTTCTGACTCTGTCCGTGATTATCTTCAGCAGTGCGATGACTCTCCTCGTCATCTGCAACCACTGGCCCCAGCAATAGTGGACGCTATCCTGACGGTATATACAACCAGCGAGCGCTCTGCATCAGAAGCTTTTAGAAATGTGCTTAGGTTCTTGCAAATGGCTCTTGGACAGAACTTTTCGTTTCTTGATGAAGTATCAGTGCCGAGTTCCCTGGAGTCTGATGTAGGAGCGGCCGAGCTGGCGGCGATGTTGGCATCTTCTTCTCGAGAGAGAGCTGATATGGTTTTGCGTGTGAATGGTAAAGATGTTATGGTAGTAGAAATCAAGCGCCCTGCCGTGTTTAGGAGGACTGTGTCTTCGGCAATACCTAGATTGTGCGATATTGGAGACCGAGTTGGTGGACCTAGCGATCCTGAGCCCTCAGGTGACGCTGTTGTTATTCTTGACGCTGTCCAACAGCTCTATGGCTACATGGTCGGCCTGGATTTAGCCTATGGGATTCTTTCGTCTTTTGACCTTACATATGTTGCCTATCGTGGTGGGCCGGAGGGTGATACGTTCTTCATTTCTGATGGCATTCCGAGGACGGACCCAAACTTCCTTGCCACTCTTGCATACATCTGGCAGAAATCATTCAATGAACCAGTGTCTTTCAAGAGGCCAGGTATGAGTTTGTTAATTGGCTTTTACTATGATTTCATTTCTTTTTTTTTTGTTGCACATTATTAACGATTTTGTTTTTTGGACAATATTAATGAGTTTGTGTTTGTATAGTTGGCAAAGTGAATGCACCGGCCACTGCTCTAGGAAGTCCGACCACCCCCGGTTTTGAAGATGGTAAGACAGGAAAGCGAAAGACGGGAAAGCGGAAAGCAGAAATTGGTATAGGGCCACGGAAGGGTATGCGGACTCGGTAAGTCCATTACTGTTTGTATAAATTTTGTTTGTGCTTTTCTAATTTGTTGTTTGAGGATTTGCATTTAGTAAGTATTGCCTATGACGTGGTTTGGTGAGTTATTCTTGTACCGAGTTACTATCATTATCTTATTATATAATTTTCACTATGTTCTTTTGCAGGAGCCAGGGTTTGGCTTTGCTTGAGACTCCTGCTGAACTTTTGCATTTGGCACGGCATCACTTTGCTACTGGATGGAGTGGCAAAATTGTGCGAGGCACTTACGAGGGTCAAAGCGTTGTTGTTAAGTTGGCGCCTGTTGGTTCAGATCGTGCTAAGGGGAGATTCTTTGTGAACCATTTCTATTCTGATGAAATACATAACTATGAAACTTGTAGATGTATTTGTTCCGCTTATGTAAATTTTGTTGTTTGTTCAGGCTCTCTTGATAGAGGTTGAGGCCTATCACATGTTGAAGGAGGTTTGGGGAAAGTATGTACCTCAGCTAGTTTCATATGGGACTACTAGTGGGGGATCAATCGTGTACATCGCCACGGAGGAAATTATGGGTCATGAAATTGGAATGGGTATGTTACTAACCTTGCCTTTTGTATGTTGCTTCTTAGTTATGCTTGGTTATTGCTCAAGAGGGCATTTGCTTATTGTTTGTGATGTATTTGGGTATACAGGACCTTTGTCCCAAGAAGTGGTGGAGGAGGTTTTCGATGCTCTTGCTGCTGTGCATCAGTGTGGAATTCTTCACGGTGACATCCGACCTAGCAATATCTTGGTTGCAAACGGGGGACGAGCAGGAGTCCGATTCCTTGATTTTGGGTTTGCTTGTTTTGTCACTAGCGATGTGGGTCACAAGAGAGAGTATGCCCAGTTGGAGTCCTTATTGAGTGAGTTCACTTGCTTGGATGTGACCTCCCAGTCTGGTAATGAGTCGGAAATTCAAGCAATTTAAAGTTTTGACACAAGTAGACTCCAAAGATGACTCTGTTTCCCAGCAGTTGTGTTGTAGTCCAGGCTGCCTCTGCAATAGGAAGATAGGATTGTAGCCAAACTCAAAATTGAACATTGAAGACTTGAAAAGTGTTGATAGATTCACAAGGACGTTGTGTCAAATCCCTGACTGTGTTACAATCAGCATTTCTCACTTGACCTCAGAGAGTGATGCTTTCATGGTGCCCTATTCACGTGATATTACTTTCCAACTTCGGTCTGGTGCCTTGGAAGTAGTTACATTCCAAAGGTCTGCACATTGTAAGAACAAGAGAATTTCAACCTCAATTTTAACCTGAGTGATGTTTTTCTTCCTCACAAGGCATGCAAGTAGAGAAACAGAAAGAATTCATCCAAAAAACAAGGTTTCTAATCAAATTAGATTGATTCAGGAAGTTTAAAATAGAACTATGAAGAGAATCTCAAGCCTCTATATTTCATGGAAAGTCTCTACATGATCACTGAAAAGAAACCTCGTCCCTAACAATTATGGGGAAGGGTTTTTAAACCCCACCATGTAAAAGTTCCTAAAACAGTCTACTCAATTAGACTAAAAATCAACATAACTAAATAGTATCTTCATTTGTTTATTCTTACATCTTTTTCAAAGAAGGGTAGTGTTGTTGTTCAAAACTGGTATGATAGAACCATATATCTGATTGTTGCTGAGTTGCCTAAAATGCCACGATGAAAAAAATCATGTCAACCCATCCAGTTCGCTATTGTAGTCACTCTGAAATTACCCTAACAGCTTCTACTCTGAACAACACGTTTTAGTCTGTCCCAATTTTCAGTATCAATGTTCATCTATCAAAGATACATGTTTTCAAACAAAAGCAGAGTCGCGGAATTTGCAAGTGACAAAATTGAGTAGACTGAGAACAATTATCTCAAAGAGAAGACTGAGTCTGCTTACAGGTGCGAAAATTTAGGCAGTTGTAGAAGCCATATAGGAAGAGTTCCACACAAAAAGTTACTCTGGAGTAGTCTGCACCACGCAGGAAATCGATCGTTAGTATTAAGTCTATTTTAACAACATGCTGTGTTGCCTGTATTTGTATTAAGTCCTTCCAAATAGGTGAGAATTTGAGGCATCTTACAAATCTTCGAGGCTGGTCATTTCACTCCATGCGTCAGGAAGAGGCCCTGTGAATTTGTTCTTGAACAAAAAGCTTCAGAAATTCAACACCAGCACACGCAAAACAAACAACTTCAAATTCAAGCTAGACAATTACACTGTGGAATGTGAAATGGCCAGCAATTACTAATGGAACAAATTGAAATAATCACATTTATATCCAATGCTTGAAATAGGAAGATTTTGATGAAGTAGAGGTGAGCTGTTTTGCTTACAGTCTCTCTAAATGAACAAGATTTCCAAGCTCTGGCGGAAGACCACCGTAGAGCTCGTTGCTATTCAGGTTCCTGCAAAACAGAGACTATCAGTAGTTCATAAAACTAGGAGTATAACCGTTGCAACATTTGCAACAACACCCCCATTGCATAAGAAGACATAGCAAATTTTCTTTATTTTCTCAAATAGGAATTTAAACTCAAGAATGTTTCCAAGACTGTCAAATCTTGGAGATCTACGACTCTTTCAAAAGAGAGTAGGAAGGAAAAAATTATGACTCTAACCATCCTCCCTTGTTGCAACCACTTGCGCCATGTGGAAATAAAATTGATGGAAGAGGCCCAAAACCATCTCAGACCTTGACCAGTTACGTATCTAGTACTCCCTCTGTTTCTGAATAGTACCAGTGTTTCCTTTATGTTTTACAAAGCAGGAAACACAAGGTCTAGTATACCTCCAATTGAGTTTTCAAACTTGGAGCATGGGTTGGGTTTAGAAATAACTATATCGGAGTAGTTAGCTGCCCTCAAGAATTTTGGCGAGCTCAATTCGATTATGATTGTTAAATGGTACAAACGTAAAACCCCTAAGGTAATGCATGTAATTCAAACTAGAGTTGATTATGACTAAACCTATTTACAACACTTTGAAATTTCCAAAGAATGCATTGTGAGAGTTTAGAATCCGCTTTGAACTACCAACAAGACCCCAAAAAAACTCTTACATGCTCAAACCCATATTTACACCATGATTGTGGTGCTCTTACCGTAGTACATTTACAAAACATGTGAATACGAATAAGTAGCAAAAAACTCTCTCAACAGATTCTGTGTATTTTGAACTTAGAACTGGGTGCCCCAGTAAGGATTTGCACACTCTGAAACTGAGCCAGCCTACCCAGATTCTAAAATGTGTGCTTACGAGAGGATGAATTGCCTCGCACTAGGCAGGGCTGAAAACTCCCTAACAAACCCTGGAGCTTTAAAAATTGCAAGACGAGAGGAGAATAGTTACCTTGTTCTGGAGTTGCCAAAACTGGGCCGCAAAAGAAGAAGCTCAGCAGCAGGAACAACAACGACCAGAGCTTCCATTGCCATGGAATAGCCTCTGTCGACATACCCTCACATATAACACCTAAATGCCCAACGCCTTTCTTGAGCTTCATGGAATTGAGCTTCTTGGAACAAAAAAACCTGCATTTTATTAAGTTTTATCAAAAAATAATTGAATTGTAATTGTACAAATTCAAACTAGACATGTAGGAGATCACATAAAAGAAAACATTACAATATCACTTGTGGATTGAAAGATTAGAATGTTTGGTCATGAATGTGTTAAGATCATGAAAGTAATTTGGAAGTCTTTTGATCCTCTTTTCACATGTCAAAACTAAAAATTGGTCACTGAAAAAATATGAGGTTAAAGGGCATACTAACATTGCATAACCCCAATCATTTCATGGCTTCTCAAAACCTACTAGAGCTACGATTTTTTAAAATGAATTTCTAATTTGATTTTTCCTCCAACTAAAGTTTTAGTTTATTTGAGAATCAATCATTTCCCTAAAGTCCTCAACACTAAAAAAATCAAGATTTGCAATGGACACCCTTCTACAAAATCTGCAATAGAAAAATGCTAAAATTAGTCTTTAAAAAATTCAGAAATATAAAATACTGAAAAATAATAACTTGGTAAGGTTTTATTTAACTTTCAAAGTATTGAGGACCCCAGAATTTGGTGCCTCGGGCATTCAGGGGATAAATTAACCTCAAGCAGCGCTAATACCACCCATAACTTTGGAACCCCCACCACATGGGTGCAGCCCGTTGAATCCCCTGTCGGCGCCTTGACTTCAATTGATCCAACTTATCCAAAACATGTGAGCCCAAGAAATATCTAAACGAGACACTGGAATCACTGGTATCGCTCACTATCGAAGTTCATAACAGGATTGTGCTGTTATCGTAACCTGACATTCCAGACATGCCCAGTTCACGAACAATCACAAATTAAATTCGTCCCAGTCAATCAGAGTCTAGAATCTCGTTCGCCGACAGTTGCAATCCACCGACTTGCACCGCCTTTACTTCAGAATTGAATCTACTGTGGGAAACTGATCATCGATCAGACCACGTCGATTGCGCAGACTTCAGCAAGCAAACAAATTAAAGCTAGGCTGTCCGAGCTTCAACCATACCTGTATATGCGCCACCCCATACAAGGAAAGGTACGATGCTAGCTCCGGCGCTAGAACGAAGCTATCATACAACCGATGAACTGCAAGTGTAGCATGCGTTGCGAGAGTCTGGACTGAAAACCTCAGTACCATTAGCGTACAGTGCGTGACCCCAGAACTGAGCACCAGGGCTAAAGAGTTCGTAGATGACTCTGCGCCTGCGCCAACGTCGGTATTTGGTACAACCGAAGCTCTGGCTGGAGCAGTTCAGGTACCATACCGTAGTACTGTACTGTATCATACGGGATGCTGAATCCGTTTACCGCAAGTGAACCTCAATTCGTAGTCGTAAAATCTGAACATAACTTGGACGATGCGCTTGTCTTTTATGGACTCAGGGAGCCTGCTACAGTGTGGTCAGACTTCCATGCACAACTGACAGTGCTTAGTATTCATTAGAATCGGCCAAACTTTGGCAAGCAGAAAACCCAAATTACCTCAGAGAGGTGAAGAACATAGAATTCACACTGCACAAAACAAAAGGCTTTGTTTTTTACAATCATCTTGCACAACACAGAATTCACTCTACTGAAACCATCCTACACTGTGAGGGGTTCAAGTATTACTTGGCATCATCAGTATTCGGCACTAAGATTGGCTAGGTCTTTATTATGACCATATTCATTATATTGAGATTTTTTGCAGATTTTGAGATTGAATGTTAGATATTATAAATTCATTTATCAAAATAATAATTGATATCAAGAATAAATAATGCTCAAATAGTGATTTTAAAATGAAATTTTAAAAGTTGGTGTTGTTACCTAGTTATAAAAAATTACTAATAAAGAAATAATTAAAGCAATTTATCTTCAAGTCGAAGATAAAAATGAGACTACGAAAAGTCTCAATATAACAAATATGGCCTTCATTCTCTATTATGGGGTATTTATAACTTTTAGTTCTTACAATTAGGGGGCGTCCAAAGCATTGTATGACTAGGCAAATGAATGGTTCTCCCCCATATTGGGAAGGTATTATGCTTTGTTAAATATTTGGGAGGGACTTGTTAACCAATAATCAATTCTAACACCCCATAATTTATTAAAATAAAATAAAATAACATCATCAGAATTTCTATATGAAAGTGTAATGCATAGAGAATTTCATTTTTGTAGGAAATTGATAAAATATATTAGCATTTCACTCTCTATATTTCTAACTATTTTACAAATAGTGTGACTTTGATAAATTGGTGTGTCATACATACAAGTACAAAAATTTGGCATGATAAACTAGAAACCAAATAGAGACCTCAAAAAATTCACTCTCTCTATCTCTATATTCAATAGCTTTAACTTCCCAATTTTAGAGTAGTATAACCAAAATTAAAATTTTATTGAACCTAAATGGATGTAGCTCTTAACTAGGACAATTTCAACAATTTCACCCTCATTTTCCCTCAATTTTGAGAGGCTTTATCCCTAATCTCCCTATAACACTAGCTTGCTAAATTTTAAAAATAAGGTAGCCATTCAAACTACCTAAAGGTAGTTTTGGGCAATGCAAAGCCTACCCTTTAATTCAAATCCAATAAACTTAGGATTTTATTTTGTTTAATTTAGTTTTTTACAAGACTAACCAATGTAATTTTTTTGGCAATTTCTTGCCAAAATCGATTCACTATAGTCGAACGAATTCAAGAACGAGAACTTAACAGACACCAATAAGCCTCTAAGAAATTTGAGTTTTTTCTCAAACAATTTTCTGCCAATTTAATCTAAGCTTTGATCCATTGTTTGCCAAATCTTACTTATGATAATATATAGTGTAACTCACATGGATCAACTAGGATTATCGAAGTAAAAAACAGCAAAATTTGGCTTTCTCATCCTATAATTGATTTCTATAATTGGTGATATGGAAAAAATCCAAAAATATACATTGAAACTATCTATTTTGTAACGCCATAAGTTGAAAACATTGAGTGTCCGATGGATGACTAAATCCTTCTATGTAAGTACAATTGTTCATCCTCAGAATATGTGCTATAAAAAAAGAGGTCTTCTACAGTGAGTAGTTTGACCTCCAATAAGTACATTTGACTATTTTTAGGTAGATGATTCACACTGTATTGAAAAGGATGATTTCTACAATAACCAGTCCATCCTTCCAGAGTTGGGCAACAAGCACAGCCAAGGTAAACCAACCCCTCGTTGGTCCCCCTGCAGTCATTCTAAGGGTGCAAGTCAAATTAAAGACCCCCGGCTATTTTGTCCTTCATTAATTTATCTTCTACATTGCTCCTAGCTAATTTGGGGTCTCTCATTTCAAATATAAATTCCAAATTTGCAAATTTTGTCATACGTGGCAAATAAAAATTTCAGCGTTTTTCAGGTCAGTCAGTCACCCCAGCCACAAGCATCGTCACTTGGACTTTCAGGGCTCGGAATTTCCACTTTCCCACAAAACTTTCAGCATGCCCACAGTTGTCCACACCCTTGCTGGTGCAACAAATTGCAGCATGGGTTCCTTGAATGGGGAAGTTTTTCCATGAACAGAAATAGAGTTTGGAAGGAGTCTATAATTTTTTAGTTTTTTTGGTCATACTATAATCACCATGAATTTTTCAGCTGAAGATTCTCTTTGACCCATAGTGGTCATATAGGTCTTCCTATTTTTGACCAAGGGCTAGTTGCAACTGAAAATTGACCAACGGTTGGTTGCTATATCAAGAGACTTGTAGCCAATTACTGTGTGCTACAATTGCACCGGAAATTGTGCCATAACCAAGCACTATTCATCTTTCCATGTATGGAAAGAAAGCACCTTACATTGCCAAATTGGGTAGGCAATCAAGAATGGATTGGTTCCCATATGCTATTCATAATACTTTAGGGTGCGGTAGTACTACTCAGTAGTAGTAGGGGGTGGTAGTACTACACTATTACCCTACTAATTGGTGTAGGATATTATACCTTGCATAGAAAAATCAATGTCACATATTAGACTTACTCAACTATACTATATTAAATAATACAATTAGGTTACCCATCACTAATTTCTCAATAGTTGACATTATACAAATATTTATTGTAAGCGTACAAGAATGCACTACTTTTGAGAATTAGTTTTTGTCATAATTAAGATTCATGAACCTCCATCTGTACAAATGAAAATCATGTGTAAAAATATTTATTGACTTTGATGGCTTGTAAATTAACTTTCTTGGAATAAAGCAACCTAATGGCAACCTAATTTCACTATTTTGTGTACAATAAGTTAGGAGGTTTATAAATGAATTGGATTCTAAATAATCCCTATTTAGGAATGGGTGTACGGGGAGATAACTTATAGTGTGTATTAGAAACTACGTGCGTTAAGATTTTTGACCCCCTATTTTATGTTCTAAAATTTAAATAAAAGGAAAAGAAAAAAACATGAAGGGATTCCTCTACTTTGAAAGTTTATGTTGTGAATTATTGGTATTTTTAATTTTTGTTTATAATTAATTACAAATTTTTGAAGTAAAAAATACACTGTAATGCTAAAAATAATTCTCATACCCCTTTTTTATTTCAAAAAAAAAATTCTAAAAAATGAACAAAAAATTGCTAAAAATAAATTTGTATTCAAAGTTCATTTTTCCTTAATAATGATGCAATGGTTATCTAAATGTGTTCTCTATAAATATTTGAGTTGAAAAACATGCCATTTTAGTTCATTTTTCAACCTATTTTAAAAATTATTTAATATGGTATTTGAGTTGGAAATTTGCGGCACCCTAAATTTTTAGTCAATATTAAACAAAGTTCAAAATTGTAGATTGAATTGTAGTTTATTAAAAAGCATATAGGGGTTCAAAAAATCACTTGAACTCATGTGGTTTCTTATAGATGCACTAAGTGATCCCCGAGAATGAGTGACATGTTCCTTGAATTATTATTATTGTTATTGATGAGGTAGGTGGACTTAAAAAAATGGTTTATGGACTTCCTACTTTAGTCTCCACTTGCACTAAGTGCTTAAAGCAAATTAACCTCTTGAGGAATACAGATGTTTTCTATATGCTCTATCTTGCTATATATAGGAGAAATTGAACAACACATGAATCCCATTCAAGTTATAAATTTCAGACCAATTCATAGACATATTATTGGTCAATTGAAAATATTTTGGGACTTTTTGAGTGTTTGGAGAGAATTGAATAAATTCAATATATAAACAATTTATGCTAGTTCTTTGGAAGGGCAACATCCTTGAAGGGTTAACTAATTGATGTTAGCTAATGGACACCTACACCAACAAGCTTTAGCCAGTTCATTAACTAGCATTACCTACACTACTAGCCTTTGTATTTATACTAAATTAAAAACTTTGTGCTAACCTTTGAAGGAATACATAGCCAGTAAGTGACACATAGATGATTTCAAGTGAACAAATTATAATGAAGAATTTTTTTTTTTCACTCAAATTCTTTTAGGATACTTTGAATGTGTTTGCATCACATGGTGCTCAAATTCCCTCATTGAGGTATTATTGACTTCTTCAAGAAAGATGCCAAAAAAATGGATCAAAAAAGATGCTTTTTCAACGCTTTTTCATGCTTTTCCTTTGGTGGTTACCTTCATCTTACAGGTGTATACATCGACCATGTTTTGAAAATTGTTTAAAAAGTATTATTTTTAATTTTAAAACACTTTAGAGAAAGAAGCATGAGCACAACAAAATCAGTAGGTGTTTCTTGCAATCACCCAAACAACAAACAGGCTTCCAAGTGCACACTTACGGGAGCATCAGATTGGGAACTCAACATTTGGGCTCATTCATTTTCGAATGCTGCAAATCTTCCTTGTCCATTTGTTTTACTTGCAAGTGAACCACAGGATTGACAAGGTTTTCTCCAGTACTTAGGCATGTTGACTTTATGTTTTAAAAATTGGTGCAATTTCACGGCTTTGTCACTGTTTTCCAAGGCCCACAACTTGATTGTGCATTTGTGCAAATGCATGATACAGGTTTGACCACCATCACGCTAATCTAATGAAATTGATGGTAAGGGTATAAACAGAATTCACCACCGTAATTGCCAAGCGCTTCCTCTTCTACCTTCCCGAGATCTACGCTCCAACCCGGGCAGTCTTGTACGTTGGGACCACAAGCCAGCTCCGTCAAAATCTGCGAGCAGTTACTTAATATCCAGGCTCTTCGTGAACTAATGCACAGCAAACACATGTGTGTGAGACTCGAGGAGTGAAAACTAAGGAGCTTTGCTGATTTCAATCCTTTTAGGAGCCCGAAATGGCAACTAGCTCTACCTCACTTGGGAAGTTTACGGAAATATAAACTTGATCAATCAACCTACTGGAGGCTCCCCAGGGGATCTCATGGACAGATAGACGGCACAGTAGTCATATTCACAGCTGCATTGCTTCAACACACACAATGAATGGTATTAAGTGCAGAGAGCAACTGTTGAAGCCGCTACTAGCCGGCCTTCGGTACTCCGCTAGCTTCTCAGTATAGGAGCTCAGAGCAGAGCGTGTCGTCAGATCCAGAGTGACCGTCAATTCCAGGTTCTGTCGATCAGCAGTCAAATATTATTCCTCTTGATCCCAGAGCGCAGTTTATTAGGGCATCAAAGGAATACAAACTAGCTCCATTCAGACGCCAGCTTCGTCTACTTTCTTTTGCCCTCTGTTTCGTCTCCATCAAGAGATCGCCTTCACGGGGAAGGGGTTCAGCTTTGATCATCGACTCTCCCATAGCCTGGGATGCTTCGAATTCACGGCAACACACAAAGTTTGAGCAGAAAGATCGAGGGACCGGCCTCACAGGGGAGGAGTTTGGATCTCAACCTCGGCTCTCTCAATAGCCTGGGATGCTTCGAACATCAGCCCATAATTTTCCACTCACGGCAATATATACACAAGATTTGAGACAAGTGGTTCGAAGACAAGACAGAGAGAAATGAAGTTGATAGAATTATAAATGACGCAAACCATCTTGTGACAGTTGAACACTGGAATACATAACGCGAAACTGTGATTGAAGCAAAAGTGCACGTCATTTAATTTCTCATTGATTGATGACCAACAGGGCATCCCTTGACCTGCGATTCATGTGCTGCTTAGGAATAGTGCGGTTCTTTCAATTTTCACGTACTTTCAGACACTGAGATAAGGCCTATAAAATTCAAACTCCATGCAATCATCTTTCGTTTCACTAAATCAAAGATTGGTTACAACCACCAATCCATGCTACTTCAGCATCCTTGCAAACGACGGATAGCAGGATTGTAGCCCTGACCACTGTGAATCTCCGAGATCCTCCCTTTCAATACTTGAGCTGAAGCTGGTTAGGATCACCCATGCATGGTGGTTGAATTACAGAGTCTACAACAAGCCATTGCTCCGTCTCAATATAACTGAACCCATAGAATTCTGTGAAGTCAAGAACCAACTATAACTCCTTGAAAAACTCGGTCTCCCACTCTCATGCTCTGGTTCATGTTTCCATAGAATCGGATGCACCCCCTCCCACTTCCAAGTCATCTTGCAGCAATGCATCCTCTTCTGCTGGCCGCTTCCTTTTCAAATGAGTTAAAAGCGAGCTTCGGCCGATGAATGCGTGGGAGAAAAAACTGTTCCGTTGTAAGGCCTCCATCTGCTGCTCTAACGGCAAAGTCAAAAACACACCTTCTAGAGCTTGTCCAAACCCCCACGTCACACGGATGTCATTTTGCGTGTCCAGATTATGAATGCAGTCGAGCCGCTGCCAATCCTCGATCAGTAAAACTCGATCTGGAATTCCCAACAGCAGATGTCCGGTGACCACCTCTTGGAAAATGAATATCACAAGCTTACAAAATCGTAATGCAACGTTTTTTGAAGTTGGTTGGCTAGACTCCACAGGCTGGGCTGCAAGAATTATTGAAAAAAGCAACTCCAAATGCACCAAGCACTTGATCACGTCTTCAGCTACTTGTGTCTTCAATAAGAGCTCCAGTGCCCAACAGAGTGCCTTGAGTTTTCGTTTAAAGCCACAAACTCTCTCAACCTTGAAGCTCACTATAGTTTCTCCGAAAAGGTTGAGAAAGCTGGCATGCTTACGACAATCCTCATGGAAACTCTCGAGCATTTCCTTCACCTCCTTGCTGACAATCGTGACCACGTCGTTTTCAAAAGCAGAATGAATTTCACTTTGTCGAATGCTAATGAACAAGTCCTCGAACAAAGATCGAGCATTGAGGAAACTCTCTCTATCAACACTTCTGTCTTGACGCAAAGCAATGCGTATGCTGTGAGCAATCTGGTGCCATAGCAACTTCTTACGATAATCCTCGTTGTCATGTTCGCCGATCTCCAACCGAGCCACCAGATCCTCGGCCTGGCTTGGGGGAAAATTTGGGGATGATGAGAATTGTCGAATCCTGAGCTCATCCTCTTCAGTCCAAATTATGGTTGACAAATACCGACAAATGGAGTTCAGCAATTCGAGAAACTCGATCTGAGATGCAACTCGCAAAAGCTCCAGACTGGATTTGACATCCTTGAAGTTTTTGCGGAGAGGTTTGTACATGCGGGAAAAGCAATCTGTGTAAGATGCAACTTGCAGCCCATGACTGAGCTCCAGATTGCATTCCATGGAAGGTGGTGCATCTGGATGTGTCCATCTTTGGCTCAAGCACGCTTGGAAGTACTTGCTGTGTTTCTTCAAGCGAGTGGAATGCACCTTCAGGACTACCAAGGGCTCTCGGCTGCCAAGGTTGGTCGCTTGCAGTTGGTTGATTCCATTGGGGACGAGGCGAATGGAAACATCCTGATCTGAGTTTATGCCGCCACACCACACTATCATCGGCGCTTGCTGCTTAGGCTCCATTTGAGAGGCTTCCGGACGTAACCTGGATACATGTACCATTGACACATGGGTGTGATCACAAGTTTCATACAATGAATAGCAATAAGTTAAGTACATTCAGGACTCGCTAAGTATATGTGTCCGCTCAAAGGGTGAGTTCAATCGTTGCATTATTTGGCCGAACTGAGAAAACTGCCTTGATATTGAAACTAGAGTCTTGCAGGACCGTCACTGACTGAGTGAATTAACAAAAAGCATTGTTGTCTACAGGTACGTCAAGCCCCTACCTTATCATACTCATGCAAAAGTCTAACCTTCGAGAGATTTGCAATTTTCTGTTTCGAGCCTAAATTTGTAGGGACCATACTTTTTGCAGCGAGCTCTGATCAGTGCAACGGACTGACACAATGGAGGACATAGTTTTGGCCATTTGAATCCCAGACCCTAGTTTTAATGAATATGACCATGGGTGCACATATCATCGATCAGCACATGGACCGGACTAAGTGAATACCTATCACACGTTTAGAGCGTGTTGTAGTTTGTACTCCCTTCCCCACTGTTTTCTAGAGCGAGCACAAAGAGAAGGATACGTATGTACCAAGAGGTAGCAAGCTTCTGTGGTGCTCAGCTTTCGGAGTCCAATCGGAGAACAATCAACTGAAAGAAGTACCGACGAAGAGAGAGCTAGCTGAGAGGGGGCCTGAGGGCTGATCTCGTAGCAGAGAGATTTGCGACAGAGAACAACAGACAGTGAGTGAAATGAAATGGATGGATCGATCAAGCATCTACTCATATAGTCTGAAGTGCATTACTACCGAGGAAACAAGTGCTGTTAGAGTCTGAAGTGCATTACTACCGAGGAAACAAACAAGTGCTCTTAGAGTCTGAAGTGGATTACTACCGAGGAAACAAGTGCTCTTAGAGTCTGAAGTGGATTACTACCGAGGAAACAAACAAGTGCTCTTAGAGTCTGAAGTGGATTACTACCGAGGAAACAAGTGCTACTTTGAGAATATTGGTAAACTAATTAGTCAAGTTTGCAAAATGCCTGAGATGTCGAATGTGCGGCCACCCAAGCTACTTTGAGCTTCGAAGTCTCGGTGGTCAAACGATTCAAATCACAGATCAAACATACACAGAGGCCAGCCACTGAGATGTATGTGCTATTTTGGAATTGTATCTCATGAATTGCTTCGATTCAAGGTTGACAGAAGGATCCATTTGTTTGAGAACGATGTGATGTGGATGTAAATATATCTTTGAATCAAATGTTGTTAATATATGTTTAGAGTGAAGTTGCTTCAACAAGGTTGACATACTATGCCAATTTCATGCTTAATAAGCTGGAGTTAAAAGCTGTTTGGTTTTAACTAACATATATACTGTAATAGTTGTCATTGGTTACTGATACCCAATGGCCTCCTTGCTAAATGAGTTATGAGGCAAAATTGGGTTCCATAACAACGGCACCTTGAATTGTTCAAAGTAATAATGTAAACTCGATTTGCAACAAAGGAATTCAAGCCATAGCCTTGTTGCAAGGTCAATTGATCAACTATTGCCTCTTTGATCATTGGATAGAGTGATGGAGTTTGATGTATATTAACATCTTTCAATTTACAATTAGTATCCAATCATTCATTGTTATTAATTAAGTTAATTCAAGTAGAGTGCCTTGTAACAATATTTCTTAGCCATATTTTAAATAGATCATTTTGGATGAATGTGATTCACATAATCTAAATTTTTTGGATATAATGTAGACAACAAATGGATGAAAGGTGAATGAAAATCATAGTATTTGAGATAGTATGAAAATAATGTAAACTACATTGTGTCAAATTTTTCTACAATACTACTCCGTTGTCTCCATGTGAAATAATGTAGTAATGCATGTTAGCATGATTTACATGATTTTGAAATTAATACAAGGTAGCATTATTAGTATGGAGTGCAATAATTGAATTTACTTACATTTAGACTATATCATCAAAAGTATTCTTCAATTGACATTTTTTTACTTTTGACGAATTCCTTTACAGATTATTATCTTTTCAATTTCTAAAATATAATTTCCTTTTTTTGTTGAAAACTCCAAAAAATAGCATTCCTTTTACTTTAAAATACCATTTCAAATGATTTAAAAATAACCTTTTGTTTACTTTTGAGCACCGCAATTTCATTAAACCATATTGATTGCATAACAAGAAATTTCTCTCTATATAAACCCCCTTACTCCACTATCAAAATAGAGGCATGGTAAAGGGGTGCTTTTGGACTTAAGAGGGATCAACCTATTACCACCCAAATTTCAATACCATATACATGTGGTGTACAATTCCATTGTGAAATGTATCCCTTCGTGACATGAGGGTGGAATTGAGAGGAGAATGGTGATAGGGTGGTTCATCTTATTAGTTCCAGTGTGAAATTCCCCGAGCAATTCCAGGCAGAGATGCCATCCCAAAAGGGAAGACCCGGTTGATGAAGCCCTACCTTGTGGCGTAGAGATGTCATGTTGAGCCCTTGTGGTAGACTTCACAGCGGTAGCTTGCTACAGCACAGTCATGCAACCCCACCCTCACATGCGGGTGAACATAACGGGGATTACTCTTCCCATGCCTCCAAATTTTTTATTCTTGTCCATCTGCTTTCTTTGCAACCACAGGATTGAGAGGGTTTTGTTAAAGTGATGGAATTTCACTAGCTACTTCGGCACTTTTCAAGGCGCACAACTTGATTGTGCAAATGCATGTCCAGGCAGTCTTGTTGGAACTACAAGGTAGGCCAAATTCTGTGAGCATTTACTTAATGTCCAGGCTCCTCATGTGAGACTCGAGGAGTAACTGAAAACCTGGAGTTTTGGTGATTTCAACGAATGATCTCGTAGCTTGTACTTCTTAAGGAAAACACAACCACGTTGAATTGGCGATGGGTTTGCAATGAGCGGTGTCAGATCCTTTAAAAACCCGAATGCGATACCTTAGAATTCGTTAAAAAAGAAGTCTCATTCATTTGGCGATGCAAGATCACTTTCGTTTCCAGACTTCATCTCTCGCACCATGAAATCCAAAGCAGTAGCAATGTCCAGGACGTGAAAAGCCAATTGGGTCCTGATAAATCGCCGGCAAGAGCTGATCCATCAGCTTCCCCAAGCGCGGCAGAAAGGAATTCGATCTGAGACCTTGTTTTGGGATCCAGAGCTTGAATTGCATAAGGAGCGGAGGCCATGGCGATTGTAGACTCGGGAGGTGGGGGAGAATTTGCAATTAATGCAAGGAAACAACGGAATGACAGGAACTACTTGAATCTATCCATTGATGCTTCCTTGATGCTTGCATGCACGTGATGTTTAATTCCTGCAGAGTTTGGGATTCATTTGGTCAAAGGATCTAGATGGTAACGACAGCCTTCACGTAAGGATTCCAATGAAGTTGGTCACGGTTTTTTTGTTTAAGTGAAAGTGCTGAAAGTGATCATCTTTGGAGTGACAAAGCTGTTTTATAAAAGGAAGCTATTTACATCCATGGTTAGGGATGTAACATGCAAAATAGGGATGGAAACTCAATTGTTCATCCACAAGTGTATATAGTTATCCTAGATTCCTCAGAATAATGTTACTTATCTCATTATTCTGTAGCACTTTAAGGGAAGATATCACCTAAGACAAAAAAAATTATCCTTCTTCATCCTACTAGGCTCTTTGAAGTCATTCAAATGGATACAAAATGTCCATTGAGGATTAGTATTTTTTTTGTTTTTGATCCCCCCTTAAAAAATTATAAAAATGACATTCCTTTTATTGTTAAATGAGTGGATTAATAATCCCTTATAATTATCAATTCATTACTCTCTTAAATCTTTATTATCATTACCTCCATATCTATATTATGATATCTCCATATTCATATTTTTTTATTTTAGCTAGATATGGAGTCTACAATTGTATCTTATATTCTATACATGTATCCATATGTTGTAACATGGGGAATTTCATTAAAATGGTTACATTCCATATGCCACTTTCAAATTGACCACTTTAAATTGTAAAAATGACATCCAAGACAGATATTGTTTTCAAGAATTTTGAACTTTTATAGATTTAAAAAATCTATGATCACTATAGATTTCAAATTGCACGATCTGAATTGTAAAGTGACATCTATTATAGTTGTAGATTTTTCACATTTAAAAATATTATATAATATTTTAGACATCTAGGTTGTTTGCACACTTCAGACTGCCCGCTCCGAATCGTAAAAATTACTAAAGTAGCAGAATTTTTCCATTTTAACAAAATTGTCCATTAACATATTAGTATTTATATTAGACACATATTATGTATAATTCTATATAATTATGTATAATATATGTCATATTCTATACCCATGTGTAGTACCATACCAATATTTCATGTTAAACATTTGTATTCTATATATCATACCTATATATATTCCATGTATTGTATTTAGGTCAATGTATTTTTTTTATACAGAAATTGGTATGGTTTTTTAATCATTAAACCATATAGAATTTCATATCCTAAAAATTGATTTTTTGATTTTTTTTAAAACAAATTAAAAGAAATTTCATTGTGTTAAACATTGATTTAATACTAAAATCAATAAACAATGGGAACAAGTACTTGAATGCAAGGCCATGAAATATTCTTATGTTAGTGTTGGAAATGGAAGCCGTAGGTGGCAATGTTTTTTTGTTTTTTAAGACAAATGGTTATGTAGCCTTTCTTTCAATAAAGTTTTGAGTTTCATGGCTCCTTCATTTTAGGGGTTTGAATTGATGGAGGCAATTTAGAATATGTAATTTTTGTATGTGTTGGCTCTACAAGATGGATGAAATGAGGCTTTGGAAACATTGTGGCAACAATGTGTAGGGTCATCATTACAATTTGGCATTTTTTTAACACATTTATCCTTCTTTGTATAGTCTTGAAGTTGCCATTTCTGGAAGAAATTGGCCTTTTAATCGCCTAAAAAAACATTGGTAGATAGTTTTTAGGATTGTCAAATTGTGGGATTCTCATATTCTTCTAGAATGTTGGTCTCGTCACTATAGAAATCATCCTTTTGGGTACCGGGTGAATCATGTACTTAATCCTAAGCTTAATCCTTAAATGACAAGTTGGTTATTATGGAAATGTTCTTGATTTGGTACTATGTGAATTGTTGACTTTAAAAAATACAAAAGCACTCATTGGAAGTCAAACTATTGTAGAAGACCTTCTCTTTTTACACAAAATTTGGAGGATGAATAGTTGCACTTTTGTCTTGCATGGAGAGATTCTTTGTCATTCATCAACCAAAAAACGTCCTTAATGTTGTTATATGGGTTAAAAGAACCCGAGAGCATTAATTAGAAGCCAAACTACTCTACAAGATCTTCCCTTTTTATACAAAATTCCATGGATGATCATTAGTACTTTTGTCTTATATAGAAGATTTCTTGACATCCATTGGATACTTTAGGATGCAATGTTGTTACAAGCTTGACAACTTAGAAGAATACACCCCTATCTCCAAGTTAGTTAGCCAAAAATTATCAAATTTATAGATGAACGTGTGCATTCATCATTTTTATTGTCTCTCAGTGAAAATAATTCATTGGACACTTTTAGTCCTTGGCATCCTTGATGAGTTAATGTCCAAATCCTATTTTGAAATTTTGAATTACTAATTTAATACCTTTGTACAATTATATTATATACCTCTATTTTAGTGAAGAAAGAAGTTTCTTTTTAAAGATTCAAGTATTACTTGGGGTGAATAAGAAATAATTTGAACAATTCATTTCCCTAAAATACTTTGTTTGTCATTTAAAGTAAAGACTTTTGAATGCTTAACACTTAATTTTAGAATAATCATGGAGGATTCTTGTTTTCCACTTTCCACTTCTATATATATCTTAGTGTGCACCTCAAATGCTTGATTTGATTGAAAATTTGAGTTTCTTAGGTGTAACTAGTCTAAGGAAGTATAAAGTACAATTTAGATCATAAAATTATGAGAAATGCATTCAATTTAGTAAGTCAAAAATGGAATTACAAGACAAAGTCTAGTCATTTTAAAGTTTAAGATGGAATTTTGAAATGAATTGCAAGCTAGGTTAACCCCTAAATGCCCAAGACTTTTTTGAAGCTTCTAGAAAATTTCTCTAAGTTGAACAAAAAGCCAATTTTTTTATAAGTAATATCAATTTTTTTAAATTATAACTATACAAATTCAAACTAGACATGTTAGGGATTATATAGGAAAAAAAAACAAAAAACAATATCACTTATGAATTAAAAGATTATAATGTTTGATCATGAGGGTGTTAAAACTGAGAAAGTGATTTCAAGTCTGTCAATTCCCTTTTCACATGCCAAATCTAGTCACCAAAAAAATATGAGGACAAAGGACCTAAACATGCATAACCCCAATCAATTTATGGCTTCTCAAAATCTACTCTACAATTTTCTTAAATGAACTTCTAATGTGATTTTGTCTAGCTCTAGTGTATTTGAGGCTCATTTCCAAGAGCCTTCAACACTACATAAAGTCAAGATTGCAATGGACATCCTTGAACAAAATCTTGAATAGAAAAATCATAATCAATCATTTTCATAATCAAATTTTTAATGCTAAAACTAAACTTCAAAAATATTTTTTAAAAAATATTAACTGTTAAAAATAGAAACTTGGTTAGGTTTTATTTAGCTTCAAAGTATTGTTGACACTAAAATTTGGTGCCTTAGGTATTTAGGGGTTAAGTAACCCAAAAGAAAACATTCTCAACAAAAAAAAATCATTGATTCTCTAGAACAATGAATAAATTGTCATTGCAAGAAATTTAAATCAAAAGAAATCATCACTACAAGAAGAAGGGGTGTTTTAAATGAATTTTTAAGTCTAAAGATAAGATTATAAGTAATGACCTTCAAGGAGATTTTCAATAAAATCTCCTTAAAAGTTATTACTTATAAGCTTATGTTTAGGATTATACGTAAAATTCATTTGAAACACCCCTTTCTCTTATAATGCATGGTAGCATGTTTATGCTTAGGTCCTTCCCGCATTATATCCACCCCGTGCTCCTGCTACGTCTACAATCCCCTTGTTTTGTTTCCTCGCCATTGTGCATGACAAAGAGACTTTGAGGCAATAGTGAGCGTAATTACGATGTCTACTAACTAGCTAGTGCTCAATACTCATCTTTGAAACTTGCAAAGGCAATGTAAGATTGTGTCTAGAAGGTCATTTTGATTGCTCACAATTGGGTGCACTAGGACTTGTGCACTTTGAGAAAGTGTATGGAGTCCTGTCTCCAAACAATTTGAGAACTTTGGGTGGTTGTATTGCACCTTCACTATACTTTGAGCGCAATGGATGTTGCAATCATATTTATTGGCCATTCCAACAAAAAGATTTATTATCACCATCAAATTTTTATAGCTTCAACTATTGGTAGAGGAAGAGGTTTAACCAATTTTCATTGAAATTTGTTTGCAAAGTGAACAACATTGTATGAATTGGTGGTACAAGTGATTACAAGAAAAAGGAGTGTTTTAAGTATAGTCCTAGTAGTGTAGTTCTATAATTTATGACCTTTTAGGAGTTTTTTAGTAAAAATTTACAAGAAACTAAAAATACAAGTGTTTTTAGTAAAATTTACTAAAAATCTCCTAAAAGGTCATAAATTATAAGATTACACTATTAGAACTTTACTTAAAACATCCCTTTCTCTTGTAGTGAGTTGTAAACTCCAAAGCACCTAGAAGGAGACTTATAATCATACCAAGAGCTTAGCATGAGGTGGTGGTGATTGTAGTAATTGAAATGCATTTGTATTTGAGTACATGACAACATTTTTTGTTACAATTGTGGGCAATAAGCGTTGTCCAAGTCATCAAGTATTGCCAATGCCACATCCACAATTCTTTAAAAGGAGATGGTTTCCCTAAATCATTTGGCTTAGACAAAATATGCCATAAAACTTTTGGGAAAACATTTGGTTGAGTGTCCCATTCTTTAACCCATAAATGACATTGAGGATGTTTTCTGGCTAATGAATGACAAAGAATCTCTCCATGCAAGATAAAAGTGCAACTATTTGTCTTCCAAATTTTGTAAAGAGGGAAAATCTTCTATAGTATTTTGACTTCCAATGAATCTTGTTGCATTTTTTAAGCCAAAAATTCACACTATACCCAAACAAGATGATTTCCACTTTAACCAACTTGTTTTTTTAAGGTTTACTAGTGTAGTACCTTCATTTTGTTTCATTTATGAAATTTTGCATGTTTTTGCTTATACTTTTTCTACAAATATTATTTTTTTGAAATTCATCTACTTGGTCTTAATCCTAGAGTGTTCCGACTTCCAATTTCTAGATGACAAATAGATTGAAATTTTTTTTTCTCATTACTACTTCATCCTAATTTATAGAGATATTTATCTAATGATTGGATTTGGTGCTATTATAATATATAGTACATTATTTTTCTGAAATTACAAATGTGGAAGTGTTAGTGTTAAGACCAAGTTGATCAAGACAAAATTGCATTGACTCTAATTCAAAATTGGATTTGCGAAAATGAAGTCAAAGATTTAAAAAATAGAAAATTTCAAAAAAATCACCATATTGAAAAAAAACTTATTATTTTCAAATCCATTCCAACAAATTTTGCTCAAAAGATGACAATATTTCACTTCTAATTGGATTTCAAAGGAATTTTGAAATCTTCCTTTCAAAATTTATAGAAAAATATTGGTGATTGTATCAATGAATCTAACCATACAGAGATAGAATCTAAAACTCAAAGTCTACACCTTTCATTTGTTCATCAATTCTAAAATATGCTTCCCAAAAGTACTTTACAATGATTTTTTTTAAATCGTCAATTTTGGAGAAGATTCTAAACATTTAGAGGTTAAAGAATAGTTGTCATTTAATCTATATGTCCTTGTACAACAAACATTCAAAGTTAGAACAATGAATGAACACAAATATGTCTCAAACACACAAGATTTTTTTTTCCAGCTATCCAAATGTTTATAAGTTTTAGTGTTTGTTCTACATTTGTATTGTTTAGATTTTTAGATTATTTTCTTAACAAATATTGTATACCTTATAAGGTAGAACTACCCATTACCGTACAGATATGCAATTTAGGTACTTTGGATAAGTTATTTATGAGCTCTCATATTTTTCACAAAGATTGAATTTGTTTGAGAGAAGTCAATTGCAAAGAGAATGAAGACATTTCAACAAGAATTGAATTTTTTTGTAATTTTTCAAAGCTGAAATGTAAAACTGTGAATAGACCCTTATTGAAGCATGATCAGACCATTGTTCGGAACCCCAGTGCATTGCCATCATGATCATGGATTAGTAAGATTGTGGTAATAGATGGGGCCAGTGACGGAAATGGGAGGAACCTGTAGGTGGTGGAATTGGGTAAATGGTGATACTAGGCAGTTCTACCATAGTTTTGGGCGAATAAAAAGGCCAGGGTGAGCTGACCCCCTCATTGCCCTGTTTTACCCTTGGGGAAATCGCTGTGGAATTTTTTATTTGCAATCAGATGAATTTTATTGCAAATTCTGAATTCAGATTTGCAATCAGCAACCCAAAATTAGCTAAGGGCAGTGTTGAAATATAAAAAATCATGGCAAAAAAAAATAGGGGGCTTTTTTCACAATTAACTCTGACCAGGGCAATGAGGGGGTCAGTTCTCCCTGGCCGAATAAAAAGGGTTGAAATAGGGTAAACTACAGTGCTGAGCCTAGATGTCACTGAATTGTGGCATGTGTGGTCGTCGTCGCCCTTTCACTTTCTCGGACTGTCCGCGGGGATCGGTTTCCGCGGGGATCAGTTTCCACGGGGATCGGTTTCGGCGGTGATGTAATGTTTGGGAAAGCCGGGGAAGCTGGAACGAAGCTTCTCGGGCGCGGCTTCAAACCGGGCCCGCCCCCGCACGGTTATCAACCCGCCATTGCCTCCGAGGCAGTCGTGGTTGTCTTCGAGGCAGTCGAGGCAGTCGTGGCGAATGAGGCCCCCACTGGATCCCGATTTCTTCAAATGCAGGGTTGATTCGCCGGGAAAGTTTCATGTTTCGCCTCAGAAGCCTCTCAGCAAACCAAAGATGAAACCTTGAAAACGAATTCCCGTTCCGTCCGTCTGAGTCCCGTTCCGTCCGTCTGAGTCCCGTTCCGTTCCGTCCGTCTGGGAGGGAGCCGGACGGAACGGGGCGTGCAACATCGGGTATTTGTAGTGCCGAGGGACAGCGGCAACTTCATTGTGTGGCGCCTTCACTGCATTTTAAGCGCGTTGGTTGTTGCGATCGCAGAGCGAGGAGGCGGATTACCAATTTGATAGCTTTGGGTTGCGCCTTCACTGTAGTTCCTTCACTGCATTTTGAGCGCGTTGGTTGTTGCGATCGCAGAGGTCCAGCCGAGTTTTCATTGAAATTTGTTTGCGAAGTGGACGGGTCTACGTGAATTTCTGGTGCGAGTTGCACATTCCTACACACCTGGACGAAGGAGGCTCGCGAGACCACTGATAATCGTACCAAGAGCGAGCGTGAGGTGGGGGACTGGAGTGATTGGAATGCGCTTGAGTTTCGGTGACATTTCTCTTTCAATTGTGGACGATAAGCTGTGTCCCAGTCTGCAGGTGTCGTCAAGGCTGCGTCCGCAGCAGCGCAATTAATCCGATCCTTCTGCAACCTCGCGGCAAAAGATTCTGAAGTGCAAAGCTGTCCCCCGGTTTCTTGCAGCGAGTGCTCGGCTCGCGAGTAGTGGAGTGAGTGAGTGAGCGCGAGGTGCCCCTTGAAGACCGAAGGTGCACTTGGTCGCAGGATTTAGCTGTGGAACAGCCAAAATCTGAAAGCGCGGCAACTGTTCGAAGGAGGAACTCAGTTCCACGGTATTGGCCAACCGATACCAAGCCAGGTAAGACTCTGAGACTCGGATGCATAGTCCGATTGAGATGGCGTGAGCTGGTCGGATGTTTGTGGTGTTCAGTGTGGTTTTGTTGGTGCTTGCAAATGAACTTCGTTCTGTCCTTCGTAGTGCGGGCGGTGCGTGCGCTGACGTTGTTGACAATCTTTACTTTTGCGTCGGGCTTGCTGACTGAGATTTCGGTAGTGGTTTGGGGAGGCCAGGCTACAGCAACTGGTGTTCATTTCAGCGGAGATGGCGGCAGGTGCGACTCCCACCAACGGTGAGTGAGTAGTGTAAGTTCGTGGCTTCGTGCCACCGATATGTTTTCATTTGGTCGAAGGGCTTTGTATTGCCTCATTATCATTATGCAAGCTTTGATTTTCTCTTGATGATTTGTGTGATCATACCGTGGAGGTGTGTGTTTGTTTGTTTGCTTTGAGTCAATGTTCTTATGGTCAGTGTGGTCATTATTTCATGTTTGGAACAAGTTTACTGGTGTTGTCTGGGGTTTCCCCCTATTCTAACTCACCATCATGTTGTGAATGTCAGATAAAATGAAGCGTACTGATATGGATGATTCGTTGAAATCCACGCCTGTTCCAAAGATTAATCAGCCGCCCGAAATTCTGTCCTATCTAAACGACACGCGAGATCATTCCCCGTCGAGAGATGAGGTATAAAATAGCAATCCTTACTCTTTAGACATGTTACTGTACACGTGTTCAGTTTTCTCAGTCCCTAGAGGGTTGCTAATCTCAGGATTGAAGAACTCAAAGAGTTCCTCTTGAAATGAGGTCCTTGAGTTTGTGTCATTTCATTTCTGCATTAACCTGCTTTGCTGAATATGTATGTATACTCTAGCTGGACTAGTGAGCTAGCCCAGTAATCTATGTGCTCTGCTATTATTAACCACGATGACTAATATGTATTATTCAGGGTCGTGATCATGATCCGCGGGCCTCCAACTGTGGGCATGACGACGATACCCACACCGGAGAGTCTTCAATAACCAGGTTTACTGGAGTTGTCCGAGGTAGAGCACTTTCACAATCTTTCTAAATTGAACTGCAAATATGCTGTGCTGTGCTGTATACCGTCTTCTTCTGGTTCGCACTGCAGAATTGAAACTACTTGTTTTCTTAGTCTCTTAGCATGTTTTATTTACGTCCAGTCACTAACGTGCTGGGGACAGTCTTAGTCGTTCAATGCAGTTGTTGACGGAAGATAAGTTGAATTCGATTGTTTTTATCGTGTATCACTTCAGACAGCATCACTTTACCTCGTGCTGCGGAGCTCGCTAAAGGCACAGCTGCAGGGGCATCTTCGATGAAGAGCGTCATTCCAGGTTCAATTCTGCTCAAGTTATCTCATTTTATCTATGGTCATGCTGGAAACACATTTTATTGGCTTTGGAGTAAAGGGCTGGAGGCTTTGCATTGACAGAAGCTCCATCTGCAAACCCAAATGAGATCCAAATTGAAATCATTAGAGCCAAATGTTCTTTGCATTACCTTCAATTCTTTGCTTCAGCATTGTTCCTGGATGATTATTTAGTTCGATGGACACAATGAAGATTTGTGAAAGCTGTGTAGTTTGGAGTGTGTTCCTGTTTGGAACAAGTGAGAGTACGCTGGTTATTGTGGTGCTGTCAAGGTGACCTCACATACGCTTTGTCTCATGGTCCTGATTTGAATGTTTGAAAACACAGTATCTTTGATCGATATGGATGGTAATATGGTATGGAAAATTCCTGTTGTAATATTGCTTTTGTGATCTCATTTACCATCATGTTGGGAAAAACTCTTATTGTTCGATATATGTGCTGGTGGGAAATGTATTGATCTTTTAGTTTTTCGGTACATGATGTCATAGACGGCCCTAGCATTGAGGAGAATGTCAACTCCTCCCCAGGCGGGGCGTCATCTTCGACGCCGAGCCCTACGAAGGCCGTTCAAGGTGAGTCTATTGTCCTGAAATTGGTCCTCACGGTTGGTACTTTGCAAGAAGTTATTTATAGTCTCAATATCTTGGTGAAACAGTTTGTGAATGTATTGCCGTAGTGTTTTGGAAATTTTGTGTTTCCTTTTTATATTTCACCCGATTTGGAGATCGTTACAACTCTATGCCGAGAGTTTCTCAATGCTTCATTATCCCTCCGACCATATATGAGGCCTACGGGGATCTGGAATCTAGAGGATCATTAGCTCTGCGACAGTGTCTCCCTGTTTTCTTGAAACATTCTCTATTGTTTGGAGAAGACGCTGATGAATTTCTTATTAATTATTTTGTCTCAATCGTGTGACAGATGCTCCTGGTAGTGAGGAGCACATGCTTGCCGTACGCCAGCCTCCTTCATCTTCAACGAAGAACCGTGGCAAAGCCATTGAAGGTGGGTATTCTCACCAAATACTGGGTTTTGGTTATCATAGTCGTGTATTTCTCCCCACCAATTCTCTGGACATTGGAGCTTCACCAGCATGTGTTGTCTCTGTTGAATTTCAAGTATTCTAAGATGTGGGCCTTGTGGATCTGGGAGTTCCTACAGGGGTGCGTTGCGTTTTCTTTTGTCAAATAATTGGTTAATGTGTGGGCGAATTCTACTGCAGTTTCATACCCTGTACGATATGGAAATCATGACATCCTATTGTTTCGTGGATTTCCTTCTCTAATTCTTCGCTGCAATGTTGAGACTAGGTCACTGATATCTTTTTTTCTTATGGTCTCTCTTGGCGTTTTCTATGGTGCTCGAATCACTCTTTGTTGTCC
Source organism: Climacium dendroides (assembly GCA_950106755.1). Classification (NCBI taxonomy): domain Eukaryota; kingdom Viridiplantae; phylum Streptophyta; class Bryopsida; order Hypnales; family Climaciaceae; genus Climacium; species Climacium dendroides. Next base: position 14,235,702 of record OX467090.1, on the reverse strand, counting down.
TAAAAAGTATCGTGTGACTGATGGATAATAATCTGGTGGAGCCAGCTTATGATGAGGAGCACGATAAGGCGGCACCTTTGAGCAAGATCATCCTAAAAGCCATTGCAGGTTGAATTTTGTTGTCCTGGAACTCGGTTGTGGTGGGACTTTGATTAAATCATCGCCGCTCCATGTTGAATGTCGTATTTTGTGCCTCGATATGGAGATTGATTGTGATCATTACGTATGTTTGCACTTGGTGATAAGAGTAGTGTGGGATCAAGAATTGCCTTAGAATGTGTCCAATCGCTGAAATGCTAGCGACACTCTTTAGTGTTCGATATAGATGTGGACTTCTAGCTTAGTTGAATTTAGTCGTTTATACCGTGTGACTTCTAGATATCGGTACTCCATGAATTTGATATCCCAAAAGTTGTTGCTATTTGTTTTTACCCTTCCTGACACTATTCTCAACATTTCAAGCTTTAATAGTTGCTTGCCTGGTTCAAATGCAACCAGATGCTGGTCCTTCAGTTCAAGCTCCTGCTCAGCACCGTGATGAAGTCGTTGCTGCAATTGGAGGTCCTACTCAGGCAAATGCTAGCGATGATGCTTCAGTTTGTGCTCCTGCAGTTCCAGCTTTTCCCCAGCGTGATGTCAATGTTGCAATTGCTACAATTGGTGGTGCTGCTTCTGGTGCTGGTCCAGCTGCTGGGCAACCAAATGCTGCTCGTCAAGTTCCAGCTCCTGCTCAGATCAATGGCGGAGGCATTGCTGTGGTTGCTGCTCGACCGGCCCTTGCTGCAATTCCAGTTCCAGTCATGCCCCCAAATCCTGGACTTAATAACATCGATCCACTGACAAATTCCGGCATCCGACTACTCCGAAATCCTGCAGATGGGGACGAAGGAAAAATCTGGGATAAGTTGAATTTAGGAAGGCCTGCAGGACTCCCGTGAGCTTCCCTTTCAGTTTTTTCCAGTATTGCAAATAATTTGGATCAACTTAACCCCTTAAAAGCGGACTCTGGATATTCCAGAATTCCTATGAATGTGAAGATTTGTTGTAAAAGTGCAATTTGGAGCGCCTGGTTGTTTAGGGGTACAGACCAAATTGTGTTGAAGTCCTATTTCCCTGTCCGACGTTTTTTGCCTTGTATGACATCAAAAATAAATTTTGAAGCCAAAAGCCCCAATCGTTTTGGTTTCGCATGATGGATACCAGTTGTTTTGCATTTAGAATCACTATTCCATTCATTCATAAACCACAAATTGGCCTAGTCAGGTCAATGGCAGGCATATTCTCATATCAGAGCGGATCAGCTAGTCTAGGCCATTAGTTATTTCATTAAGAACTTGAAAAAACTTAGTGCCGAGCTCCTAATTGTATTTCATGGCTTTACATATATGGAGACTGAACATTAGAAAAGCAGAATCAACTGAATGTGCAAGCTTGCAGTCAGTGACGAACAAATTCTGTAGCTCATCATCTAAATATCCATATGCTTATAATAATTAGTTGGTGGCTTTTGCCAATGCAAAGCTTTCTCCCCTTCTACCCAGAGCCAATACAAAATTTTAGGGACACTAAATTTCGAACATCCGGTTCACTGATGCTCGCAATCATCAGTACCATTTGTGTCTAGCTCTTTGGCCATGGCTATGACAGCTGCGCGACCTCGCCATGGCGTATTAGATCTCTGTTTTTCTTCCATGGCGCTACTTGTCCATCCTCCGCTTTGGTTGAAGTTAAGTTCATGAGCACCAGATTTCGTGGAATCACTAGAATCTTGGAAACCTGTTCAAGGTTAGGTTTAATTTCTTGCTCTACTCTGTACTACTGTACTTCGGTTGCTGGAAGTATATGTGCAGAGAATCAGGATTTGGTTTCCTGTCATGTACTTCGCGTTCATGCTCAAGCAAATTTTCGTCATGCTGTTTCTAATGAAAGGGCTGCGGTGCTGCCAGGACGAGTCGACTATGGTTCTCGAAACCCTAAACCACTCGGACAACTCTGGATGGTAGAGATCGCTCTGTTTGGTGCGGAGGTATATTTGATTAGCTTTGGATCAAGGCTATTTTATGAATTGATTGCCAATGTTCGAAATAGAGTTGTGAGACATAATTTAACGCACCTGCCAACACCTTTGCTTCTATTACGAATGGAGCAGATCAATGCTCGATAATACATAGTCAATTTATATTGAATGTACGAGATCAATCTACAAGGAAACATGGATACTAACATTCAACTTCTTGCAAGCACGTTTGGTCTGTCTCCTCCGCCTAGCTTCATGAGAATGTGGGCCAGAAATGTCCCTCTGACCCAATCTCACAAATTCGAAGTGGTTTGAGCCGAGAAAGCTTCAAACCAAGATTCACATCGAGAACAATAACCGCGGGAGGAGCAACAATCGCAGCTACATTTGGTTGAGCAAGAGCTACACCAGGAGGAGCGACAATGAGTGCTGCATTTGGTTGACCGAGAGCTCCAACATGAGGAGCAACAATCGCAGCTGCATTTGGCTGAGCAAGAGCTCCAACACGAGGAGCGACAACGAGGGCCGCACTCGGTTGCGCTGGAGCAGGAGGAGCACCATTTCGTTGAGTATGAGGGGCAACATCCGGTGGGACAGGAGCTACACGACGAGGGGCAACGTTGGAGGCAACAACAGCTGGAGTAGAAGGAGCAACATCTGGAGCAATGTTTGGTTGGGCAAGAACCTCACCAGGCGAAGCAACAATGAGAGCAACATTGGATTGGACAGCATCTACACCATGAAGAACAACAATGGGTCCAACAAAAGGTTCTGCACGACCGACGTCATTGAGGACAACAGGGGAACCACCATTTGGTTCTGAAGATGCTTCGCCAAGAAGAGGAACAATGGAATTAACATTTGGTTCTACAACACTTGCACCAGCAGGACCAACACTTGCAGCCACACCTTCGAGATTCGATTGAGCAGGATCGGGTCCATAAGTGTGAGAATCCGTCTCTGTAAGCACCAAGAAATGAGACAATACAATGTCTTAGAATCATGAGGCCCAAATCTCGCAATAGCAACGACATCCACTCAACGATGGTATCACAGAATTGAAGCTCAAATTTCAACGATATCATCAGGAGAGGTGTGAGCACATATCAATTTCAAAGAAACTCCAGAGCATCATGTTCACCTTGAAGAGCCTGAATGAGCCCCTTTTTCGAAGAAGAAGACGACGGTCCTAAAGCGGCGATGCGCTTCACATTAGTTGATGGGAAAATGCCAGGTCCACCTGTCCAAACATTCTGATTCTATGATACTGATCCAATTGTTTCCAGATGTGTTTTCAGGCCAAGGTTGGATACCGTAAGAAGAAAGAATGTACTGTAATATGAGAGTATACCTCGGAAGGATGGAATGGTCCAGCTTGTTGAAGCCTGCTTTTTGGGTTCAATGCTGTCATGCCGACACTTGGAGTCCTGTAGTGAAGCTTGTTTACCCTGAATCACATACAGGTTCAGTTAATCACACAACGAGTACTGGCATCCAGACAAGATCTAATAGCAACCAGGTATTTAAAATCATACGATGATTACCAATGTTTGATAATTGTTACTCAGATGGGGATCCCCTAGCAACTGAGTAAATCAAAGCAGAGATTTAGCAAGGTGACTAGAGAGAAGAACTGAAGCTTGATGAGTGCAAATACCTTTGAAAGGGTGAGGTCTTGTGCGACATTTAGAGTGGACGGTGTCTTGGGATTTAGATTTTTCTCTGGATCGGGCAGTGATTCCAGAGCAGCGCTCGTTTTCTTTTCTGGGATTCAAAACATGATGATGAGTCCAAGAGTGTTGCGTATGATTCAACGACGGCACAAGACTATCTGGGCTATTTTACTCAGCAAACCGCAACCCTGGTTATACTGACCCCGCGACTGAAGAATAATCCGATCGAAAGCAAAGTATTACCTCAAGTGAATTTGACGGACGGCCATGATTGACAGTCATTGAGTTCTAAGTTCTTAATCGCACAGAAATTAAAGGCAACCGAGCTAAAACTAACGGTGAAATGTGAAATTGGCATTTGAATGCAATTTGAAAAAGTCATCCAAGGTCAAAGTTGGAAAGATAGATTTTCCAAATTTGTGTCCTAATTTTCATGTCTAGTTGTTCAACATTGGACTTTGAGCATCTATCTATTGTCAAAATTTACAGATACACCTCTTTGGATACAGAAGCCCACCAACATCTTGCTTGATGAAAACCTTGTTGCCAAAGTGGCTGATTTTGGCATCTCCAAAGAGTGGCGTCAGGTTGACACCCATGTGTCTACAAGGCCTGCCGGTACAGCAGGGTATCTAATTCATCACCTTACACTATCCTACTCAAAATCATCTTCCAATACTAAATCTTACAATACCCACTCCACCCATGAACCCGATTCCATCATCATGTACCAATGGAGTACATTCTAGAAAGAAAATGTGCGCCATTGGTACATGAGGGAGGAGTTTTTAAAAAGACGAGAATGGGTGTGTCTACCTTGGACTTCTCATGTTACCTTGGACTTCTCATGTCACATACTAGGCTTGACAAATGCATTTCTTTATATGAAGTTTAGTGGCATTGTGACATGTTTAGTGTTGCATGTAGTTTTGACATTAAGAAGGTTTGTATGAAGTTGAAAACACCTCAAATTGTCCATGTGTACCCACTCTTGACAAATAGACTTCCATTATACTATAGCCCTCAAAGTGTCATTAAACCATTCCCATATTTAACTATGATTGGTGACTCCTAATTTCTTTAGATTTTAGTTTTAGGATCAAGCTATGTGACAATTTTAGCAACTTAGGAAATTCTACTTTGAAAATTCATAGAAATTACATGTTTTATCCAAAAAGAATTAATTGGGGGGACTTTCATGATTTTCAATTACTAAGAGTGCAAAAATAATTTTTTCTATGAAAAAGGGATCTCCAACTATGCTAAATTGCTTATTTTGATGGTTTTCAGTGTTTTCATCTTACTTGTAGTGTGGCAATGAATAGTGTTGGACATTAAGAGAGAAAAGAGGATTACAAGTGTTGCGTCGGTAGTCTAGAATTCATTTCACATTTGTATGTTAGTTCTTATGCATCAAATAATGTGATTACAAGTACACACATGAAATGGTATCATAGAAGTTTGGATATCAATAGTTTCTCAAATGTGTCAATAGGGTCAAAGGTATGTTCTCACTTAGAGTTAAAGAGTGTTGTTATTGTGGGTTTTAGGAATGCATTTAAACCTACTTGTGGGTCTTAGGAATGGATTTAAACCTATGGATTTAAACCTACTTTTGGACCAGATTCACATTGCAAACATCAACCCTAACACCAAGTGTGAACATGCAGGTATTTTGACCCCCATTACTTCCTATGCCATCAATTGACTACAGCTAGTGACGTGTACAGTTTTGGTGTGGTGCTTCTGGAACTCATTAGTGGGCGCAAAGCTATTGAGTTCAATTGCCCAGAAGAGGAGGAATCCAATCTTATTGAATGGGTGAGAATGATCATTTTCAACATTTCTCCAAAGTCTGTTATTATTTACATCAATGGTGAGAAAATGCTGAAGCATGAGTTCATGGAATTTAAATGACTTATGTTTCACTTGGTTTGCTATTCTCAGAGCAAGCAGAAGATGAAACCGGGCCATGGTGGAATTGAAAGCATCGTGGATCGTAAATTGGAGGGAAATTATCCACGTGAATTGTTTGTAACACTTGTGAAGTTGGGATTGAGGTGCTCATCATTTAGAAGAAATGTTCGGCCGACAATAAAGGTATGGAATGCTTGTATGATGTGTGTTTTTTGTTTTCCACCATCACACTCTGCAACACAATTCCTATGGACCAATGCAACTCTAATGAGTTTTATTTTCTATGTAGCTTTATTTGAATTGGAAATATAATGCCTATCTTAATCAAATTGAAATGGTTAATGCAACTCTAATGAGTTTTATTTTCTATGTAGCTTTATTTGAATTGGAAATATCATGTCTATCTTATTCAAATTGAAATGGTTTAACATGATGTACCTTTTTGTAGTAGTATGTCACTACGTGGATGCTATCAATTGTGCCAATAAGGGATGTACACCCATTAATGAACACTGCAAAAATAAGATGAGATATTATTATTTGGACCAAATAGCATCACAAAAATCCATCTATCGAAATTGATGTTCCAAGGCATTATTTGGTTTGCAATTTTTTTAACAGAGATTGGGTTTTGGCAGTGCATTGTGAGTATTCTGGAGCCACTGTTGCAAGAAGTTGAGCCCCCATCGCAGGGAAATGAGTTATCACCATGGCCTTCACTACTGCCCCTGCTGCCTCCTTCCAAGACACCCAACACTGCAAGTCATGCAGCAGGCTCTGATGAAGGCTCCATTCAAGGGCGGCATCGTCGCCATGAAACTTGTACTCGCATAGAAATGGACACAGTGCTTTTTCCACGTTGAAGGAATTTAATTTTTTACTAACTGATACCACGTCTGCCTTACTCAGCATTACAAGAGAACTGAGCCCTTAACCCTGGAGCGCCCAGACGCATTGGAGAAGTCGACAGCGGACTCAAAAGTGCCGAAATTTAAGAGGAGAATGTTGAAGAACAGGTTGTGCGAATGGAAAAAGTAATCGTAGGATCTTCTGTATGAGCATGCATATTATTGGGAAACGAAGTGGAAGTCATGGAAGTCATAATTCAGGTCAAGATCTTGCGGTTTGAACAGAGGAAGTAGAGCATTGACTTGGGCAGGTAGTTCAGAAGTTTTGCACTTTGCAATTGACGCAAACACGCACATGTTTGGAAAAATACGGAAAAAGTTGTAGTGCAAAGAGCATCAAATCAGGAATGTGACTGCACAACTCATTGTGAATTGTGGAAGACATGTGAGAATGTGCACCTTTGCAATGCACAGGCCTCTATGAAGATGGAACGACAAGTCTTTTATCAAGGAGCTGACTACGTCCCGAACATGCCCAATGACTGAAATATAGGAGCACTTGATTTGCGTGTCCATACTGACAGGTGCTTGGGGCTACGTCTACGCAAGCACTTTTGTATATGTGTCTCTTGCTATTGCTGTGATGTAAGCGGTTGTCAGCAACATTTCCCGTGATTTTTGAATGTCCCCATTGGTTACGATTCTTGTGACATTGTCATAAAATACTGCATCTTATTCATAGTTGGATATGTGGCATTCTAATGCACGTATTTGTAATAATTGGCATCCTCTTTCCTTTCAATTTTGTAGTGAGCTATTGTAATTTTTTTTAATAAACAACACAGGTAGTAATTTAAGCTTTGTGCCTATTGCCCATTTGTAATTTTTTGTCCAAAGAAGATCATTGCAGTTCAGGTCAGGTACATCTAATTTTCCTCCAAAACTTAACATGTTTCACTACAAGCATTTTTCTCTTCCAATTGCACTCACTAATACCATTGCCATCACCATCTGTCAATCACAAACCCATGTCATCAGTAGTAGAAAACAGAGCCCAATCAAGACATCCAAACCAACTCAAAATGTTTGAATCAACACAACTATGCTAGACAAACCAAGTCCAAACCAACTCAAAATGTACCCATGTCATTAGTAGTAGAAAACAGAGCCCAATCAAGACATCCAAACCAACTCAAAATGTTTGAATCAACACAACAACTATGCTAGAGCCCGAATCAAGACGTCCAAACCAACTCAAAATGTGTAGAAAACAGAGCCCAATCAAGACATCCAAACCAACTCAAAATGTTTGAATCAACACAACTATGCTAGAGCCCGAATCAAGACGTCCAAACCAACTCAAGGGCTCATCAAGACGTCCAAACCAACTCAAAATGTCTAAATCAATACAACTATGCTAGAGCCCGAATCAAGACGTGTAAACCAACTCAAAAATGTCTGAATCAACACAACTATGCTAGAATGTCTGTCAATCACAAACCCATGTCATCACTAGTAGAAAACAAAGCCCAAACCAACTCAAAATGTCTGAATCAACACAACTATGCTAGAATGTCTGTCAATCACAAACCCATATCATCACTAGTAGAAAACAAAGTCCGAATTAAGACGTCCAAACCAACTCAAAATGTCTAAATCAACACAACTATGCTAGAAATGTCTGAATTAAGATGTCCAAATCAACTAAATATTGTTAATTCGGGTCCTCTTTTCTAGTAGTGCACAACTATGCTAGAAATGTCCGAATTAAGATGTCCAAATCAACTAAATATTATTAATTCAGGTTCTCTTTTCTAGTAGTGCACAACTATACTAGAAATGTCCAAATTAAGATGTCCAAATCAACTAAATATTGTTAATTCGGGTCTTCTTTTCTAGTAGTGCATTTTTCTCTTCCAATTGCACTCACTAATACGATCGCCATCACCATCTATCGATCACAAACCCATGTCTAATCTCTAAAAAAAATGATGAATGAAAACTCTTTTTTCTCCATCATCTAGAAGTGGTCAACTCTATTCATTGTCCACTTTTTAGATGTCAAAGTACTCCAGGTTTAAAAGACTGTTCGGAAGCTCCTAGTTAATGCTTTATTAATTTTAGCACTTGTCAACTACTCCATGTAAAGTGTCAAATCCAATGTGGCACCCCATGTGTTAGATGGACAAAATGCCAAGGTTACAAATGATCCAGTAACATTTGAGGGAGTTGGAGGTAATCTACCAGAAGTTTGAAGATGGTAATAATAACTTTCAAAACAAAATATCTAGTACTTATTTGGTATGTACTGACAATAGTTTTGTCCTTGAAGTTCCTCTTATGATGCTTTAATTGTCTTTGTTGTTTTTTCATCTTTAATGTACTTCCTTGCACCATTGAATTTTGGATGGATGAAGTTGAGGGTGGAATTTGGCGAGAACACTATAAGTGTTTAATATATAGGATGGGTGGATTATGGAGGGAATAATACTACAAGTGATACAAAGACAAGTGGCACTAGCTAGGGTACTCTAAGTTGGTTTCTCTATTGGTTGGGAGTATCTTAACATGCTATCTTGGAGTATCTTTTCTCATTGTTTTGGAGTCATTGCAATTATTTGGAGTCTCTCAACTTTTGTTTTATGCATCTATTTTGGTTTCTTAGCTACTATTTTGTAGTTTTTCAAGTATCTATTTTGGTCTCTTAGCTACCACTTTGCATTTCTTCAATGACTATTTTAGAAGATCTCAACCACTATTATAGAAGACTAGTATCTCAACCTCTATTTTGGTGTCTAAGTCACTTTTTTGGAGTTTTAGCCACTATTTTGGAGTCTCAACCACTTTTTTGGAGTCTCTCAACCAACTATTGGAGGTCCAAATGGATGAAGGTACCAACAATAGTTATTACCTACAATTATATGTTCATGTTAATGTAGCATCGTGAATTCATAGATGAATGAAGCAAATGCTAAATCTTTTGCTACTAATGTTCCAAGGGAGAAATTGGTATAAATTTTTCACTTATATTGAAACCAAAACTAAGTGGATAAGTATACAAAAAAGTGATTAGAAAGGTAAGAGAGATTCAAATAGAATAAAAAAAATCTCACAATTGAAGAAGAAATAATTTATAACTTTTAAATGCATAGGAAGTGCAATTTATTGAAGTAACTTAGATTGTCATTGACAATGATGAAAATATGACATATGAGCACATTTAGAAAATGTCAAATTGGAGGCAATTTTGGTGTGGATCAACATTTGAATATCCACTTCATCCAAGAACAACTAAAGTATTGTCTTTAGTCCTAATTGCCTACACCAATTGTAACCTAAAGGTCCTCAGTAGAATACAATAAATATTTGAGAAGATGAGATACAACCCATTTGAAGTTGATTGCCAATCCATAGTTAATCCCTAAGAGATAGGATGGATTGTAAATGTTTTGAAGATCATACTCCATAAGCAACTTGAAACAAATGAGTTACATCCAAGTTATGTTGCCTCTATTTTTTTCAAGCCATTTTTTATTTAGCCTAAAATGCTCTAAATTGACATTCCTTCCACTCACTTACGTGACATCTCCAAAGTCCTAGATTATCTCTAACTTCTATTAAACTCTAACTTGCTAGTGTTAAAAGGAAACCAATGCAATTTAGACTTACACTACCTTGATTTGTCCAAAGAATTAGCATCACCAAAAGAACAATGTAACTATATATTAATGCCATACACAATATTAAAACAAATGAGTGTATTATATATGCTTTAATCCACAAACCCTTATCATATAAGTTTACATCAAGATTTCATGGCCTTCTAATTTGTGTGTGAGATTTCATTATTTGTAATTCTTGAAATTATACAATGTAACTAGATGAGTTTACGATGCAAAGGTTTCTTAATGAACTTGCGCAACTCTTTGCATATTTTGATATTTGCATATAGGCAATACTTTCTAGTAGTTGAAATTATGTGAAAACCCAACTTAGTGCTCTAGTGGACAAACACTCTATATACCAATCAATTGCTTGATGATTTCTTTTGTATAAATTCCATGCAACATGTGAATTGATTGAGTCTAAAGAAGATTTAAAGAATGGTGCATTTAGGTTCTTTGGGGGAGAGAGATATCATGTCATTGTAACTGAAGGTCAAGGTGCATTTGGGTTTCTTGGGAAGGAAAGAAGTCATGTCATTATGGAAGGCCAAGGTACAATTAGTCAACATCTCTTATCCTAGAACATTCTAAAAATAAGATATCTTGGATATGGTAGAAGTACCTATTTCGGACAATTCCTTGTCGTGACTTTTTAGGTTGACCTATTGTAAACAATACTTGGATGCACTATTCATTGAAAAAGATTCTTTGTTTGCACCTTCTTGTCCACTCATCTCTCTTCCCTCCTTGTTTGGGGAGAAGTACAAAAGCCAACCACAATAAGTGAATCTATGAGACTAGAATGGGACCCAATGAAAAATTTACATCTATATCATTCTTGGGATTTTTTTCCCCCTCATTCTTCCTCATTCTTATGTTTGCACAAATTGAGCTCAATTTCTCAACAAATTTCCCTCTTCATATAGGTTGAAATGCTTAAGTTATCACTCTACCATAGTCTTATATTGGCATTCTACTGTGAATGCATTTAGTACACTATCAACATGTTTGGTGAATATTGCATTCACTCTGTCAACATTGTCTGTCGATATTGACAGAATTGGGTCGGCATCCTACCTTACCTCCAACATAGGCTTCAACTGTAACAATGGATTGACTGCCCTTCCGCAATCACCCACAATTGACGAGCATTGACACTTCAAACCTAACTCATGCCGAAAGAATCACTTACTTCAGGATGCAGGATTCCTCACTTCACAAACAACCAGCTACACTACAAAGACGCTCTGTCCATGTGTACCGGTTCGCTTCTCGAGCAAGGGTGCACTAGACTTTTGCTACATTCACTGAAATCCATCGTTGTTAAGGACAGAGCACATCATAGTCACATTCTTTCGCATCTTACATTTGTTGAAAGATCTCGTTCACTGAGAGTCAATTCGGCGCAGATGAAGGGGAAGACAAGCGAAAGCTACAACTACTGGTAGAGAGCAGACGACATACCTTCGGTTGTCTTTTCACAACCGGTATTGCTTCACAAGAAACTGAACGTTCAGGAAAGATTCCACGCAGACATGTAAGGAATTACAAATTACCAATCCCGAAGTTCAATGACAAAACAGTGCAGATATCTCGTGCTATCCGTCAAGAATTGCTTCCCAACAGCCAGTTCAGACCCTTGTGTGAATTATGAACCATTTGTAACGATTGCCTGACACTGAATATTTTATAAAGAAATATTCGCAAAACACTTTTACACAAAACTACAGTCGAAAACACCCTAAGCTCCAAACCCTTATACACATCAACATCCTCGTCCCTGGATTCCCAACAAGGCGCCAAAACTAGCCTTGCTGTCGCGAAAGACAAGCGCACAATTTATTCCAGGCAGGAGACCATAGCCACGGGCCATTTCTGAATTGCAGTCGCAGCAATTGTTTAGATTAAAATTGTTTGCGATCACGAATCCCAAACTCTCATCAACCATAACAAGGTATGACAGAGCTCAAGAATGAAGCAACCAAGCGATCGGAGACACAGTAATGCCTGCCTCCATACAATTCATATCTCCAGAACCCGATTCAGCCTCCATCCCAACGAGAAGTAAAACCACCTCCTGCGAACCGCCATGGCGTCCAGTCTCAGAAAATTTAACTATGTATTTTTGAACCCAAAACCGCACCGCAAAATTGAAAGCAATAAAAGCAGGAGGGGGGCCCGAAAAGCTCCGCCTTCTCTGACGCCATCGCCATTCCCACCAAAATGGTTTGAAATCCAAAGATGGGCGCCACAGAGGTCGTCGTCGTCGTCGTCGGTAAACTACTACTGTGGGAGGGATGAACGAATGTGAGCACGGTTTCAGGCCCTTCTCGACCCGTCAGCCTTCTAGGACATTCCTCGCCCGGCCCCTTCTAGGACCTTCCACACTTAGTTTTTCTGTTCCCGTGGCCTCGCTCTCTACCCCTGTTCTGCCATTGTGCTCCTCGTGTTCTCTTCTGCGAGCTCCCCTGATTTAGGGCCTGCTTTCGTCTCGGGTGTTGCGCTCTTTGGCTCTGTGTTTCGTTGTTTTCTTCTTCCTCTTACTGCTTCTGGTAAGCTTCTTCGCCTCTGTCCACGGCTGTGCGTTTCTGAGTCAGCCCGGTGTTGCTTTGATCGATTTTTGAGGGCGTCATTTTTTTGCTTTCTAGGTTTTAGGTGTTGGGAGTTGGAGTTTTGGGGAAATTTCGATGCTTGCTGGGATTTTTGATGCGTGTGTTCTGGAAATAGAAGCGGATCAGCTGTTTGATTTTGCGCATGTGAAGACGAATTCCAGGTCGATAGAGTAGGGGAGGTGCGTGGCATTGTTTGAATGTGGTTGATTAGTGGTGCGTATTTGAAGGAGAGCGGCGTGTGATGAGTATTAGTTGAATTGCTTATGCTGGGGGTTAACCTGCAATTGTTTGCGGTGTCCCGAATTCGGGAGAAAGAGCAGTATCTGGACCGCCTGTGAGGTTTTTGTATTCGTGTGCGGTGATAAGTGGAATGTTTGGTCCTGATGTGTCCAAGTTTTTGTGGTCGCAGACCTTAATCGATAAGAATGATGGCGGATGATTTCGACCTACCCGATGCTGAGGAGGTGGAGGAGTCCGGAGAGGAAGTCGATTACGATCCTGCCACAGTTGGGAAGGTGCAGGAGTTGATCAAGGGCGGCGGGTTGCAGAAGGTTATTACCAAAGCTGGAGAGGGCTGGGAGAGTCCTGACACCGGCGATGAAGTCTCAGGTTTGTAATATATTCTGATCCGCAGTATTTGAAAGAATTTGCTCACTCGCGTGTTTTTGGATAGAACGTTGGATATTTCTGGTCTTTATTCTGCAGATTAACCTTGGTCTTTAACATGTCTTGGTTCTGTTCTATTGCAGTGCATTACACTGGGACTTTGCTTGATGGGACGAAGTTCGATTCAAGCCGGGACAGAGGGACGCCTTTTACATTCAAATTGGGTCAAGGTTAGCTCGTTGCACCTGGTGGAGTTTCAACTTAATTGGTTGTGGTCCTTACAAAGCATCTTTTTTTCCAGAGCTTCCGAGTTTTGAGATGCGATCATTTTATATGCTGCAGGTCAAGTGATCAAGGGATGGGATAAAGGTGTGGCAACTATGAAGAAGGGCGAGCAAGCTACGTTTACTATTGCTCCTGAAAATGCTTACGGCGAAGCTGGTTCACCTCCCGTTATCCCGCCAAACGCGACTTTGAAATTTGACGTAGAGCTCCTCTCTTGGGCTAGTGTGAAGGATATATGCAAGGATGGTGGTATTATCAAGAAAGTTATTAACGAAGGCAAGAAATGGGAACACCCCAAGGACTCGGATGAAGTTCTCGGTAAGCATTGTGTGCTTTGGAGCTTAATTTTTGGTTGTGGGTCCTGCATATGGCTTTCGTCACTTTGATTGGGACATATTCTAGAGTAACGAATGCTGCAGTCACCAACACAAATTGCATGAGAAGAAATCGTTCTCTGTTAGGGTATTTCTAATTTTTAATGGATTTTGTAGGCTTTTTATCGTTGAGTTGCAAAGCTCTGTACTTTATATTATCCTGTCAGTACGTGTGCTACCAATTTGTCGAAGTTATACATCGAAAATTTGTGTAGGTTGAAACACTACTGTATTGAACTAATTTCCACAAAAAAATTCTCACTGATGGGATAAATCGTTGCAGTCTGACCCGTCACCTTCAGGAGTTTCTTAGAATATGTTATTTTTGGATTCACGTATGAGTGAAAGGCATATGAAATAAGTGGTAGTTTACTCATGTTTATTATGTAATTCAATGTCATTGGGAATCGGTGTTTAAGAAAAACTGGACGTGAGGGCGTTTGATGGCTCAAACTGACGTAGTGTAAGAAGAGGGCACTGCTGAATCTGGACAGTTTCATAATTTTCTTTGATTTATCTTGAATTATGGCAACTGGCAGTGAAATTCGAGGCGAAACTTCAACGTGGTCGAACGGTGGCTAAATCTCCAGAAAGTGGTGTAGAATTCACTGTAAAAGATGGTAAGATCTTTCTAGGGATATTTCCTTACCCTTTGGTTATCATCCGTATCAAATGCACGTCCAAGGTTTGTTATTAAAGACTACACAGGACGCATTCTTGACGTAGGATTTTCTAGGACTTTAATGCAGAGTTTTCGTGTTGCCGGTACAGGGTACTTTTGTTCTGCGCTGAAGGAGGCGGTGAAAACTATGCTGAAAGGAGAAAGAGCTTTGTTGACTGTGAAGCCTCGATGTAAGTGCTAGCTCTGGCTGATATTATGAATGGCATTTTTTGTGAAATCGCAATGTTGAATTGCATGACGTCCCTAGAATTTGAATTTTTCCGACTGGTCATTTCACTTTAGTTCTGATAAGCTGCCTCTGAAATGCATACACCGGATTGTTTCCAGATGGGTTTGGAAGTGCTGGCAAAGTTCCTTCTGGAGATGTGCAAGCCATTCCAGCTGAAGCTGTTCTTGAAATTGAGCTTGAGCTTGTATCATGGAAAGTGGTCGAGGAGGTGACCGATGATAAGAAAATAATGAAGAAAATCTTGACTCCAGGAGAAGGCTACGAAAAGCCCAACGATGGATCGATTGTCAAAGGTATACAGTGCCAATTCCAAACTCTTTACCATAAAGTATATGGTGAAATATTGAACCTTTTGTCTCCTTTTCCTGTTGCCGTGGTAATTCTGGTAGTGTCTTTCTGCCTATGGTAAAAAGGTCACATGGAGTCTGATTCGTTTATTTTTTGTGCAGTGAAATATGTGGCCAAGTTGGAGGATGGAACAATATTTGAGAAGAAGGGGCATGATGGGGAGTTGTTTCAGTTCGTCACTGATGAAGGTATGTAAAGAATGATTGATTTTCGTGAGTTAACATTATACAAGCACAACCTAAATACTTCTCTAGGTTCTCTGCTCACATATGTTTCTGTGCATCTACAGGGCAAGTGATTGATGGCCTTGACAAGGCTGTGCTCTCTATGAAGAAAAATGAACTTGCTCTTGTAACTATTGCCCCGGAATATGGTTTCAAGGGAGAGGAGACTAAGATGGATCTGGCTACAGTGCCTGCCAATTCTACTCTCATATATGAAATTGAACTTGTTGAGTTCGTAAAGGTACAGCCTAAATTTCAAAATTAATATATTTTGACATACAAGCGTTGCAAGTATTGGAACTGACCTGGTATTTCAGAATGAAGAGAGGAAAAAATTACCCCTGTAAAATCAGATTAAAATCGTAAAGAATAAAAGTGGCATATGAATGGTTAAATGGTCAAGTAGGTCGTTTTAATACTGAAATTGATGATTTCCATCTAGTTATTTGTACCACTGTTATTGGAATATCCACATACTTCAGCTAAGTTCAAGAAATATTGATTATTTTTTAACTTGATTTTGACATTCAAAATGTTTCTTTTTTTCTTTTTAGCAAATCTAACAATCTGAAGTTTTCATTGTGCGGAAAGTTTTTGTTAAAATATGTACTTCATTGTAGTTTGAAGTTGGGAGCCTATAATTTTGTGTAAAGTATAGAACAATGTGGAAATTCTATTTAATAACTAAAATATTCTCTACTAAAATATGTACCTATGATAATTTTTTCAGATTTTTTTTTGTATTTTGTATTTGATATGAGTTTTCTCTGTTTTTTTATTATTAAAATTTCAAGGTAATTTCAGATCTTCGTTTTTGACTTACATAAGACATGGGATTTCACCTCTAGAAAAAAGGAAATAAATAAATAAATCATTCATATTGCGGCAAAATGGAGCATGCAGAGTTTAGGATTTTGAAGTTTGACTACACGGTTGGATCCTTGAAGGGTTAAGGGGTATTAATCAGGACAGATGTTTTAGGATTTAAAGTCAAGCTATCAAACATCAAGACCGTGTACTTTTTAAAGTACTCTTGCTTAGATCATGATTTTGCAATGTCATGGAAAAAGTAATGGATTTCTAACGTATTGCCAATGAAGCAGGATAAGGAATCGTGGGATCTGGAGATCCCTGAAAAATTGGAGAACGCTAGAAAGAGGAAGGAAGATGGTAATGTGCTTTTCAAAGCTGGAAATTATGCACGTGCTGCTAAGAGATACGAGAAGGTAAGGTTCAAAGACACAATAACGGAAGTGGAAGTGTACCGCAAGAAATTTGGAATCCTCTTGCTGATATAGTTGCAATATCCACTCTATAAGAATGGAACTTGAGTAATGAATGTTTATTTACACATCCTGTGTTCTGTGGAGCAGGCGGTTAAGTTGATAGAGTACGATAGTAGCTTTGACGATGCTCAAAAGAAAGAGGCAAAGGCACTTAAGATCAGTTGCAATCTCAACATGGCTGCGTGCAAGCTAAAACTCAAAGACTATGGAGAGGTGGTGAAATTGACGACCAAGGTAGGTTACTAATACTCATTATATATATGCATTTTGGTACATTATGAATGTCTTTCTAAATGGAGGTAATTGATTATTTTATTTCCTATAACTTGCGTTTCGATGGAGCAGGTTTTGGAGTTGGAATCGACGAGCATCAAGGCTCTGTACAGAAGAGTACAAGCATATATTGAATTGTTAGATCTTGACTACGCGGAGACAGATATCAAGAAAGCCCTAGACTTGGACCCTAATAACAAGGAGGTGAAGCTTGAGTACAAGCGATTGAAACAGAAGCAGGCCGAACAGAATAAAAAGGAAGCGAAGTTATACGGGAATATGTTTGCTCGCCTCAGCAAACTGGAAGCAGCAGAGAAGGTCTAGGTGAACAACTCCCGAACCGCAAAGCTTTGACAAAGGGGCTTTAGTTCCTTTAGGAGGGTCTCTTGTAAAAGACAGCATCCTGTTTTTTACTTGTCTGTATGCTCCCTGAATCTCCCTTTTTTGTTGTTTGTTTGTGAACAGAGGCTCGTTTCAGAGACAGAAGCAGGTGGTACGGAGCCTATGGCTACTGATGCGTAGTGCGTAGCATGATCACTTGCGAGCATTTAAAGAAACCAGATTAAATTGGGCAGGGCTCTGGCATGGAGTCCGTTCACCGCAGTGCTTGGGGTTGTGTTTTGGGTTCAAACTCAGTTTGGTGTTTTCTAAACAGTACTGTGATGAATATTTTCTCTGAATGGCTCCACAATCACTGAATGGACTTCATATCTAGTTCAAAGCGCTCTTGTTTAACTTGTGTAGCATGGCTCTACAAGTTTGAGAATCAAACTTGGTGCTAGTGAATGACCGTAATACCAAATTTAATTCTCAGCTTCGTAGAGCTTGGAGACTGCAGTAATGGAAACTGTGGTAACCCAGAATTGCCGCCGAGTCAATTTCTAGGTTGTGGATGAAACTGGACGACTGCAATACTAGTGATTTACTGTATAATTCGAATGAATGATTATCCCTTGAGGATGGAGCCTATGACCTTGTGAACAACCGCAAATATCATTTGCATTGCGTGCTCCAACGAATAGTGGAAAAAATTAGTAGCAAAATATTACAGTAGACAGAAATATGGCGTTTGATTTTTTACATATAAGTTTACAATTGCTAAATTGCTTGAGATCAAATCATGAAGAACTATATCCATAATAGTTACTCTTACAATATTTTTTAACAGGCCATTGTATGAAGGTCAAAAAATGCCACTGTCTACAATGAATTTATACTCAAATGAGAGTTTTGTATTATAGTTCCATTACTGTTAAGAAATTGATTGTAGCCCTATTTGCATTTATTGAAAAAAAATTGTAATCCATTGTTCTCTAAATGTTTAGAATGGGTCCTTTGACTATAGTAGGTTGTACTGAAGTGAATACCTAATTTCTACTATTTTGTTTGGATATTCTCTAAAAGAGAATATCCAATGTAGACTATTCAATCTTTGTCATAATGATGTTTTGTGATTTTGTATTGGATAATTTCAGATTTTGGGGCCTCTTTGTCATTGGATTGTCTTTGTAAACTCACTTTATATTAATTCATACTATTAAAATATAAAACTTTTATAATTGGAAGTGCCATTGAACTTTTAATACTTCCTACCATTAGAAGAAAATTGTGTTCTAATGTTGTTTAAACTGCGTCGGGAACTACAAAACTTGTCATATGGATTTTGTTGAGTTCCTAATTCCCAATGTTGACAACTCACAAAACATTTTATATTTTTCATGACATATTGAAGTCTAGTGATTATATCTCTCAAGAATAGAATTAGAAAATTTCCATTCATATTTAGTGACAATAAGTGTAGAACAACCCACAATAGTCAAAATGCCTATAGTGATAAATAATTATCATAGTCTTTACAAATCACATTTCATTCCAAATTTAGCCTAATTTGGAGTTCAAATTAAAACACTTTTGTAATTGTTGAACTATAAAACTTGTCATTTTTGTGAGTTCCTAATTCCCAATGTGATTTTTCATGAATTTTTGCATTAAAGTGAAAAAATTCATATCAAATGCACTACATGTTTAAAAATTCTGAAAATTTCACCACAAGTGTATTATAGTTTGAAACATTAAAGTATTAACCAAATTTCTATGGCATTATTTTATCATCTTACTATTTACTATCACAATGAGGGGGTACCTTCTTGTCATCCTCTATAATTTTTGAAGCATAAACCTCATGAACTTGAAATTTTTATTGGAGATGTCTAACTTTATGGGAATTAAACCCCTTATTTTTTACAAAATAAAAAAATCATTTAATTTCTTAAATCATTTTGGTTTACTTGTCACATTATGAGGTTTATTACATTAAGAGTCCCCAAATTTAATGATCTGGAGCCGAAAATTTCATGGTCTATTTGCATAGTAGAAAAGTATATTCTTCCCAAAGGAAATCTAAAAATATATTATTATATGTCCTTCACATTAGTGCTAACAATGCTCATATTATACACAATTTTTGAATAATGAAGATGGTTCTAAGATCAATCTTCTGGTAAAATCTCATTACTATAAACTTTTTCCAAATGTCCAATTTTTAGTTTTTTAAAATTTTCTTTTCCTATTTGTTACAAATTAAAATGTGAAACTACAATGATAGTATCTATTTCATGAGATTTTGCATTTTCCTAGTTCTCCTACTTAGAGAATTTTTCTATGCTTTTCTTTCCTAGGGTACCTTCTTCTAAAAGGTGTACACATGAAATATATATATATATATATATATATATATATATATATATAATTTTTTAAACCATTTTTCTAATTATGAAGTATTCTTGAAGAAAAAAACGAGCACTAAGCTAAACATTACAAAAACTACTTAGTCTTTCTTGTAATGATCCTACACTGAAAAAACATCTCTTGCAACTATTTTTTTTAAAGCATCTTCTTTACATAGAGAATTCAACAATACCTCAATGAGGTGATTTTTACCAACTTCTAGAACAAATACGTTCCAAGAACTTTCTAAAAAATACTAGATGAAAAAATGTTTTTCTTCATCTTGTATTGCTCATTTGACATCCACACACCTACAAAGTAGTATCATAGTCCTTAGTTTAACTCCTAAAGTCCCAAAGTCCCTATGGGGGACTCTTGGGATTTCAAGTAGGCTTGTGTGATCTCAAATTTTGATATAATTTTTTGAATTTTTTTGTATAGATAGGAAATCAAATTAGCTTTTTGAAAATATAATTTTTATTTCAATTGGTTCTTGGAAACAAAAGTTATGCTACCATAAGTCCAAAAAACAACTTGAGGGGCAATCCAAAAAAAATCACAAAAAATTTAATTTTTTAATTTTTTAATTTTTCACTCAAAAGATTATATTTTTGTCTACATTTGAAGCTTTGATTCACTCCATTTGAACTAGTAAGAAGAAAGTTAAAGACAAACTTAATTTTTGGGCTATCTAAGCATCTTCTTAAAAAATTAACTTATAGAATCTAATTATTGAATGCAATTTTCACAATTTTTCAATAAAAAGTGTTAGGTAGGATTCAGTTTGCTTGCTAGAACAATCTCACTACTGGGATTATTGCGTTTCAATTCCATCTTAGAGTTATTAACGGTTTAGTTATCCCTTCAATTTTGAACCTATTTCTACTCAACAATTTTTGAATGAGTGACAATTAAGTGTTTTTTTCTTGAATTTTTTTCCTAGATTTTCAACTCAATTCTTCAACATAAAAAATTATAAAATCAAAATTGATAGTGCAAAAATTTTAAATTAAAAAGATTCAAAGCCAAAAAAATTTAGTTGGTGAAGATATTAAATAAATTTATTTTCTTCACTTTAAATGCAAATATCTTACAATCTACATAGTTAAAGTTTCTAAAAAAAAATTCACGCATTTTTATACTAGTTTAGTACAAGATCCTATAGTTAGATATGCAAAAAAAACAAAATTTAAAGTTTTTTGCTCTTTGAAATGACAGCTTTGAGTAGGTTTTGATGGAAAAAAGGTCTTGAGACTTTAGGGGTTAAGGTTTAATGCACATTAGTTTGACAAAGTTTTGGTGATGATATGAAAATCATTGTTTGGTTACCTAAATGTTATGGGTACTAGTGGAAGATTTAACCCAATAAGGACGTTGCAAGCCACAATGGTTTGATGGATGACTTCATTGTTGAGTGTAGAAAAAGTGAGTGTACTTTTTGGTTCAACAATCAAAGAGTTTTGGTAACTACCTTGATCATGGGGGCTGAGTCCTTATAGGATTAACCTATTAACAGCATGGCGACCATTTTTTGGTTGATGAATGATAGAGAATCCTTGTACATAGGACTAAAATG
This sequence comes from Climacium dendroides, assembly GCA_950106755.1. NCBI lineage: Eukaryota > Viridiplantae > Streptophyta > Bryopsida > Hypnales > Climaciaceae > Climacium > Climacium dendroides. The sequence goes on along the minus strand of OX467090.1, from coordinate 14,214,360 downwards.
CAACTATTCATCCTCAGAATTTTGCATGAAAAGGGGAGGCCTTGTATAGTAATTTGACTTCTAGTGAGTGATTCAGGATTTTTTTTAAACCAACTATTCACACAATGCCAAAAAGGATGATTTCCACGGTCACAGGCCCGTCGTTAAAGGGTTAATTACTGAACCCAGGGCTCGTGAAATTACACAGTATCCATCCTGTTACATCTGATAGTTACATCATCCTTGAGTAAAACAAAATAATCAAGCTTGACTGCAGCAGTACAGACCCCAGAAGTCGTTGAATGTACCTAAATGAAAAGTGATCAAACTGAAAATGAAAGGTTTCTTGAGACTTTTCCAAATGAAGGCCACTCCGCCACTTTCTTTCGGTGGTTGTTCAATAATTGTCAATCACTTTTTGTGCTTTTCAAAGCTGATGTTTAAAACGTTTTCAAACAACCTTTCACCGAATGTCAAGGAACAATGGAAAGATCAAGTTTGAGACCGAAGTCACTGAACCGTTCAACACTCAAAGGGGCACACTTTTCTTACCTACGAAAGCATCTCCATGATCACAAGCAAACAAACAAGCCGATCCATGATGCCCATACAGTATAAACGCTGGTTGCTAACGTAGTCTGTAGAGTTTCTCGCAGTAAGTTCAAGAACTGGTCGGAGCTTAAACGTACGCAAAATCATTTTATCAAATGAATTCAACTCATGGGCCGGGATCGGATGATCATGCAGTAGCCTGTCAAGCATAATTATAGGAAAGAGCATCTTTCAAACGCAACTCCAATAGACAAAATTGCTTACAAGTGGAACCCATTTCCATCAAACTTATGTCTCTGACAGAAACACTGGTATCGATCGCCGAACAGCTGAAGTATACAATTACGTAGATAGCCATTTTCATAGTCTTACGGTTCTGTTTCCTTACATACATTTAAACAGCGCAAGAACAAAACTGGCTATCTACAGCGTCGTTTATAAACCCACAGCCGCAGGCCTTGAGGTTCACCAATTCTAACTTAAAACATGAACACATTCAATTCCTTATAGTATTCTCACACAGGCTGAGAGATAATCGTCACTTGTTTCCCTTACAAGTATATCAAAAGTTTCTCAGATGATTTTACACCAGGAACAAGGATCGGAGAAAAGAGGTCTGGAAGGGAAATTAGTGGCACAAAAAATTTCCGATCCCTAGCCTGTTCGCAAACTGTAAACCCGCCCGGCAAATTAGTACGTTAGGCACCCTGTGTCGCACCTGTGTAAATACAGCAATTCGTGCTTGCTGGATCCCAAGACTGTCACAGCAATTTCTGTTTGTGAGCCTGTTGGGAAACTGTGAACCGAAAAATTAATGGCAATCCGAGAGTTGACATACCCTGAGTCCATCGCACCTTCAAGGTTAAGTACCCTTTGTCGCACCTGTGTAAGTACAGCAATTTGTGCTTGCTAGATCCAAAAACTGTCACAGTGATTCTTGTTTGCAAGGTCCCACGTCGGATACAGCAATTCCTGTTTGTGGGCCTGCGGCAAACTCTAAACCGAAAAATTAATGGCAATTCGGGAAGTGCCCGGTGTCGCCCCTGTCACCCTGTGTAAGTACAGTGATTCGTGCGCTGGAGATATATACCACGACTGTCACAGCAATTCCTGTTTGCAGGGTTTTAATCCATCGTGGCCTTCAGTTCGCGCTCGCTTTGCAATTGGTTCGGGTTCCACAACGGCACTAGGGGACCCGCGACTCTCCTCCGATGGTCCTCGCAAGCGTCTCAAACGCGCTCTCTCCTGCCTTCCCAACCATCGCCCCATCCCCAGTTCGATTCGCGCATACTTCAATGCCGTCAACGAAATCGAGAGTGACTCCGCTTTCTCCATCAGAGTAAGATGCGTATTTGAAGACAAGTCCGACTCCGTCACTCGAAGGTCAGTGTCGAACCGTCTCTTGATCACCACGTAGCGCTCTTGCAACGGCGATGGCGCCTCCGAAGACGGTTGGTCCCTGCGCTTGGGCGCACCCCCGACTGTCACGGAGGCTTGGTCGCGATTAATCTCTGGGACCAAGGGAGCGGGGATGGTTACTGTTGGAAGCTTGGCGATCACGGCGAGGAGCACAGGATCGTCGTCGCGCATGCAGATTCGCACGTCGCCCAGAGTCGCGTCCACGTCCAAGTCCTTCGGAGGGGTGCCGGGGAGCTGCAAGCGGAGGACGCGCTCGTCGTCGCCGATGAGGTTCAGCAAGCGCGCGTTGCGATGGACCTCGGCGACGAAGTGCTGGAGCGTCTCGTGGGGACGTCGAGCGGCGGTCCACTCGTGGTTGTTCTTCAGGCGCACGGTGAAGGGCTGCTTCGGGAGAATGTGTTCGGAAACTGTGGGGGGTGGGTCTCGCCCTCCATGGCCATTGAGAACGACGAACGTGGGGACAGGCGAGGCGAAGCCGGGTCCAGAGGGAATACTGGGGGCTCCGTCTACTTGAGTGCCTCTCTCGGCCTCTGGAATTCCCCGCGCTCTCTCCATCGATTTCTGCAGTTTAGACACACACATGGAGACACAGTTCAGCTACACACACTCTGAGACGCTGTTTAGGTACACACACTCCGAGACAAACTTTAGAGACTCAAACGAGACCCAGTTTAGGTTCACAATCAAGACTCAGCTAGTTTAGATGTATACACACTGAGACGCATTTAGCTAGATTCGCACACGCTGATCGAGACGCACTTTAGATAGCTAGCTAGCTAGACGCAGTTTAAGCTCACAAATTGCTCGATCAATTAAGACGACGCAGCGAGTTTCGATATGTACTCACACCTACTGAGACGCAGTTTAGGAAGATTCACACACTGAGACGCTAGACACGAATTGAGGAACTGGCGGATGAGTGTGCGGATGAGTGTGCAGGCAGAGGAGGTATCGACGCGCACAGACAGACACTGGAACTCTGGAATTCTAGAATGAAGCGTTTCGAAGAAGTGGGCCATGCCAGGAAGGAAAGACAAAGCGTGACTTTCCTGTCTTGTCACAGAAGCTTTGAGGTGAGGTTTTTGGGTCATTTGTTTTGTAATCCAAGTGGTTTCACAATTTTTATGACACCATGGTAATATATATATTTTTTGGGGAGAACTTTCGACCCTTAAACAAGACAAAGGGGTTACCTTGGAAATCATCTCTTTTCATTGCCGTGTGAATCATTGGTTTAAGAAATAGCAAAAGCACTCATTGGAAGTCAAACTACTTCAGAAGACCTCCCTTTTTCACAATAAAATTTTGAAGATGAATAGTTGCACTTCTGACCTACTAGAAGGATTTCTTGTCATCCATCAGACACCAAACGTCTTTGTCGACGTCTAAGGGTTAAAGGTTAGGGTGTGGTTACACATACTACTAGGCTTTCATTGAATGGTCAACATTGAAGCATGAATTGTTTCAACTCGCATTGGTTGCTCTTGGAAAATTGCTAGTAGTAGGTTTGGATTTGTTGTGACTGTAAATGATCATTTAATTAATCCTTCAAAAGACAATTGTTTGTTGAACAAACAATTGAAGATTTATAGAGGTTCTTATTATGAAGTCAACTTGGGTCTGAACATGTACCAGTGTACTTCATTAGTGGGAATGTAATTTTGTTTTATGATTTGGCGTTCATAACAAAAGTTATGTTGCCTTAAACTTTGAAAGGAGCTTTAGCAATTTGGACAACTTTGTTGATATTTGGCATGTATGTAACAAATAAAATATAGTAGAGAACCACACAAAAACATTATCAATTACTCCATAGCAATCGCATGATTCAACTATCAATTCAATTGTGATGGGAATAAAATTTTGGATCACTGCCCAATGACCGCACACTATGCGGTGAAGGGACACAAAGAATTTTTGACTAGATTGCAAAAGGATTTCTTCCTACAAATGGCCTTCAAATTGCAATAAAATTTGTAAGAAGAAATACTTTTGTATTTTGTTTTTTAAAGGAGAATCTTTAACATGACATTTGATAATCATGCCAAATTTCAAAACATGCAAGTCTCTATATTTATGTGGAAAAGGATTTCAATTTTGTTTGTGCAGTGATTAGTAAGTTTACTATATACAATTTTCCAAGAAAATCAAATTTTAGTTCTCAAATTACATTTTAAGAGGAATCAAACTTTGTTAGCTATGTCGGGATAGTTTTGAGAAAAATATTTTCTTTTAACTTCAAGCCCTATTATCTTACAATTCGTGAAGCAAACTAATTTAAAATAAGCTAGACTCTATATTTGCTTCTAAAATTTTTTATGTGTGAACCTAACATCATTTATTTCTAAACTCGGATACACAACTTTCATATTATATGGCTTTGATTATAAAAATTTATAATTTATTTTAGTCCAAAGTCATAAAATAATATCTTATAATTTAGAAAATTCTTGTAGGCATGTCTTTTTAGCCCCTAAAGCACTAAACTATGTTTTTTGGCAACATAGCAATTTGGAGCAACTCACTATCAACGGAATTTTTATTCTTTTTTACTGGAATTTTCACATAACATTTTTCTTGTAGAGTAGCTTCAAGGCCTGACAATTTTCAAAACTTTTGACTACATGGTTAGAAAGTTATTGCACAGTATGTCATTTTCATTGCTTAGCAAGCATCTCGGGCATCTCAAACTAGGGGGGTGCACTACAAAGGAAGTTCATGGGTGAGGAGTGACCAAACCCTAACTACTCATTTCTACTTTTTTTAATTACTTTCTAATAAACTATAATTTCAACCTACAATTTTGAGCTTTGTTTAACAATGTCTGTAGGTTTCTATTGCCAAAAATTTAAATCCTAAATAATTTGTGATATATTGTCTGGAAAGGATTGAAAAATGAACTAAAATGGCATGTTTTCAACTAAAATATTTATAGAGATCACATGAAGATGACTATTGTACCAATATTCAGCCAAAATAAACTTTCAGTAGAAAGATATTTTATAGAATTTTTTTTTTCATTTTTCAATTTTTTTTTCTTATATAATATAGGGGTGTGAAAGTTATTTTTAGCTTCACAATGTATCTTTTTTCTTCTAAAATTTAGAACTAATTATTATTAACATAAAAAATACCAATAATTCAAAACATAAACTTTCAAAGTAGGAAAATCTATTTTTTTTTTTAGAAAAAAATTAAAATTTTAGGATATAATATAAGGGGTCCAAAATTTGGTCGCTCTTCACCCATGAACTTCCTTTGTAGTGCACCCTCTGGGATCTCAAAAAACTTCTTTAAAAATCACTTTTCAAAATAATAAAAATTTGAAATTGGTTCTCTAGATTTATATATAAGTAAAAAGCTTTGAATCATTCTATTTTTATTAATGAGATGAAAGTTATAAAGAGTTTTAGTTTGTGGGTAGGTATGGAGTCTTTGAAAATCATAACTACCCACAAATTAAAACTCTTCATAACTTTCATCTCATTAATCAAAATGAAATGATTTAAAGCTTCTCACTTATATATAAATCTAAAGAACCAATTTCAAATTTTTATTTTTTTGAAAAGTGATTTTTAAAGAAGTTCTGTGAGCTACCCAAACTACCCGCTAAGCAATGAAAATGACATATCATGCAATAGTTTTTTAACCATGTAATCAAAATTTATGAAAATTATTGGGCCTTGAAGCTACTCCTTAGATACATATTGTGTGAAAATTTCATCAAAAATAAATAAAAATTTCATTTGTAGTGAGTTGCCCAAAATAACTATGTTGCCAAAAAAAACACAATTTTTACCTTTAGGGGTTAACAAGGAATCCAAAAATGTAATTTTATATATATATATAATTTTGGGGGGACTATAATAGCAATAAAAATTTGATTATGTAAGTTTTTTTAATATATGTATCATTGGACAAGTTACTCAATTTTGGGGCCTTTGTATAGAAATTTAATTTTAATTGGAGGGAACTTCTTGTATGGAATTTTTAAAAATATTCATAGGTATTTCAATTCTTCACATATATTGTGAGTTTTTTTTCTAATATGTATGCAATCTAATATTTCCAATATTTAATTTTTTTCAATTTGGTCTTCATCTAATTTTTTGTCTTTTTAATTTGATATAGTTTTTACAAAAGTCATCCGATAAGTCATTTTAACACATAGAATACATAGAATATATAAGTTGCATACCCGGGCTTTTGAATGGTGAAAAACTTCATTTTTGTATTAGACTAAAATTTTACCCAAGGAGGCTTGAAGTTTGCTTACTCCATTTTGCAAGAATGAAAAAAAAAATCACTTCAATCATTATAATCTTTCAATCTACTTGGTCAAATGGACCAAAAAATTTTACACATTGCCTTGCTTGTTTACTATAGTATATTTTGTATGATTGGAATTTAAAAGTAATAATTTGTTATTTCAAACAATGCATTGAAAATTGACAATTTTGGACTTTTCCTCTTCAAAAACATCCTCCATCCTTGCCTCCATCCTTCAAGGGTTAAGGTCTACACATAAATTTTTTTCAAGGGTAAGTTTCAAGGTTGTCCATCCCGACATGATGTTGGCTTTTCACATCAAGATGTCCATCAACATTGGTCCAAATGTGTCCAAATGTGTCTGGATCACATCCACATCCAAACCCTAAATTTTTTTAATTTTAAAAATCTTTTTTAGATGGCCTCAATAGCTTGTCCATCATTGGGACGGTCCAACCATCAACATGATGGATAGACCATCCAAGAATTTATTTTTATTTTTTCAAGATTCTAATAGATGTTGGGATTGGATCCTTGACGTTTCGTCAAAGTCAAATCCGTCCAAATCAAGTTTTTTTTTCATTTTCTATGAAGTGCCATAGTGGCGATATTAAATGTAATAGTGGTGCTCCAAATTTCAACATTTATCCACATAATGAATAGAAAACATCACATTAGCACATATCACATATCCATAATTATATTTTCTTCCACAATTTGGTGATTTCATCCGAGATATTTTTTAATTTGAAGTTTTCAAGCAATTTACAAGGGTTTTTTTCATGTTTTTTTCTATAGGCACGGTGCCAAGCCAAAACATTTGGTGCAATTTTGCACCAAATCGCCAAAAAAAAACACTGGTCCAAATGTGATGGTGACAATTGTGGTAGGTTTTCACTATCCTTTGTTGTACACGGGATTTTGAAGCATTCAAAATATGAATGATTTGGATATTGCATAATAAAAAATATTAATTGTTGAAGATTAGAGCAACAAAGTTTCAAATTGTGAATCAAAAGTAACAATGAAGTCTTGAACCTTGATATCTACAAAGAATATTTTACTATGACAAAAATCTAGAAGTATCTTATTTTTCAAAGAACCATTGTTTGACTGATACTTATCAATTAGCAAGCAGTGCTTCAGTGTTCAGACATCCAAATGTTTAGTGTTATATTATCTTTGTCTCAGGCATAAACCCTCTATCTGCATGAACTGATTCCAGTTCACTCAAACCAAACGGAGGAATAAAATACCTAGTCACTATAACAACATAATGAAAAGAGCTCCTGTTAGATGGTAATTACAGATTCGAATTCACAAAATCCGCTTTCACAGTCAAAGAGAGCTCTGTGAATTTGGATCTTAATTGCCATCTCCGTAGGTTCTCTCTCATAGGACTCATGGGACTTTGACACCTACTTCGCGCCTGGCTAATTAGAAAAGGCCACCACTTGTCGCAGTTCGGAAGATTTGAAGGATGGCAGAGCCAACGACAACAAAAATAAAGAGGCCCAGAACTACAGGTCCCACCGGATAGTTGTTGGACTTCTTCACAGAAGTTTCGGGCACTTGCCCTCGCTTGAGGACGTTCTTCTGGAATTTTGCACTCTTGATTTCAGCTAATCTCTTGGACGTCGTCATTGCACTCGAATGGAGTACAAAACCCGCTCCTCACACCTGAGACATTTGTCGACCCATCACACAAAGAGAATATTTCAGCTCAGGCATCGTAAGAATCCCAACCAGGATGAAGTTACGAAGAAGTTGTGTGTGCCATCGACTCATTTCACACAACGAACCTTAAACAAAAAACCTCGCACGATTGAATTCGCAAAAAAAATTTAGAAGGCTAGATAATCATTGTCAGGTTGAAATCTAGCGGTAATAAAATAGATTAAAAAAACCTTCACGCGCCACTTACGAGAACTCACAGTATGGATCCTTTGCGATATCTAGAGAAGACCTTCAATGCAACCACTTCGTGTAATTCAGAGAACCAGGATACCGGTGAAACAAGATATGAAACCTAAATAGATATCCATAGAAAACGACAGCAAAGGACGGACATGCACAAGCTTAAATAGTAGCTTCCAAATTGACAACCTTTCTAAACCAGCTCAACGCTAAAAAAAACTCATTGACAATTTTAAATTCATACTCCATCTCAACCATAAAAATAACGAACCCTAGCGGCAATAAGAGAAACTTAAAATTCTTCTCGCGCCACTTACGAGAAGAATCCTATGCGATATCTAGGGAAAACCTCTAATGCAAAAAAATTGTATAATCCAGAGAACTACGATACCGAGTTGGTGAAACATGAGACAAAACCTAAGTTATCCACAGAAAGCAACAGCAAAAGGACAACATGTACAAGCTTAATGAACACGCTTCCGATTTGACGACCTCAAACGCTAAAAAACAGATTAACAATTTCAACGTCATACTCGATCCCAACCAAAAGATACCGATCGTCCCAGTACAAAAATCCTGAAAAAAAAGCAAATTGTCCAACCATGTAGTAAACCCTAACCTGAATCGCGACAGCAATGCACCGAACTGCTCCAAGTTGCTCCAAGTTGCTCCAAGACGCTCCAAAATTGCTCTAAATTGTGCGGAAGCAACGAAATCACGTCTAACTAAGAGGAGAAGCGCAGCGACAGGACACTACTCTGGCGGAACGAAGGAGATTCTAGGCCTTAGGCTGCGTTAACGAGTAAAAGAAGGTCGCTAGAGGGCGGTGAGACGGTCCTCAGTCTCGTTCGTTCGTTGCTTTTGAGGACGACAGTTTACCGCAAGAGATTTCGTTGCTCGAAGGACGAATTGTTACTATTTCCAGCTACTCTTTATAATAGGTCTCTAGGAGACCAAAATGCACATAGGTTTCGAAGGACTCAGTGTAAAAATTTAAAATTCTAAAAATAGTTTCCATCTTTTTTTACCCTTAAAGGATGACGTGGTGACTTTGGAAATCATTCATTTTTATGACCCTTCAAGGACGACGGGGTGACTTTGGAAATCATTAGTTTTTATGACCATGTAAAGCATTGGCTTAAAAAATTGTAAAAGTACTCATTACAAGACAAACTACTGTAGAAGGTCCCCCTTTCCTTGCAAAATTCCAAGGATGAATAGTTGTACTTCTGTCCTACATAGAAAGATCCTCTATCATCCATTGGATGCAAAACGTCTACCTCGATGTTTAAGGGTTAAAAATTACTTTCTCAAATTACTTGTTGCATGGAAAAAATCCTTGTAGAATATTTTTATTTTTAGCACAGATTGAATCTCATTTCCTAAGAAAATAATTAAATGTTGCACAAGATGCCAACCCTAGGCATCAAGTCAATGGTACACTATCGAAAACAAAGTGCATATGATTTTAATCCCTAATAACCCTTGCAACCATTTTGTGCTTGAGTCTTGTCTCTTTCTTATATTTTTATTTCGATTTTTATGTGTAGAAAAGGAATTGTGTTTGAATAAGTGTATTACACATAGACATTGTTCTTCCATAATTTTTCTTACAAAGTAATGAATATAAAGTGTAAAATATTAAAGAAGTGGTAAAATTTAATTTAAAGAGAAAAGTAGTCAATTTTTCATGATTAAATTTTGTAACATTTCTTTGTTAATTGATGTAAGATGAAATTTTTGCTAATAGTACAAAAAGACCACATGCAATGAGAGGATTATAAGAAAATCAAGGGTAAAAAAATAATTTTATAGGTTTTGAATACTTTAGACTACAGTGAAAGGAGAATAGAAAAAGTGGAATAGGATAGTTAGTGATTTTTTCATGATTAAAGTTTTTACCATTTTTTGTAAATTGATGTGAGATGAAACTCTAGCTAATAGTAAGAAAATCCACTTGCAACGAGAACATTACAAAAAAGTCAAGGGTAAAAAAACTAACTTTTATAGGTTTCAAATACTTTAGACCACAATGAAAGAAGCCAATAAAAAAACTAGAATAGGGTAGATATTGATTTAATGCATAACAAATCAAAAAAATGATTATAAACCTAAATGACTTCCAATGATATCTATTGTCTATTTGAATGATGGCAAGTACACATTTTGTAAAACACTAAAAAACAAGTTTTGAAAGATAATGGCAAATTTTAGATAGAAATTATAAAAAATTACCACTTTTTGGAACAATGAGGAAAAATTGGAAATAAAATATTTAAAAAATATTGAATGCAGCCATTGAGGCAACTGTACAAATTTAAACTAGACTACTATAACTTGAATGTGTTGAGTTTTTTTTAAACTTTGACTGTATAAATTGAAAGATTATAACATTTAAAGTTAGAATTTTTTGTCCATCCTTGTATAACAAGACTAATAGGTTTTAACTCCCATTTGAGTAAGATTTTTGTACTACACAAGGATTTTTTTTATAGTTGCATACTATGAGATGCTAGTTATATACTTACCAAATTTCAAGAAGTAAAAGAGGAGTTTTGCACATTGTACCTACATTACCCAAAAAAATTAGGATAATATAATTTTTAATCTCGACATCCAATTATTGCAAAGTAAATATATGTCCATATCTTGTGTCAATTTCCAAGCATGTTTCCAAGTGATCCACCAAGATGGACTTTATTTTTGTACATGCCAAATGTATCAGCTTGAGGTAACATTAGAGAAAATCTTGATTCTCTAAAAGACCATTGTTTTGACTCTAGTTAGTGGTACAAATACAAAAAATTAAAAGGTAAGAAAATTGAAATTTGAAAAAATTTGAAAAAATAAAAAATTGCATTTTGACAAGGCGTTTGAGCAATCATGTGGTATATGATATTTATGTTTTTTTAATTTATTTTTACTTTTGATGTATTTGCACTAGTAATGAGAGTCAAATGGCTTTCTAGAGAATCTAATTTTTTTTTATTTTTCTATTTTTGTGCTTCAAATATGTTATTTATTTTTGCTTTTAGAAGTTACAATCTAATTCAAAAAAAATTAACTTCTACCAATTCTATTTATAAAACACACTTAATAAATGCATACCTTTCAAGTCTCAATAAATGTTACCCTACGCTATATCTTATTTGTATAAAAATCAATGTAAATTTTTTATAATGACAAGTTAAAAACAAGCCCTTATATGGCCAAGGTACCCCACTTCCCTCTACCCCACTCTACCCTTGTTCACCCCTTGTCTATTTTTTCACCTCTTAGGAAAAACATTGAAACTTATTAGTTATTACCAATGATAAAACTTGAGAATTTTGAATGCATATTGGAAATCAAAGGCCCCAAATTAGCTAGGAGAGGTCAACAAATATAAAACCAACCAACCACAAATGTGTGAATACTTACACTTAAATGTCCCAAAGAGAACTTGGTTGGGGCAATGAGAAGCCATGAATAACTAACCTCCTTGTTGACCCCTCTTTCACCTTTATAAGAATTACAAAAACTTCATAGATGATCAAGTTTGGAAAATTTGAATCCATATTTGAAATAAAGGATTGCAAATTATGTAAGAGAAGCTATAAAATACAAAGTTAATCATTAAACTAAGAGCAAAACATAAGAGACAAATATTTGCACTTATCCCAATGAGGACTTGGTCGGGGCAATGAGAGGCCAAACTTCCTCCTTGCCTAATCATAAATCCTCTATAGATGATTCCAATTTGGACAATTTGAATTCATATTTGAAATCAAGGATTGCAAATTATGTAAGAGAAGCCATAAAATGCAAAATTAATCATAGCAAGAGGACAAATATTTTCACTTATCCCAAAAACAGAAATAGGAGTATATTTTTTATTTTTTACACAACTGAAACGGAATTTCGCAAATTCTTCCATTCCTCCCTGGCTGGCGTAATTCACGAGGGCAAAATAGGTGGGCCCCAACGGGGTCCTTCTTCGAAGTTGCTCGAGAGTTCTATTGCAGAGGGTCAAGGCTTGTGACTGTACTGTCGTGCTAACTTATTAAGTTAGTGTTCCCCACGGCCAGATTAGGGTTTCACGTCGTGTCCCGTGCGCTTCACGAATTGCAATAGCAATCCCTGGCCCTGACCCTCGCCATTCCCAAATCCTTGGCAACCCCTCCATCGTGTCGCATCTCTTCTCTCTATCGCCTCTTTCCAGCTCCGCATTGGTGGCATTGCTCATGTGCAAATCGTGAAGTGCCGGGGTTTAGTTCCAGTTCGCTGAAGCATCAAGTGAAGCTGATTGGTGTTCTCGTGGTATTGGCAGTACCTGTTTTTGCGCAATTCGAGTTACGCTTTGTGACAGCGCCGATGGTCTGATTGGTGAAGTGATGGTGTTGTGAGATCACGTCTAGATTGCAATTGGGAGGGTTTGGTGATGGTGGTGATGGTTAGGGTTTGGTGATCGGAGTGAGAGGAGCTTTGGTAAATGGCGGGTTCGTGGAATGGAAGCGCATGTCGAAGACTGCGTGTTTCGTGAACCCTAATTTGGACTCGGCGGAGGCATGTGGGTGGACATGGAGCCTCAGCAGAATGTGGAGGCTGCGAAGGAGGACGGTAATGTTGATGATATGTTCGAGTTGCGAACGGAGGCAATGCGGTCCGAGGAGAATGACGGAGAGGAGGCAAGCACCTCGGCATGTGGACGGCAGGGGGAAGATGAGGGTTTTCCTCCTCATGTCGGCGGAATGAACGCGGAATTGAAGCGAGAGAGTAGTGATGCTTCTCCCCGGGTTGAGAAGAATGAAGGCGGAAGAAATGAGGAACTGAATCGAGAGAATAGTACGTCTTCTCCGCGGACTGAATGGAGGAAGGCGAAGGAGAAGGCAAACCCTACTGAGGGTTTGAGAGCAGGGGGCAGTAAGGGGAAGGGCTCCAAAGGGTCTGGACGCGGAGGTAAGAACGTCGGTAAGGAGAGTGGACGAAATAGTCGAGAGAGCAGTCGGAAGGATAAGAGTTCGGAAACCATCCGGGCAGCGGGGTTGCCGAGCATGCGGCGGACGAAGAGCCAGCCGGGCCGAAACAAAGGCGGAGGAGAGAGGGAGGAAGCTCTGGAAGAGAAGAAAGAGCCTGTGCAAGAGAAGGACGAGGAGAAGCCGAATGGCGAGTTGACTGCCAATTGGGCTGCATGGGTGAAACAGTGGGTTGAGAAGCAGGAGCCTGCGATGTTGGCTGTCAGAGATTATGTTTTGCAATTGCGTGTGAGAGTCGAGGTGAGGGTAAAACAGCATTGGCCATTGGTGCGAGCATGCTTGTCACTGATCATGAGGGTGATGCTAATGCTCAGTCTTCTGGGATTAAAAGGCGCGATTCGAGGTTTTGGTTCTCTGTTTCGGTTGGGATCGGCTGCGCATTTTGTTCTGCTCTGGTGTTCGATCCTTAGTTTCGTCCGACTTTCGGGGTTACTCAATTTCATCATTATTCTGGTAATACTTTCCTTCCTCATCAGAACCATGAGCTGTATCACCTTTCATTCGCTTCACTTGAGTGACTACTTCTTTGTCTACTCTTCTAGTATGGAGTATTGATGGGGAGGTGGCTAATATTGCAGGGGCTGGCAGCAGGAGCTGTATTTTTTGTGGGGTACACCCCGGCATTTGTGCTCTTGGGCCTTTCTGGTATGGCGGTGCTATGGCTTTACGGAAGTTTCTGGTTGACAGGGGCTGTAGTTATCGTAGGAGGTGACAATCTACTCACTCTACTCATCAACTCAGATAATTGTAACACTATGTGAGAGGCCTTGTTGACCATGGCTGGATTTAAATGGCTAATTTTTTTGCTAATATCATGTATTTCAGAGGGAAATGTTTCTGAAAATTATTTAAGTATTGCTTACAATGACTTTGTTTTTCCTCCTTGAAAATGACTACTTATCATTTCGATTCCCGTATATTCGCATCGAGAATACTAAGCAGGAGTCTGACGGTCTTGATTTCTCGTGTTTCTAATCTCGGTTCCATCACCAATACGTCTGTTTGATCTGTTGATGACACTCCTGACCGTGAACCGATTGCATGCCTCTGTTCCAGGTACTCTTCTAGCAGTAAAGCAGAGCCGACTTGCAGTTTTCACCACTATGACGTATGCTGTTTATACCATGAAAAGTTACGGTGGTTGGCTTGGACTACTGCTTTCTATCGCTCTAGCGTTCATATCCTCGGATCTGGCGCTTTATTTCCTTAGCACTGTGGAAAAGGAGGAAAAGTTCACGCAAACCAAGACAGAGCATGTTCCACCTTTTCAGCAGAAGTCATTTAATGGAAGGTCTGCAGATGGTAGTGTGCCGTACACAGACTCTTTCCAGGGTAATGTAGACAGTGCTCGCTCAAGCACAGGTGCTTCTACCAGCGGAGTGAATGAAGGTGACCCATTGTCAGCTGAGGAAGAGGTGACACGTGTCCTGGGTTGTAATGACCACTACGCTATACTTGGGTTTGCCCGATATGAAATTTTTGATGTATCGAGTCTTAAACGAGAGTATAGGAAGAAGGTACGGAGCTCACCTGCCAAGCTGCATCCCAAATTTTTCCTTGTGATGGTTGAAAATGTAATGTCAAACACACTTGATAATGAATTTTTTGTAAAAGTATGTCCTCTCTACTATCATTACTTGAACGTCTTTCTACTGCTGTCGGATGTGCACTATTGTTCAGAATTAGGCCTACATCTTTGCACTTGGTGTTGCGGTAATTAGATTTGTGATCCACTGGAAATTGCAGAACTCTGAATGTAATTTGGTGGTTTTAGAGATAATGAGTTCCCTGAAAATTGCATCCATGGCGTCGGTTTCTTGTCTCTTTGTTTTCTCGTTTTTACAAGCTGCTGTGGCATTTTCATTTTGCAGGCAATGTTAGTTCATCCTGACAAGAATGGAGGAAACGACCAAGCTGAAGAAGCTTTCAAGCGTTTGCAGAATGCTTATGAGGTACTAATTCATTTTAGTTGTGAAGGTCTGACTGTGCTGTACACTTCGGAGCTCAACTCTAATTACAGCTCTATTTCATTCATGTGAACTCGTTCTTGAGTTGCTCTTTATATGGAATTGTATCATGATCTCTAACCGTAGGGAATTTCATGATGATCGCCAGGTTCTGTTGGATGCAATTAAAAAGAAAACTTATGATGAAGAGTTGCGTCGAGAAGATTTACTTATGACTATTCGAAGACATCATGTGCATGGGGTAATTCTTTTCTTTTATTCTCGACAGCTAACGTTTTTAACAAATTTATGATTTATGTAACCCAAGGATTTAAAATTCCCAAGAATCACCAAAACTATATATGCAGTATCTTATGTATCTTTACATTGAGATCTTTGTATCTTTTGTGTTCATGGATATCGACGCATCATAACCAGTATTAACGTTGATTGCATCTTGTCTGATATGCTTTATGCACTCTTCTTTGTGCAGAATGGAAGAAACGGTACCCCTGATTGTGGATGTAGGCATTCGGAAGATGATGGAGACGAGGACTTGCCAGCAAATTCTCGTAGGATCTCATGTCGGAAATGTGGAAATAACCATGCATGGATTTCGACTAACAAGACTAAGCTTCGGGCAAGATGGTGTCAGGTAAGGTTAATCATGTCTTAGGTATTCGATTCTGGAGTCCAATATAATGGAAATTTGGAGTAGGGGATCTTTTGCAACCACACTAAACAGGCAGCAACAATGGACTGCAGTCTGGCGAAAAGTAGTTTTCGTACTTACTCAGCTATCTAATTACTCGATGTCTCGACGAGGGTCACTTCGCGCTATCCATGACGTGTGAGTGCATGCCCTTTGAAATGGGATACTTAAGTTGGCATCTTTCGTGCAGGAGTGCCAAGATCATCATCCAGCTAAGGATGGTGATGGTTGGGTTGAACAGACTGGCCAAGCGTTCTTCTTTGGAATCTTTCAAAAGGTTCGTATTACTTAATCAAATTAACCGCCAAGTCAAGTTGCTCGATTCAGGGCCTGCATCCTATTTATTCTCTAGTTGAATTGCTAATGCTTTAGATCTGGTGTTTCGTGCAGATCGATCATCCTCATGCCTACGCTTGTGCTGATGGCGTGGTATATGAAGTGACGGAGTGGGTTCTTTGTCAGGTGTGATATTCATCCTCTGACTTGTATTGGGAACATTTTAGGTGGGAACATTCTTTGCAAATTTGTGAAAGCAACTTGGCTTAAACATGTGGGCTTTGAACCTTAAATTGATTTAAACATATGTACAATATTAGTGTTATCGCCCTTGCGAGAGAAAGTAGACTTTCGTTAAATGTGGCATACTACATGAAGTTCGAAACCTTCTCGTCATCAAATTTTAGCCATAATATTGCAGAGCATTATGTTGTTATCACGCATACAAGATCTAATATCCCCACTCAAGTGGATTGCTAGATATGTGCTCCAATGATGCTCGGTTCTCAGTTCCAAATGATGCCAGTATTATATTATTATTGAATCCCAAATCTAACAACGTTTCTGATTGGATTTTGCAGGGACTGAAGTGCCCACCAAATACACACAAGCCGACGTTTCAAGTGAACACGTCCGGAATCGGAAAGGGTACCACACGACCAGCTAGGTCTGCGAAGGGCCCATCCATGGCTCCTGACGGTTCCCCATTTTCTGAGGGTTTTTCATTTCCTCCTGATAATATGACAGAACAAGAATTTTTTGAATGGCTGCAAAATGCTATGGGCTCAAGCAATTTTAATGACCTGAATGGCGGTGTTCCATTTCCTGGGGGCGTTCCTGCAAAGGGCTCCCCTGCGAAGCCAGGATCAGCCACAAAAACCCGAGGCAAGAAGAAGAAAGGCAAGAAGCAATGGTGATCTCCTAGAGTCCGGACTCAAGCTAGACCTACCAATAAGGAAGGCTGTTATGCCCTCGTGAAGTGCATTCCAGTGGCTGGACGTTGTTAAGCTACAGGTCTGGTCGTACTGCTCAACTTCACTGTCTTTAGTGTCTTATGGATATTGTGGCTTTCCTCTACATGTATCATAGCATGCCTCTTGAACTTGACATTATTAAAGCCAATCCGGCTTTCGAACATTGAACTTCAAAATTTGGAGAGCTCGTGCAAACAAGTCCCTGGTCACATTCGTTGTCTGTATGTGGTCAGTTCGAGAACCACTGTCTCACAATTCGTTTTTAATGCGAAGGGAGCTTCATTGGGAAAGACTTGGCTTTTGATCATTCTGCTGTTTGAATGAGAGATATTTATACGTGACTTGCATTCATTTCTGTGGTGGTATTGGTTGCATTTACTTTTAATCCAAAGGTAATCGACGACATTTCTAATTTTCTACTAATTGATCAACTGGCTGTGCGACATGCTGGATCAGAGTTTTCCAAATGTTCTGAAGTGACCAAGTATTTCTCAAATTAATGTCAATCTTCATGTATATCACCGTGACAGTGCTGACAATTTGCATAACACACGGCAAGTGCACCGGTTCCTGTTTCCAGTTATATAGGGATCTAGGATCATTGTTGCACAATGGGTTTTGACCAAGAGGGGTTTGAGTGGCTTCCATATTTAGAGTGGAGTAAACTTGATTGGGCCTTGTCAGTTCCAGAGGAAACCAGCAGACTAGTAAATGTACGTTGTTTGAATATTTTCAGGCATTATTAAGTTTCAAATATTATGAAGTACAAATAATATAGTCACCCCATTAAATTGGTTTCATATTGTTTAACCCCTAAACGTCTGGAGTCTTTTCCAATTGGAAAAAACATTATAAAATACAATTTGGAAGAATATTTTGGAAGTGCTATATGAAGAAACGTTGTAGATTTTGAGTTTTACATTCCATCCATACGGTTAGATTCACCAATGCTATGACCAATTATTTTCTATAAATTTGGAAACAGAGATTTCAAAATTTCTTCTAAATTCAATTACAAGTAAAATATTATCATTTTTTGAGTAAAACTTGTTGGAATGGATTTGAAATGAGGTTTTCTTCACATGACAATTTTTTGAAATTTTTGTGTTCTTTTCATCTATGACCTCATTTTTGCAAATTTAGTTTTGAACTAGAGTCAATGCAATTTGACCACTTGACACACTTCCACATTTGTAATTTTAGAAAAATATGTACTTTAGTAACACCAAATCCATCCATTAGATAAGACAAGAACTTGATCAAGTATCACCCAAAATTAAGATGACTTTCATCCAAGCAGTAACATTGTCCAAAAAATGAACGTCAGAGTGTTTCAGGGTTAACATTTACAAAATCAAAGTGTATTTGGAAATTGTTAGAGAAAATATTTCATTGCATCCAAAAAATGGATGTTAGAGCGCTTCACCGTTAACATTTACAAAATCGAAGTGTATTTCGAAATTGTTAGAGAAAACATTTCATTGCGTCCAAAAAATGGATGTTAGAGTGCTTCAAGGTTAACATTTATAGAATCAAAGTGTATTTGGAAATTGTTAGAGAAAACATTTCATTTTCTAGGGCTCAAAATTTTGTCACCTTGGTGAAAGTTTTAGATGCCATTAAGCCTTGTAGGCTATCTCTATTAGTACATGAATATTCCATCTACATAAACTAGTGTAGCTATGTGCCATTGGCCCATTGCAAAAAGTTTGTATACCCTTCTTCGCAAAGAGCTTCAGTCTAATGGTACAAAAAATGTGATTGAGTGAAGCACTCCAAAAGATCCATTTGGGGATAAAAAATCAAGGCCAACAAGAAGATCATTTTGGGATAGAGGGAGGATTTTTTAAGGATTTTTTCAAAATTTTCAAGTGGAAAAGAAACAACAGTTTGGAAGCTTCATTTTTTATAGTTTTGTTGAAAAACTAAAAAAATAATTTTGTATGTTAAAATCAAGTTTTAAGGAAAAAAAGCTCAAAGTATGAAACATAGTGCATATGTATGCCATTTTTTTTGACAAACTATGTTGTATAAAATCAAAAAGTAACAAAGAATATGACTTGAACTTAACTCAATGATGTGAATATAGCATTAATAAATTTACACATAAGATATTGGATGAAAATCATGCATTCTTTAATATGAAAAAAGATTGTTTGACCATTCATCATATCCAAATCATCCACAATGTTCTTACAAGGTTAATGTTACTAACCATTGTGAAAGGTTTTCTACATCTAGTGGAGAGGACTAGTATGTCAAAGTAGGAGTGGTTAGTTAGTGATAATAATGTGGGTATGTTTGCCAATTGTTGTTGCATGTAGATACTATATATATGGTATTATAGATTATATGTGATTGTTTTAGTAGTCTTTTTTATTTGACCTTTGTTATTTTTTTGGTAAAAAACCTCTATTTTTTTACTCTTGTAGTCAATGTTATAGTAGATGGTGTAGGACAAGTGTTTTCTATTCATCTTAATGAATTTTTTTGTTAATTATTGCATATTGTCACTAGCATTGACAAATTTGACAAGTTGTAATTTGTGGAGATGATAATGTGGTACTCAAGGTAAAAATTAAGTGTGTATTTTCCAATTTACTTCCAATTCCTCTCAAATGATGAGTTATTTATGTTTTTCTCACTTTGAAAATCATATGGCATTAAAGAGTTAAGGTAGGAGCACCCAATGGCATCAATGTACCCAATGGTGTTACTTTTTAAGTAAAGTAATGATTCTAGAATGTAAATGTAGGTCAACTACAAATATCTTATTATTTTGGTTAATGAAAATAAGCTATCTACAGTTTATCTACATTCAAGTTTTGAAATGACTATCATATGTAGAAAGTGAGTCTCTTGGGTACACTAACCTTAACTAGAGGTCATTGCCAAATGAACAATCACTAAATCTACGTGCGCCTCCGGAGAATCTACGAATCACACGACCGGATTCCAGATCTACCAATCCCAAGTTCTCCACGGATCAAACCTTCCTTTGTCTGTGGAGGACGGAGAGCAGCCGTTGTGCACACCAGAGCGATCGATTTTACTCTCAATTCACGAATGCGAGGGCGCCATCAATGGCGCCATTCTTCTCTCCCGTTCCCTGAGTCCTCACTCTCTCTTTTACGAATTTTTCCTTACCTTTGACGGTTTAGAAGCACTTGGAAACCACATTTTTCAAGATCTTCTTCCATTAGAGGAATTCATGCTTTCGCGACAGAGTTTTGAACGGTGACGACGACACCAGGGGAAGGACGGGGGCGTCCGTGAGAGCTAAGGCGAGGGCGAGAGGCGTGGTGTGTGTCCATCATTTTTGTTATTGAGAAGCGCATTGCGAGAATGGCGGATGTCGGGGCAGTTGTGTTGCAGCCGAGTGCCAGGACGTTCGAAGATGCAATCGCGGCGATGAACACGCTGATCACGCGCAAGGCCGACATGCCACCGACTTGCCCTTCCACCGGGGCGCTGAATTACGTCGCTCATTTCCAGGCCCTCTTCCATTGCATCGAGGTTCGTTTCTGCTTGTCTGTTGTAGTTTCCACACTGTAGCTTCATATTTATATTTAAGAAAAATATGAAAATCTTCAAAAATAGCTTTGCATTTTTGTTGTCATGGTATTGACACAATTTCAAAGCTTCTACTGGAAATCGCTGTCCTAAGAATATTTTCTCCCTGGACTTGGTGGATTGGTCGCACTCTGGCTGTTGGAGTTTCCTCGCCCTAGCTTCATATTGTAAAAGAAAGTTCGAGAAAATCTTTACGAGAAACTGTCCGTTTTCTTCTGGTGCCAATGAGTTTCCCAGCTTCTAGTGGAAATCGCCGTCGTCTAAATTTTGTCACCCTGCATTTGGTGGATTGGTCATGAAATCGTGTTGAGATTCTTGTTTAGTGATTTGAGGTGCGGAAGATAAGGTAACATTCTGAGCGTAGTTACTACTATTTATCATTTTAATTTTTTGTGTTTCAAGAGGATTCCGAGAAATGTGTTATTTGGATACTGTATGCAAAACTTTTGATGTTTCAATGTTTTGTCGGCAGATGACCTAATAGCGATACAAATTTATGTGTATGTTAAGGTGGCTTACAATATAGTCATTGTGTTCAAGTTTGAGGTGTTGCAGTAATCTCTATTAGTCGATGTCTGGCTAATCAAGTACTTAGCGTAATAGTTGTACCAGAGACGCTTGGGTTTGGAATTTTCTCTCGACTTTAGGTTTTAGCTGGTGTTGACATCAAAGGACTTCGTTATAACTTGACATAGCTATGAGGACTAATAGTATAATACCCTCGTGTTTTTGTGATTGGGATCCCTGTTAGCTGGAAACTGGGGATGGGTTCATTAGGGTGGAATCCTTTGATTTTCATTTGAAAGAACTACTCTCTCGTTTGAGTGCGGGCTTATTTGTGAAGGCTTGTTGATAGCAGGTACTGGAACTTCAGGATGCTATTGCAAATCTGAGCGTAATTCACGTTGCAGGAACAAAAGGAAAGGTACTTTATTTTTATGAGGCTTGATATGATGCACCCTTTGCAGAAGTCAGTTTTATCCATGATAATGCGATTGACATTTGTAACCGAAAGCTTTGAGCTTTTGCGTTCAACTTTTCAATGCCACTGAGAAAAGAGCCCTTTGTATTGCACTATCAAAGGGATTTCACTTTTTTTGTGGGCAATGCGAGTAATAGTCATCAAATGATATGCTCATGGTGGTGCAGGGATCCACGTGTGCATTCGCAGAAAGAATATTGAGGGAATCTGGCTTTCGAACTGGTCTCTTCACTTCACCTCATCTCCTTGATGTCCGGGAGCGCTTTCGGTTGAACGGGTTAGTGTTTGCATTTCTCTTTTAGAAGATCGGTGTTAAGTTTTTATGTACTTGAAAGAAATGTTCAATCCTGATGTCGGGTTAGAATATCTTTGATATATACAAATTGCATTGCTGCATCAAGAGATGTTAGGACGGGCTTGACAGATTCTTATCCCAATTCTGAACTGAGTGATGAGTAGATGTACATCAGGATATATAGTTCCACATCCAGGTCGATGTTTGGTGATCATATAAGTCCAAATCATGTCTTTGTTTTAAAAGCACTTATCCTATTGTCGGAAGATGATATTAAGTCTTTGTTTTATTTCTGGTGGGAGAACCTATCATACAATGTTTGTTGTGAATGACTCAATTATGGTGTTATAACGTGTAATGCTTCAGTTTGGAAATATGCTTGACAGTGAGGAGATATCGAAGGACATATTTGTTGATCACTTTTGGTGGTGTTGGGATCGTCTCAAGGTACAGTGTCAGTTTGCTTCGTTTAACTGGGATTTTTGGATTCCAAGTAATCACTGATGATGGGACTGTTTCTGTAGGTTTATTGCAGACTTTTTTCTTGGTTGTTATCCCTTTTTGAAGTTGCATACAGTTTGCCTCGCGCTTTAGCTGTCTTTAATATGATTGCCTTGTGTTCAATGAACTATCATTTATTTGTGATTCGTTGGTTTTGCAGGCTGATAACGAGAAGTTGCCAGGCTTCTTTCGATTCTGCACTCTGTTGAGCCTCCGCATTTTCGTTGCTGAAAAGGTTGGTTCAAAATCTAGCTTTGGGTTTGGATCATGTTTTTATTTATCTTGTTTAGTCACTCAATGTTGCCAGAAATGGCTAGGTTGTTGTATAGAGGACCCGGAGAGGAAACTCGACCTGAAGACCTCGCAGATGAAGACCCTGATCCCGGCTTTAGGGTGTTTGAGGACCCTTATCCTACCGTACGAAACAAGTAGGGCTTGTTAAAAGGCCGGAACAATCGCTTGGCCGTGGACGCAGTTGGGCTTAAGGTCTAATTAATTAGATTCGACTTCGCTGCCTCCCATACCCTGTAGAACGCCAGGTCTGCACGGTGGGCATCTGATGAAATTAATTGCCGTCTGAGAAATTCAAACTGTGAAGACAGTGAGATATCAGAAATCACTCCTGTTTTGTTTTTCTTCAACCTTTCAGATAACTTTTCAACAGGGGTTGCCCTTTTTATTGCCACCTCGAGTGGCAGGTAACCTTTTATTTACTCCTTTGCAGGTGGATGTTGCAATCTTGGAAGTAGGCCTTGGAGGCCGTCTGGACGCAACCAATGTTGTAAGCTCAAAAAATTTGTTCTATGATATGAATTCTTTGTTATTGATACCTCAATCCATGCAACTTGCATGGCTAATCCAGCTGAGACCTGGTTTTGAGTGCAAACATTTAATTCCCTCCTATTTTCTCCGTGTATCTGAGTCGTATACTCTGTGTGTTTTTTGCCGCATCTATCTAGTTCATATTGTACGTTGCTTATTGATTGTAACCGCAAGCAAACCTTTTTGTTCCAGGTTAAGGCTCCGGTGGCTTGTGGCATCGCATCCCTTGGATTTGACCATATGGAGTTACTCGGTATTTAAACATTTGCCTCGACTGGAATATTTTATGTATATTTGAAGGGACGAATATATTAGGCTCAGATGACCTTCTTGAAAGTGAGCCATGGATTGGTTCAGCTAGAAATGCGAAACCGGATGATTTTCAAAACATTATTGCAGACCAAAACTTAATTCTACTTGTAGATGTTGAATTCTGAATTGATGCGTTTTGTATTTAGGGAACACATTGGCGAAAATTGCATGGGAGAAAGCTGGCATCTTTAAGGTATTATGCTTTCTTGAATTATTTCTTTTCTGTGTATGGCGTGATTTGTTGTAATGCGGTGCGATCCTTTTGTGATAACTCTACGCAGGGAGTTTTTGATTGGGTATTTATTGTCTCTACCCCAAGGAGAGAGACTAAGCAATAGTTTGAAAATGCCGATATTTCTTATAGCTGATGAAAATGAGACGTATTAAAAAAGCAGTAGGAGCTCGTTGGGGTGTATGATTCCGAAGATTGAATTTCTTATATCTACTCAATCGTGCCATGTGGGTATAATAATCGTGATGTTCTGAGATTGTCAAACTGGGTTTCTGAAATTTTCAATGAGTGAGGATCACACTGAGTTGTACTGGAGAGACAGGAAAATTATACACCCAATTTGGGGTAGAGGCACTTCCGCTTAGCCACTTGTTTCAGTTGCTTCTAGGTAAACTAATACATTTAAGAATTGCAAATGCTAGCACAGGCGTGAATCAATGCTAGCTGCTTATGCTTTTATGTGTTTGGTTTGTGGAGCATGGGAAATCAGTTGTCGCTGTTTTTAAATCCAAGCCTAATTTTTAAGCTTCTTGCATGAAGGCGGGTGTTCCAGCTTTCACTGCTCCTCAAAAAGAAGACGCAATGGGTTCCCTTCAAAAGAGGGCTAGTGAGCTAGGGGTAAATTTTCGCCGTCCTTTTCTACTGTATTTTTGGCAAGTTCTTCTACAAATGCTAGTCAACATTTGTTCTTTGGAGTCTCTTAATAAACCAGGATGGAATTAATTACTCTCTGGCAGGATGTTGTAGTTCACCGAGTTCTTATTTGCCCTATCGCGACTGAGTATAGTTAGGTTGGTGTGGATGGAGACTGGAATGATTTGCTGTATGTATTGGTTATGAATTAAGGGTGTTCGCTATTCTGGAGATGATTACCTGCTCTTTATATCGATGCATAACCTTGTGAGATTTGTTGAAATTTCTAATTTCTCCCATACCTGCTTGCAGATAACTTTAGAGGAAGTTCCTCCACTTGAAACGTATGGATTGCACGACTTACAACTTGGATTGGGTGGTGAACACCAACGTATCAATGCAGCTTTAGCCGTTGCATTGTGCAAGCAGTGGGTGATGAAAAGGCCTCCGTCTGAGCACACTTATGGTCTTCAGAAGGTCACTCTATGGTCTTTTGTACCTGTCGCCACTCTGTCCTATATTGATGTTATAACCTATATAACGTTATCTTAGAGAATTTGAAAATTTTCAATATTCTTACAGAGGGGGATGCTGCACAGATTATTTTAGGACTTTCTTTAGTGTTTTAGGAAATATTAGAACGTTCATTGGGCATGGTTGCAAGATAGCGGCTTATAAAGGGGTTTTGGCAGGTTCTAAGCAGTGGACGATTGCCAGACTCGTTTGTCAAGGGCCTCCAATTGACCAAATGGGCAGGCAGAGCTGAAGTGATCCACGATCCATCAGGACGCTTGTCATTCTATTTGGATGGAGCTCACAGTCCTGAAAGCATGGAAGCTTGTGCACATTGGTTTTGTTCAACAATAAAGTCTGAAGAAAGTTCCAAAGCACCAGAACCGAGAAACAGCTCTCATATTTCAATCCTGGATGCTGATGGAGAGAAGTGGAATCCTAGAGAGACTATGGTGAGAAGGGTAAGTATGAAAGACTGGCTAACCCCTTAAGGACCAAGAACCCAAATTGAGCTTCATGATTCTTTAGCACTTTTGAGTGTGTCTTAAGATGACTTTCTCTTTTCCGATTTTTGTTGTTTTTGACCAGCACTTGTAATATTCTTCACTGATTCTGGTGATCTAAAATTTGACCATGCTTGGGTTATACTTTTCTCAAGACAATCAATGAGATCGATTATTTCAGAACCATGAAATCTTGGTCTTATAAAGGCTAAGACTTTGCACTATTCATTCCCTGCTCCAAAATGTATTAATTTTTGGTCTGAAGGCTACACTTTTTAGGCGGTATTGACAACATTTTGTGCTTCAGCAATGTCCTCGAGTCTTATGGAAGTCTTGTGGCTTGTCTGAGTTGTGTTTTGTGTAAATGATAGGTTCTTTTATTCAACTGCATGCCGAAGCGTGATCCTGTTGTTCTCCTGCAACCTGTCGTCAACTTATGTTCTCGAAATGGTATGCTTTCCTAATCTCAATTAGCTGCTATGTGAAATATATGTTCTCATATAATTTGGAATGCTGAGTGTTGGTGGTCTTCATTCGCAGGGTTCCCCCTCCATGCAGCTTTCTTTGTGCCCCCTTACTCTAGCTATATATCCGTAGATACACCCCAATTCCTACCTTCTGCTACCCAAGATACAACGTGGCAGGAAGTGTTGCAGCGGCATTGGGAATCCATACGGCAAAAGAACCTTACAGGTAGTACTCCGCAGGTTTTGAAAGACTTTGCTTGCAACGCTGAAAAACAACTCCCTGAATGTACAACGGAAAGAATGTTGTTCCTTGAGTAATTCTAAGTTGGTTCAGTTCAATTGCAGGAACTATAAGGTTACTTAAAATTATCCTCATACCTGTTCTCTTGTCTCTCATGTACTTTGACTTTACATGAACTTAGTCATCAGCTGGTTCCAGTTCACAACTTGACCGAATTCTCTGTGAATGAGCAGGTGGATCCGGTGTTGCTTCTCTTGCTCAGGAGGAAAGACGAGAGCCCCACGTAGAGCTTCTTTCTAGTTTGAAGAACACCTGGGCTGGCCAGCCGCAACCTGGGAGTGTATTAGGTCCATCAAGTGCAGTATTGCGATCACTGCCAACTGCTGTGGAATTTTTCCGCAACTGCTCTAACCACCATCCTCAGCTCCGGATTCAGGTACCAATAATGAAGGGTTCCTTCACACCCCCAAACCCTAAATCCTGAAGTTTATTACAGGGCTGATGTCTATAGTGCTCACCATGGCCCTGCCTGCCCCAACCAACGAGCGCCAATTAGCTATCTGCGGTGTTAAGGTTCATTAGCTAGCTGGACGTTAGTTTTTTGGTGTTTGCACTTGCAAGGAGTTTGGCTAACTGTGGCCACTGAATTGGTGGTGGTCGGTTTAGCTCTTAAAACCATTGTTATAAGCACAATTAATTTTACTTCTTAAACTTAGAGAGTTAAATCATTGCAAGTCAGTTGATTGCTTTAAGTCAGTTAAGTCATTGCAAGTTTAAGTCATTGATTAGGAATGTAGAGTCATTGCAAGTTAGTCAGCAGGACTTAGCACCAAATTGCTAACCGACACAACGTGGGAAGTGCAAGCATTAAGCAAATAATTTCGGTGAGCTAATTGGCGCTGCTTGGTTGGTATGGGCGAGGTCTTAGAGTATTTATCTAAAATTTTGTGTAGCCTGAGAGCCACACTTGCTGCTTCATTACAAATCTTTATCTGGCTCTTTGGTTTCGTCTTGTTTGATTTAAGGTACAGATTTTAGTTCTCTATAAAATTTGAAAGTTTGATTCACTGGATGTTTGGCATTGTTCTTACAACCTGGACTAATCTTAAAATCGCTAAGTTCTTGTCGTGTTGGTGCGCAGGTGCTCGTAACAGGCTCATTGTATCTGGTGGGTGACCTCTTGAGACTTCTCAAGCATTGACTTCTCAATCGTCTCCTTATGGAATTTATTTAAGTATGTCACAGGGTGGTTGTCCTATTGCGGTTGCGTATTTGGCTGCCTTGAACCTTGGGATCCAGAAGCTGAGGAAAAAATCGTGCTGGCTTGACCAGCACTAATTTTTTGACAACTTGGGAGCCACATCAAGCAATTGCTCTGTTGATTGTGCTTCCTAAACAAATGTATTTAGTGAGTCTTTTACTTCGCTAACCTACAGTCCCACTTTTATGAAAGGTCTTCCTTGCATCTTGCTACCTCCCTTCATAGGGTCAAATGTTGAGATTTGTAGCCATGCACATTTACTTATTTTATTACTTCTGTGAAATTGTTGCTCAACCTTAAGCCTCAAGTGCTGAGGAATGGCTAAGAATATCCCTTATCTCAAATGTGTTTGAAATTCTTTTGTTGCTACATAACTCATTAACCCCTCACAGATAGAACCCATGACTTGTGTAGTCAAACTTAAAAGTCCTTGACTTTGTATCTTCTATTCTGTATTTAGAAATGTGGTTATAGATCCTTAACTTTGAACTTCAATAATATGCTTATTTTGAGGATTTTCACAAAAAAAATTAAGTGGAGTAGAAATTACACTTTAGAAGCTTTATTTTGTTAGCTTTTTTAAAATTGCAAAAGAAAACATTTTGAATGTCAAAATGTAGTTATAAGTGAAATTGAAGCTCAAATATTGAAATGCATACTATTTTGTGTTTATTGGATGATTTTAGGGAGGCTATTGGATGGAAAAAAATGAATTTGTCATCTTCTTTTAATTAAAAAGATGTTGAGTACATTTAAATGAATGGAATTGGATATTTCATCATGGTGGTATATTTTGGCTTTTTCACTATGTAAGTATATTTTGGCAACTTCAAGCTCTTGGCTCTTGATGTGAATTTGAACCATAAAAATGATGTTTTTTTTAAAATTTAGCCTGACTATTGAAATAAATTCATTTAAGTGTTTCTATTCAAATCTGAAAATTTGAAAAATTCCTAAAGTTGAATATTTTATTGTAATTTGAACTTTAGCCTAAAACCACAATCTCTTAGTTCTTACTCCATTATATTTTATACTATCACAAACAACACTCTTAGAGAAATTTTAGGTTTTATGAGCTAATTTTGTATATAGTATATAATATGAAATTTTCCTTTGTTTTTTATTTTGAAAATCAAATTTTGAAAATTTTGTGACTTATAGAATACATTGAATGACTTCAAAAATGATAGGTTTTAGATAAGCATGTCCAAAATTCATTCAAAGATTGCAAGAAACCATAAAACTTGTCACAAGTTTACATTCTTTCACATCCAAAAATTATAGATGTTTTCACTACTCTTATGTAAATAATAATGGATTTAAAGACCACTACATCCTATTAGTGATACTCATTTTTCAATGCTAGTGCATTCATAACATATTTATATTAATGAAGACTACAATATTGTTTTCCTATGTTGCTTTTTATGGATTGGTTTTGTAGTGACACTAATTTGGTACTTTCACTACCAAGATAAATCAAGGTATTCTATTTTGGCAAGACATTTTGGCAAATTTTGGTCAATTCTTGGACAAATTAAACCATTATAATCTTAAGATGAAATTTTGTGGGAGTGTTGTGCAATTGAAACTTCTTCAAGATACAATAAGTACATTGAGCTATGATATATTGTTTTCTCATAGTCAATTGTGGGACCTCAAAACACTCTAAACCTTGAAGTTACGAAATAAAATGTACTCAAAGCACCTCCTTAAAAACCCGTCAAACTCAATTTTTCCATCCAATAGGCCTCTATAATCATGGAATGAACACAAAACATCCTTACATGCATTCCAAGGCTTAAGGTAGACAAGCCTATTACCACCTTGATTTGGAATCTAAATATCTTGGGTCTAATTACAAGAGAGGCACATAATTTTCAAAGGTATATGCTCATTTCACATAGCAAATCCAAATGAAATTATAATTTTTTGATTAAAATTATAATTATTGTAAATTTTTTAATTGGTTTACTTTGAAATTACAAAAGTACCTATAGAGTGAAGTCAAAAATATCCCATAAACACCCTATAAGATAGAAGGCTTAAGAATGGCACATCTAAGGAAAAAAGCAAATTAATTGAAGAAACTAGCCAACCAATGATTTCCAATTTTCTTTTGGTAGATAGACAAATGGAAAAGAAACTAATTGCAGTTTAAATTGTAATTTTCTAAGTTAGAATGAATTAGATACGATTTTTTGAAGTGAAGAGTTGGTAGGTCACTACTGGAGGTCATAGACTTTAACCGAATAATGAATTAACATGTGCATCTAAAAAGAGCAGAACAATCCCAAAAAAGATAAATAGGGTGATGAGAATGTTCAAGAAAGTTTTATAATGCCTAAATGCAGTGTCATAAATCAAGCAAGAAAAATGTGTACCCTAAAATTCATATTTACCACTTCTTTCTTATTGTCATTTTGAATTTTGTGTTCACAATTCAATGAAGCATTCATGTTTCATACATACACATAATAGTGGTCCAAAAGTACTACTCAACAGGCCCTTAAATCACTCACTTGTAGTCACATTTTCCTACCTTAAAAAATGAAATCCATTTGAGAAACCACACACAATCATTATAGACCTATCCTAGGCTTGATTGTAATGCCTACACTCTTTATGGACCTCCTTCTACAATCACAACAAAGTGTGAGACAAAAATGTGAACACCTTTTGTTTCTAAGGGATTTGAGTGGGGTTATGTACAAGTGTTTTATTTGTAAGGCACATTTTTTGAAAATGATTCTAAAAATTTTAAAAATAAATTCTAAAATTATTGGAATTTTTTCAATGTTTTTTATATAAATTTTTTTAAAGCATTTTTCAAATTATATTTTTCAAAAATAGAATAAATCTTCTACACTTTAAATTAGGTTGTTTGTTTTGTTTATTTTGTTTGATAAATTGAAATCTAAACCATGAGCTGTTGGATAGTGTTTTGTAATACCTCTTAAAAGCTCTTGGCAAGGAAGGATGCATAGACTTTGTTTCGTGGCATTTGGACAAATAGTGTGAAAGTTATAGAATTTCAAAGTCTTTATGAATCCAAACATTGAAATAAATTATCTTTTATTTTATAAAAATCATAACTTTCACATCATAGATCCAAATGTCATAAAACAAAGCCTTTGCACTCCTTTGTATAGAAAGCTTTTTGTTTGTGCCATTTTTCATGCTATTTGGACCTATTCACCTACAATATGATTTTTTTAATTAAAAAATTGAATTAAAGAAAAACATAAATTTCACATGGCATATTTAATTGCTACAAAACAAAGGCCTTCAATTCCTTTGTGCATAAAGCTTTCTATGCATACCAAGAACTTAACGTCTTACAATAGGGTATGAAAATTATTAAATTTCAATTTTTTTATAAAATTGAAAAATTGAAAATTATTTTTACTCTTATTTTGAATGTGGCAACGACACAAGTAGCATGCTAGTATACCTTAAGTTAGTTAGTTTTTTTTTTTTATATATGATCTTAAAAACCATGAGGCATCTAATAGTGTTTTTGATACCAATAGAAAGCGTTATGCACAAAGGAGTGCAAGGACTTTGTTTTGTGATGTTTGAACATACCATATGAAAGTTTTTTTTATTCCAAAATAAAAGATGAATTTTTTCAATTTTTTTAATTTTAGAAATTTTAACTTTCACATTGTATGTCCAAATGCCACGAAATTGACATGAAGGAGTGCAAAAGCTTTGTTTGGTGATGCTTGGACATGCAACATGAAAGTTATGATTTTTTGAGAATAAAAGATAATTTAAATCAATTTTTGAATTTATAAAAACTTTGAAATTCAATGACTTTCACATTGTTTGTCTAAATGACATGAAACAAAGACTATGCATCCCTTTTGCTAAGAGCTTTCACACTATGGTATGAAAATTATTGAATTTCAAACTTTTAATGAATTAAAAAATTATTTTTACTTTTGTTTTGGTTGTAGGAATGACATAGGGTGATAGGGCACACTAATATATATTAAGTTGAAGAGTACCTTCTCCTACACTCATGGTATACAATGAAGAATATCTCTTAAAGAACTATCCGTCTCAACCAAATATGAAGAAGTCATGTTGAATTTCTTAATAATTCATCTAATATAAAGAATAGAAATGTCCCATGGAATCTTTTGATATCTTATCTCAAATTTGGAAGGATTATAAAATTTTATTTTTCTAGGGGGATTCTTCATAGTTTTTGTAAATTGAATGGATTATAAAATTTTACTTCTCCAGGAAGATTTTTTTTAGTTTTTTGTAATTTGGATCAAAAAGCTTAAAGTATAACATGCTCAAAATTGCGAAAGAAAATCACACGATAATTTTTCATAGTTTTTTGAAATTTGAATCATCAAAAATCTTGAAGTATGACGTGCTCAAAATTGCCAAAATAAATTAGAGGAGAATTTTTATATTTTTTTAAAATTTGGATCAAAAAGCCTAAAGTATAACAAATTCATAATTGCTAAAGAAAATCATATGAAAACTCTAATTTGTCCAATTTTTAGTTTTGGAGGGGAGGTATGCATAAGATTCCCAAAATAAGTATCTTGGATTTTTTAGTTGATGGGATGAATTAAAGTTTTATATACAATATTTTCCTATTTTAGAATTAATTAGTACAAATCTAGTATGCCTAATGTGATGTAGCGAGGAACTAAGAAAAGGAACCTTTGGTGCATTTATTAAGAAGATATAAATGCAATTCTCTTTTCACTATCACTATAAAATTAAAATTAAGAAGATATAAATGCAATTCTCTTTTCACTATTACTATAAAATTAAAATTAAGAAGATATAAATGCAATTCTCTTTTCACTATCACTATAAAATTAAAATTAAGAAGATATAAATGCAATTGCTCCTAATTATGTCATGTTTTAGAAATAGACCCCATACATCCAGTGAAATGTACATTCTTCATTCATTAGCCCACAATGGAGTGAATGGAGTGAATGGACTTGCTCCCATTTGGTCTGAAATGTCTGAAATGGGGTATTTTACCTTATGTGTTTTGTAAATTGCTGAGACAATGCATTGCTTCAACTTTGCTATCAAGGTCTTCATATAACATATAACTTTATTTTGATTCTCCAATTTGAACACCAAGGTTGAACTAGTATTTATAAGAATGGGAGAACTGGAAATTCAAGAAACTGACTACCACCTTGAAGAAGAATTAGTTTGAAAGATTTGACTTTTCTTAATAGATTCATAACCCTAATTGGTATGCCAGTTCTGTATTGAACCCAATGCGGCTGGGTCAACAGAGTTGGAAGCACCAGGAAGAGGAGAATTCCTGCATCATCTCAAGGTTTCTTGAGTGTTGTATCTGAATGGATACAATTCTGTATCACATAATCCTTCTGAGTTTTAACTTCCCAGGTCAATCTTAAGAAATTAGATCTCTTCAGGTTTGTTCGTTATTTTAAATAGCAATGAACGTTGCACATAGCAACATCACTATTTGCTGAATTTCTAGGCAATTTCAAAGTGGGAGATAGTATACCACTACAAGTGACAACAGATAACCCCATTTCCATTCCAAGGTCGTTGGTCATAGGCGTTTAGCCAGGAAAATGCTAACGTTTCTTGCTGTTAAGTCCAACAAAGTGGTATGAACAGATGCATTGCTGATAGAAGGGGTCAATGGAGGGATCAAGTCCCTACTGGTTTCAGTGCCCCCTTAACTTATCAAAGGGTATAGTCCTACTCACGGAGGCATGAATCCCATCTGAATCAATGGTCTACATTCAAGAAACACATCTGGATGTATCAGGAACGCTCAATTTGAATGAACCAGTGGTTGGAAAGCATTCACTTTGGAGCATTCCACACAATGGATTTCGAGTTTAGTAAGGGATTGCCACAATTTTGTATAATATGTCATCTGTCTAATAGCCTCAATAAGAGACAAGGAAGGAGGACCTCATCACCTTGGAGGAGCAAGAGGAATTGGCTCCAGCAATGGGAAATCCTTTTGCCATTGAACAACAATGGGAAATCCTTGTAGTGTTGGATCCATGCCTCTCCTTTTCGTTTGATTCATGCCTGTCAAGATTGAAGCATGGATGTCTGCGCATTGGCAAGTGCCGATCGCCCTCTCTCCATCAGCGCTTGTAGCAGGCGGATCTGATCCACCAAAGGTTCCGTTTCTTTCTGGGCAGTTGATATCAGCTGCTTGGCAGTCCTGAGCAAGGTACTCAACTGGAGGAGAGGAAACCACCAATACAATAATAATTAAAATGATAAACATGCAGATAACCCACGTGAAAGGTTTATCGCAATCATCCATCAAGGAAAACCACCAATCACTTAAAATTGTCGCATGAAAAACAGCAACCTTTATGTTCTTTCCCATTTCAATATTTTTGTCTTGATAGTCATCACTTCTTGAACACTAAGCACAAAAAGGTTGAGGTGGTTGAAAATGAATAAAATGAAACTCCTACTTCTAGGAAACCGTAGAATCCTCAGAAGACCGTCTACATTTACAACACATACCAATTTCATGCATTCGCAGAGTACCTGTTCAGACAAGCCAACCCATTCGTTTCCATCTCCAGACAATGCCTTTGTCAGATCTGCATAAACTTTCTGCACAAGCGGTGTGAAGGATAAGATAATAACTTTGGAGTATCCCTAAACGTTTATCCATGCAGCAAGTCAGTTTTGCGCTTAAGTCTGTCAGTGACCTCATTCAGATGTTCTATTTTCCAGGCAAAACCCCTATCCAAGGTGTTGGAAATTTATTTTCTTGCAAAGGTGGAATTGTTAAGAAACATAGAACACTCCGAACTGGCAGAAATTCCAATAAAACAGAGCACATCAAGCATGATTGATAGAGAAGTTGAGCTGACCTCAAAGGCATTCACCAGATTAAGACCTTCAACCTGGGTCAAGTCCGTACCTGAAGCTCAACATCATTTGAAATGTTAAGGAGAGGATTGGAGTAATACAAGAATAACCTAAAACGCTAAGGTCGAGGGTTCGACATCCTCCCGGGTTGCTTTATGGTGCGAGTATGTACTACTATCGAACATTCATGATCAGAACACCTCTGACTGTTGTAGATATGACCGGTACTGGAAACCAGCTGAAATGCGCGAGGTTTAAGCACCCTCAACTTTTATTTTCGTAGAGGACATTGCCTGAGAAAGGTGATGAGGACAACCTAGCTATTTGCGTGTCATTAGAGAAGCCTTGGAAGAAAAGATTGACTCCCAATGACATAGCCCTATGTCCATAACCGTCCAACTTTGGACAGTCCTCAAAACATATTGCACAGAAAGAACAAAACCCCGCAGAAAATTAGGTCTGACCGAAGGAATTGTTGAATTCAAGGAATCGAGATTTTACGAAGGAGAAGGGTAAAGAGAAGTACCTCGCTCCGCTGTAGCCTTTGTTTGCAACACGGGATTGCTCGAATAGAACAATGACCTCAAGTGGGCGATTTTCTTTTGTTTAATTGTCGTTGGAGAGTCAGGTTCGTCAGGTTCCGCCACGCGCGGAGGCCGTCGATCAGAAAGATCGCGCAGCATGTCTCCAAATGTGAGTATCGGCTTCCCTGATGCCGGCCCTGCCATTGCCTACAACAAGCAACGAAGACTTTGAAATCGTTGCCGGCTAAAACTTAATGGGAGAGAATGCACGTAAATTAGACGCAAACTACAAAATAATGCGCTCAATTCCACACTTTTCCCTGTGGAAAACCCTGACAATAGTGTAAATTCAACAGAAGAAAACAAAGAAGAGCAATCTACGCATACCTGCGCTCCGGTATCCAATTGACGTTCACAAACCTAAAGTGGAAGCGCAACTCAATTCGAAAGTATTCTTGGCAAATGGAAACCTAGAGACAGCTGAAAATACTGCAAATTCAACAGAAAAAGAAAAAGAAAAGCAATCAACACATTCCTGAGCTATTCAATTCACGTTCACAAACCCTAATGTGGAATCGTGACTCAATTCCAAAGTATGGATGGCAAATGAAAACCTCGAGACAGCGAAAATGAAATACAAAGAATTCAGTACGAAAGAAAAATCCGAGCAGTCTCTACATTCCTGAGCTATACAAGTGACGTTCACAAACTCTAATATGGAATCGCGACTCATTTCCAAAGTATAGATGGCAAATGAAAACCAAGAGACAGCTCGAAATTCAATAGAAAACGAAAAAAACGAGAATACATTCTGATCAATGAACGGGGAGTACCGGCATTTAGTTACAAGTTAGCCGGTTGAAATCTAAAATTTTTGAATTGAGTTCAAAATCTTCATAAAAAAACCCAATCATTTTAGAGGAAAATAAGAGAATATTCTTCATTTTCTTAAGGCCTAGTCAAGAGTATACTCCAAACAACCGGTTGGTCCAAGAAATTCTAGAATTTTAGCAGATTGAGCTAAATTTTCTTCCAGATTGTGATTCTGATATGTAGATTGCAACAAATCAATTTATACTTTGAATACAATATTAATATTTACTAGTGTGCCTTGTGCCATTGCCACAGTCAAAACAAAAGTAAAAGTAATTTTCTAATTTTTTAGTTCGTAAAAACTTCAAAATTCAATAACTTTCTCACCATAGGTTCAAACACCACGAAATAAAGCCCTTGCACCCCTCCTCACTAAGGGCTTTCCGATGGTACCAAGAACACGAGCAGGGGACGCATAGTTTGGGAGATCTCAACATAACAAACAAAACAAACATCCAAATTTTAAGGTATGGATATTGAAAATGTATTGTTTGTAACAAAATTGTTATCATACTACTAAAATCATAACTCCCTCTGTAATATCACAAATGATATCATTAATACTAGGGGCTCATGCTTGCTATGATACGCATTCATTGTATCACATATTAGTAAAATTTTGATATATTTGAATAGAATGCATGATAATGATTTCAATAAGTCTTTAAAATAATTATTTTGAATATTTTGTAAAAATATTTTCAATCATGCATACATAGAAATCACATTTTCACACAATGTGATATTACAGAAATAGAGTAGTAGTTTGCAATCACCTTTGTAATATCACTTTTTACAAAAGGTGATATTATAGAAATAATGTAGTCGTTGCAATTGAAGTGATATTATAGAGGTAGCAATTCCATTGCTTCTCTTGGCTTTACACTTCTTTGCACTTCTATGATTTTGTGCTTTTGTGAGCTTTGAGCTTTGATGATTTCAAAATTCTATTCTACTACCAAATGATTTGAGAAATTTATTCAATTGAACCGATTTTGGATTTCACAACAATTAAGTTGCTCACAAAGTTTTTGAGATTTACAAGTTTTTCTTTTCAATTCTTCAATTTGGATTGCCATTTTTTGTAACAATGGAGTCAAATTTCTAATGCATTCTAATATATGTGTATCTTTTATAAAATTTACCATTGCATATGTTTCATTCATCATTCAATAAATTTCTATTGTACATTTCACTATACGTTTAATTATAAAAATAATTATACAAAGATTTTAGTCATTTTTATTTGAAGATTTATTGAAATTTTTGTTTTGCATTCAATCTAATACATAAAAATTCTAATAAAATTCTAATGATGAATGCATAGCATAGCAAGCGCGAACCGCTAGTACTCCTTCAAAATTGCATCAATACTACAATTTTCAATTGTAAGCAAAAATTTAAGGTATGGATATTGAAAATGTATTGTTTGTAACAAAATTGTTATACTCCTTCAAAATTGCATCAATACTACAATTTAACTTAAATTTAACTAATTATGGACTTTGGCAAGTCCATAAATAACATATGCATGTGCCAAAACATGATGAAAATATATACATGGGGTACATTTTGAATTCAAAATGTATAAATGTATCGGCTGCCAGCCGATACCTTAATTGTCCATAATTTGTAAAAAAGTTCAGAATTAGCTAAATATAAGATAATTTTTCAATTGTAAGCAATGTTGTTGTTTGCAACAATATCAGACTGTTAAGTATTTTATGCAATACTACAACAATGTTGTCATAGCACTATTGCAATTACCAGACTTTTTTCCCTCTAAAGCCTACTATCCAAGTTTTTATCTAAACAATTTTTCAAGGAATATTTTGGCAAGATATTCTTGCTAGATGAAATCGCAAAATACTACCAAATCTTGGGATGGTATTGCTCTATTTTGGATGGATGTACACTCTTTTGAATGAATGAATAAATAAAAATCCATCCATATAATGTAGGTCTCTTCCATTTCCGTGGATCTTCCATTTTCATGGATGCAAATAGCTTCCGGTAGTGAAGATTGCTTTCTGCACTGCCTATATTACATTATATTACGTTAAATGGAAGGAAAAAACCTGGCTACCACCAAGGCAGCCACAATCATCATATTCCGAAATGAAAGAGAATATGCTTCATCTCAACGGTGAACCTCCCATGCAAGTTATCCATCAGACATTTTATTTTCCTCGGCAGGTTTCAGGTTTAACCGCTGTAAGTGCATTGATCCGTTTGGGTCCAAATGCCCAACGTCATAAGTTCAGCTCGTTGCTGGCGCTAAGGGAACTTACGCTGGGCACAGCTACAGCCGCTGTTTGCAACCCGGTGAAAACATTAGTGCAATATGATCTGTAAAAGCAGACGGTAGGGAAATAGCAAGCAGAAGGGAAACAAGTGAAAGTGCCTCCATTAAATTACCAGCTCTCTTGCGCAACAATTTCCTACTCTAGTTGTCTCCCATTCACAGCAAGCTGCCAAGCCTGATTCCCTGATGCTACATGAGGGAATCGTGAGACACTAAATTCAATATTGTGGTTCCAAACAATAGTGTTGAAACACAGTTCTAGTTTGGGGCCAGTCTACTGGTGAAATCTATCTCATTTCAGGTATGGTACAAGGGGGGAGAAAGCCAAAAAGAATACGATAAAAGTGGCTACACTTCCTAATGATCCCACTGCCTAGAACTTCCCAGCTTCACCACTTGAAGGCTTGACGAACAATTGGGCCTCGACGTAGCTTACAGAATAGCAGAGGCCTCTTCATTGCCACCTAAACAATACCTTGAAAAGGGGAAAAAAAAGGAAGAAAAAGGCTCTGTGATCAACAATGGGGGGATATTCTACTATGGTACAGATAACATACCTACACTTGATTTCGAGGGCCTCGCTTACTCTGCTCAATTACAATTTGGTAATCCGCTGGAAGGAACACCCATTTCACACTCCTAAACAAGATGTCGGGTAACAAGGCTGCCATAACCACGAGTGGCTGCAACAACCAGTAACTGGCGGAGGGGGCCAACACTTCCACGAACTCCTTGTACGCAGTCGTCGACAAGGAAGAAGGAAATGCTCCATATATGATAATGAACAAGTACCAAATGAAAATGCTGGCCCAGATGGCCAAATGATGAATCCAGGTGAAGTAGTGAAACGCCAAGTAGATCTGCAAGTTGGGCACGAGCACGAGCACAGTAAACATGGCCGCTCCAAAGTCTTGCACTCCAGCTACTTGGCCGCCGGGTCGGAAAGCACTCAACCCTGAGTAGATGAGTAGCGGGAAGAAGAAAATGACGGCAGAATGATAGAGCGAAATCGCAAGCCACCAGAAGATGGATCTCTTGTTGAACAGCTCACCCCGCTGCCCACTTCCGTAGAGCTCCGGGTTGGCGAAAGCCTGAGCGGGTGTGACGTCCTGATCCAAGATACCAATTATGACGATGGGGACTGAAGTGAACACCGTGTTATAGAAAGACGCGTACCAATCGTTGTACAAAGGGTTTCCTGAAAAGTATGCAAAGATGTTGGAGTAGAAGGCTATCCAGCCAATCATGCACACTTTGTAGAAGAAGTAAAGGATCTGGTCACAACAATCAATCAATCAGAAAACGGGACACAGGAAATGAGACACTCAAAAGGCTTGTACCACAGAATGATGAATAACCGTAGTATCAGCAAGCTTATTACACAGTATCATATTAAGTACACTGATTTTTACTATTAGCATGTGTTACGAAATGAACTTACACATGATTATGACTTTTAAAAGAGAGGAATATTTCTTAAAATTCATGATTCTTCAACATGAATAGTACCAGTACACACACGATGGGTAAAAATATTCTTCCCTATTAAAAAAGTTACAACCATGTGTAAGTTCATTTCGTAACACGCACAAATAGGACAAATCAGAGTAGTTATTATAGTGAATGCTATTCCAGACACAACAAAACGCCCATTCTATTCTGAAAGATAATGAGACGGAGCACTGAAGAGGATATTACCATGAGAGAAATACGGCGGTAACACCACCGTCCATGCACAAGTAGTAGGCGCTCCAAAAAACGGAATTGCCCAATAGCAAAATCACCCGCCATTGCCGCCTGTACACCACAATAGAATGTCAGCATTTGAGTACTCTGCATTTTAAGCTCCATAACAGAAACTAATACTTAAAAGTTGCAAAACAGTACCTGAGCCCCTTCCACGCCCAAAATGCCGACACCAACGTTGGCGGCTTGAATCATTCCCACGTCGTTTGCGCCATCTCCAATTGCCAAGCACAACCGATGCAGACCAAGTCCCTTTCTCACAAGAGTGGTGACTTGAGCTTTCTGACGAGGTGAAACTCTACAACAAAGAACTGAGGAGCAATTGATGCAAACTTGCAAAAAGAGCTCCTGGAGAGCATCTTCTGACAAAATGTACGCGAGGGATTGCCCATCTATGACAAGAGCGTACTCACGCTGCTCTGCAGTTTGTACGTGTAGAGATCGTGTCAAAACGTTCTCCTTACTGAAGGTCCTTTCTCGCTGATCCAAGCCTTCGCCATTTGCCCCCACTTTCTGACCATCTACCAAGGGTATCAATTCGAAAACATTCTGTCCAGCACTTGGATTTCGCGAGTGACGACCATTAGTAGCGCTAAGATTACGCACCAACACGGCACCGCTAGTGCTTAAATTACGAGACAAAGTTCCAGCGTTCCTACTCAAATTCCGTGACAGAGTACCAGCGTTCTTACTCGGATTTCTACTCACGTTCCCCGAAAGAGCACTTTGCACAGATTCAGAGAAACTAGTCTTTCTTTCACTGGTGCTTGTCCCCCGAAGATTTGTCCGTCCTCCCGAGACCAGCTCCTGAGCATCCGTTAGCTTCCGCAGAACAAAATTCTTTTGTCCCTGATGAAACAGAGGGCCACGTATCAGAAATAAAGTTATATCGACACAAACTGAAATGTTCACTCCTAGAGACGTGCCTAAGACTCTTCCTAACTTGGTATCCAGCCAGAAACTGAACCTGAGGTAAGGAAGGAATCTAGGTACCTCAGATATTTTATCACGTGGCCAACCCTCTCTTTCTGCTCGTTCTTCGATTGCACGAGCATCTGGACCCTCCAAGCTCACAATCAGATTGTCCATGCCTTGCCTAAGTAAACTGCAGACCACACAAGCCCCACAGTCAGTAGAGTGATAAGACAAATCCATCAACGAATACAATAAGCAAGAAACACTACGGTGACGCAGTGACACAGCCTCGGCTTCAAGTGCACAATACATCAAGAGCTCCATTCGAGAGTTGCACCCTTCAAACATACAGCGGTCGCAGAGACGAATCAAAAGAAAACTCCAAGCTGCAGGGAGAAGGGGCAAGCCAACCTGCAGGCATAGCCAATGTTGATCGCAGTTTCCACCTTGTCTCCCGTCAAGACCCAAATATTGATGCCTGCTCTAGCAAGACGATCAACAGCCTCTGGAACTCCCTCTTGCAGTTTATCCTCAACTCCAGTGCCACCAACAACAGTAAGACCCTGTTCAATCTCCTCCGCCAATTCCTCTGTTCGCAATTCCCTCACCTTCCCTATTATGGCTCGCGCCTCTGCGAACTTAGCATGCCACCTGAGGTACTCTTCTTCCTCCAGATGCTTGTACGCTACTACGAGCGTACGAAGGCCAACTTCGCCGTACTGTTTCAGATGTCGCGAAGTCTCGGCAACGGGTCCGCTGTTTTTCCGATCCACGCGCTGGAGAATCATTGTATCAGCGCCTTTGGAAAGAAGTAACAAGCGGCCGTCAGGAAACCGAACAATAATCGACATCCGTTTCCTTAGACTGCTAAACTCTAGCACATTCAGGAGCTGGTAGACTTGATCCGTAGGAGACTGGCCAGGTCTCAAACTCTCTCTAACATGTAACGTTGTAGGAGTCCTCTTGTAGAAGTAGAACCCGAATTGCTTGGCGGCGACAACCAGAGCAGCTTCGTCCGGTGACTCAGCCCTGTATCGCATCTGAGAGGGCTCGTCAGGCGTACCCTCCGGGATGGTGGTGTGGCAGAGTGCGAGAATTTGGAAGAAAAAACGAATCGCAGCAGAGTCCTTCTCTTCCACCCATTTCCCTCCAAGAAGACGGTCATCATAAAAATTGAAACCCTTCTCTTTGAAAGGATTGTTGTCAGGCCCTAAACCATCTGTACTATTCTCTATTGTGGTCCCTAAATCGACGCTCCTAACTCTCGGTTCTGGTTTCGGATCACGGGGAGAGGGACCGATGGGCATGCCCAGTTTCGCCGCCGCCCGCTCGACTTCCGTCGATCCTTGCCCGTATGAAACCCCTCCAATTGAGCATCGGAAAAAATCCATCTGATTGCTAGTCAGAGTCCCTGTTTTGTCAGAAAATATAGTGTCTACTTGACCTAATTCTTCATTCAGACCAGGCGACTTTACCCTAGCACGTTTGCCCGTGGCCGGATCGCGCATTTCCAAATCGTATACTATGAACAAAGCTTGAGCCACCCTAACAACCTCTAATGATACATAGAGCGCAATGGGAATCAGATACCCGTAAAGCACGAGACCGTTGAAGAAACCTATAATGCCGACAATGGCAGCCCTGTTGGGATTGTAATAAGGATTACTCTCGGTCGGCCGCATGTACCACAAATTTGTGCCTTCTGCCTTCGTCCGAACGCCTATAATCACACCAGTTAACACGGACATGGCGATCAACAAAAAGAACATGACCCAGATGACTTTGTCCAAGTAGCGGTCCACCCGACTGCGCTTATTCGGAGGAGGGGAAGCATTTTGCATCGACTTGGTGTCATGACCCGTGTAAACCACAACACCTAACACGACTCCCGTGTTCTGAAGACTGGAGTCTCGCAGGAGCAACTGAGGAGGTCCTACCGGGAGCTCGATCTCATCAATCTTCAGACGCCCTGAGAATGTGTACAAGGACGCATTCGGACCCTCACACAGCAACTCCGCCTTAAAGTCTCGCAGTTTCCTTTCATCTTTCCCGTCAACTTCCCATGTCACCTCCAGCGCCTGCCTAACCTGCATAGCAATTGTGCAAAAATGTCCGTGAACATCTCCACATGTAGGAGAAAAAAAGTTCACAAGCTGAAAATCCTCGAAGCGAGCACTTTTAAATTAGGCCTCACCTTCAAATTGGTTTCTCCATCCAGATTCATTGTCTCCACGTAGCAAATGCCATCAGGCCCACTTGATGAGACAATCAACAAATCAGACGGAAAATAGTCACCATCTTTCACTCTTACAAGATCTCCCACACGCAAATCCTTCCAACAACGCTCCACAAACTGTCCGTTCCCATCATGGACTTCAATGGCTCTGTTATTGAGCTCCCTGTCACCCCTAGCGCGCCGCAAATCTTCCCATGCTTCTCGCATCAGGCCCAAAACGAGCACAAAAATGAGAGGCACCCACACACTGACAGCGCTGTAGGGCGCGAACGGCGCCAAAGACAGACCGGCCATGGCCGTAAAATACCAGTAGGATGCTCTCTTGTATTGGACAAATAACGCCAGCGGAACGAAGCTCCACCATGAGTACTTCCTTGTCGAGGTTTTGTTTCCGGCATAACTACACATTCAAAATTCCAACGTCAGTCTCTTCCTTTCCGAAGATCCAATACCGCCAAACTTCTGCCGGAGGCCTGAAGAAACGCGAGAAAGAAGAAACCCGCACCTGAAGAGACCGTGATCGGGTCGATTGCAATGAATTGTGCGAGACTCTTCGTCAGGGACCGTGCCATTCGCCGCTCCTGGATTTGGCCCCTTTCTCCTCTTCCAGAACTTCATGCTGCTGACCATTTCCGAAAAAAAATCACTCTAATTTCCTTTCTTTGTGAGCTTCGTCGCTCTTGAATCGCGTTCTTGAACACCTTGCCATCTCGGTGGAGCTAATCCTACGGCTCCATGAAACGTGCAATTCGCGTACATTTGCGCAACAAGTCGGTAGAGATCTCTAAGCTTGGGGACTCACGACGAGACTGTAAGCAAGCAAGCAAGACGTCAATCAAGCTGTCAAATTCTCTCTCGCTCTCAAAAGCTGGCGCGCTTCAAAATGCAAAAATTCCAAAACCTCCAAACAATTAAAAACAAAACTGACTCTAGATTATAGAAACAAACCTCTCCCCGAATATTCTCACAAAACACCAAAACTCACACACTTCAACGACCAGCAAACCTCCGCTACGACGAGGATTCTCAAAATCTCAGCTCCTCCAGGCTGAAAAGTTCGAAACCAAATATTCTCAAGAGCTAACGAATTCCCAACACCTCAAAACGGCTCTTGCAACCGATACCGACGCTGGACTACAGAAACAAAACTTCTCCCCGACATTTTCACCAAAAAAACAAAACCAACGCGTCTTCATTAGAAGCAAACCTCCGCTAACGGATCCAAACAAACTCACTACACGAACGATTTTTCATAATCCCATCTCCTGCAGGCAACAAAAAAAACGAAATCCAAGCCAATAATTCTCAAGAACCACGAAACTCAAAGCCCACTCCCTCACACCAAAAATACGCCGCAATCTCGTACCAGCCAGACTCCACCAGCAGCATCCAAACAACTGCGACAAAAATCCTCTCCCTCCCGTCTCGTCAGTCAGCCGTCTCGCACACCTGGCAAGTATTATGACAGCAGAAACAAGCTTCCTCCTCCTATGATGTTTTCTGTTTTCACCGCGAGCCTTTCAAACCGTGGAAAAAGTGCTCCGCAACTGAACAGTGGTGAGAGCTTGCGGGGAGTGAGAATCGAAGGAATCTAGCGAAGGTCCTAGGGCATCATAAGTGAAGGAACGGGCGGGAG
Source organism: Climacium dendroides (assembly GCA_950106755.1). Lineage (NCBI taxonomy): Eukaryota > Viridiplantae > Streptophyta > Bryopsida > Hypnales > Climaciaceae > Climacium > Climacium dendroides. The sequence goes on along the minus strand of OX467090.1, from coordinate 14,169,855 downwards.
AGAAGGAAGGAAGGTAGAATTGAAGCTACAAGTTCCATGTAGCGCGGTAAAGCTCGCTAGACGCTTCGTGAGAAGGGACTGACAGCGCTGCAGAGGATCAGCAGCAGCTTCGTAAGAAACAGCCGCTCTGTGTTCTGTCACATCTGTGTGTCGCTGAGTGCTCTGGTAAACCAGGCAGCTGGTTGTTCACTTGCCCAAGCTATGGCGAGGACTGAGCTCCGGTTTGGCGGGGGCGGGGGCGGGGCGGGGCGGCGCGGCGCTCGGAGAGAGACTCCTGGTCTCCTGCTGGTGTTGTGAGCACGCGTCCTGCTGGTTTTGCTTTTGCTTTGGGAATTGGGAGGCAAATCCGAAGTGATGGTGCTCATCACGGCACAGGACTTATCTGCTGATTACTTCAGAGAATTGCTGGCTGGGGGTATAGATAAATTAGTGTGGGCAGGAAATGGTTTGGGTGTTGACTCAGGGTTGACAGGGGAGATCACTCCTGGGCTAATCTGGAGTCACTGTGTGGTTTTAGTTGGTAAGGTCAGTATTGGACACCTGCCAAGGTGACAAAATAATTAGGATTGTACCTGGTGGCCAGGGGTTGGCAAAACGAAAAGAAACCTAAAATTAAGTGACAACTTTTTATTTATTGTAAAAAGGTGGAGTAGAATAATGAATCTTGCAAAATATTTATAAATTTAAAGCATCTGATAGACCACACATTTTCAAACTTTAATTGATCGTATGGTAGGAAATGTTGACTTTGGCCCTTGGATATGGTGTTTAAGGTAGGAGCACCGAATGGTGTAAGTGTACCCAATGGTGTCACTTTCTAGGTAAGGTAATAATTTTAAAACGTAAATGTAGGTATAACTTATTATTTTGGTCAATAAAAATAAGTTATCTATAGTTTATCTACATTTAAGTTTTGAAATGATTATCATGTGTAGAAAATGAGGCCATTGGGTACACTAATGCCATTGGGTGTTCCTACCTTAACTCCTAAATGCCCAAGGCCTATTTAAAGCTTCTTGGAATTTGCTCTAAATTGAACAAAAAGCCAACATTTTGATAAGTTGTATCGATCTTTTTTTAATCGTAATTATACAAATTCAAACTAGACATGTTAAAGATCACATATGAAAAGAAAACACAATAATATCACTTATGAATTGAAAGATTATAATGTTTGATCAACAAGGTGTTAAAACTATGAAAACCTTTTAGCTCTCTTTTTGCATGTCAAATCTAAAAAATTGGTCACTGAAAAAACATGAGGTTGAAGGACTTAACATGCATAACCTTGATCAATTTATAGCTATTCAAAATCTACTACTCCACGATTTTTTTAAATGAATTTCTAATGTGATTTTTTCTCCAAGATCTAGTGTATTTGAGGCTCATTTTCAAGAGCCCTCGACACTATAGAAAGTCAAGATTAAAATGGACACCTTTGCACAAAATCTTGAATAGAAAAATTATAATCAATCATTTTCAAAATCAGATTTGGGATGCTAAAAGTAGACTTCAAAAAGAATTGTCAAAAATATAAACTACTAAAAATAGCAACTTAGTTGGATATTATTTAAGTTCAAAATATTGTCGACACTAGAATTTGGTGCCTTGGGCATTTAGGAGTTAAGGAGCCATGTAAAATAACATTTTAAGATCATAGCCAATAGTTGTTTCCAAAGGCCTAGCCAACAACACTCAATGCTTGCCATGCTTGTTTAGAGTGAAATGGCTCTTTATTAGCATCTAGTCACAATATAATTTATATTGTTCTTCTTGTCACTTTTCACATTTGCTTGATAATGGAGGGCCTTTATAGAAGGCAGTTTTTACACTCACACTAACTTAATCAATGTAGACTATGGCCACAATGGATGTTGATGTGGATGCAATGAAGGGTAGTGCAAGATATGTGAAGGAGGGGGAATACTTATGTAAGACTAGGGAGAAGCAATTGTGTTGCTCTTTTTAGCACGTGTGCTATTCTATTAAACACATTGATTAAGCAACTACACATGAAAAACAAATTTTATTTTCATTTTTCAAAGTTGAAATCATATGTCTAATACAAATTTTTTTTAATTATTTTGGAGGGAGAATTTTTATAATTATTGTGAAATTTTAAGAAGAAAAAATAATAAAATAATAAAAAATTCGTCACAAGCCTTGTTCCAATTTAAAACCTTTAAGTATGTGGGGACACTTTGGAAGTAATTCTTCACAATAGACACACCTCATACTTTTGAAGGGGAGAGAAAATTCTAAACAAAAAAGAATGGAAAGTAAAAGAAAAGAAAAACTTAAGTCATGAATCTTGCTCCAATGCATATTAACCTTCAAGTAACTATGTGGGAAAGCTTTGAAAACAATTCTTCACAATGTACTCTTGAAGGGTGAAGGAAATCCAAAAAATGAAAGAATAAAAATACTTTTATTTATATGTAAAAATGTTAATAAATCAATAATAATTTATATTAATATAATATAATATATAAACATTAACAAATGCATCTCTCTCTATATAATATATAATATAAAATTTATAATATAAGTAGATTTTATTCTTGTACGTATTTTTTCTAATAAATATCAAAATATAAATTTGAAGATCCTTACCTTCACTGATTGTAAGATCACGTGGAAAATACTTTGGAAAATAGATTTAGTAATTTTTTTAAAAAATTAGATATAATGTGCAAAGATTTGATTCATGCCATGTAAATAATTCATTTGAAAGTTTGAAATCACTATGCTTTGGAAGCAATCTCATCAAATTGACAAAGTAACCATAAAAAAAACATCAACCTTCTAGCTCTTAGGAATAAATCAATACTTTTCCCATCAAAGAACTCTATTGTCTCCTTCATTTTGAAGAAGGATCTTCAATTATTGACTTCAAGGAGCACCATGGTGGCATTCATTGTGATTTGGTGTCTTGGTAGCATTTGAATAATGAGGGCCAATGCAATTTTAGCAAGTTGTTGGTCGGGAGCATTGGGTAGCCATAGCACTACCATATTTCACAGGGTAGTAAATACCTAGCACATATGACTCTAAGGATTGCTTCATATTTGGAGGCCAAACCAATTACTTGAAATGAATTTTTTATTCAAAAAAGACATGATTTAGCATGGACCAAGCTTGCTAAATTGGATGCACTAAAAACATGAGGCCAATTCATGGCTTGGGGGCCAATGTTAGATTTCAAATTTTAAACTTTTTTTAACACATCAAATCTGTTGAATGTTGTGCAATTGGTCTCAAGGGGAATTGTTGGAATTGGCCCAACTTCTAAGTGTAAAGCAATCCTAAAAATTTCATCTATTCTCTCTCTTTTTTAGGTTTTACTTAATCAACCAAGCTTCTTGACCCCAAGGCCTTTGCATAAGGAAGAATTGACCCCGTTATAATCTTATTCTAATGAATAGTTGAAGACTACCTCTAGTCCAAAAGGGGCTGAAATTTTGTGCAATTGGCTTCAAGGAAAATTGGCCTAGCCTCTAGGCGTAATAAAGCAGCCCTAAAACATATGACAATTTGTGATGTGACAATTCTGATTGGTATCAAAATGATCGGTTCCTCAGAATTAATCAACAAAACTGAGTACAACGTACAGGGACATGGAGAACTGACCCCCTCATTGCCCCGGCCAGGGTTAATTGTGAAAAAAAGTCCCCTATTTTTTGCCATGATTTTTTATATTTCTACATTGCCCCTAAGCTAATTTGGAGCCGCTGATTGCAAATCTGAATTCAGAATTTGCAAAAAAAATTCATATGATTTCAAATTAAAAAATTCCACAGCGTTTTCCCCCAGGGGTAAAACGGCCCCAAATTAGCTTAGGGGCAATGTAGAAATATAAAAAATCATGGCAAAAAGTAGGGGACTTTTTTTCACAATTAACCCTGGCCGGGGCAATGAGGGGGTCAGTTCTCCCTGGCCCAATGTACAGTAGCCAAAGTTTCTTACATTGAATTTGTCTGGAACCTGAATTAGTGTGCAGAGAAAATTGGTTTTGGTGCAACCTCATAATTGATAGCTGAGTTCATCTGGCCCAGTCAGTGAGTGTATTTTTTTCTTACACGAAAGTGCTGGGGATCTAAATTAGTGTGAGTAGAATATGGCTTGGTTCTCTGCCATTATTCACATGTAGGACTTGTATGTCAAGCTGCTGGTCGTGCGTCTCCTTTGTGGAAATAAGTTGGCAAGGACCCTGTGAGACCATCGTGAGTCATTACTACTTGAAATTGTGTGACCATTGTCAAAGGAGACTTTGTTATACTGGTAACTCTACTATTAAGGTAGGAGCACCCAATGGCGTTAGTGTACCTAATGGCCTCACTTTCTATCAGTGTTTTTCGTTTCTGGTGATTTGTTATTGCTGTCAGACGATTCCAGCCTGTCTGAACTCATCCCTCCATAAATGCGGCACTAGTGTGTGAGGGCATGCAAGCCTCTACTATTCCAAAAAAAACCAATGTTGCTTTTCACACAGGATAGTCATTTCAAAACTTAAATGTAGATAAAATGTAAAATAGCTTAATTTTATTGACCAAAATAATAAGTTATTTGTAATCTACCTACATGTATGTTCTAGAATCAGTACCTCACTTAGAAAGTGATGCCATTAGATACACTTACGTCATTGGGTGCTCCTACCTTATGGCACAAGTAAGGTAAGACAGCCCATTGCGGTCAAATGACCCATTGTGGTTGCCTAAGAAATGACCCATTGTGGTTTTTTTCCAGGATGTGGGATGTGGGCAACAATGCATGTCTTACATGACTGCAATGGAGTGAACACTGACTTCATTAGGAACTTCTGAGTTTTCAGTGCGAAGTCCATTGTAAAAATTGACTTTTTTGGCCTTCTGTAATAGAAAATATTTTGACTGCATTAGGCAGTGAGATGAGCATTACATATTCAGATTTTAGTGGTCTTAAGGTAGTCTACAGGCTCTTTTGGGCTCAATGCTTCAGAAATTTCTAGCAAATTCATACTTTGTCAAAAAAATAATGATTTCAATTGCACTTGCTATTTCTCACACTTGTACTAATGTAAGAAAAAAATTGAAAAATTTCAGCAACAAGATGATGCCAAACTCCTCATTCTGACCACAATGGGCTGGTTTACCTTACTTGAAATTGAAGTCTGCATTTGGATTTCAGATTGACTTGGGTCATTTGCAGTTGAGTCTGCATTTGAATGGCAGGAGATAAAAGGTGGAGCCCCCAAAGGACTTGCATACCCAACTTTGGCTTGACTGTATATTATAAAGCACATGCTTTTAGATATTGACTAGGTTGAACATGAAGGGAAACAACAAGACAAATAAATCTTTTAAAAAAATGCATGATGGAGGTCAAAGAGTGAACTTCCATGAAAAATTGGAAATGGATCACATTTTCTATGGTTGGAATTGCCTTCATTGAGTTCTTGTGATGGTTTTATTTCTATGTGAGTAGGTTGAGGCATATATTGGAACTTGAACAAGACAAAATTTTAAAATTAATAGTATTTTCATTGAAAAATTGTCTTTTCCCTCCCTTCACAAATATTAGCATGTTTTGTATCATTGCCACAATCAAAATATAAGTAAAAGTAATTTTTTAATTCCTAAAATCTTCAAAAAAACAATAACTTTCATACCATGAGTTGGAACACCATGAAACAAAGCTTGTGTACCCCTCCTCACCGAGAACTTTTCAACGGTACCAAGAACGCGATTTTGGAGATGGATAGTTCAAGAGATCTCAACGTAACAAATAAACAAAACAAAATAGCCTATGTTAATGGATGGATCGTATGGGATCAATGCTAGTAAAAAATTGTTGCAAACTTCCATATTGTGAATTGGAATACATTTTGTCTCATTTGTTTTAGTTTTTTTTATTCTTTTCATCTAATGAGGATGATTGCCCTAATATCTATAGTTATTGGATTTTTGGATTATATAAAGCTAATAAAACAGCTACAAGAAATATGAATTCAAGAAGAATTATAAAATTTTAGAGTTTTAAATTGTATCCAAACCTTTGCAGGTTATAAAATGTTGATATAAGTTTATTTCACTTTTATAGATTTTACTTAAGACAAAGAAAGGAGATAAATTGTTTTACATGCCAATTAATTCATATATTGCCCCTTCATATGAAGATGTGAAAAAATCCAAGTTCAAATTAAATTGGAGTGGCGTAATTTTGTAATATCTAGCCTCTTCCATCAAATTTGGAGTCTCTTACGAATTCCTCTTATGAATTCAAATTCCCCAAATTCAATCTGATGGTAAATGATAAGTTCTATATTTTCCCCCACGTGAAAAAAGACCACAAGATGGCCTTGTGGACTAGGGAGGATTGACCTATGTATTGCCATGTGTTTTATCCCTACAAAAAATACTGAAAATTATTTTTTATTTGTTGCATGTGATAAAATTTCTAGATTCTTGAATTCATATTTGCAATCAAAGAACCTTAATTAGCTAGGAATCTTGAAGAAATACAAATTTTAAGTGGCACAAAATAGGGGGCAATTTTTACATTTACCCTTGATATAGGTCAATCCTCCTTGGCCGACCTAATGAACCAAGCTCTAGCGCTAGCCCTCAAGATAGAGGACGTTAAACCCTGTTCACAAAATGGACCCATTAGGCTAAATTTACTCCGGAGAAAAACGCAGAATTTTTTTTATTTTTCACATAATTTTTTTTTTGAATTTTGAATTCATATTTGCAATCAGAGACCCCAAATTCAATTCCAGAGATCTGCAACAGACCCTAAACACATCTCAAAATATGGGGGCATGTTTTTACTCTTATCCTTGGAGAACCCCCAAATTACCCTATTGGACCCAGTTTGTAGGCAGGATTTAAGACCCCAAGACCGGGACGGACGGATGACCCGTTCTGGCCTGCGCAAATCCTCATCCAATCCCCTTTCACATCAGGAAAAAGCCCCACCATTGCTTTAGTACTGCTGCAGTATTGTTTCAATGGGTTTAACAGTATAGTACTCAAAGCATATTGTTGCAATATTGCAAAAAATATTGCAACAATATATTTTCAATAGGTGCACTGTAAATTTATTGAAACAATATTGTTTGCAGTATTGCAACAATATACTTTGAGTACTATACTGTTAACCCATTGAAACAATACTGCAGCAGTACTGCAACAATGGGGGGCTTTTTCCTGATGCACTTTGAACGGGTATATTTGGACGATATCTGTTACGATCCGAGCCAATGAAATTGCTTGCCTCACTGATGCTGCCGGCACTCACTGATTGAGAAGCGACGGAATTCAGGATGTGAGTTTTCCGTCCGTTAGGACGGACGGACGGAACTCACGGCAGGACAGGACAGTTGCAGGATGATATTCATCCAATTGAATTCTTTTCACCGCAAATCATCCCAAATTATGGACGTGAAAATCACATACTCAAGTCATTTTTAGTTGTTATCAAGTGCTCAAACTATTATTTATTACGTGGTATAAAAATATAGTTCAAGCACTTAACAAAATAATAATATTTTTTAAAACTTATCATTGTAAGTGCTCAAACTACATTTGTAACAAAATATCAAAAACTCTTCCATTAATATGATATACATGGTTTTTCTTGAAGCTTTATCAATGATCATTTATTGAATGAAGTGTCCTTATAACATTCATTGTCTTACCATTGGATGGCTCATTGAGCTCTTAGGTGTTAACCCCTAACAAACCAAGAAGCTCACTTTGGACTTTATGAGAATTCAGATAGACTCTGTTGATTCCATAATTTGGAATTTTTGCATGAATATTTTAGAATGGATGTTTTTTTTTATCATAATCTATATTTGAAACTTTGTTTCTGATGTCATTCCAATAAATATTGCAAAAGTTAGAAGGATTTCAAAAATTTTAATGTCAAATTGGATAGTACAAATTATATTCTAAAAAAATATTAATTATTTTTTTGAGATTAAATAAATTGATACCTATTCAAAAAAAAATTGAACCATTGAATTCCAAAGAACAAGGTAAAAATTATGAGGAGTTTTATTTTGCAAGCAATGAAGGTAGGAAAAACATATAAAGTCATCTTTTGCTCTCAATTTTGATAATATTCAAATAAAAATGAAAATAAAGGATATTAATTTTTTATTGGAACAAATTTTGAAAAAATAAATTGCTTCATTGTGAATAACTATAAGCTCATGTTTTTTTTATTAGAAAAACACACTCAAAAGGCTTGGGCATTTAGGGGTTAAATAGACTAGGACTTCTTTTCTACCTTTAGTCTTTCTATCCTTGATTCTATATAGTAGCATACCTTAAGACAGGTTGTTTATTTGTTTGTCATGTTGAGATCTCATGGACCGTACATTCTCCAGTCCCATTCTTGGTACCAACAAAAAGCTTTTGGCGAGGAGGGGTACACAAGCTTTGTTTCGTAGCATTCCGACTCATGGTGAAAAAGTTATGAATTTTTGAGTTATTTTTTGTTCTAAAAAATTAAAAATTAAATTATTTCTACTTTTGTTTTGAGTTTTGATTGTGGCAATGGCACAGGGTACACTAGTAGTATCTAAAACCATCTACTAAAGTAAAAGTCCTAATTACACTTTTCCGATCATATCTTATCCAAATCATCTTGTATACACATTTTGATCTTCTACTTGGAGTTATCTAACTCCAAGTTTCAACACACTTGTGTATAACAACAATGCACTAGTCATCTAAGTGGAGTTGTCTAACTCCACTACATCAATCCATAGTTTTGAGATATCTATTTCTAAGCACCCCAATGCCCTTATCATCCAATTGGAGCCAATGCACAAATCTACCATGTAGAAATCTCTATCTTTAGGAAATATTTATTTGTCCACTAGTGCACATTTCATTATAAATTAGTTCATCTATCAATGCATTCATCCATCAAAGGCCATGACATTACATTCATAAATTCTTTCATTTATCAATGCATTTATCCATCAACAATTCTGACAAAGGTCATGACAAATTTGTTCTATTAGTGCATGTGACAATTTTAAGTTATAGTAATTTGAAATATTATTGTGTGGTACCAATTTCCATGAAAATGGAAATTTCTAAATGACTCAAATTTTGCACTCTCATTAATATGACAAATTAATGAACTTACTCAAGATAATTTAAATATTGCAAAAGTTTGAATAGTATAAGATCTTTCACACAAATTGGATACATCTTGGATGAATGTGGTTTAATTAGTAAAAATGTTTGAATGGTTTTAGATGAAAATTGATTAATGATCACACTATCTTGAGGTAGTAATGAAAATATTATTGAAATTGAAATTATGTTGACTTAAACAAAAATATTGTGAATGTATATATCAATGCACTTTATTAATCCCATTTTAGTGCAAGTTTGTGGCACCTTACTAATTCCTATTTTAGTGCAAGTTTGTATTATTATTTAAGGTGCATTGATTGAATTATTTTAAAGATGTACATTCTCTTTTAAAAAAATCATGTTAGAGAGTTTGTCTGGTACTATTAAATGAAGGAGGTATTTTGTAATGAAGATTGTAAAGAATAAATTGATTACAAAAAATCGGAAGGGACTTGATAGAATTAAAAAATATCTTTTAAAGCAACATAATGCATAAATCCCTTTGCAAGGAAGGTCAATTTGATTTGTTTCATGGTAACATTAAGGCTTTTTTTTACTTTTTGAGAAAGAATTGGAATGACAATCACTTTTCAATTTTATTCATGCAATTTTTCATCTAAATAGATGACTTCATTCACATTTAAAATAGAATTATAAAATTTTTGGCAAAAAAAACTACTTTTATTTAGCAAAAAGAGAGATTTTTTTGAAGTAGTGCAATAAAGTCCAATGGTGCCAAAGAAAAAAAGATTGGGTAACACCTTATTCAATCTTAATCCTAGAAGGACACAATTCTATCATCAAAATAATTAGTCAAAAAAAATTGAAATTCTTTTAGATGAATAGATGCATTGTCTCTATGATATCACTTACAAAAAAAATTTAGTCCTAATTGTTTTTACAAGGTCGAACATAGTATCTTAACATAGTATCTCTTTCAAGATAATCTTCTTGTGAATAAAGGTTGAATGGTATGCTACAAATTTATTTGAGGACTTCCAATTCAATTCAAGATAGTGGTGGCTATTCTAGCAAAGAAACCCTTCATATAGATCAATTTCATAAATAATTATCCAAAACTTGGAGCATGTTCAAAGTTTATTAAACTTGCAAACCAATATTTGAAAAGCAAAAAGAGTCTTAGTAGTTATGGTGGACAACATGGAGAGTGGCATAGTAGCTATGGTGGACAGCATGGAAAGTGGCATAATAGCTATGGTAGACAACATGGAGAGTGGCATAGTAGCTATGGTAGACAACATGGAGAGTGGCGTAGTAGCTATGGTGAAGTTTAGTGAGTTGGGGGAAGCCTTATTTACCCCCTTGGACGAGTTCAAGATTCTTCAACAAGTTTGGTGATTGAGGGTTTTTAATTATCCCTTTTATCTCCTTTGACATCCACTTCCTAAACAAATTTGACAAATGAGGGTTCCCTACTCCCTACTCTAATTTTCCTTTTATGTTATTAGAAATGCTATTAAAGTTTCTAATCCAAACAAAGTATATCAATAAAATCTACTTTTTGAATTTCATTTTAGCTATAAAACACTTGAGTGAATGTTTTGTATCCTTGGGATGATTTGGTAAGGCCACAAGGATAGAAAAAAATTCCATTTTTTTAGCCCAATTTTAGTCAAAGGTGTTGGATTTTCCCTCCTTGTGACATGTTTTGACTTTCTTACATGAGAAGATGGCAAATTTATGTATCACCTTATAGTGTAATTTGACAATTTTTTCTATTTTTAAAAAATAAACATTTAAGCCTTAAAAATGATTTAAATTTTTTTTAGACCAACAAATGAAATGAAACACATCAAGTACAGTTTTCTACACCAATTTGAAAATCTAAAACTACTAAATTTGAATGTTTTATTAGAATATAAAATTGAGGTATATCACTATGTAATGTTGATTTTCTAATTTTAGAATTACACAATAATTTGTTTGCTCCATTGTGTTCTAAACTATAATATACACCTTTGGAGAGGTTTTCAGATTTTTAAAGCATATTCATATGTGATACAAATTTTTTCATTTCGTATTCAAAATTTTGCAATCACTTCACTTTTTCACAAAAAATCTAAAATTTGTGTGACTTCTAGAACACTTGTATTGACATCTCTACAAAATATATACAACAAAATTTTATTAATATACAGACGCATAATGAAAAAATACAAGGAGAAAAACTTCAAGATTTGAAAATGAGGTCCTAAGCCTTGCCAACCTTTCCGTGTGAACAAAAACTCCCTAGAAATGTAACAATAAAGTCTTTTGATTTTCTTTTTCTTTTTCAATACAAAGTTTCATAGCAAGTGACAAGAACAACTTTTCAATTCAATACTCATGGTCAGCATAAATATTTTTGGCAATTTGTCACCCCAAACTAATATGGATCAAAGACCAACAACAACGCTAAAAGAAATTTGAGTTTTTTGGAGCAATTTTTTGCCAATTTCATCCAAGTTTAGATCAAGAATTTGCCAAATCTTTCTTATTAAAATGGATTCTATCATCAATAGAAATCAAAGGAGTTCAAAATAGCAAAAGTAGGCTTTTTCATTTTGTGTTTGATCACCACATTGATGATATGTAAAACTCTGAAAAAGTTATGTTGCTCATGACCCAACAATCCTAGCCATTATTTGGGGAAAACCTTTAGTGAATTCATTGTTAGCCAATAGAATAGAGAAAAATAATTGATTGCAATTTGAAAAAAATATTATTAAAAAAAACTAGTGAAAAAATCTATAATATTTTGATTTGGATCAGAAAGTAGAGAAAAAAAAATTTGAACTCAGTACTTGAAAATCTAGTTCAATATGGAAACCAAATGAAAATAGTTGGTTTTAACTTACTCCACAAATATTCTTACAAATGCTAACACAATTCAATTGTGCAAGACAAGAGAAGATGAAGTGTGGTGATGAAAATTTTAGGTGGCCTCCGTTGAAAAAGAAGAAAGGTTGCAACTATTAGACAAATTAGCTAAAATTCACTTCATCATACTACTAAAATCATAAATCCCTCTGTAATATCACAAATGCTACCATTAATACTAGGGGCTCGTGCTTGCTATGCTACGCATTCATTGTATCACATATTAGTAAAAATTTGATATATTTGAATAGAATGCATGATAATGATTTCGATAAGTCTTTAAAATAATTATTTTAATTATTTCATATAAATATTTCCAATCGTGCCTACATAGAAATCATATTTTCACACAATGTGATATTACTGAAATAGATAATATAGTTGTTGCAATTAAGGTGATATTAAAGAGGATCAATATGGTGATATTATAAAGATAGCAAATCCATTGCTTCTCTTGGCTTTACTCTTCTTTGCACTTCTATGATTTTGTGCTTTTGTGAGCTTTGAATTAAATTGTTAACGAAGCTTTTGATATTTACAAATTTTTCCTTTAAATTCTTCTATTTGGGTTGCCATTATTTGTAACAATTGAGTTAAATTTCTAATGCATTCTAATGTATGTGTATCTTTTACCATATTCATCATTGCATGTATTTCAGTCATCATTCATTAAATTTCTATTGTTTATTTCAATATATGCTTATTTATTAAAAAAATTATATGAAGATTTTAGTAATTTTTATCTGAAGATTTATTGAAATTCTTGCTCTACATTCTATCTAATACAAAAAAATTCTAATGAAATTCTAATGGTGAATGCGTAGTATAGTAAGCACCAATTGCTAGTTGCTATTTAAAATTTCCAATACCTAATGTACATTGGAGAAAATCCTTGAAAACATTAGATTTTAGCCAAAATTGCAACAAATAGTAGAATTTGACAACCAATTTGTAACTTCCTTCACATTGGAATTAGCATCTATTTAGTCAATCTTGTGTTATGGTGCTCCTAATAATCCTTTACAACTTGCAAAATTATTATTTTTTCTATTTTTTTAATACTCCTCACTCTCAAGGTAGCCAAAATCGATGCATGTTCATCTCAAAGGTAACATATTGCACTAAATTTCATAAACTAACATAGGAGGTTCTAAAATGGCTCACCTCCTTAAATGTACACTATTTGTATATGTTGCTTTTTCATAGCCTTCAGCAATGTACAAACATTGTACATTTTAGGGGGTGAGCCATTTTAGAGCCCTATGCCATTTCAACTTCAAAATTTGATAACTAATTCCACATAGCTCCAAAAAATATGAAACAACTTGGGTTAGATGTCAATTCCACTTGTCTTTCAAGGAAAATTTGCTGAAAAATATTTCAAGATGTTTCACCTCCCCAAAATTCAATTCCAGCCCTTAGATGGTCCAGTTATGGACCTCCTACCTTATTAGTTTAGGTTCATTGTTGTTGGATGGCTTAGATTTCAATTCCACTTGTCTTTCAAGGAAACTAGTGTGCCCTGTGCTATTGCCACAATTAAAATAAAAATAAAAGTAATTTTCTAATTTTTAGATTAAAAAAGTACTTCAAAATTCAACAACTTTCACACCATATGTCCAAACGCCACAAACCAAGCCGGTGCACCCCTCCTCACCGAGGGCTTTCCAACAATACCAAGCACACCACTGGAGGGCACACGCTCCGGGAGATCTCAAAATAACAAACAAAACAAAACAAATAGCCAAATTTAAGGTACGAATTTACTAAAAAAAATATTTCAAGATATTCCATTTTCCCAAAATTCAGTTCTAGCCCTAAGATGGTCCATTTATAGACCACTAGGGAGAACTGACTCCCTCATTGCCCCACCCAGTGTTAATTGTGAAAAAAAAAGCCCCCTATTTTTTGCCATGATTTTTTATATTTCTACACCGCCCCAAGCTAATCTAGGGCCGCTGATTGCAAATTTGAATTCAGAATTTGCAAAAAAAATTCATCTGATTGCAAATTAAAAAATTCCACAACATTCACCCTAGGGGTAAAACGGAGCAATGAGGGGGTCAATTCACCTTGTCCATTTATGGACGGCCGACCCCCTTACTGCCCCGTGTTTAAACCCTCTAGAATTTCTTTTTATTTGTCGCCCATCACAAAATTTGGAAAATTTTAAATTCATATTTGCAATCTGAGGCCCTAAATTAGTTGAGATATGCGAAGAAATACAAAATTGATGCGGCACAAAATAGGTGGCAATTTTTACATTTACCCTTGAATGGGACAATAAGGGGGTCAATCCTCGCTGGCCATTTGTGGACCTCTTACCTTATTAGTTCTGGCATCACTGCTGCTGGAGGCTTCTGAGCGCTGATGACTACGGCAGTATGGCGTGCCCCGCTGGAGATGCCCCTGATGATAGAGTGGCCAGCACGGTCCATTTTGACTTCCGGGTCTCACTACTTACTTGTCAACGCGGGAGGAGTTCACTAGTCTAGTTCAGGGGTCTGAAGCGCGAGGCACGAATAGCTGCCCCCGAGTGCTATAAAAAGCAAAGTCCACTTGTCTCCGTGATCTCGAATTCAAAGGCGGCTTTCATGTCTGGCGGGGGGTCTCTTCTGCAGAAACTTCCAAACCCATCCATGCCGTGCAGCGACCTAGAGGCGCTTCAGCAGCAACGGAGGGGTACCCGCGGGTACGCTTCTAGAAGCCACGGAAAGCCTCTCTCTCTCTCCCTAATATCCCCACTCCCCAGGTCCTTTCATAGTTCGGGAAACTTTTTGAGTTTTACCGGCTAATTTCCTTCAATTCTCATATTGAACCGGTTTTTCCAGAATTGAGTCCGGTTATTTTCTCTGTTTTTTACTCAAAATAGAAATTTTATAGATTTTTGCACCGGTTTTTTGCCGATGTTTTCAAATTGCAACCGTTTTTTTTCCCAATTCCTCCGGCTAACTTTGAACTAGCCGCCGGTTTTTTCCGAACATTGGGTCCTTTCCCCCCATGCAGCGCAAGTTCCGTGCAACTGCCTGGGTGTTGGGGACCTCGAGGACCAGGAAGGTGGGTCCCACGGCACTTGGGGCCGATGGGCTACTTTTCTATTATTAGAATGGTCAAATTAATCGCATTTTTTTTCTCTTACGGGCACTAGAGGGTTCCAACGCATCCAAAAATGTGACATTTGGATACCGTATGCAAAAGGGTTGTGAAGTGTGGGGGGTTCTACAATTGATTCTTCGTTGATGGTGCAATAATTGGTTTTGGAGGTGTACTTAAAGTGAAGCTGGTAATTTAGGGTCAATGGCATATTTGGGGGGTGTCCACCTTGTATGTATGTTACGTGAAGGTTTGATTCGACATTCTAGTGCCGCAATTGAATTTCCAAGTTGGATTATGGGGGAGGAGGGCCCACGTTTTGCCTCACACCACTTCGCAAGATGATATGTGGCTGACTATTTTCTTTTTTACAAAAATGAATTGATTCATGCTGAATTTGACCTTCATGTGCTAGAGTACTTCCATTTTGAGATTTTAATATGGATTCATTGCTCCCAATTTGCAACTGTAAGAAAGAAATCTTTGATTCTTTTATTTTTTGGAGATGTAATCACATGTTTTCTATAAACCATTTATAGAAATTTTGATTTTTTTGGATGTGAAAACTTGAAACTATTGTGAAATTTTCAGTAGGAAGTGAAATTTTTTATATCTTATAGAGTACATAGTATATGGTTAAAGAATATGGAATTCTCTCTATAGATGTATATTGTAGTTTTGAACATTGTGGTGCAAATCAATTTACCGTGGCCATGACATTCTTAAAATTAGAAAACCGGCATTCTATGGTGATAGGCCCGAAGTTTAAATTGCTATAAGAATTTGATTTTGAGGAATTTTGATCATTTTGAAATTGGATTAGAAATTAGACTTGACAAGCTTCATATTATTAGTTGGTCTTAGATTCAAACAAAGATCATTTTTATAGATTAAATTTGATTATTTTAAAGGAGAAATAATTTCCAAAATACATGACATGACAATATATGGATTTACCATTCTCTTATATAGGAAATCAAATTATATTACAGAGAGGGAACATCCAATACATTTAATTGAAGTTGGATTCAAACAACTCCTCTAAAAAAATTGGATGAAAAAATGTTTTTTTTTTCCATTTTTGAGGCATCCTTAAAATTGTCCAAAGGATACAAAATGTCTACTTAGGAACTTCATGGTTAACTTCATTCTTTATTCAATTACCTAAAGACCATAATAATCATAACATCGATGAAATGACTATTAAGAATGAAGAGTCTATACGGGGTAGTTTGACTAGGCATTATTGAGGAACGTGGATAAATGATGTCTACTCTTATTACCTTCTTTCAAAGTTAGTCTTTGTAAAGTCCATAGATGATTATATCTTGGTTATGTTGTGGATACGAGCTTACAATAATTGCATTTTTTTCAAAGTCAAAGGTCCTAAAATTTTGTGTCTTAATTCTAAAAGGTTAAATGAGACCTATCACTAAGGATGTTATTCAAAAATAATTTGATTTCAAGACCAAAAAGTGCATCTTCATTATTGTTTCAAGGTTAATCCCTTGAGGATTGGAGGTAGTTCAAATTTCCAAATTGGTAAAGATGTATTATAAAATGCAATTTAGTAATAATAAATTGATAATGACTCTTAAAAAATAGTTGTAAAATATAATTCATAGATTGTATCCACATGGTTAGATCAAATCAATATTTTATAATAAAATTTGAAGCCAATTTTTTTTTCTCTAAAATTAATTGTAGATTTAGTATTTATAATTTTCACCAAATAAATATTCTCATCTGATAGACTTCTAAAGATTTTGTTTTACTTTTTATTCAAGTTGTTTTTGAAGGGTCATTTTTTAATGAAAAGTTATTTTTGAGACTAGACCTATTAGTACCTATTGAAGAATAGAATATTTGCAAAGCAAAGTCTTCAAAATCTATACTGTATAGATGTTAAAGAACTAATACAAAAATATTTCAAAGAGTCAATGGATGGAAAAATGCATTTTTATATACTTGAGATGTGTTTGCATTTATTCATTGTTCAAAATTTGAATACCTTAAGGATTTAACATTGCACTTTTTAATATAGGTACAAGACTACTTTCAAAATTGTATAAAATACAATGAAGAATGTATTATAGTCTATACAAAATATTGATCTTTGATGACGTAGAAAGTACCGCCATGAATAAGAACATACATTAAAATTAAAATCTGATAATGAAATAAAGTTGAAATCAATACACAATGAACATAAAGTAATCCAAGGGCTCTATGTATATTATGACTTAAGAACATTGAACTAAAATTAAAGTGATGTTCGTGTGAAGTTCAATTGGAGTTAAATAAAATTAATCTAAAAAAAACATTGCTTTCCATGCTTAGTTAGTATCATTGTGAAACTTACATACAAACTCATGCCTAAGAAAATTATTGTGACAACTATTGGCACTAATATACAAAAGAAAAAGAACATGGTTATGGAACAAGTTAGACAAAAAAACTTCGAGGCATATGCAATGATTTTCTTCTAAAAAGAGGTAAGACAACTTTTCATCCTTTATTGTAGTGACAACACTAATCAGATTCATGAGTTTATAATATATTGGCAAATAATTATTCATTTGTCTAAATGTGTTAACATTCATCTAAACATAGTAATATTGTTCCAAAATTGCAAAAATTTGGCAATTCCATCAACTTAAAAAATTCTCCATGATTATTCAATTTTCTCATTTGCAAATAATTGTATGTTACTACCACTACATTGTTTAAAAGAATTGAGCTTCAAGACCAAGTGTACATACCCAAAATTATCCCCAACTCGAATGTGCTCCCTATTGTTGAGACCAATTGTACCCTTTTTCATCCTAATGAAGTGAAAATTATAGAGGATTGACATTTTGACAACAATAGTGTGGAATTGGGGTTGAAAGGGTTAAAACTAGATTAAAAAGTCAAGGTTTTATAACCTTAATAACCACCACTATACGGTTTAGACACATCGCAAAATGTTCATTCATTAAATTTTACAATTTGAAGGGATACTTTGGATTACCATTTCAACCATGTAGGAAGTTCAAAGAATCACATTAGAATTCAAATGAACAAGAAATACTTGTGAAAAATGAGTTGAGCAAAATATTTGTGAAGAAAATCTTTGATTTGCTGTTCTATAGCAAAAAGAAATTGTGAATTCCATCAAGTAAAATATATACAACAACCAAAGGGATGAAAATGGGTCATCATATTTTGATAGATAGTAAAGAGTTACCAATACCTTTGCAAAGATGACAATCCTTAAATCTTTTAATCAAAAAATGATTTACTACAAAAAGGTAATGTTTTAATTTGTTGCATTTGTGATGTTCACTCATTTTAGCACTTTCATAACCAAAGGACCAAGATAAATTTCAAGCAAACATTGACAAAAAAATTGTCATTTTCCAAGGCAATGATAATAAAAATGAAAACATAAAAGACATACTTGAAATTCAATGGTGTAAATGTGTACTACTATGGGAATGTATAGAAAATATATCTTTGATAGTATAGATTGAAAGATTTGAAGATTTGAAGTTAAAGATAAAGATTTTTTTTCAACCCTATCGAAAGGGTAATCAAACTTTAATTCCTCTTAAAGTGGTATCTATGAACTATAAGGGGTTAATTTGTTTTGACTATTTCATCCTAGATCTTGTTAGTTATATACTTGCCAAATTTCAAAGTAGAGGAGTTTTGCACATATTGCCCCAAGTTGCTTGAATTGCATAATTTTTTATCTAGGCATCCAATCAAAAAGAAAGTTATATCTTTGCAAGGAAAATACAAGTTTATACCTTGTGTCAAAATTTTAGAAAGAATCATTCATAATTGACTTTGTAGGATACTACCCAAATTTCCAATAGGTTGTTCAATTGTCTTTTAGGTATTACAAATCTAGAGGCTTTTTTCTGGGTATATTTCATATCAATAGTGCAAAAAATTTAGAAAATAAAGAGAATTTCAAGTATATGACCACAATTATAAAGAGGGATCTCTTGCAAGTGTTTATAGGATATTTAGAAAGCAAAATTCCTTCAATTCCTTAGTGAAATCTCATCTTTATCAAGTTACTTCAATTCTTGAAGGTCTAAGTAACCCACTTTGGTTTTTTTGAGAACTCATGAAGGCCCTATTGACATCATAATTTAAATTTTTTGCATGAATTTTTAAGTGAATGCTAATCATCCTAATCTATGTATAAAGTTCTATTTAAGTTTTTTCAAATAATATTCCAAAAGTTTGAAGGATTTTTTGATTTCTATGTCAAGTTGGAATTTTTTTTAAATATATTCTAAAAAACATTTAATTAATTTTTTGGATTGCTATCTACTCAAAAAAAATAAGAAACATTCAATTACAAACAATGAGGTGAAAGTTATGAGGAGTTTTATTTTGTGGGCAATGAAGCTTGCAATGAAGGTAGATAAAACATATAAAGTTGCCTTTAAAAGTCAATTTTAAAATTTCAAAAATAATGAAATATTACAAAAATAATTTAATAGAACATTTTTACCACTAAAATTACAATTATAAAATTTTCATTGTAAAAATTGATAAAGATTTAGATTTTCTTTCATTTAATATCACCTTCTAACTCATAATTTTAAAAAAATATGAATATAAAATTTTGTAATTAAATTATTTTAACAAAATAATTCAATCCATTCTTCAAAATATTGACTAAAATGCACAAGTAATCGGACATCCAAGGCTTTTCTAAAATTGTTGAAAGGCATAAATTTAACTTTTGGAAGGGCCATAAAAGCCTACATTTTACTCATTGACCTTGCAATTAGTGGAAAAATTCACTTTAAAATTTGGTAAGGATGTATTTGAATAAGGTAACTAATGGATCCCATGCTTGAATTTATTAGAAATAAATATAGATGAAGATTTTTGCCTTGCTTTGGGACAAGTATTTTGAAACAATTTTGAACTTCCAATCATTGAAAAACTCCAAGGGTTAAAAATGTGTTGTCTTGTTTCATTTTTGGAAATGCATTTACTAATTTCTAACAAATTTATTTTCTAGCATCAAAATATATATTCTTTCTTGATTTTATCATTGATTCCTTTTGTACATAACTTTTGAAGGAAATTTATTAGGTATGAAACTTTGTACATATAATATATGCAATATATGCAATATTTTTTTAATATTATTTATATTTTTATATTCTTTCCCCCCCAAGCTCAATGTCAATGTATTCCTTGTAATGTCCCAAATGGAACAAATAATACAACTATTTCATGCTTTCATCCTTGAAATTATGGGCAATTATAGGCAAACTTGTTTCAATACTTTGAGTGTTTTAAGTTATTCAATACTTTGAGTGTTTTAAGTTATTCAATACTTTGAGTGTTTTAAGTTATTCAAACAAAGCTAAAAATATTTGTAGTAAGAAATTTGGAATCCTTTTATTATTCCCAATAATTCCCAATAAAAAAGTCTAGTAGTTTAATCCTTAAACCTTGAAGAAAAAGAAAAAGAAAAAATTAGATGTTTTCAAATCTCAAACAATTAATGAATCCAAATACGTCTTGGACAATCAAAATCTTTATTTTATTATTCATTTAAATATTTGTAGATCCTTGTATCATTCTTCTAAAAATGTATAGATACTTGCAATTCTGTTACGAGTATCATTGGTTAGCTGAGAAGTTGCAACACTAGTGTCATTGGCTAACTAGGAAGTTGCAAGAGAGTTATTGGCTAGGATAGGAGGTCTATAAATCACCCATTTAATAGCTAATACTAAATTTTTGGGAGGTGAAGCTTCCTAAAATATTTTTTAGTAAAGTTTCCTTAAATGACAAGTAGAATTGGCATCTAGCTCAAGTCGTTTAATATTTTTTGGAGCTTTGTGAAATTAGTTATGAAATTTTGAAGTTGAAATGGCATAGGGTTGTAAAATCACCTACGTCCTAAAACATACACTTTTTGTACATTGCTGAAGGCTAGGAAAAAGTAACATGTACAAATAGTGTACCAACAAGTACAAATGGTGTACACTTGAAAAGGTGGGCGATTTTAGAATCTCGTGAGCTTTTAGAACCTCCTACCTTAATGCTACATTTAACTACTTCTGGACTTTTGAAAGTCCAAAATTCATAATGTTCATTGGGAGATGCATCAAGGATCTATCCAAAACATCAGGGGATTTAAATTTTCATAGGGGGATCAGTTCAAAACATCAAGAGATCTATACCAACATCAAAAGATCTCCCAATTTATACAAACATCGGGAGATCTCCCGATGTTTTGAATTCAGTGAATAGTCCAGAATTCAATGAATAGTCCAGAAGTAGTTAAATGTGGCATCTTAGTTGAGAAGTTGCAACATGATTGTTGTCATTGGCTTACTAGGAAGTTGCATAGAAGTCATTGGTTGGCTTGGAAAAATGGCAACAATGGAACCTTCCACTTTCTAGGGAGCAAAAGAGACTCCAACGTTGGTTAATAATGATATAGACATGGTTTTTTATTTCATTATTTTAGACGATGCAAAAAGCAACAATCCCTAAAAGGATGAAGCTATTTACATCCATGGAAGTGGATGAAATTTGAAATCTATGTATGAAATTTCATTTATTCATCCAATACAATGTACATTCATCTCGAACAGAACGATAGTGTCTTAGATTTGGTAGCAAATTGACGATTTCATCAACGGGAAACCAAGAATATTTCGCCCAAATTCCCTGAAATCATCTCTTTTTCAAGAAAAAAAAATCGCTCAAATTAAAAGCGCTGGTCATGGAGTTGCATCACCACGTACCGTTTCCTCCTCGCTTCCCTTCCCTTCCCTTCGCATGGAATAGGGTCTTGCCAAGCTTGGAGTTTTAGGGCCGTGCAACCAATTTTGACTTTGCAAACTCTAGAAGCCCGCCAACACGGCCGGGGACTTGAAGCTCGCGATGACTTGGATCAGGTGGACGTTACCAGTTAAGGTAGGTACACCCCAAACTGCCACTTTTTGCTACGGAAGCCTATTTTCTATTATTAGACTGGTCAAATTTTCATTATGTCCTTGTGGGCAAGTGAAAGGAGGTTCCAACGCACGAGAGAAACGTGGCATTTGGATGTTGTTGTATGCAGAAGTTATCGAGGAACAAAGTTTGGGTTCTGAAAGCGTTTCTTCCACATAGGTACGGAACTGATTTTGGAGATGTACATACGGTATAGATGGCGGATTAAAGTCAGTTTGGTACATTTGGGTGTACCTACCTTACTCTTCCTTTCCTTTCCTTTCCTTCAGGATGCTTGTGTTCTTATTTGACAATCTCCCAATTTCGATGGTTCTGCGACAAGCACTTTTGCCAACTTTATGACACTAGTTTGTTTGTTTTTTTAAATTTATTTACACTGTCTTACACTCACTGACTCCTCAGGACCAAGCATTCACTTTTTGACTGTGTGGATGCTCCTTTGTTGCAAACGCATGATGTCATCACATTCTTTTTCTTTGGAATGGAACAGTGAGTGCAAGTTTTCTTTTTTCTTTTGAATGAACTGATGATGCTGGTCTACTACAAAGTGCTGGTCTATTACAAAGTTTAAAGAAATGACCACCACAATAATTATGGTTGAAAAGCTCAAAAGTAGCGGAGCCACTAAGGTAGGTACACCCAAAACCGCCACTTTTTGCTACTAAGCCTATTTTCTATTATTAGACTAGCCAAATTTTCATATGTTCTTATTGGCAAGTGAAAGGAGGTTTCAACGCACCATAGAGCGTGGCATTTGGATACTGTATGCAAAAGTTATTAAGGAACAAAGTTTGGTTCTGAAAGCGTTTCTTCCACATAGGTACAGAACTGGTTTTGGAGATGTACATACAATATAGATGGCGGTTCGAGGTCAGTGGCACATTTGGAGGTACCTACCTTATTGAAAATGAGAAAAACAAAAACAAAAACTAGAGATGGGTGAAAAATGAATGGTGGCATGTTAGGGGTCATCGGTTCATTAGAAGTCATATCACCCTCCCAATGTCAATTTTCGTTATAATTTTATGTATTTGTTATTAAGGCCGTATTTGTAATATTGAGACTTTTTGCAGATTTTGAGACAGAATGTTAAATATTATAAATTCATTTATAAAAATAATGATTGAAATCAAGAATAAATAATACTCAAATAGTGACTTTGAAATGAAATTTTAAAAGTTGGTGTTGTTACCTATTTATAAAAAAATACTAATAAAAAGATAAAGCGGTTTATCTTTGAGTCAAAGATAAAAATGAGACTGCAAAAAGTCTCAATATAACGAATATGGCCTTTTATTCCTTATATTTTTCAAATTTGGGTATGGAGTCGTTGAAAACCCATAACTACCTGCAAAATAAAACTCCTTGTAACTTTCATCTTGTTAATCAAAATGGAATGATTAAAAGCTTCTTACTTATACATATAAATCTAAAGAACCAATTTTAATGTTTTATTTTTTTGGAAAGTGATTCTTAAAAAAGTTCTTAAAGTTGCCTAGGCTACTTGTGCCAAGTAATGAATATGATATATCATGCAATAACTTTTTAACCATGTAATCAAAAGTTATGAAAATTGTTGTGCCTTGAAGCTACTCCTTAGAGTACCTGTTGTGTAAAAGTTTCAACAAAAAAAGAATAAAAATTTAACTTGTAGTAAGCTCCTCCAAATCACTATGTTGTCAAAAAAGTGTAGTTTTTACCTTTAGGGATTAATGTTGTCTTGTTGATTAGTGCATTAGGAAAAAATTGAAGGCCGCTTTGTAATGCAAAAGCTTTGGTGGAAAGAGCCTTCTCAACTCACTAATTGGGCCAAGAATTGCATGATGAATTCAAAAATTCATCATCATTATCCAATTCATCTCCAAGATCTTATAAATTTAGGTGGGAAAAGCCTTTTCATCTCACTAATTGGGCTATGAATTGCACAATAAATTCAAAAATTTATCATCATTACCCAATCCATCTCCATGATTTTATAAATCTCATGATGGTTCCATCACGAAGAATGGAGCACACGCCAAGTGGTGGTCCTAATGAGGATGTGGCCACCTTCATATTTATTCAATTAATATAAAAATTAGTAAGAAAACTCAAGGCTTCTTTGTAAGTTCAATTTTTTCCTAATGAAAGGAGGTCCTAATGCACCAAAGATCATGATGTTTGGATATTTTATGTAAAAGTTATAAAAAACCAAAGGTTTTTCTTAGTGGATGTTTTAAAATCGTTTCTTCAACATAGGTTCATATTGATTTTGAAGGTATGTATAGGCTTATGATGGCAATTTTAGCTAAAGTGCGGTTTGGGTGGTGTCTATCTTGGAAGTGATTGCAAAGAATACATTTACTAATTTAAGTCCATAATCTATGAAGGGGTGGTTTGGGGTGTTGACCAAGCTTTTGGATTTTTACCTCTAGAGGACTCAAAAATTGCAAAAAAGATATACAAGAGTACTCTATTCTTTGAGTATTATTTTTTTTATTTTTTTCAAAAAAATATTTATATATAAATCTCTATGATTCCAATTGTCCCCTCAAGAAACACTTAAAGGTTTGGACAAGTTCCTATGATCTCAATTTTTGGCTTGAATTTTAAAAACTTTTTATTAAGATAGAAAAACATATTAGCTTTCTATGCATATAATATATATTTCAATTGGTGCTTGGGAGTAATAGTTAAGACACTCTAAGCTAAAAATCCCTACAAGAACTTGAAATAATCATCCATAAAAAATTATTTTTTATGGATTACATTTTTGTCTATATGGAAAGATTTGACTCATTTCATTTGAATTATGTATATAAAAATTATAGAGATTCTTATTTTGGTAGCAATCATGACATCTTTCTTGAAAAAATAATGTATTGGATTTGTTTATGAACTTAGTTTTCACAATTTAAAAAAAAAGTTCCACAGGGTTTAGTTTGTCTACTAGAAAACTTTTACCAATAGAATTACTATATTTCAATTCCAATTTAGAGCTATTATCAAATTAGTTTTTCCTTTTATCTTGTACCTATTTCTATTTAATATTTTTTTTAAGAATAAAAATCCAAGTTTTTTTTGAATTTTTTTCCTAGACTTTCAACTCAAGTCGTCAACATCACAAATTTTAAAATTAAAATATATGGTAGAGAAAATTTAAACTAAAAAGATTCAAAATCTTATAATCTAGTTAGGTATTAATAGTGCAAAAAATCCATTTTGTTCTCTTTAAACATAAATATCTTGCTATCTATGGGGTCAAAGTTTCTAAAATTTATTCTATGCATTTGCATGCTAGTTTAGTCAAAGATCTTAAAATCAAATGTACATAAATTCAATTTTTTTATAGTTCTTCTTTTAATAGAAATGGCAGTTTTGAGTGTTTTTGATGGAAAAACCCCTTAAAAATTTAGGGGTTGGCGCTTAAAGGACCAAGGAACCCACTTTGGGCTTTTTGAAAACTTGGATAGGCTCTATTAACTTCATAATTTGGAATGAATGCATAAATTTTTTTGAAATGGATGCTTCTCATCATAATCTATGTGTGAAGCTTTAATTCATGTCATTCCAATAAATATTGCAAAAGTTATAAGGATTTTAAAATTTTCAATGTCAAACTAGGCAGAAAAAAATATATATACTAAAAATTAATAATTATTTTTTTGGAATTGTATGGACAAATAACTACTAAAAAAATGAACCATTGAGTTTCAAATAACAAGGTAAAAGTTATGAGAAGTTTTATTTTGTGGGCAATGAAGGTAGAAAAAACATATGAAGTTGTCTTTTGCTCTTAATTTTGAATTTTTTTAAATAAAAATAAAAATAAAGAATATTAAGTGTTCACTAGAACATTCTTGCCATTAGAATTAATAGTTTTGAAATTATTCCAAAAGTTATTAGCATATTGGTTATATATTTGATTCAATAATACCTTCCATTTCACAATTTTTTTAGAAATGAATATGAAAGTTTTTTTGGTTAAAATTTTTAATTTGTATTTTTAACCCATTTTTCAACTTATTGACTAAAATGCACAAGTTGTAAAACATACATGTTTTTTCCTAAAAATGTTGAAAGACAAAACTTCATTTTTTTAAAAGCTTAGAAAAGCCTACATTTTGAAGTTTAGGCACATTGAACTTGCAATCAATGGGAGTATATACTTTAAAATTTTGGGACAATGTACTTGAATAAGTTAACCAAAGGATCCTACAATTGTTTTTAAAAAAATAAAATATTGATGAAGATTTTGACCTTGCTTTGGAGACAAGTATTTTGAAGCAATTTTGGGCCTTTAAACACAATGGTCCTTTAAGGTTTAAAATATTTGAATCCTCAATATTGTAAAATTTGGTTCAATTCATGTGCTCGGCCATAGTAATACAAACTTGCAACAATTTGATAAAACTATGCAAATAATTTAATTTCATGGTTCATTGATTATGAAAGTTTACAAAATCAATGAAATGTGATCTACACTATTTTCAATCATTTCAAATAGTGTAATTGTAATTCAATTTTCATCTACATTCATATAACTTTCATCCAAAATTTATCCAAATGTTTAAAACAATTACACCACATTCATCTAAACTTCATTCAAATTAGTTTAATGAAGTCTTTCACTATTCAAATTCTTGTACTCATTGAAATACCTTGTTAGCATGTTGGAAGTTTGGAACTTGTGAATACTAAGAAATGATTTCTTATTTCTTGTAGAATTATGAAAAATAGACGTAAAAATAATAGCATTTTTACTTTATTAAGTAAGGATCTAATTGCCACTTTGTAGTGCATAGACCAAAATTAAAAATTATTTTTTTTTATAAAACTTCAACGTGTACTATACTACTAAAAATGTGTTGGAAAAGTTTCAAGAACTTTGAAATCATAGATTTCAAGATAATAGCATTTGGAGTTAGATGAAAATGTTTTTTTTTTTCAAATTTGAGCAATAGGGGTAGTAAGATTTGACTCTTTTTGGAATGAGATTTTGTGCTAAATGTAGTAGATCTTTAACGATTACATATGTAGTAATATATGATTTTGATTACATACATGCTGTAAATATACTATTTGGAATTATTTTTGTGATTTTGTTGCTTGTTTGGCATGTATTTGGTTTGCTTTTGTCAAGTTGTTTGGTTGTTTGTGTCTTAATTTGGTGATTTTGGGTGTGCTTTTATCAATGTGGGAGTGCTTTTTCAGTATTCTTTTGAAGCAAGCTTATTAGGATGAGGTGACATCTTGGCCAAGTGGCTAGGTGAGGTGGCCTAGTTGGTATGCAATTTGGATTAAGGAAGTTGGATGGATTTGGGGGGATGTATGTGTGGTTGAATTTGCGGTTCCAATTAGGTGGTTTGCAAGTGGTTAGGTTGTCTTTTCCAATTTGGTAACCGCCTTAGTGTTTCCTATTTGGGTTGTGTTTTCTCTCATTTTCTTTTACTGTTTGTTGAGTGAAAGTCCAGTCGTGTCCCAGCCAATTTGTGATGTTTATATTTGATTGTTTTGATGTATGTTTCCAAGTTGGTTGCTTGGTATCTTTGTGTGATTGAGTGATGAGTTTTGTGTGTGTCCTAGTTGGAAAGAGAGGAAGATGTAAAGATTGTGAGTTACACAAGGGTGTGATCAAATTGGAGAATGTGCTGGAAGTTGGAAGGTGATTTATACTCAATTGAAGCTTTGAAGTTATTTTGAATCCTAATTGGAGTTATGGAGTGATAAGAATGGGGTGTTCTAAATCAAAGAGAATCTAAATGTTAGATGTGAGAAATTGAGATAAATGGTGATGTTATAAATGAAATTATAAGTTGTAATGGTGATTTGTCACGAAATCGGAGTTAATGCAAAATATATTTTTATATGTGATGGTGTTTGAGCGTATGTATGTGTACTTGGTTGATTGATTTTATTTGCTAAGTCTAGAAGTTTCATCTATGAGCCAAGTTGGTATATATGCAATGTTGTTGTAGATTGAGTGATTATTGATTTTCCAAATTGGATTAGTCTTCTATTTTGGGATTGTATTACTTATTTTAGGTATTAGTCCCATTAGCATTGATTTCCTACTTGACGCTCTCCCTTGGAATGAACTTATTATATTAATAGGGTAATTTCCAATTCGATAATTATCCTTCTTCAACACATGCCAAATTTTATAAGTAGACAAGGAATTTAGCAAAAGATGCTAAAATTGCCCAAATTGCTTGGATTTTTTTGGAGGAGCATAACTTTTGATCTAGACATCGAATCATATTTTATTAAATTCTCATAAAATAATTTCTACATTGTGTCAAAATTTGAAAAGATTTGTTAAAATTTGATTTTGTATAAGCCTACCCAATTTTTAAAATACAGGTTGAACAAACACTTGGTCCTTTATGAGTTAAAAAATTTCATCAAAAAAGATTATACAACAGACTATCCTAAAATTATACAAAAGAACATATAAAAATTGTTCAAGGTTTGAATGTAAAATCCTAATATCTTTAAAGAAAAAACTATTTTTGCATCATTTTTGCTAGAGATATGTGATAAGCATGATATTTCCAAAATAAGTACATGAAGGAGACTTTATTTGATTTTCTTTATTTATATTCTATTAAAAAATCTAAAAATTTAGAAGTGGAATTGGATTCCTATTTTGGTTTAAATAAATATATGGATTTATTTGAATCTCAGTAACAATTGTAAACCTTCTAAATCATCCTTGGTTTAGCTTAAAGCTAACTTACTATTTATAATTATAAATTAGAATTAATTTAATGTTAATAATAGAGATATTAGAAAATTTACATGATTAGAGGCAATATGGCATGGTAAAATGTTAGATGGTAAAGTGTTAAAATTGAATTAGGGATTAAAAAAATATAAATTAAAAGGTGATGAATAGACATTAATGAGGGTTTGGAGTGCTAAGGGGATATAAACACCAAAGGTCAGAAGTATCCTATGAGCAGGCTTCAAGCTTTTCTATTGAACAAACCAATCATGAATATAGTCATCCAATTAATGAATGATGGCATGTCTACCAACGGTGCTAGTATATGAGCATGTACAAGCAAGCATGTCAACTTTGAGCATAAATAGAAAAAGATACTACAACCATTCAAAGTGTTTATAATGTAAACATCTATAATATAGGTATCTATATTATAGTTGCATTATAATCATAGAAGGTTTCTATAATATAAACATCTATAATACAGGTGTACACACTACAAGAAAACGGGTATTTTAGGACTGCAAAAATATGATTGAAGATGACTAGCGACTGCTCACAGTCATACGAGTAATCATGTTCTTGGAGGCCAACACCTTGGGGAGAAATATGATTGCAAAATATGACTATTAGTCATTTTTGGACCTTTGTACTTTACGGGTGTATATTATACACTCATTGGGAACATCAAAATACTTTATAGAAAAGTGTAGGGAACATATTTGGAAAACGTAGTCATATTGCTAATTATATTTTTGTGATAGTGACATTTTTGGAGGGTAGCCCTTCAAAAATATAGGCAATCCAACTAAATATGGATAAGTTATTATTTAGGATTTTAAAATCCTAGCCACCTTTTTTTTTAGGATTTTGAAATCTAGTCACCACTTTTATAGGGTTTTGAAACCTTAGTTGCTACTTCTTTTGGCCCTTCTTCTTTGCCCTTTGTTATTTTTATCTCTTACTTTTTTTTCTTTTAAATTTTTTTTTAGTTGTTGCCTTTTGTTGCTTTAGTTCATGCTCTAACTCTTGCTTCTTATTGCTCTTGAAATTAATGTTTCTTTCTTTTTCTTATACTTTAGCTCTAACTTTCTTTTTGTTGTCTTTTAATTGTTGTTCCTTATTGTTTCTTCTTGTTGTTTCTTATTTTCATTTTAACTATTGTTATTATATGTTAGCACTTGTCATTTTTTTCTTCTTGTTCCTTTTATCACCATTGTTATTCTTCCTACCTTAAACTTGTGCTACATATTTATTGTTGTTGTAAGCTTTTGAAGGTTGACCTTTGTTGTACATTCACTAAAGCCAACCTCTCATTTTTAAAAATCATTTTGATGTATGATTACAACATATCATGTTCATTTAAAATGCATGAAAAATATGATTGTTGTTTGTAATTGAAGTTATTTTGAACCTCAGTCACCTTAGTCACAAACCACACATACAAATTTAAGAAATGTGGCTCTCAATTATCCAAAATATTACTTCTTTAAGTTATATTTCATAATATATATTGGCCAAACTATAACTAGTTATAGTCATATAATGCTTATAGTTATGTGCACCAGAATGTGACTTTGCACCTTCCAAAACATCATTGCATTTAGCCATAAAATCACCAATGACATCCATATGAACTACCACGCCAACCAAAAATATGACTTATAAGAGTCATATTTTACTTTTGGAAAGAATATGACTCATGAGAGTCATATTTCACATTATCCAAAAATATGATTCAAGAGAGTCATTTTCTAGTATATATGTAGTAGAAAATATGACTTACAAGAGTAATAGTCCACATCAACAAAAAACATGACTACACAAAGTCATATGCCATGTTAGCCAAAATATGACTCACCTCATTCATATTCCACGTCAATAAAAAATATGACTATATGGAGTCATATGCCACATAGGATTTTTTTCCTTTGCCCGGGTAGTTGAAGAAAAATTCAAGCCCTCAAGGATAGTCAACGTATATGCTACATTGGCAAAATATGGTTGATTATACCCCCAACCCATATGATTGCCAATATGACTCATGTCCGAAGTCACTTGTCAGTAATGACTAAACCTAGTCATGTTATGAATCATGTATAGTGTTTTCTACGTGAATCATATTTTTTGATTTTATGACTCATTGCACTCATATTTTGTAATCATAAAACACCGGTTTTGTTGTAGTCATACTCTTTAAGGCTCATAGGCTCACATGCTCACAGGCTCACATGCTCACAGGCTCACATAATAGCAACCCTTGCCTAGCCACCAGGTGTAAAGTGTCCATGCTTTTAGCATTGTTTGCTCATTAAGACTAAGAAGCTTGCTTGTACCAACCTTCCAACCAACAATGATGGACTCTTAATACATCAACAATACATGGACGAAAAGAGTTGGTGAACACTGATCACTTGCATTGCTATTGAAAGCAAGAGACAATATGGTTCACAATGAAATTAATTTGTCTCTCTCATCACATCTTTCAGTTCGACTTTTGAATGGGTTGAGAGCTTTAGTTTGCTTTTGCACAAAATGTTTCAGATTCTCTTTGACTAGCTTCTGTCAGCACTTGGGGTCAGATGATTTTACAGAAACTAATTAAGCTTTTACCCATCACAGTCTCATGGAATAGGAAGGAAAAACATAACTGAATGAATACATTGAAAATTCTGTGATTTGATGGCCAATAATTGAAAAACCCAG
This sequence comes from Climacium dendroides, assembly GCA_950106755.1. Taxonomy (NCBI): domain Eukaryota; kingdom Viridiplantae; phylum Streptophyta; class Bryopsida; order Hypnales; family Climaciaceae; genus Climacium; species Climacium dendroides. The sequence continues at coordinate 14,138,343 of OX467090.1, read as the reverse complement.
CAGTATTTTCAAAAGAACACACACTGTCACACTACATATATGACATGAAAATCTTGGAGAGGTACTGTTTTCATATATCAATGGAAATTGTCCATGTGTTTCAACAAAACAAAAACATTAATGTATTTAACCTTACATGAGGTACTCAAACAAATGCCATAAGTGGTCGACCAGTCCTTAATGCGTTAAGAATAAGATGGAATCTATGGCCAGGTTCGGGGTGTCCAGGTTCGGCGGCCATCACTCCCGATTTTGTAGGCGGTAGAATTCCTAGAAATCCATTTTGAGTCGCAGCGAGATTGCCTGTTTTCATGCGCTTGTCTTCTGCGTTGCTCCTGGTGCTGGTTCTTTGTGGTCGTCGTCTGCCTCAGGAGTAGTGCATTTCGTCGGCAGTAGGGAATCAGGAATCGGGAAGCACATTTGAGATTCGGGAACCAACGATCCGGGAAGCACGTTGAAGCTACGTTTCATGCACTTGTGCCCCGGGTACTTTGTGGTCGTCGGAAATCGGGAATCAAGAATCGGGAAGCACAATTTGACGATCCGTTCTTGGAGTAAAGCAGCGATCCGGGAAGCACGTTCTTGGAGTTTAGTAGCGATCTTCTCAAGTTGAAGGTGCGTGTGAAGCTGCGTGGTGAGATCGAGTAGAGGAATGATCTTGTTGGCGTGATAGCCTTCCCGTCCTTGTACAGATGATTGTAGACCTTGAATTGTGAGTTCTTGTTGCTTGCTCCGATTCTGTTGTTAGGTTGTAGTTTGTTGGATTCGCTGCTGAAGGTTCCCTGGCTGGTGCTTAGGGTCTGGTCGCCGGTCCTCAGGGTTTGCTTGGCGGTGGTCAAGGTTCTTCGGGTCTGTTAATTTTGATTGTCGAGGTGTTGATATTTCTTTCTTTAGAGAGATTGTGTGCATCACCTTGTGTCGAAGTGCTGCTGGGCTTTTGGCCGTCCTCGGAATTCAGTTCTAATTAGAATTTTTTTTGGTTGCTGTATCTTAGATGTCTGGGCCTGGCGCGAGTCTCATGACACTGAGAAACTGACTTCAGCAGCGAATTCCCGTTCTTAGTGTTTCCGATTTTGGTGGTACTCCCAGCCGTAGAGTTCCTCCTCGGCGGTCGTTATTTTTGACTCGTTGGGTGGACCTTGATGACTCTGTCCGCGATTATCTTCAGCAGTGCGATGACTCTACTCGTCATCTGCAACCATTGGCCCCCCTGACGTTACGTACGCCCAGTGAGCGCTCTGCATCACATGTTTTTCAAACTGTGCTTGATTGCTTGGAAAGGGCTCTTGGACAGAACTTCTCGTTACTTGATGAAGTGTCAGTGCCGAGTTCCCTGGAGTCTGATGTAGGAGCGGACGAGCAGGCGGCTATGTTGGCATCTTCTTCTCGACAGAGAGCTGATATGGTTGTGGCTGTTAATGGAAAAGATTCCCTGGTCGTAGAAATGAAGCGGCCTGCCGTGTTCAGGAGGACTGCCAATTCGGGAATACCTAGTTTGTGCGATGTTGGTGGGCTTAGCGGTCCTGAGCCCCCAGAACATCTTCACGCTGTCCACCAGCTCTATGGCTACATGGTCGGCCTGGATTTAGCCTATGGGATTCTTTCGTCTTTTGACCTTACATATGTTGCCTATCGTGGTGGTGGTGAGGGTGATACGTTCTTCATATCTGATGGCATTCCGAGGACAGACCCGAACTTCCTTGCCACTCTTGCATACATCTTGCAGAAATCATTCAATGAACCGGTGCCTTTCAAGAGGGCAGGTATGAGTTTGTCATTCGCTTTTACTATGATTTCATTTGTTTTTTTTGTTTTTTTCACATTATTAACGATTTTGTTTTTTTGACAATATTAACGAGTTTGTGTTTGTATAGTTGGCAAAGTGAATGCACCGGCCACTGCTCCAGGAAATTTAACTGGAAAGCGGAAAGCAGAAATTGGTATAGGGCCACGAAAGGGTATGCGGACTCGGTAAGTCCATTACTGTTTGTATAAATTTTGTTTGTGCTTTTTTGATTTGTTGTTTGAGGATCTGCATTTAGTAAGTATTGCCTATGACGTGGCTTGGTGAGTTATTCTTGTACCAAGTTACTGTCATTATCTTACTATACAATTTCCACTATGTTCTTTTGCAAGAGCCAGGGTTTGGCCTTGCCTGAGACTCCTGCTGAACTTCTGCATTTGGCACGGCATCACTTTGCTACCGGATGGAGTGGCAAAATTGTGCGAGGCACTTACGAGGGTCAAAGTGTTGTTGTTAAGTTGGCGCCTATTGGTTCAAATCGTGCTAAGGGGAGATTCTTTGTGAACCATTTCTATTCTGATGAAATACATGACTATGAAACTTGTAGATGTATTTGTTCCGCTTATGTAAATTTTGTTGTTTGTTCAGGCTCTCTTGACAGAGGTTGAGGCCTATCACATGTTGAAGGAGGTTTGGAGAAAGTATGTACCTCAGCTAGTTTCATACGGGACTACTAGTGGAGGATCAATCGTATACATCGCCACGGAGGAAATTATGGGTCATGAAATTGGAATGGGTATGTTACTAACCTTGCCTTTTGTGTGTTGCTTCTTAGTTATGCTTGCTTATTGCTTATGGTGTGTTGCTTGGTTATTGCTCAAGAGGGCATTTGCTTATTGTTTGTGATGTATTTGGGTATGCAGGACCTTTGTCCCAAGCAGTGGTGGAGGAGATTTTTGATGCTCTTGCTGTTGTGCATCAGTGTGGAATTCTTCACGGTGACATCCGGCCTAGCAATATCTTGGTTGCAAATGGGGGACGAGCAGGAGTCCGATTCCTTGATTTTGGGTTTGCTTGCTTTGTCACTAGCGATGTGGGTCGCAAGAGAGAGTATGCCCAGTTGGAGTCTTTAGTGAGTGAGTTCACTTGTTTGGATGTGACCTCTCAATTTTAGTTGAAGGAACCGTAGGAGGCCTAGAAAAATGTTTAGTCTAGAAAAATGTTCATAAACATTGATAAATAGTGATTTTTGTGTCCATGTCGGGGTTATTTTAATAGGTTGGGATTAACGGTACATGAGAAATTGATGTGGGTACAATGCTTGCCCCAGTTTCTTTTGTATGCCATAGTGTGGTCATATTGTTGCGGTCTGTGTTGCATTAGGAAGGCATTTGTTTTTGAAGACAGGAGATGCGTGGAATCATCTACACTAGAACGAGGTTTATTTTTATACTAGTTCTAAAAAAATAGACAAGTACTTGATTTAAATTGAACCATTTAGGGATTAAACAAGATTCAATTTGAATTCCCACTTGTCAATCCCGCTATACTGAAAACTGGATTGAATTATGTAATTGTACATCACAAGTAACTATCCAGCAAAACCGAACATGATTTTTCTGAACCCTGAACAAACGTCAGACCCCCTCCCATCATGAATTGCAACCATCTGATTGGTTCCCTAAAGTCAGCACAATTACCCCCATGGAGCCTGACGGGTAAGCTGGTTCTCCATATTTTCTTTCTACACAGTGTACACTCCTGGGGGGGTGCACCTTCTTCACGCACTGTCAAATTCGCATAAATCGAGAGCACCCTAGTAAAGATAGACATCCCATTGGCTTCCGCAGTGTTTACAAGCTGCAGTAGTGTTATCCCGATTTCCACTGTCATTTGTTTCCGCTCGGCGTCCACCCCAACAACATGGTTCATGAAATGCATGACCACCATGACCCCTATTTCAAAATTGTCGTCATAAAATTTTGCTTTTAAGCTTCTGCACTTTCGAGAGCAAACAAACCCTGCAGAAGAGTGAAACCTAGGTCGAGTGGCACGGATTGTAACATGCTCGGGATGCTAAGTGTAGCCCTTGATGAGCGTTGTAATTTCTTCTGTGGATTTTGGAATGACGTGCTGTAAGGAACTGCATTCGAGGCAGTTGTAGGAAGAGTAGAGCGTCGTGCCGCTGTTGTCGTGGGAGAAGGCTTTGCTCACGTCTGCCATGGCTAGGTCGGTGTGTTGCGAACCACGAGATAAATGGCCGCCAAGTTGTACAACCACACCAACATCAATAGTACAACAAAGAAACAGCAGCGCCAACAATGCCATGATTACGCCTTTCACCATTCTTGCCAACGTCATGGAATCCTGCGAAACAGCAACAAACCACCATTTACCACTCTCACACACTCTCAAAATCACTGAACTCTCAAAGCTTACAATTTGTACAAGAATTTACAATACTCTCACAATCACCATACCTACCTGCCGTTTCTTTTTTATTGAATTAACTACACTCAGCACTAAGTTACAACAACTCAATCGCCATCCCTTCAACTCCAAGCAATTCAAGAGTGAGCTACTCTTCTTCACCTACTTCACAGCTTCATCAAGTCAGAGCATTGACAAACAACAACAAATGCTAGCCAACTTAAAATGCTATTAGCTAGTTCAAGGTTTTGAGCACGTATTGTTTTCATGGAAGTGGTACGTTGATGGAACAAGAAAGAGATTGGAGTAGAATATAGTTACTGAAATACGTAACAATCAAACCATTGAAAACGATGGCCGAGGATCTCAGAATGTCACATACTTTGAATATGTAACTTAACGCTTATGCCTTTGTCACGACTTGGGGAGGAGCTCCAGGCTCTAGCTACTCATAATTACTTCTCCATAATAATTGTGACTAATTGATCGTTTCTTGGAGGAACTGAAAAAATACTGTTGTCATTCCTAAGAAATCAAATTCAACACTTTAGTATTCAGGTACGATTTTGTAATTGCAATGAATTTTTTTTGGAGGAAGTAGACTAACCCTTACGTTCACCTCATTTGTGGACATTGGTTGTGATAAGATAATTGTACATGTGGAGGGCCAAGACATTGATTTGATAGAATGGGAAGCAAGAAGACTTTGGAATGTGGCGATCTTTAACAATAAGATACGTTAATTTCTTCCCATCCTTGATTCTTATCAACTAAATGTAACTCCTTGTGGGCGCGTTTCTCCATTAGTTCGTGCTAGTACAACACTTTGTAGAACGTTTTTGTGTGTAGCCTGTTGATTTTGAGGTGAACATTTCTTTGTAACTCCTTGTGGGCGCGTTTCTCCATTAGTTCATGCTAGTACGACACTTTGTGGAACGTTTTTGTGTGCAGCTTATTGATTTTGAGGTGAACATTTCTTTGTGCATGTGCACGCGCAATTGACTTTGTCAGAATTATGACTTACCGAAGGTACCGCCTCCACAACCACAAAAAATATCATATATAAGGTAGAAATAGCTCGTTGTGGTCAAATGATCCATTGCGGTCCCTAGGAAATGACCCATTGTGGGGGGTTTCAGTATGTGAGATGTGGGCCACAATGCATGTCATACATGATAGTAATGAAGTGAACAGTGACCTCATTAGGAACTTGTGACTTTTCAGTGTGAAATTCATTGTAAAAATTGACTTTTTAGGTCTTCCATGATAGAAAATATTTTGACTGCATTAGGTAGTAAGATGAGCATTATGCATTCAGATTTTGTTGGTTTCAAGGTAATCTACAGACTCTTTTGGGCTAAACACTTCAAAAATTCCTAACAAATTCATACTTTGTCAAAAAAATGTAATTTCAATTGCACTTGCTGTTTCTCACACTTGTACTAATGTGGGAAAAAATTCAAGAATTTCAGCAACAAGATGATGTCAAACTCCTCATTCTGACCACAATGGGCTGTTTTACCTTAGTGGGCAATTGACAGTACGTATGGGGACTCGATCGGGAATTGAACCAGTACCTTCGTAATTAAGTACGATAAAATTGTGTTGAACCTCTTGCCCGTCAATTGATCTTCAAGGGTATGATAGAACTGTAACGTAGATCGATGGCCAAATTCAATTAACTTATCAATGTTCGGGAAAAATCTGAAAATTTGATGCTTAACTGAGTTTGTCAAAGCGAGTGATGTTTTTTGGTCTATACAAATTTCAATCATGCAAAATAGTCCTTGAAACATCAAAAACATTCTTTGAGATCAAATGTATATTTGTTCGACCATAAAAATATGCAAAGATTCAAAAGTAAGTTATGATCGAAACTTAATTACCTGGTGAGTGTGTTCTTGCAAGTACCATTGTTTTCCTTTTTCGGGTGTCAAGTCTGTTCACGCCAAAGTGGAAAATAGCATAGGAGTCTCCAAGTGCCGACTCTTCTTTGTTTTTGGGTGTATAGTTGTGCTCATTTTCATCTTTACATTCTCGAGTTATGGTTGTAACATTCAACGAGGTAGTATTCAAGTCTGTGAATGGGATCAAGAAGGCTGTGAGTAGTGTGAAGAGCTTCTATCTCGGAAATTCTTCAATTCATAATGTTCGACGATTTGTACCAGAAAAGGCATCAAAGGATCGGATTTTAAATTTTGCTCTAGCTGCAAGGTCTGCGGAAACGCGGTTTGCTTGACCAAGTGGAGGAATCGAAAATTTGAGTTCGACTGGCTACTCAATGCGCGCCGAAGTTGGTCGCAATGTTCAGTTCCAACATTGAACATGATAAACCCTAACCCAAACCCCTAAACCTTGGTGCATAGATAGATGAATTCAAGCAGCATATAAGTTGCTTATCCAAGGCCCATTATACACCCAAGTTTTCTTATCCAACGGCCAGTCCAAATCCTCCGAGGGTCAAATAATCTAATCACTTCCTAGTTTACGCTTCCTGGATACTCCAAACTCTTCACTTGGCTCGTTATACGGAAGGAAATCATCCTGCAGAGCTAGACTGAAATCCGAAAATGACGGACCATCATCGAGGCATTCTTGGTGTTGGCCATCAGGACGAGCTTCACTCGCATTGAGGTGAACTTCCCTTTCTCGCCTGCTCAAGTCGATGGTCTCAGAGTCAAAGTCCAAGGACGATTCAAGCACATAAAGATTATGGCACCTCGCCTTGAGGACCTCCACCTCCCACACGTTCAATTTTACACCACACCAGTCCAACCTCAAATCTCGTAGGCCTGGTAAGAGACTGACATTGGGCCACACCACCAAGTCCTTGCTCGCCGAAATATGAAGAGTTTTCAGAGCTGGTAATGGCCCACTGCTGGTCAACCTCGTCAACTTGCAATTGGATATGACAAGCGACTCCAAGCTCATCAGTTGTCCCACATCAGGTAAGCTTTCTAAGCTGGAGTACGTGAGTTCCAGAGTCTTCAATGCACTCAAGTCGTTCAAACCATGCAATGCCTTGAATCTGCACTCATGGATCACGAGCTCCTGTAAGTTGGACAGCTTCTTCAGATTGCTCAGCTCACGATGCACTCCCCACACGTTCAGTGATAAAATGGATTCCAGCACCGCCAAGTCCAAGTCAGGCTGGAACTCTTGAAGATCAAGTTCGTGGTCTTCGTCGTCTCGAAGCTGATCCCCATCCCACAATCCAATCGTCACACTCTGCAAGTTTGTTAGCCTTTGATGCTCAGGCCAAGTATCCAAGAACTCACTGCTGGCATGCAACTCCCGCAACGCAATGAGATTGCTTAGGCCAGGAATGTGGTGCACTTGCTCACAATACCACAAATCGAGTCGTCGTAGGTTCGTCAGCCTGCTCAAATCTGGAACCCCATTCAGCTCCTCGCAGTGTTCAGCACAAAGTTCCTCCAACGCAATCAAGTTCCCTAACCCCACGATGGTTTTCAGAGACTTGCAAAATGATACATCCAATATTCGCAACTTTGAGAGCTTCTGAAGATCGGGTAAGAGTTCAAGATCTTCGCAACCGCGTAATGAAAGGACTTCCAAGTTGGCGACATCCCCTACACCGAGGCAGCTCTGTAATCTCCTACTGGAGCACAAATTGACGATGCGTAAGTTAGCCATTTTGGAACTCAGGCCTGAGGTCGCGACCTCATCCTGGAATTCAAGTCTCAGATACTCCAACCACCTTAATTCACTCAAGTCTAGTGTTGCTGAAACGTCCCATGCTATGGTGACCAAGTGCAAGACTCGGAGGTTTCTCAAGTGCGAGATTTCTTCAAAACAGCCAAAAGACTCGGCCTCGATGTTCACCCACACTAGAATTTTCAGATTCTTCAGCTTCCCAAAGCCACGCACCCTCACAGGGACACAATTGAGGGCAAGAATTTCCAAGATTTTGAGCTGGATCAATGGGCTTAAATCAAGCACCGCGTCGTCCTCCACTACCACATCGACCAACCTCAAGACAGTCACATTTTTACAATTACTGAAGCTCAAGCACTTCACAGATGGCTGGATGTTCCCATTGTCGGATTCCCCCATCAAACAAATTCGCTGCAACTTCTTCCATCCACCGTCAGATAAGATCGAATCAAGAGCTTCACCTCCCACAATTTCATACACCCAACGCCGTTTTTGGAATTCACCACGTTCGGTTTCTTTCAGGGCGAACTCACGCCACAAGTCATGCATCCCCATTTGGGATTTCCCATCACCGATCTCTTCCAAAAGGGACTTTGTTTTAAAACTCTCCAGCTACAAAAGGAACAACCACGACAAACATTAACAGAAATCACTCATGGACATAATGCATTACTAAAGCACACTCTTGAAGATGTAATTTAAAATGTGCTGTACAAATATATGAGAAGTAACACAAGAATCTACAAACATTTAGATGAACGTAAAAAAACAAGGCTTTCTATGCTTGAAACATGTTTGTTTTCATCCATTGTTAAAAATTTGAGTGTTTGAATCTGTAGGGGTTAAACATAACACACTACACCAACATAAATCCAATAGCAAGATATCTAAACCAAGAGAAATTGGAAAAATCACATCTAGTTGTAGCCCAAATTAATATCAATACCATTCTCATCCCATTGTTGTTAGTGTTGAATCCATCATGAACCAAAGCAAGCCATTGGAAGAAGCTCAACTTCTCATTAAAACTTCCAGGCTTCTTGAATTCATCTGCTTCAAGCTCCCGCCCTCCAATATAATTAAACCGGATGTAGTCACTATCAAATAGAGCCACATCCATGAACAAAGGCTGATCCTCCGGTGGTAGTGCATCAAAGCTGCTCCTCAAAATGGAAAATACAGGGTCTTCTTGTTCTCACCTAAGGTTGAATACAACATCATCTTCAATTAGCGAAGCCCATTCTTTTGGATCTCTTTTTCCAAGTTGATCACCAAAGACCTTCAATGCCAAAGGATGATATTGAGAAGTTCCACTGCTATCACCCTTGTCAAAGCAACATCGTTGTACACAACCATTGACAAGTTTCGCATCTAAATTATCTACATTATCCATATATTGTGCTACATGCTTGAGAAATAAAGCAATAGCTTCATTTTTGTTCAACTTAGGCATGGCCAAACAATGATCCACATTGATCTTCAATTCCACTAGCTCATCGAGGGATCGAGCTGTCACCAATACAATGCTACCATGGTGATAATTTGCTCTAAGATAATTCAAGACCTCTTCCTTCACTTTTGCATCGCATGACACATTGTCAATGGCCAAAAACACATTCTCAAATTGCATATTCTTAAGCCGGTTGTTGCACTGCATACAACACTAAACATGTCAATAAGAAGATTCACATGGTTTAAGATTCATACATTGTTTCCTATTATGTCTTTGTAGAACAACATGATGTTTCCAACAATCACCTAGATTCATATGGAAGATAAATTCTCAAAGAACAAAGGGTCATACCTCATCTTCACTCATGCTTTTCAAAACCTTGCGATTTGAATTTGTGAGCCTCTTCAATACTTCTTGCACTCTATCCTTACAAGTGCTTTTGTTGTTGAATTCAATATGGCATACTCTCCCATCAAATTCGTCAAACAACTCATTGACCATACACTTACAAGCTGTGGTTTTCCCAATACCACCAACACCATACAAGCCAACAACTCGTGGCCTTCTAGTTGAACCTCCCTCCATAGCCAATACCTTATCCCGAATAGCCTATTTTACAAAATAATCAAAAAAAGAAATCAATGAAAGATATCAATAGATGAATGACAAAAGAAACCATAAGATACTCATTAAAGATCAAAATCTTATAGAAATGAAATTAAAAAATTTGAAAAGGAAAAAAATTCAAGTTGGAAAATTTACCTTGCAAAGAGGCAATCTCCCTTGAACATGAGTATCGTCCCACCTTGACCATGCTGGAACAATCTTATTGATTGCTTTCACAATCTCCCTCCGAAACTTAATTACACCCTCTCCATGCTTGTATACAAGCCCGCTCACCCTTTTCAATTCTTTCAAGGCCTCCTTCCATTCTTCAATATCTAGTCTATCATTAAACTTCTTCCATGCCTCCCATTGAGAAATCCAACAAGAAAGGGCATCTTTCTTCTTAAAGTCTTCTGGTGATACACCTAGAAATATAGGCACAATTATTTTCTTAAACTTCACCATTTCTACCAACTCTGTCATTGGCCATTGGGAACATGTAAAGAACTCCTCCGACAAAACTACCACTCCAACATGGCATTGTCGAATGGCCTCAAAAATGTGGGGTGGAAACGACTCTCCTATGGGCAAGCTATAGGCCTCCATGTCAAAGAAGGGATATCGGTCACATGCTTTGAAATCTTCATTTAATTGCATAACAAAAGCTTTTTGTGCTCCACTATGACTAAGAAATATCTTGTGTTTGTCTTCCAAGACCCATTGAACTCTGCTCATTCAAATCACAAAAGCTAAGTTAATCCATAGGACACAAACAAAGAAAAAAAGATAATTATCAATTAGAAGTCACCAAAAAGTTCCATCAAAATGCTCAAAAAGAACACTCTCAAATTGAAGCATTAATTTAAGTGCAAATCAAGTGTACATGTCCAATCTACACAAAATTGTTACACCCACCTGGATGCTTCACCATGGGACATAGACATTGCTTAAATCCAAACAAGTTTAGATGATGGTACTTTCATTTGAAGACATTATAAAAACATTGATATAGAAGCACTTCTCTTGTCCATTCACCTATATGTGTACAACACAACAAAATATATCAAGAATTTTGAACCTAGTTTGATTCACATACATTCTACGGAGACACATGTACACCTCAACCATGGCTATTAATCAACTTTCAATCATGTCATTCAAAATTCATTTCACCTTTCCCTCCAATCCATACACAAAGAGTTCAACCCTAAATTCTCTAAATAACATGAAACTCTCTTCAAGGAAAAAAAAATGGGGGAAAAATCTTAAATTATGACCACACTAATGAAATTAAAGTGTTTTACAACAAGAATTATGACATTCAAGTCTATAGAGCTCTAGAAACCAAGAATAATATAGTTCTGCGGTCTGAACTTTTGCTTGGAAAGATATTAAGAAATTGCTCACCAAGAACTCATAAATTTCAACCGCATAAATTCCAACCGCTTCTCCTCAGTGGAAACTCTGGCTATGGTCGGAATATTCTCTCATTGCTAGTTATCACCCAAACATCCTTCACAGAAGTACACGTAGATTCTAATAACACACCAACAAAACATTATATAAATGCCCAATGCAATCAATCACAACCCACAGCAACTACAGCAATACATTAAAAAAAAAGCCAAGTCCAATCAATGACAACTCAACTACAAAGTTTGGAAGTGCATGTGTCAAAGTTTGTCTGACCATCTTAGGCCTTCCCATCTGCCCCGCAAGCTTGGCAATGATTAGAAGCCAAAAAAGAAAAGAGAGAATCATTTCAATCAAATTATGCTACACAAGGCAATGCCAATTAAATTGACAACTTTCCAGTCGCAAGCTACAAATAATTAAACCCCACCAGAACCCCATGAGCCAAAAATGTCCTGCACTTAGTAGAGACTTCGCCCTGGCATGATCTACAGACCAAGTCAGGGAAGACTTCTAGGGTAAAAGTCTGAAAGGCAGGAGACCAAGTGGTGTGTGCTATAGAATAAACTCGAGACACGAACACACGCTTTCACAAATATGATCCGAGCAGTCCCAATCCTACGAAACTATGCTTTGAAGACTTCATGTGCTGCACCAGAGGTACCATACTGACATCGATAAGCAATTCAAGCACACTTGACATATTTCATTGAAACATTTACATCATTTGAGACATTGGGAAATTTGAGAAAGATAATACATACATAGGTCGCCTGATAGAACGTCAAGCCCAGCAACCGCAACTCAGCTCGTCCAACCCTCACTGGGCGATGAACACCATCAAGTCCCAAAGATCAGGAATTCGAAGACCGATTCCCACCTTTCTAGTCTTGGGTAAAACCTGAAATTTGTATTTTGAGCGACCGGATCGGGCCTGCATGAGTTCCGTTCTGCGGGTGTTTGATAACGACGACAATGCTCCGTATATCTGGATGGCTTGGATTTAAAAGCAGCTATGCATCCCAATTCCAATACAATTTAGAATGTGTTTTGTGAATTAAATAAAACTATAAACTACGGAGTACTAACGTTGCAGTGTAAATCAAAATCGACTCTAGTGACCCTAGATTTCCACATCGCCTTCAATACAGCAAGAATCGACAAGCTTACAATTGGGAATAGGTTGCCAATAGGTACGTATAGTTGCCTAAACAAACAAGAAGTGTCCAAAAACAAGCTCTTCAATCAAGAAGTGTGAACAATTAACCTCCCGAAAGACACAAATGAGAAGACAAAAAAAGAAGGAAAAAGCATTCCTCACTCACTGAGTACTCACTCGCAGCTGGACATGCAAAGCAGCAACAGTGTCGATCACTTCTCTGGGTTATAGTCCCAACGATCTCATTCTGGCGTCCATCACCAGAACATTGTCCACGAAATGCCCCCTGCTCCCTGATAGAAAGAGAAACCCAACAAACTCGCACCAAATCGTCTACCGACTGCTCAAGATCCGAGAGACCGTGAGAATACAAACGCTGAGGCCAAACCCAAAAGCTTTCAAAGACGGTGCAAGTGCAGCTATCTGTCTCCTCCAGCCTAGTTAACAAACAGAAGAGCCCGATGCAAGTTTAGGGTTGCAGAAGTCAACCCTAACAATACGAAACTTCCGGCTCTGCAAACAAAATTCAACAAACACAGGAAAACTGGGCACAGTTGTGAAAGAAGCATATAGCAAGTTTATCGGACCAAAGGTTCTACATAGCGAATGCATTTTGGTTTATAAAAGGTAGGAGGTCCATAGAAGTGGACCATCTAAGAGCTGGAACTGAATTTTGGGGAGGTGAAACATCTTTAAATATTTTTCAGTAAATTTTTCTTGAAAGACAAGTGCAATTGACATCTAACCCAAATCGTTTCATATTTTTTGGAGCTTTGTGGAATTAGTTATAAAATTTTGAAGTTGAAATGGCATAGAGCTCTACAATGGCTCACCTCCTAAAATGTACATTGTCTGTACATTGTTGAAGGCTATGAATAAGCAACATGTACAAATAGTGTACATTTAAGGAGGCGAGCCATTTTAGAGCCTAAGCCACTTCAAAACCTCCTACCTTGAAGCTTCAGGCCTCTACCATGCGAGTAGTAGTTGGTAGAAAAAGCACTAGAAGACAAAAGTGAATATTGATTGTCTTGTTGGCCTTGGTGAGCGGAAAAGGAGGATTTCATGTTTTACCAAAATTGGTAGACAATCCTAGTGGTCTAGATTGGTTAATCTTGGGGGAATCAATATGTGGGAAATTCTTGCTTGATTCCTTCTCCACCTACTAGGTCCACATCATAGTACAATTGCAAACTTGAACCTTGTAGCTCTCCTACAAACTTTGCCAACTAGTCTCATATGGCAAGAGGCCCTTAGGGCGAGATTACATGTGACTTAACATACATGGTAGTACAATTGCAAACTTGAACCTTGTAGCTCTCCTACAAACTTTGCCAACTGGGCTCATATGGCAAGAGGCCCTTAGGGCAAGATTACATGTGATTTAACATAGATAATTTGGCAACTACAGTCCAAATTATAGATAAAATCAACTCCATCAATTGTCTTGCCAAAATGGGCAAGCGGAAAAGCCCAGGTTGAAGCTTCACCTATATTGGGGGACAACTCCAATAGTAGAGACTAATCAATCTTGAAGGAATCTAATACATGTGCAATTCTTATTGTATCCCTTTCCACTTACTAGGTTCACATGAAACTACAATTGTTATTTTCACTTGTAGCACCCCTTGTGAAGTTTCTCACCCACCCTACTCTTGAAGTGACCTTACAAGAGCTAATTGCCTTTGGCGGGAAGCTAAATTGTTTGAAACAATTTTTAGTAAATTTTTGTAGGAAGAAAAACGGAATTGGCATCTAATCCAAGTTGTTTCATATTTTTTAGACCTTGAGTTCATGGAATTAGTTACAAATTCCAAATTTTGAAATGCAATGGTCATTAAAAAACAATCACCTCTTGAAATTTATATTGTTGCTACATTGAAGAAAACAAAATCTACCTCTATGCTAGCAATTACTTTTAGAGCAAACTACTTCAATGGCAATATTTTATTGTAGCCAAGTTTGAGCTTGCTAACTAGAAGCTCTTTTAGACTTTGTGATTGTGGGTATATAAAATAAATTAGTTCATCACATGTAGAATGACTAGTTTGCCTTCTTAGAATTGTTGAAATTTTTAAAAATTCCACCCAAAGATAAATGTGAGAAACATGGAAAGCAATTAAAATTAAATTTTTTGACAGAGTATCCTAGTATATACACAGTGACTATAATTATTTCATTCTTAATATATTGATGGTATAATAGAAACTCAATAATATTATTATTTAGCAATTTTGTTGAGAAGTCATTTGAATCTGTACAAAAAAATGATAAGTTAAGTTAGATAGAATTTCAGCATATATTAAAATGAAATATAGTTTAACTCATTATTGATTTTGTCTTTGATTTTTTTTAATTATCTTAACTCATTAATTTTTTATATTTTCAATTTTAATCTATTTGATGATTTTTTGTCATGTAACAAAATATTTTTCTTTTTGAAAAGTACTTTAAAATTCAAGAATTTGTTAGGTAATGGTATGCTTTCATTCTCTACTTTAACCAATACTTTGAGGCCTTCTTTACACTAGAGGTGAGACACTTTGAATTGCAAATTTTAGGCAATGAAAGCTTTCAATATCAAAAAATACAATGAATTTCCCTTAACTTTTAAACTTTACAATTTAAGGGATCCCTAAAAGATAAGATAATATGAACATTATGTTTTATCTTTGGTCACAAAAAATGTTGACAAATTCTAAATCCCTCAATATATGTTTCAAACTCATCAAGAAAAATGGTATTGATGCAAATTTTAGAGATCTTTGATCCCAAATGATCACGGCCAATAGTTTAAAAGGATTCATATTGTAAATTGTCATATTTTAGAAAACATTTAAAGAATTTAAATAATTCTTTTTGCAAGCTTTTCTCACTATACACTAACTCACTTAAGGCCATAACCTTTAATAGTCGACCTTTCAAACACAAGACTTGGATCTTGAAAGGTTTTCTACCCAAATGTCTCTCAATTTGAATGTAAAAATATCTCTACTATTCCACTTCAATTCAACCCCTCTAAAACTCATTCAAAAAACTCTAAGTACAATTTAGACAAGTAGTGATCTTGGCCCTCTTTTTGGCATTTCAAGTGTGGAAACCATGAGCTAGCATCCTAATTCAGCTCATTCTAGGTGATAAAGTTGTTTGTACACAAAACTCAAAGACAACTAAGCTTTTTTTTAATGCATTGAACTTCAAGGTTCAAACCTCTGCAAATTTCAAACATGACTCAAGTAAATGAAATTGGTGTTGAATTTGCAATGAAATTTGACAAGTTGCTTGCATTTTAGCATTAACACTTCCTTGATAGTTTTTGCCCATTAGTCCAAACTTGCCCCAAATGGATATGGTCTAAGACTTGCTCTCTAAGGTAGACGATTTCATAGATTTTAAAATTTATATTTGTTAAGAACATGGGATATATATTGACCATATATTGACATACACCTTGTCCTTCCTAGGCTTTTGGAAAAAATTCAAAGTTGTCTTTTGGAAAGAAAGGTGAAAACCAACAAAGTGACCTAACAAAAGGTGAAAGCAAGTTGAACATGTCTTGGATTACTCTTGCAAGTTCTAAATCTTGAATTTCAAGATAGATAGATTTTTAGTATGCATAATAATCTTATTAAGAAAGTGAAAAAGGCTTCATTGAGCCATGAGCCATTAGATTGACAAATCCAATACATTATCCAAATGTAAGAAAACTAAAACAAGAACCCACAAACATTTAGATGAATGAAAAAACAACTTTGTGTGCTAACTTAGAATATGTCTACATTTTATCATCCAATGTTTGAAATTTGAACTTCTAGTCTATAAAGGTTTAACCCCTAAAGGACCATTGTCCCTTTAGAGGACAAATGAGATTTTGGGCAGGTACCTATTTTGATACCTATGAGCTGAATTTTTGTCATGATTTTTGAGGGGTCACCCTATGGAAATTTTGTGTACCACGTGCAGCAAAGTGATTTTTGGACCCCCCATTTACTTTGGAATATACTATAATTTCAACCTATAATTTAGAACTTTGATTAATAATGACTATAGAAATCTATTGCCAAAAATTTCCAACTCAAATGACATTTAAAATGATTATTATAATAGGTTGAAAAATGAACTGAAATGGCATGTTTTTCAACTCAAACATTTATAGAGAATACATTTGGATGACCATTGCATCAATATTCAAGAAAAATAAACTTTCAATACAAAGTTATTTTTAGGGGTTTTTTTAGACAATTTTTTATGAAGTAAATAAGGGATCCAAAGTTATTTTCAACTCAATAGTGTACCTTTTTTCTTCAAAAATTTGTAACTAATTATTATCAATTTAAAAATATCAATAATTCAAAATACACTTTCAAAGTAGAAAAATTTATTCAATTTTTAAATTTTCTTTAAATTAAATTTTATGAAGTAAATAAGAGGTCCAAAATCTTTGCCTCACGTAGGTTGTGTAAATGCATAGAGTGACCTCCCCTTGATGATTTTTTCAATTTTTTTTAAAATAAAAAAACTAATTAGCTTTATGGGAATATAATTCTTCTTCAATTAGTTCCTAGGAACAAAAGTTATGCCCAAATAAGCTCAAAATTGGGTAGAAGAGGCAACAAAAAATATTCAAAATTTGACTTTATTTATTTTTTAATTTTTTTTCTTGTAGATTATATTTTTGTCTACATAGAAAGCTTTGATTCATTCCATTTAAATTTGTTATGAGAAAATTATGGACAATATTGTTTTGGGGGCAAATAAAGCATCTTCTTGAAGAAATAACTTGTAGGATTCATTAGTGAATGCAACTTTTATAATTTAAAAAAAAAAAATTCCACATGGTTTAGTTTTTTTATCTTACAATATGTGTAGACTAAAGTTTTTAAAGTTTTTCTATACATTCTCATACAAGTGGGGTGTAAGTTCCTATGGTTATATATACAAAAAAATAATTTTCAAATTTTTTTACTCTTTGCTATAGAAATGACAGCTTTGAGTGTTTTTCAGCAGAAAAAAGACCTTGGTCCTTTTGGGGTTAAAGGTCTACAAAGTCCATACTTGGATTGGAACCAAACAAGTATTTAGAAGGATATAAAGTAGAGGGAAAAGGGATTTTGGAGGTGATTTGTCATAGTTATAGTATAATAGTCTAGGAATTTAGAAATAATAGATTTTTGAAAAAAAATTATAATTTTATTTTTAATATATTTTTATAATGTCTTTCAAGAAAGTTTGAAATGAAGTTTAAAGTATTGAATAATATATTTTATTTATCAAATTGCCATTTATACATGTCAATTTTTTGGTAATAATTTATATTGTATCAAAATTGGGAAGGAAATAATTCATTCATGCCTTTCTCATGGGGGAATAAAAATCTATTAATCATTTTGAAGGGTGAATATTAGGATTGAAATTCCATCAAATATCTCATATATAAATAGAGTAAAGAGTCACTAACTATTAAGGGGACACATTTATACAAAGGATATAAACTTTGTTTATAGCAAAGTACATAAAAGAAGGCATTACAGTACTTTGATTATATTAAATTATCTAAAAAATTCATTGTAATTATGCAACACAACCATTGTATAATATGGTGACTAAAGGATGCTTAGCAAGAGACCAAGGTCAATACCAAAAGAATCCTCTTCTTGCATGGTACCCATTTATTCCAATATACACAAAGAAAATGGCAAAAAGTATGATAGACACTCAAGAGATAAAATGTAGGAGAGTAAATCATGGTCCTTGAATAAATGCTTTGAATATCTCCTTTGGCTGAAAACATTTGTGCATTACTAGTTTTACAAATTTCTATTATTACAAATCACAAATTAGTTCTCAAGAAAGTAGCAAAGTCAATCCATATTGAATAGTGCACAAAAAAGTATCCTAATAATAGAGCCTAATGGTGATACTTCTATTCGTACCACCTTCAAGCTGAACTAAAATTATTTGTAGAAACGTGCTCACTGTTATTGAAATTACACTAAAATAAGCTCTTAAAGTACCTCTTGGGAACCTAGAACCTACTAAAAGTAGTACTTAATAACATACTTCTTTTGGGGATTGTCCCTTTGATCAATGTTTAATCCCTCAATTTTCTTGACCACCATCACAAAGTTTAGACCCTACAGTTTGTCAACAATTATCATGTGGTCATCATTATTTTATGGGTTTGCACGTTAATTACAATTTAGTGCATCATTATAATGCATTACTTTGCATCGTTATCGCATCATTACAATGCATTATTTGCAACTGCATTGTAACAATGCGAAGTAATGCATAGTAATGATGTGATAAATTGTAACTAACGTGCGAACTCATGAAACAACGATAACCACATGATAATTGTTGACAAACCATAGGGTTTAAACTTTGTGATGACATCTATATCTTCAATTACTTCAAGTGCTGAATACAACATGTCATCCATCAAGCCATGGTCTCTACAAAGAAACAAAACATGTCAACCTCTCGTCTTTTGACTTACTTTTGTGCCAATGCTCTCACTAGCTTTTTACATACTTCTATGATGTTTTCACTTACTACAACAAAGGTCTCATTGGATTTCTCATATACTACCATGATGCTCTTGTTTACTACAGTGATGCTCTCATAGAGCCTCTTATTCAGAGTTGTGGAGAGAAGCTTCACTTCTTTTATTTCAAGGCTCATCTCTTTAATATCATGTTGCATATCATTCAATCAAGAAGCTCCCAAATCTTAGTATTTAATTCTTTCTTAAAGCATTTTAGCATCTTTTTAGAATAAATTGAAGAATAAATAAGATAAACTTACTTATGATAGACAAAACACCTATGACAGGCACCTAGGGAACTACCCATTAGAGTCTTATATCAACCTATGGTAGATATTTTTAAATAAATGGGTTAGAACTACATTAGATTGATTTGTGGCTATAATTCATGCCTTGGGAGATGGTCATGGAGTTATTAGTGACTATCATAGGACACTTACACCTTTTTAGTGTAAACTCATTATAAAAAGTTATTTTTTTATTCCTTCATGTCATGGCCATCCTAGGAAATCTTATAGCCATGTTAGAAAATATTGTGATTGCTTTAGGTGGTAAGATGACAATCATGATGGAAACACTTTTTGCTGATTTGAGTAGTCTAAAGACTCTTTTGGACCAAATGGACAATACATTTCAAAAATTCATAACAAATTCATACTTTGTCCAAAAAATGAAATGTCAATTGCTTCCTTCATTTCTCACATTTGTCTTTGTATAGGAAAAATCTAAATCTTTTTTTATTAATGGCAACATAACAAACCACTCAATCTACTTGTTATAGGCAAATTTACCTTAGTTGAAGCAATGACACAAGCAATTAACACCACAATGTGCTTGGCTATCTCAACGTGCCTTGACATTGTTGTTGTAACTTAGAAGAAATTCACAATCATACAATAAAAAGTAGATACGAAGTAGCACAATATTTAACATGGAATTGAATGAGATGGATCAATATTAATAGCTTAGAAATTACTAATTTGAATGAGAATGGGTCATCATTATTGGTTAGGGATTGAGGATTCATATACACTAAATAGTCAAATTAGGTTGTGTCCTTCAATTTTTATCCCTATGCATTCAACCTTGATTAAATGGATGATGAATGTGGTAAGAGTTGTACTTCATCTAATTGATATTTATTGAAGAAGCTTTGAAAAAAATCATTTAATATATCAATATATAAAAGTAAGAATGTTCTATAATTATGAAGAAATAATATACATAATCTCAATTATTTATTCAATATTGATAGTAATTTTTTAATATCTTTAAGTCTTTAATGGATGGGTGTACAAGTGTACCTAGGAATGGATGAGAACACACTCATCTAAGAAACCATTTTCCTTTGTTACTATATTAAACTTTGTTGCAATAAGCCAACAATTGCAACATCAAATCTAGCCTTTGATTCCAAATTTACCTTTGTTGCAATATATAATTCCATTCTGTGGTTGTAGAAATCAAAGATAATAGAGTTTCAAATTTTGGCAAAACATCCATGTCAATGCTTGATTTGTCATCTAGCCTTCTTTTATTTTTCTTCAAAGAAATGTTAAAAGAAATGAAATCTTCTTGAATCGACCATCTTTGAGTACCTCATCCTCTACCTCATCCACCTAAGCAAGTGGATTTCAACCCATAACATGCCATTGTCCATCCCATTTCTCCCCATAATTCTATGCATATCCCCTAGGTGAAAAAATAAAATTTGGAAATATCTCCAAGTATGGAAATAAAAGAACTAGGATCAAATGGTTATCTAGTGGAAGTAAAAAATATAGGATCCAAGAGAAGCATCACTTCATCTACATCTTGAGACTCCAAAAAAACTCTTCTAGTTTGACATACTAAAACCCAAGAACACTCAAATTCTACAATTCAAAATGAATACTTTAAATTAATGAGTCTCTTCAATGGTTCTTTGACTATTTTCTAATAGTTGGCCTAGTACACATCATTGACAAGGTGTCACGTTGAAGCCACTTTAAGTGATGTCATATTTTTCTTTGTATTATTACAATCAAAAACCATTGAAATAACATATAAATATATATATTTTTTCATAATGCACACATTTGCAATGCAACAACGCTATTAAAAATTATCTTTTGTAGAGTACGAAGGCAAGAAGGCAAAAAAGAGTGAAAGTTCAAATTGTTGGCAAAGAAAGCAAGTTGATGCAAGAAAAGAGAAATTAACCAAGCAAAGTTTGCAAACTAGAAAAAATAGAAAAGTGCCAAATTTAAAGAACAAAGATATTTAGATGTTTTTAATTTGTAAATGAAAAATAGAAAATAGAAATTAAAAATAGAAATACAAATTGGTCATTTGTAAAAATTCTATGAAGATAATCATTCACGAAAAAGTGCCAAAATAATATTTTAAAATGCAAGCAAAAAGAAGTCCGGGGTGCACTACAAAGGAAGTTCATGGGTGAGGAGTGACCAAATTTTGACCCCCCTATATTATATCCTAAAATTTTATTTAAAAAAAAAATGAATAGATTTTCCCACTTTGAAATTTTATGTTCTAAATCATTGGTATTTTTTTATGTTAATAATAATTAGTTACAAATTTTAGAAGAAAAAAGATATACTATAAAGCTAAAAATAACTTTTACACCTCTATATTATATAAGAAAAAAAATTGAAAAATGATAAAAAAAAAATTCTATTTAATAGCTTTCTACTGAAAGTTTATTTTGGTTGAATATTGATACAATAGTCATCTTCATGTGATCTCTATAAATAATTTAGTTGAAAAACATATCATTTTAGTTCATTTTTCAATCCTTTCCAAACAATATATCACATGTTATTTAGGATTGAAATTTTTGGCAATAGAAACCTATAGACATTGTTAAACAAGGCTCAAAATTGTAGGTTGAAATTATAGTTTATTAGAAAGTAATTAGGAAAAGTAAAAATGGTTAGTTAGGGTTTGGTTGCTCCTCACCCATGAACTTCCTTTGTAGTGCACCCCCCGTGAAAAGAAGTTCTCTTTGTGGACTTGTACCGGGACTTGTACACACCATTAAATTAACTATTTTTAGAATTTTTTAAGACAATAAATACAAGTATATCAAAAGATCATCCCTTCTAAATTTCACCTTGAAATTCATTTTTTTAGTACTAAATAGTACTAAAATCCACCAAATTAGCAAACATAGCTTAAAATTGGGGGCTATTTTCGGACAATAATTTTTTTTTGAGAATTAAAAAAAATAGATAAGATTTATAATAATACCTTACCTCCAAATCTTGATTCATTTAGAGCCAAAATTCAAAAGTTATGGCAAAAAGACAAATCAACATGAATGGTGTGACACAAAATAGCGCAAGTGTTTTTTGCCATCACCCACTAGGGTTTCCTCCTCTTCAAACTCTTCAAAGTGGGAGAGGCAAAATTAGTTCCATTGAGAACTTCAAATTGGCAACAATCACGCGATTGAAAGCCACCTAGAACCTTAGGACTTTATCAATTTATCATTTTTGACAAGCAATTATTTATCTTATAACTTCTCTACGACTTCATGTCATCCATGTCATACTTTGAATGTCCACATCATACTTCTAAAGTCTACATCATCCAAAGCTTGGTTGAATACTTGAATGAATAGGAACCTATAGACAAAAGTAGTTTTCATTCAAGCTCTTGTCAAATCTTCATCTAGCAATCCTTCATGCAAAGGGTCATTGCAAGAAATATTTGCTATTTTTGGCTTTAAGTAGCTTATTTCAATGAATATTGTGACTTTTGAAATAATTATTTTAAAATAAAAGAAAATATGGATAATTTATTAATTTATAAAGCATTGAAAATAATATATTTCTAAAAACGCAAACCTAGAAAAATTTATCTTTAAAAGTAATGTACAAAAAAAATGATCGAAAATACCAAGAAAATGGACACTTTAATGTTTGATTTTAGAAAATAGTATAAAAATTCAAATTCAAAATAAAATAAACTACTATCTTCACTCTATATACATCTCCCAAATCAATTATGTATATTAAACTTGCCAATCACTACACATACAAAATTCAAATCCTTTTCCACATAAATATAGAGACTTGCATGTTTTGAAATGTGGCATGCATATTAAATATTATGTTAAGATTCATGTTAAAAAAACAAAATGCAAAAAGATTTCTTCCTGCAAATTTTATTGCAATTTAAAAGTGATGCACTTAAACACTAGTCAAAAATTCCTTGCACCCCTTTTCACTACATAGTGTGTAATCATTGGGCAGTGATACAAAATTTTGTTCCCATTACAATTGAATTGGTAGTTGAATCATGTGGTTGTTTTGAGGTAATTAGCAACAGTTATTGTGTGGTTCTTGAATGTGTGGTGAATGGCCGGTTTACTTTAGCTAAATATGTGGAAAACATTATTTTAGAACCTAAACTTTCTTCCTTCATAACTTTTGCATACGATATTCAAATGTCACATTCTATGGTACATTAAAACCTCCTTTCAAATGCCAAATCAGTATTTGAGAAAGGTTTACAAACCTGCTCATAAGGGGAATCTTTGTATGTAGATAAGTTTCAATCTTGACTACAAGTATCATGCTTGAGAGCTTGCCTCCTACTCCAATTGTTCAAGTGAAAAAAACAAACATGTCAAATCCCCAAGAGAAATCATGGACAAACTTTGGGTGTTCATGTCAATGGGCTCATATATTAAGAATACAAACATATATTGCATTATCCATGACAATGGAGTTTTTACACATCTTTTAACATGTGTAATCCATAAACAACATTGTGGCCATTTTTTGGTCAATGAATGACAAAGAATCTTTGGGTGTAGGACAGAAGTGCAACCATTCATCTTCAGAATTTTGCATGAAAAAGAAAGGTCTTGTATGGTAGTTTGACTTCCAATGAGTACTTTAGGATTTTTTAAAAATCAACTATTCACACGATGCCAAAAGGGATGATTTCCACGGTCACAGGCCCATCTGTTAAGGGATAATAATCTAGTAAAATCTCAAAAGATTCTCAAGCTTTGGACCGGTTATTTGACCTTAGACAAAAGCATCTGAAGTACATAACATTAGTAGCCTTCATACCCACTGCTTTTCCCTCCTACACTTTGTTCATCATATAGTCTTTACTTGTCCACTTAGCTATTGATGAAGTATTGTTAGATGTACAATATTCCACACCATCTATTGTAGAGACAAGGCAATGAGAGTGCATTTTAGTGAATCGTATGAATTTGAACTCATTGCTTGCTAAGTTTGTGCGTAAGATTGTAACAAGTTGCTTGTGCTTTTTGCGTTCTTCAATTCATTCACCACAATTTTCAAACTTTATGCGTAGAATTCAAACACAAAAGTTTACCTTGTTGTCATATGTGACTCATCTCAGTCGTTTGAGCTTGGAAAACAATTCATGAATGCACAACTAGTTACAAGTAGCAAAACATCAAAATAGTGAAAGGCTTGGCAAGTTCACTTTGTGAACTTCCAAATAATACACAATTGATTATTTTTAGAATTACTTCAAAACAATAGCTATAAGTCTACTAGAAGACCATCCCGATGTACAAAATGTAGGTGAAAATCTATTTATTTATCCAAAATGTGTACATTCAAATCAAAATCTAAGCAAAAATTTCAAAATTTCTTCTAAAATTGATTTTTTATTTCAAAATAATCATGTTGGAAGAACAATGGTTTTAGTACTAAGTACTAGTGTTTGAGATTGTTAGTAAAATAAAATATAATAATTTGGCAAAATCACTTTTTTATAGTTTTGCGCACTTAAAAAAACTAAACCACAATATAGGTTTCAATGATAGTACAAAGTAGTAGATCAAATAATAATATTAAATTTTTGAACTTCAAAATCAAATTGGATTGTTATTGTTTAGATTCATTGTAAAATTGAGGTCAAATAAATTAATTCTTAATATTTTATGATTAAATAAATAATTATTATAAAATACATATTGTTTGTATCTCTATAGATTTACTTTAATTTTGAAACCCTAAATATAAACTAGAGCATAATATGCTAATTTATTTAGTATAAATGATTGGTTGCATTAAAGATAGTTTTATTCTTCATTTAGTGATGCAAAGAATAATTGTTATCTAAATGATTAGGGATTCACCTACCATAATTTGACATGACTACAATCTTATAGATTATTAATTATACTAGAGTCATTCCAATTCTAATATTTAAAAAATAAATAATTGTAGACAAAAATATGCCTATATTTTTTATTTGGATGCATATTTCAAAAACATATTTTTTACTATTCAATATGAATTTAGATTTTTCAAAAAATATTTGTGTTTCAAAGACATCAACAAATGCAAATATTTTGTATTGACATAATCATTTAGAACCACTAATGCAAATATTTAATTTACTTTGATTTGAAATTTCATCCTTTTCATAATAACATTCAAATGAAAAATTCATATACTATATTTTGTAAACTAAATTGGATATATAAAAGGTATCAAAGAATTTTTATAACGTCCAATATTGATAATAACCTTATTTTGATGCAATATCAAATGAAAACTGAAATTTTTATTCATTCTTGCAATAATGATTTAAATATATACACTACATGTGCTTAGACTAATTGTCTAATGTACCTTCTATGTACTTCTATTAGATTTTATTTGTCATATTTTAATGTGATGAAAATCAATACTCTTGAAAAGGTATAAAATAAATATAGTTTTTAAAAATCAAACAAATGCTTTTGTTGGAAATGATTCTATAATTCCTTGCGCATTTTTAAAATGAATTTTATCTGAAGGAGGATCATCTAAGAAAATTTCTTTAGCAAACAAAGGAAGAAACAATTCTTTATTTTCTATGCGTTTAATCTTTAATCCTTTTATATCAAATAGTTTGCCCTTTTGAATTTTTCCAGATACATTTTTCATGTATATAACTATTTGCTTTGCACCTTGAAACTCATGTTCACATCTTTCTTTGAGTTTCAACCACCAAGAATTTATCTTTTGATCAATACCAAATTCTTCTACATTAATTAGTGGAAATATTCCTTTTGGAAAATTGAAATTTTCAATTAAAGATTCAAATTTAGCTAATGCTTCTATACCAATATATATATCAACTTTGTTATCTGAACTTGAACTAGGAACAAAAATGGTACTTGGTTCTTTTGCCATTTCAATTCTAAACTTCCATTAGCAATAATTTTTTACATTAAAAACTATACATAAATAATGATAGTAATAATATGATTTTAGAATCTTCGTGTTTAATGTAAATTTATGAGATATTGCTTTCATGAAAATAAAAGAATCATGAATCATAATCAAAATAAAATAGAAGAAAATCAAATAAAACAATCAATTTTCAAAAAAACATATGAATGCAATTTTTTATATTTTATTATATCATTAGTACAATCTACAAATCTTATAACACATTAGTAATTATATACTAGTATAAAAAAATTATGTGAAATTGAGGTTCGATGATTTAAATTTAGAATAATCATACCACACTTTGAAGTCACTAAATCTTATAAAATTTAAACAACATGAAAATATGTTATCATATTTGATTTTTGTATAGAAGTTGTAAGGTTAATACAAAACAAAAATGGAAGAATGTCAAAAATTCAATGGAATGTAACTATATAAAACATGATTTCAATATAACACACATTATATATTTTATTTTATATGAAAGTAAGTGAAAAATTTCAAAAATGGATTTAATGATATTTTCTTCATAATTTGGCCAATAAATGATTTATTTACCTTCTAAATGAAGTTAAATCTAAAACAAATCAAATTATAATTTGAAAATATAATATCTCTACAATTTATATATTCAAAATAAAAAAAATACTTCAAATACTTCATAATAAAATTTAATTATTATTTGAATTAATTATTGCTTATAGAAAACTATTACTTACAGAAATTATTACTTACTTTTGAATAGTTATCGTCTAATTTTTTTAAATTTTCAAATATATAATTAAAAAAAATTCTCTTGCATTAATTTTTTCTGTTTTTTAGCAAATTGCTTCTACTTAATATTTTGTGCCAAATTCTAATAGTAAAGATTCTCATTGCAAAACTCCCTTGGTACCAAAACCATCCAAATAACTAATTTAAAATAAAATTATATTCAATTTTGATATTATTTATTTTAATAAAGGTAAATATATTGTTGACATTATGATTTTTAAAGAGTATAAAAATTGTTAATGAATCAAAATTTCAACTTGCAAATCAAATAATAGTCCAAGTCTTCTAAATTTCAAGATTAAAACATCATGGTTGATTTGAAAATCTAAAACAATATTGATAAAGTGTATTCTAGAAAATTCTCCAATAAATTGTCACTCATTGCAAAGCCTCAAGCTTTTAGCTACTTTATCATACTAAAGATTTTCATAGCTTAGATGTTGATTTAAATTTTGACTTGATGTTGTAAAATATTGAAATGCTAGAATTTTCAAATTTATATGCTATTTTAATGTCATCAACACAAGGCAATAAAACTTTAGAACAAATACAATTTAGGATTGTAGGTTTATTGTTTGGGTTCAAGGTTTAGGGTTGACATACACTCTATTTGCAATTCCAACTATGTAGTTGGAATCCTAAAAGTTTTTAGATTTTCATCCATGGCAAGTATTGCATTGATTGGACTAAAATTATTAATTTTAGCTGAATTTTTAAAGATGTTTTAGATTTTAATTTCCTTTCTATAAATCTTTATTTTGTATCTTTTTGCTTTTATTTTTTGCTTATATACTTGACTTTGTGTTAACTTTGACATTGTTTTTATTTCAACTTTAATTATTATTTTTATTTTAACTTTTATACTTTGAAATAGCATTTATCTATTTTGTTAAGACAAATGTTTATTATGCTTTGTTTCTCTTGTTTGTTTTGTTTGTGACATTTGTTAGGATCTCCTAAACTGTCTAGCCAATAAAGCATTCTTCATACCATCAAAAAGACTTTGGCAAGGATGCATGTACAAACCTTGTTTCAAACCTTTCTGATTTATGAAGCAAATAAAATTCAGTTTCAAAGTTTTTTTTGGATATAATAGAAAAATAGATGATTGGTCAATAGTTTGTATCATTAGAGAGGTATTTGCAAGGAAATGACTATAAGACAAATTTTCAATCACTACAATTCATGGGACAAAAGATATTAAATTTTGAAGTTTTTATGGATGACTATTACAAATGTGTTGGGCTCAAGATAGAACAAAACTTTTTAAGATGTGTAAGAACAAAATCTCAAGACAAGATAGATGATAGTCCTTGGATAAGTAGAAATTAGTGATCTTATATTACCAATAATATCTAAAGTGATGATTGATTGAAGATAGACAACTTTAGTTTAAATTGCATTTGTGCCTACCTTTGCACTCGAACTTGCATCTACATCTATGATATGCATTAATGTTTATGAGACAAGCATTTACATCCAATCTTTGTCCAATTCTAATGCATCATAATGTGACGTGATATCGCAACATAAATCCTCCAAATCATATGAAGAACATTGAGAAAAGAAGTAGAAGTTAAAAGAGATGTGTTATTATGAATAAGGATCCTTTCAATCTTGACTCGTTATATCTTTGGAGATTTACTAGAGGAGGTATCAGATAGGTTATCCTTGTAGAGACAAATATAGGATTGTGAAACTCATTTCAATTCGATTATTACAATTTTATTAGTTGTAGGATTAGATAGTCATATTCATGTATTTTGCATTATAATGAATATGACCTTATGAAATATATCAAACATTTAAAAAAAAGTTTTACTATAAGGGATTACCTCATACTCTTGAAGGATTTATATATAATTGTTAGTAGGATACATATTTTTGGATGATGCATAGTTTTATCATGGGATCCTCCTTTTTCTAGACGTGGATGGCATGTTGTTATTTGTATCTAGACGCTTCTTATACATTGATTTTCTCTTGAATGGACTATTCATCTAATATATGTGCCACAAGATCATTAGTGTTGCACTTGAATTCTATGTTTCATAAGTACTAGAACTTGGGTATTTTTGTATGCACTATACTATATATGGTTTTCAATATTTAATGTAATATTCAAATGTTAGGTGGTAGACAAGGTAATTAATTTTGTTTTCTTGCCTTGTTGCATTCACTACAACTCTACTTTTTGGAAATTTGAAGATATTTTGGATGACAATGGTGGGTCTAAGTGCCATAAAAGTTCTATGTATATGCGTTGTAGGAAAAGAAGCATGGCTATCAAAGTGCACCTGACTTGCAAAAATAAATTATCTAATATTAATAAATAATATAGTTTTATCTTCAAATTATTTGAAAAAATTATAAAAAATTATGGATAGCAAAATAACCTTCATTTTAGAGGATTATATAAAATAAAGGTAACACAACCTCAAATATTAAAATACACTACATAAGTTGGATTCACTTGATTTTTTACTTTTTTTGCCAATATCCTCGCTAATACCCCCCGAAATAAATTTTTATTGTACAAATGTTAAAATGCTAACACAAGAATGATTTAAAAAAATAATGGATGAGAAAACACATTTGTGTATCCTTAGGATGTGTTTGCATTCGTTTGAAAGTTTGGTCCTTGCCCCTAAAAGAGTGAGCATCCTTATGATGGATTGTAAATGTGTTCAAAAGCTGGCTATTTGAGTTGCATGAAGAGGATGAAGTTCATTCAATCCTTGATGATTTATGGGAAAAATACAAGATGATTTTATGTTGAGATAGATAAAAGAAAACTTTATAAAATTGAAGATATTATATCCGAACTCTTTTTAAGTCAAAATTTATTTTACCTTAAGTGCCATGTATCTACATTCCCCAAACTTTGGGACTCAAAGAGGGAAGGATATAAGAACAAAGAGCAATGAGTGCTTTCACCAAGGATGGATACAGAGAAAGAAAATTGTTTTTGTTTTTAGAAATTGGATGAAGAAGAGAGTCTTCATATTCATGGATGGTAAGTGGAAACATGTTTGTCTCATTTTATTTTAAAAGTTTGTCCTTGTCCTTAATCTATTCATAAGTTTCACATGGAATAAAGGATCTATCCAATTTTCTTAAAGCATCTCCACTAGGGTAAGCGATACTACCCTAGCAACTGGTTTGGCAAGTATGAAAGCTAGGAGTCCCACCAACTACAACCTTCCTTGATTTTCAAAGCAAGCCATTTGAAAAATCTACCCCAACACTTCAAGTTGCAATGTCTTTTGCAATTGACTTGCACTACTCTATTAAAAAAAAGTTAATGGTTCGATCTTGTTATTGAAAGCAAAATGTGGTTAGACCCCAGTGCAAGCCACTACATTGGTTGTGCAAGTCTTTGTATTTATTATCCATGTCGTGGCTAGGAAATGGCAATGTGAATAGAACCAAACAAGTTAGCCATGTTGGAGCTTTCTTAACTTTGCGCTTTAGGGATTGTGGATTTTCACACCTCCAAACCATTTTTGGTGGGGGCTTAAAAATCAAGTGGGATTTATTTAACAAAAAATACACACCAGAATCACATTGGCATGCTCATTTTATTGTGCTCTATTGGAGATGCTCTTAGCATAAGGATGGTCCTTAAATAGTTATACATACTTCTTGAGGTAGAAGCCTTTAATGTTGAGTCACTTTAAACATAAAAAATTTGTAACTAATTAAGGTCCAAAAAATATGAAATAACTTAGGTAAGATTCCAATTCCATTTTTGTTTCAACAAAAAATTATTGAAAAATATTTTCAAAGAGATGGTATGGCAAGATTTTTTGCTCCCCAACACCTAAAAAATGGGCTTAAATGAACACTTCCTTGATTCAAAATCACTACCCTTCTCTAAAAGCAACCTCTACCACAGAGGTACATTTTTCTTTCTTCAATGTACCAACAATGTACATTACATTTCAAGAGGTGGGTTGCTTTTAGTGACCACCATGTTTCAACTTCAAAAATTCACAACTAATTCCACGAAGGTCCAAAAAACATGAAACGACTTGGGTTAGATGCCAATTTTGTTTTTCTTCCTAAGAAAATTGACTGAAAATTGTTTCAAGGAGTTTAGCTTCCCCCAAATGCAATCAGCTCTTAAAGGCCGCTTTCAAAGCAGCCCACTACCATAGCCCAGCTCCATTTGAAAGCACGTTCGTAATTGCCGTTATTCTTATCCCACCTGCCCGGCTGTCAACAGGCTCTGTTAACTTTAGACTACCAGTTCCCCTACCCCACACGCGTCAGCCTTTCCAGCCTTGCAAACGAATGTCAGTCAGTAGCAGCGCGACACGTGCTTTAATTGAATTTCTGTTCATCCAAGCTCAGTCTTCTCGAACTTTTTAAAAATTCTAAGGAGTACTACTTCCCCTCAAATCTACGATTCCTAGTTTCTAGATTCACGGCACGATGTCCTCGAGGAGACATAATGCATCCCCAGAAGATGCTTGCGGGTAGCATATGCGAGGGACGTAGATTCGGAGATGCTTCTTCAAATGGCCCACAGAAGTACAGGACGGTGGTATCTACGGGAAAAAGAAGTTCTACGAACTAAAATTAATTTTCATAGATTTTAGAAAGAT
Organism: Climacium dendroides; assembly: GCA_950106755.1. NCBI lineage: Eukaryota > Viridiplantae > Streptophyta > Bryopsida > Hypnales > Climaciaceae > Climacium > Climacium dendroides. The sequence goes on along the minus strand of OX467090.1, from coordinate 14,106,712 downwards.
GGCTTTATAGTTGTGCTGCATCAGCAGAAGCGAGCAGTTCCGAACTCTGAAGTTGTCAGCGTTTTCTAAGCTTCGAACTTCTTGTTTGTGTTCTCCTGCGAGTTTTGCTGCGCGGAGCTTCAAAGAGCGAGTGCTTATTAATTTTGAGATATCTGTTTCGGTTGTGTGAGCTAGCATTCAGAGAAATCGACGCTGGTGTTTCTAGCAGAAATGGGGAAAGGAAGTTCCGGTGCGACGTTCTGGGAGGTGTTGCTCGCTATTCTGTTGCCGCCTCTCGGCGTTTTCTTCCGATATGGTTGCGGGGTGAGTGAAGTTTCCTAGCTTGGCAATTGTAGTTGTGTTCTGTAAGGAAGTTGTCTCATGGTGTTTTAGCAGCAGATTGTAATTGTAAATTTTTCGGAGCTGTTGACGAATTGAGTTCCTTATTCTGTCGCAAGAATTTTCAACCGAGCCAGTTACAATAGATTATTTTTTTCCTATGCTGTTCCTCTTACCTGTTTCTGATTTTCTTCTGCGCAAGACTTGTATCTGTCCCAGTTGCAATTTCCTTCGTACTTTTAGTTTTTATGGTCTTTTTGACAGGGGAGTGGAGAAACTTGTTAAGTTTATTGTTTAGGTTCTGACAGAGTGAACGTGTTGTACTTGTTGCAGCTGGAATTTTGGATTTGTGTACTGTTAACTATCCTCGGGTACATCCCAGGGATTCTATATGCCCTGTATGTCATCGTCGCCTAGGCCAGGGGCGTAAGCGATGGACGAGTTTGCATGCCTGTGGCCTGGAGCAACGTACGTTGAGAAATTTGCTATGCTAAAGGCTAAAAGGCGAATCACGAAATGTTTCTTGTCGTCAATTTGAAAGACCTCTTGCCGTGGTGTATTTTATGGAGGTTTACAGGATCGCGGCGCTATTCTTCAGGGCTTTTTCAAGAACAGTAGTGGTCAGGTTTTGTGAATACTTGTATAATCAGCTGTGTATAGAAGGGCGTGCACCTTCTTTTGTTGTAATAAATTCCGTACTTTAATCCATATTTCTTGTTACGATTTGTACGACTCTTGATAGGTCTCTTGTTTTGCTTCACTGTACTCTATGTTCTTGCATTAGCAACGGAGTTTGTAAACAGAAAACTTGAGTAATGAAGGCGTGTGACCGTGTTCGGAGTCATCGGACCTCGGGCGGGCTGAGTTCAGACGTTGAGACCGTGCCTTGTTACGTAAACTGCCTTTTGGTAGGACGTGCTTCTCTTCCGAAGCTCTGGTATCAAATCGGCTTGTCCCATCTTGTTACGAAACCGCGATGAGGACTCACAAGTGTGAAGTGGCTCTAATTGAATGGTATGAAAATTCTGTAAAGCCTTAAAGTGACGGACCCGTAGAATGGCTTGTTGTACAGTTGTATTAGTAGCGAGTTCCTACCGTAAGTTCACTTGTCTTTCCTCACCTTTACCTGTGCATGTCACACTAAGCTCAAGACAACTTTCTCCCAAACGCCCAGTATTTCCTTTGTGGAATCGTCTGGTTCTCTTGCTATTTGAGCTGTAGATTTTTGTGGACTAGGAAAGGACACTGAAGGACTCGGTCTTCTAAAATGGTTTAGGAAGGTGCCGAACTAGCGATAATCTAAGCAAGCTGCTACTAATCTAGCAAGCTGGTATTGACACTGCACTGCAGCCAACTCCATTTTGTGGGGTTTCGAAGGCTTTGGAACAATCGAGAGTGAGTAGATAGCATTTTTCCATCGAAATTGCTTTTGAAAGTTGCGTGAAGGTTTTTGCTACCGAGGATTTTGAAAATTTCATCATTGTGCCGTTACGTTAGTGGGCGCCGGAGTGTGGGTTTGGTGGGGGAGATTGAGCTGTTGGTACACTTGGCACACGCAAAGAGAAAACCAGGAATCTGACTGTGGCACCCCCTTCCACGCACTTTGTGAGCCTAACTTTCCATGGTGAACAGTCTCAACTCCAACTTGTTTCATCAGGCCTGTTCTCCATGCTGCGAACGTGTCAGAAAATTTAAATAATAAAAATATTTTTAAAAATTTTAAAAATTTAAATAATTAATTAATAATTAAAATTATCTGACGAGGCATGGTCGTCAGCCATATCAGATTGCTGATTTGACAAAGTTTTCATAGTTCCCTGCAGTTTGGGAACTCATGGAAGCCCATGGTCTCCTTTTGGCCCCAAACATCTTCTAATGTTTTCATGAAACTTAAAAGTTTTTGTCTTCGGTTATGTAGGTGGTTAGTCCTAAAAAGTAAGGTTTCTTTTTGAAAACCCAAACTTCAACCTTCCTCTTCAACTCCCAACTATGACACAGTTCTATTGTTGATTTTTCTAAGAAAGAAGATGCTATAAAAATAAGAAGAAATTGGTGTAAGTTTTGTATATAATATGAAATTTTTTCACTTTTTTTCCTTCAAAAAATCATTGTAATTTCCAATTTCATCTTTGCCAAATAAGTAAAGTATATGTAAATCACTCACAATATGAAAATATATAGATAATCGAATTTTGAATTGGAATCATGTACTTAAAGCATGGCTACCATGCTACGACCAATGTTGCATAATAGGCTTAGTATCAAAGAACTTTCACAAGGTCTCTAATATGGTGCGGTAGTTAAGGCTCACTAAATAAATAAAGATTATGAAATAATGCTTTATTCTTTTTGATTTATTTTGACATTTATCATATAATTAGGGTCTTACTTTGGAAATTATTGATGGACAAAAAACATGATAATGACAAAAAAAATGGGCTCACTGAAAATTCCATTGGATTCTTCAATTTGGTGTTCTAAGCTTTGATTTTGGGGGGCATGGTCACTAATTTTTTGTTGGTTGTGCATTGGTGTGGGAAGCTTTGGGAAGTTTTCAAGTTGGTTTGGCACTTGTTTATTGATTGTGGCACAGTCTCGGGCATAGTGGCCATGTTTATAGGTAGACATTAAGGATTTTAGTTACAAATGATTTTGATATGCATAGCCTTTGCTATTGTACATACAATGAAAGTAGAAAGAAGATTTGAATTTACAACCAAATTTCATCCACCCAAACAAATGATTAGGATCTACAATGTTTTGTCAAATTCAAAATTTTGTAGCTCTAAAAGTACCATTTCTCTTCCAAAAACAAATATGGTATAGGACTTATGGACAAATGGATATCAAATCCAAGATCGAAGGATCCAATCATGTGAGGTGAGATGTTGCTTTTAGAAGTGATGTTGGAAGAGGTCTATATAGGAAGGTCTCTTTTTTTTACTTTTATGCCCTCAAAAATACGCAACACAATACATTTGAGGTAAAGTAGATGTTACATTGGACATTATAGTTGATATAAAAACACGAGTTTGTTCTATTTGACGTCACCAAAAAAATACGTCACCAAAAATCCATGACCAAAAATTATAAAACATTACATAAAACATGGGGCTCAGATAATGAGTCCATTTGAAATTTCTAAAGCCACTTCATAATATCCCAATTTCACTTAATTTATATTTAAGGACGTTAAAACAACTTTGTAGGCAAAAACCTAACTCAAATGTACCAACATGGGTTGAAAATGGCCTAAATTTGACCCTAACAAACAAGTCTAGATTGTCCAGTACACTTCATTTTGACCAAATCCGAATTCTACCATGCATTGCCCTCATTTGCAATTTCCACTTAATTTCCTATATTTAGCCCTAAAAAATTCAACCCTTTTGAGTAATTAGAGTAGTACCTTCTTTTTTTAATCACTTTATTCATCAAACCTTAATTTTAATGAAATTTGGGTAATGATTCTGCACTTGCCTCAAAATTTTAAAAAATAAACTAATTAATTATGCATTCTTTTTAGACATTCCTATCTCACAAGAGAGTTTGATGCATATGTAATGACCCATTCAATCAAAAAAAGCAAGAATAATGTGTAATCAATCATTATAGTTTTTTATTTAGTATAGAAGAAAAAGGGTCATAGATAGCCAAAAAAAATGAAATAGTCATTGCATCATAGTAGCAAGCTTCTTTGCACTAATTTGGCCACTTGTCTTTGTCCTTCCTCCAAATTAGGCGAGCTATAATTTTTTGAAAATTTAACTTTTCTATATTCATCCTCCTCCAAATTCAAATCCTTTGGATACACTATTCTCCCACAATTGCTCGCTAAAGTTTAATCTTCCTTGGTGGCAACAATTGATCTTTTCACACTAAATTGGCTACCACCACCTTGTCCATGTTCCAAATTGGTCGAGCCTAGATTTTTTGGAAAGCCAACTTAAAGGTGCATCTTTTCACCAATTGTCTCCATCCAAGTTGCTATGCTCCTGTAATCACTTGCCAAAGTTGGTAGTCCAAATTTGAACTCAAATTCTCCCCTTATTCTCAATCGTGGAGAATTTTGTTAAAATGGCGGCATTCCATGTGCCATTTTCAAACTGCCCGTTGTAAATTGTCAAAGTGATATCTAAGATAAGTATAGTTTTCAGGAATCTTGGATTTTTATAAATTTAAGAAATCTATGACTACTATAGATTCCAAACTGCATGATCTAAATTATAAAAGTGACATCTAGCACAAATATAGATTTCAAACATCTAAGAATGCTATAGATTTAAGATATCTATGACGTTTGTATACTTTAGACTGCCTGCTTTGAACTATCAAAGTAGAGGAATTTCGCCATTTTAACGAAATTGCCCATAATCACTTTTCCATTTGACTATAATAACTTCCGTTTTTCACTCATTTTCTTCCATAAAATAGTGAAAATCTACTCAACAAATTGTCCTACATAGGTCCTTTCCTTACTTTCTAACAATTCATATTTGAAAAACTCATAAAACACAAATTGTTCCTAAAATATACATGCATACAATATTGAGAGAGAATTGGAAGAGAGAGAGAGAGAGCTCTAGTTTAACTATTTAAACAAAATTATTATTTTTTGTGATTTTCAATTTACTTTTAGTTTCATTTCCTACTCCTAATCTTTTGTTTTAATTCTTTTTTGTATATTTTATATTTTATATTTTTTGGTTTGCAAGTTGATCCTAGTTTCATTTTTTACTTATAGTATTTTGTTTTCATTTTAGTTTTGTATTTTTTGTTTTTGTTTTTTCCTCATTTTACTGTTAGCCTAATTTGGCTATTATATCAAATCTTGCGTACTATCTTTTTAGTTTTAAATCCCTAATTTTCCCTTGGAATTTCCTCTTAATTTTCTCCTAATCACTTGGTTCTTGATGAGGTTCAAGATTTTGTTGTTGTTTTGACTAACAGGGTTGTCATAACGGGCGAACCGGACCGGACGAACGGTCCGGACGGCTTTAATTTTGAGAGTTTTGCACCTTGATGATCTTGTCCGCGCCTTGACGATCCTGTCCACGCCTTGACGATCCCGTCCACGCCTTGACGATCCCGTCCACGCCTTGACGATCCCGTCCACGCCCTGACGATCTCGTCCGCGCCCCGACTACAGCGTCCACGCCCTGTCGGGCGAATCGGACGGATGGGCAAACCGGACGTCCGCCCACTATGAAAACCCTCTTGACTAATATTGACACAAATCTCCAAGCTAGTCATGACCTCATTTTACTTCTTCAAAGAGAAAGGCAATTAGTTTTTTCAACTTTGTAACTTTGTCCTTGCCAAGAATATGCGTACAAGTGGATTGAAACTCAGCTACTTTCTTTTTCTTACAACCCTTGTGCACATGAAAAAGACTCCTATCAAATTGACAAAGTTCTAATGTTTATTTGAACCAAAATTAGATTAAAATAGTCCTATTAATAATTAAATTACTACTTAAGGGGTGTACAAACCTAGCATTAAAGCTCAAACTTACTGGCACTAATAGAACAAAAACTTTGTGCACATTCTTACTTCTGTTGTTTTGGGAAAGCCAATCCTACCTAGACATTGAGGTGATACCATTAGGAGTTTAAATTCAGGCCTTGAAGAGGTTATAAGGTCTGCACCTCCACGGTGCAATTACAAAAAATAAAATAAAATAAATTTTAATTTTCAAATCTGATGGGGTACTACTGGTGCCATGTTACCGCCATGTCAGATTGATTATTTTAAAAAAATTTATTCTTATTTATTATTTTTCAAAAAAAATATTTTAAATTTTTTTCTATACTTGCACTGTTGGGGGTCAGAAAATCAGAAACTGGCGGCCTTTTTGGGCTTGAAACTTTTCCTAATGCAGGAAAAAAAGTGGTGGTTACTTAGAAGGCCAAGGTCCCATTTTTTTAATGCAAGGAGTGGCGACGGAATTTAAATAACACCAAATATGTTTTTTTAAGGAAGGGACAAATAACTATAGTCGTTTCAATTGATTCTAGCAAGTTTAAAGTCGCTATAAAACACCCACCGCCTTCGAGATTGGCAGCGTGGAGGCCACGAAATGAATGGATCTACCGGAGGTGGTGACGTACGGGCCGGGCATCGACGTCCCTCATCGATGTCCCTCATGCATAAAAATCGCACGTAGAATCTGCATGCATGTTATCTGCGAAGGCTGACTGGCCCGCTCGTGGAGTTGTGCTTTCTGATCGATTCCGGGGATTGCCTGATCACTTGCTGCACGTCGATTGTACACTTTGCATAATTATGCACATCGATCACAGTCTGCTAGCTATGCTTCGATTTCGTTGCATGCAAGATCAACTTGTGCACCGAGTTAACTTGAACTTTCCTGCCATTTCAAATTCAGGAAGCAGAAGATGGAGAATCGCACATGCAGTTTCTGAATCACATGCATGTAGATTTCAAGGAGCATGCAGAGGAGTGCACTGGAGCTGCAGCGCAATGGAAGGCCGCTATTGATGGCGACCCTGCCAGTGGGTAGCAAAATTCCGAAGAAACCTGTTGAATTCAATACTTACTGAATTGGTTGAACAGGTCGTGCAACCACACGTTACTGCAGCAAGGTCGAACACGAGTACAGCAACAAGAAAATAAGAGAACAATTCAATAACAAAGATTCCGAGTTCAAACGAAACACTTTCTCATGCCCCCTCAGCAGCTTTCTGGAACTGGTTCACAAAATTTTGCAGCTCCGCCTTCCTCGACATGACAGCCTCTTCCGACGGTGAAAGCTTCAGCCCCAAGCGCCGGATGCCTACCAAGCACGTCACTGCACCAAGGGCGAACAAGAGAGCCGAAAACGAGCAACACGAGTACAGAAAACGATCAAACACGCGCGAGAACTAAAAGGACTCAGTACCGATACAAAGCTGGATAGAAGTGGCAAACTAGAATGATTTATTGCAGTAGAACATACAAATCGTCCACATTATCCGTTGCATTATCCATTGCATGATCCTTCAACGAAGAATCCGAGTTCACATGAAACACTTTCTCATGCGCCTCCGCAGCTTTCTGGAACTGATCCACAGAGTCCTGCAGCTCCGCCTTCCTCGACATGACGGCCTCTTCCGAGGACGCAGGCTTCAAACCCAATCTCCGGATACCCACCAAGCACGTCACTGCACTCAGGGCGAACAAGAGAACCGTGAACACCGAGAATGCAAAAGGGGAGTTGCTGCATGTTCCCTGGAATGCCATCCAAGTTGATCCCAAACAGTCCCACGCGCGATGACCGAGAGCAAGAGGCCTCTTCCACCGATCACGGAGAGGCTGTGGGTGACTCGGACACTGCGCTCCTGCAGCTTCTCCCGGACGTTGCTCTGCATCACGTCTTGGACGGTGAAGAGACGGTCACAATCTCTTTATGAGTTAGGTAAGGTAGTCAGTCCATAAAGCAAGCATCTAAGGACTGAAACTGAATTTTGGGCAGGTGAAACTTCTAAAAAAAAATTCAGTAAATTTTTCTTGAAAGAAAAGAGGAATTGACATCTAACCCAAGTTGTTTCATATTTTTTGGATCATTTTTGAATTAGTTATGAATTTTCAAACGAGATGTGGTATAGGTCCCTATTTATGTCCCTAGGGCTTCCATGAACTGTTCACTTGCAACTTCTGAAGATAAATGGGAAAGCAAAGAGTATGATTTGCTCTTGTTATTAACAATGCTTTTTTCTTTCCATTCATTTAAGGATTACAAAATTCCATTTAAGAACCACTTCATTTACATTCACAACCACCTATATGGAGAGTTTTTAATGCCTGCTCATATTTCAAGCCTTCTACCTTATAGCGTTTACTATGGTATGATTCGCTATTCTTATTGATTATTTTTTTTCACATCTAATCATAGGATCTTACACCTAACTATTATGAGAATTTGTGAAAAAGAATTCAAAATGTTTGACCGCATGGATTGCAAGATATTTGTGTTTAAAGTGAAAAAAACAAGTTTTTTAGCACCTAGTGGGACTAGATTTTTTGACTTTAAACCTTCTTAACTTAAATTTTTTGCACTATAAAGTTTTGAGCTTTAAATCTGTATAGTGGAGAATTAAGTTGAGAGTCTAGGGAAAAAAAAGAATTTTAGAAAAAATTAATTAAATTCTTAAAAATATTATTAAGTAGAAGTAGGTATGAGATAGAAGGAAAATCTAAATTATCGACATCTCCAAAATGGAATTAAAATACTCTAATGCCAATGGTGAGATTATTTTAAGAAGCAAAATAAACCATGTGGAACTTCTTCTTTTTCTTAATTGTATAATTGCATTCAGAATTCAGAAATAAATCCTACAAGTTATTTTTTCAAAAAGATGCTCTAATTGTCCAAAAAACAAGATTGTCCTTAACTTTCTCATAACAAATTTAAATGGAATGAATCAAGAACTTCTATGTAGGCAAAATATAACAGGTTAATAGGTTATGGGCCCTAAATGCTACTGTGCGCATTTTTACATCTTCCTTTCTAGTTTTCTGAGTACTGAGAGCTACTAAGAGCTATGAGTGATAGTTCTTGATGTTTTTCTTTTTGATGATTGTACAATTTTTCTGATGCCGCGATGACTTCTTTTACATCTTTTTTTGATGCTTTTATCTAAGCTCCTACTAATCCTCTTCTTCAACCTCCGTTTTCTTTAGAATTTCCGTTAACAGACGTAGTATTTTCCATTCCTCCTCTGTTGGATTTAATTACTCGTTTTCAACTTCATTTTTCTGTTTCATAGCTTTTCGGTGGTCTAGATCCTCGAGGAGGAGCTTAGAACTGAGTAGTTTTTCTTTTCTGATTGATAGCGCATGAGTTTTCTGTAGAGTTTCTTGATTTTTTGCACTTCTTGATTTTCTTGATTTCCTTGTTTTTTGTTTTCATGGATAAACACGATAAGGTTCCAGTCAAAATGTTTGACAGAATGCAATTCTCCATTTGAAAATACCATATGGAAATAATGTTTGAGGCGAAGAAAGTTTTGCGAGTAGTCTTTGGTGTTGAAAAGCGTTCTATTCCAGCTAATCTCAAAGCTATTACTGAGCAGGAGCTTAGTCAGCTTGATGCATGGGACGAAAAGAATGCTAATGCTAGAATGTTTATCAGCAAGTTTATTTCCCAAAAGATTCTTGGAAAGCTTACTAGCTGTACTACAATAGCAAAAACTTTACTGTAGTAAACTTTACTATAGTACAGCTAGTAAACTATTTACTAGCTGTACTACTGTAGTAAACTTTCTGCCACATTGTACCTGATAAAATTATCATTTTGAAAATCATCTATAGCCTTCCTCCGAGTTACAATAGTATCATCGCAACTTGGTCAAATGTTCTTGAGGTTAACAAGATAGTTGACAATTTAGAAGAACGACTTCTTCGTTACGAGAGTTTACTTCATTAGCAAGGAGGTGGTGATCACGAAGCAGATCATGCTTTCTTTACATGTTCCACTTCAGGCTTCCAATTTCATACTTTTACCAAGAAAGAACAGCACCAGGAAGATTTAAGTTACATTCGAGACTTGAAGGCGTGTACTAAGTGTTACAATTGTCATGAACTCGGACATTGATCCGCTAACTGCCCTAAGCCGAAGAGGAAACATTCCAACGGTAAAGATCCTCGCAAAATTGATGGAGGACTCAGTGAAGCAAATGTGGTCGAGAGCTTGCGCATTTCTAGCAGTTTTGATGATGACACTCAATTTGTATCAGATGAAGACTTTGCCTTTTATGGTTAGATCAACTGTATCGAGTTATGCTTTTTCAACTGATTCCTATACCGATGCTTGGTTTGCGGACAGTGGAGCTAGTGAACATATGACCGACAGAATTGACTAGTTTTCTACTTTCCAATCAATTTTGGAAGGTATGCACATTGTTCAAACTGTTGATGATACAAAGCTATAGGTCAGAGGAAAAGAAGATATCCAGATCAAATGTCTTGTTGATGGCAAATATTACAATGGAATTATGCATGACGTTTTATTTGTTCTAAAACTCAAGTATAGCCTCTTTTTAGTTGGCCTCGTATCCGAGAGAAATCTTTCCTTTGTTACTTTTCCTAGCAGATGTGAGTTTAGTACTTTCTTTGGTAAAAAGGTTATGGAGGGCATCAGATTTCACAAATTGTATCAGCTGTCAATTACAATGATACAACCAACACAGAGAACGACATCTAAAGTTTTTGATTCTGCTCATTTTATATTGGAAGATTAAAAGAAAGCATGTATTTTTGGCTCAATCCCATCTTATACCAATGACGTTGATCCTGATTCAAGCCTAATTTCCTCGTCTCACTCCAATGACGGTAATTCTGATTCGAGCCTGATTTCCTGATCTCATTTCAGTGATACTAATCTCGTTCTTATCGCCAGTTCATCGAAAGATGAAGATCTTTTTCTTTGGCATGCGTGCATAAGACATGTTAACATTGATATAATTTATAAGATGAGTGGTAATGGCAATCTATCTGATTTCAAATTGAATAAGCATATTCAATTACAACATCCGTATGAAGAGTGTTGTCTTGGCAAGTAGCACAAGTCAAATTACAAGCATGATTCTGGTAAACAACGATCCCTTGTCCCTAGTCAGCTTATTCATGGCGACGTTTCTGGGAAACAGATTAAAACTCCTTTAAAAGGATCCTTATATTATATTTTGTACAAAGATGATACAATAGCCTACAAATTTGTCCACTTTGCTAAACAAAAATCTAAGGCCTTCCCATTTTTTAAACGAGTTGTCAAAATAGTGAAACAACAGACAAGCAATGATGTCCTTGCTTTACGAGCAGACCAAGGTACAAAATTCTTAAACGATGCTTTTACTCAGTATGTTGAAGACAAGAGTATTTTTTGTTAGACTAGTACTATCTATACGCCTCAACAAAATGGCTATATTGAGTGTGACAACTGCACTGTTATAGAAATGGTACGAAGTATTATTCTTTAGCGAATTAGCGTGGATTTTTGTGAACAAACAACAAAGGATGAAGCTCGATCCTAAAAGCATTAAAGCCTACTTCATGGGCTATTCCTCAACAAGCCGTGCTTATCATTTTTGGGATCCGATTACTAACAAGATTATTGAGACCGTAGATTATGTTATTGATGAATGCTCTAGTGAGTATTTTCTACATTTTCCTTTAGACCTTAGCCGCCAAGACTATGTTTATTTATCTATTGACCCGATACCTATTATGATTGATCCTGGTATTCATCTTCAATGTTCTGAGATTATTAGTGATATTTCACATCAGACTATGGGAGAATATAATAGTAGCAGGAGTTGGTTGAATCCTTCAAGTCCTAATGATGCCTTTGTCAATATTGATGACGAAGTCCTGCTTGTTGAGATTTTCGACGAAGTAGTGGGAGCAATGGGAGATTCCTCACAGGATATTTGGATGGACTCTTCTATAGTGGAACTTGGCGATGCAAATGATGAACCTATCATTATCTTTATTCATTCCTTTGGTTAATGTTGTGCATTCTTTAATAAAACTTTCTCAGGCTCGTGATATATTCATTAGTGATTTCATGCAAGTTGTGAATCTCTACAAAGATGAACTGGCATGCATGTTTGTGGATGCTACTTCAGCATTCAACAAGGTTGACTTCTTGTTCTATGATGATTAGTCTCCCTTACAAGCACAGACATCCCACTACAATGGTGGCAGCTCCCCGAGGAGACTAGCATTTGTCACTTCACTCACTTGTTTTTCAACTTTGAACAAACACATGTGTTTGCAAGGTGCCATGATAAGCAGACTGGTGCACATTTATTTGTGACACAAGAGGAATATAATTGTATACAGGACAATGTGGAACGACAATTCTTAGGCAAGTCTCACAATTCTTCAATTTTTTTTTCAAATTTTTTTTTTCAATTTTTTTTCAATTTTTTTCACCTTCTATGAATAATATTGTGATTGTTTTATTAATAGCTGTAGTGGGACCTGCAGAGGTAGTTCAATGCTTGAGCGATGAGCTTGACCATCGCTTCCCATAGTAGGAGCTTTTGGACGCATTTGGCATTGTATATCCACAATATTGGTTGTAGGATGGTGCCGATGCTAGTTTTAGCCAATACCTGGCGATTATTAAGGCATTTTACACCACACCAAGGACGATGAACCAATACACTGTTCTAGAGATGTTATCAGTAGCTAATTTGAACAATCAATAGGGGCTATTTAAGTTGACGATGAAGGCCAATGTGGAGGCTGCGTGTGGGCCACCCTCTGATGTGAATCCAATCATACAACTATGGTGCAAACTCTCCCAATCTCAACACTTGAGTAAGCTTATTTCTGAATATTTTAAGCTAGTTGAGATAGCTTGTTGTTTGGTTCTTGGTTCTGTGGAAGATGAAAGATGTTTCTCAAATCTTAAGTTCCTAAAATCTTATCAATAAAATAGGTTAGGAAAGCATCTTCCCCTTGTTGTGTGCATGTTTGGCCAAAAATACTTTTCATTGGAGGATTTTCCTTACAAGGATGCGATACAATCTTGAAAAAATGTTGTAAGGTCGGCTAGCGAGGGGATTCCTAAATTAGGAGTAGTATCCTTACAATCAATATAAATTTTTTTTTACTTTAGTTTTCATGAGGTTAGGTGTGCCTTGCAATTCAAAGTTTCCTTGATTGAAGACTTGATCGATTGCTTCCGTGACTTTGCAAATGGAAGAGGCGTGACATTGGCGGATGAAATGGAGGCGTGATAATCTTGCAGATTTGGCTTGGCCTTCCTGGATTACACATTTGTTTGTTTGTTTTTCCTAACCCTCTAACGTGTCTTGTTTGTTTGGTGCTGTGCAGAACACTAGCACTGCAGTGGGGTCTAGAAGGGTTCAAATCCCTTGCTAGTGATAGAAATTTGTATGTAGCTTGCACAATAGTGACAGAAATTTGTATGTGACTTGGACAATTTTTTGGCAATAAAATCTGAAATTGTGAACATTTGCTTGGTCTTGTGAACAAATCGCCATTGCATCACAAACTTCTTTTCCCACTTAGCAATTTGAGACATATGAAATGATACAAAATAGCTTTAAATTTACACTTAAATTTTTCCCATGTTGCCAATTGTACTCTACCACCAAAAAATATATATATGCAAAATTCTACGTTTTCAAACTCATTTTCACTCTTTGTTCCCACCAATTTCTCTCCCGGTAGCGGAAATAGGTACCTAGCAGGGTGCGGATATAGCCTACTAGCGAAATACGGAAAATACGTTCTGAGAACGCTGGTGCGGAGATATCCTTCAGTCTTTCCAGGATCCAAGGGGGGAGTCTGCAGACTGCAAGAGAAACCAGTTCAATATAAGAATGGGTCGGACTCGTGGACCATATTATAATCTTTTCCAAGCACGGATCATCAGCTTATTAAATTTCCTGTTTCTTCATGGACTCCACTGACACCCCCATCCATTGCTGAATAATCCAAGATGGATTCCCGATTCGCTCATTGAAATTCATGGTATTTGCGCCATGCCGACTGGCTCAGTAGTTGCCGGCAAGTGAACTCGTGCACTAATAATTATTCTACATCCGGCTCCAAAGTCTCTGGCGAAGCCGTGTCGTCAATTTCTTACATTGGCAGACTCCTCAATTGTCGACTGGCCGACTTTCTCATACCTATCGAAGCTGTACCGACTGCAAGCATTCGGCTTATTTAAGATCTCTGGACAATCGCACTGACATGCAATTTGAACTGCACAATCCAATGAGTCGAGTGCTGTGTTAATTAGTCACCACAGGTAGATCATTTCCGTGATTGTCCTTTCTGGTTTCGAGTGCTGCCAACAGGGAAACTCTGTGCCTGTGTTTGCCGCTTTCCCCTGATTCCCCCTGTTCCTAGTGCGAAATCCTCTGGGAAACTTCTGGTATTCAATTCCCGTGAGGGAAACAAGGGTAATCTTCCTGTGCATGAAAGTGGTAATCACCGACTGCAATAGATCAGAGAAAGGAGGTAGAATTGGATAGGAGAGTGACAAGACAATTTCAGTGAGATGCAAAGTTAGCTTTGTTTCCAACTGAACGATTCCAGAGAGTGGTGTGTTAGTCTGAGAGACTGGTAATTACCGATTGCAATTCGTTGCAGGAGAATTGGATCAAAACCTTGTCGGTGAGAGGGACACGACGCTGTTTATGTAATGACTCCTCCTTTGCTCGATCGGCTCAAGCGAACTGACCTTATTGCGAGATTCAATCAAATGGACGGGAACGGTGTGCACCTGGAGTATTGGATGGTGGTTGCGCTGGTCGGTTTTCTGGCCTGGGGAATTATGGTCCGCCGCATGAAGAGCAAGAAGGGTTTGAAGCTGCCGCCTGGGCCACGGACATGGCCGATTGTCGGATGTCTTCCATTTCTGCCGAAGTTGTTCCCGCGGGAACTCATGCTGGCAAAGCTAGCGGAGAAGCACGGCGAACTGATGCTGCTGCGGTTGGGGGTACAAAAGTTGGTGGTGGCGTCCAGTGCGAGAATGGCCAAGGAGATTCTCAAAACGCACGATCACACGTTTGCAAACCGCCCAAAGATCATCGCCTTTCAGTACATCGGGTTCCACGACACCGGCTTGACCACTATGTCGAACACAAGTCCGCTTTTCAAACCAACGCGCCGCATGTTCGCTACCGAAATCGTGCCGCGACATAAAGTGGCGTCGACCAGTCATATTCGGAAGGAGCAGATGCTCAACTTTCTGCGTTCCGCTGTCCACGACTTAGACGCCGGACGACACGTGAATGTCTCAAAGACCATGTCGTCCCTGGCTATGAACATGGCTCTGAGTCAATGTTTCGGACGCAACTTCGACGTTGATGACACCGAAAACCTGATCCGCACGTTCAACAAGGTAGATAATCCCACCACACAAGGATGCAACCATTTCTATGAATGCATATATTTCTTAGCGCGACCTCACGATATATGAGAGTAGGAATTTTCATTGCATTAACAATTTCCGCTAAAATGGCAAACATTTGGGCAGCTGTGCAAAACTAGAATCTCGTTATAGTTCCTTTTTCAGGCAGAGCGCCGAGTGCATCTCAGTTTGATGATTGGAAAATTGCTAATTTAATGAATATTGCCTTGAGAGCCGTGTTGTGCAGATGGTGCTCCTCGCCCAGAGAAGAAACATCGGAGATTCCTTTCCCGCCATTAGAAGATTCGATGTGCAAGGCCTTGAGGCTGGATTGAAGGAAGTGGAGGTTCAACTGCGGCAGAGTATCACAACTCTAATCGAGAAGAAGAAAGCCGAGATGAGCATGTGGTCACCCGAAAAGATCCGACACGGAGTCAGCGATGGGGGCATCGTGAGCAAGCTCTTGTCTGTAGAAGGCGAGGATCGTTTCAGCGATGAGCAGCTCATCTCTGTTGTATTCGTACGCCCCCTAACCTTCCTGCCATGGACACGTTCTGCATTTCAACCAACTCAAGCTTTTCGTGTTGCTGTTTCAATTCCCTGCAGAGACGCATAACAGTCAACACTAGACATGGCAAATAGAGAGTAAAGTTTAATCAAGAGCTTAGAGCAACAGTAACTGCATGAGGAAGAACAGGATCCATAGCCTGCTAGATTTGAGCATTCCACGCACTAGCATCAAGGCAAATAAATTAAAGCGCTTTTCAATTTCCAAGAACCGAATTAAAATCAACGCTAGAAAGAGCGAAAAATAGCCTGATATAGAGTTAAGAGTAGCAGAAAGAGTTTGAGGAAGATCAAGAACAATTACCTGCGAGAACTGAGCATTCCACATTCTCACATTCACAGAATGCAAACCGTTTTCAAATTCTCAAGAAATTATGTAAATGAACTCCAAAACGGACGAAAAACAGATGAATCAGTAGCTAAGAGAAGAGGTAATAGCAGGAGAAAGAACAGCAAACAGAATCTGCTAACTTAGAGCCAAACATTTCACAACACTGGCATTCACTGACAAACGCAGCAGCTGCAAAACATGCGTTGGATTAGCTCGAATTCTTAAAAAAAATGGTACAGATGTCAGGCTTCACGCTCATTCTCAGGGATGAATGTTAGATCCATGTCGATGAACTTTCACAACAAATAGATGATATTCATCACTGGGACTGTCTCTCTCTCTCTTGCAGACTCTGATGATCGCAGGCACCAACTCCTTAGCCAGAGTCGTCACCGAAGCGATGCACGAGGTGGTACGCAATCCGCACATTTACAAAAGGACAATCGCCGAGCTCGATGCAGTCATCGGAAACGCACGTGTCGTGGAAGAAACCGACATTCCCAGTCTCCCCATGATTCAGAACATCATCAAGGAGACGCTTCGGTTGCATCACCCGGCACCTACATTGCTTCCGCACAAGAATTTCGAAGCCTGTGAAGTTGGCGGGTACCATATCCCCGCCGGCAGTACCGTCGTCATCAACTTGTATTGCATAATGCGCGACCCGGAGTTTTGGGATTCCCCGACGGAGTTTTTGCCCGACCGATGGAACGACCTGAGTCACCTCAAGATGCAGGGAACGGATTTCCATTACATTCCGTTTGGATATGGCGAGCGGCAATGCCCTGCGGTCGTCTTCGGCACCGACAGGGTGCAGTACACGTTGGCGGCGTGTTTGCAGTGCTTCGACTGGGAGGTTCCTGTTGGTATGGAGAGGCGGGAGAATGTTGCCACCGCGCAGGAACCGCGCAAGGTGGACGATCTGATTTTGGATGGGAAACTACGAGTGGACCGTCGTCTCCTCGATGTTGATGCATAGTCGCAAGCACTTAATCCTGTGAGCTCATAGAAGTTAGGTTTGTTGGGCATACGTCACGTCATTAGCTTGTTGTCTCCGCTTCGTTGCTTTGATGAACGTTTTCGTTTTTTGTAGTTTGAATCATCCGGGATTCGCCATTGTGTACAGTTAGAATCGCAGAGAATCCATATCCGTAGCCTTAACTCTATTGATAAGAATTGGATTGTATGAGGAGCAAGCTTTGGTATACAGCTTGAGCTAAAAACATATAAATACGGATGAAAAACACACCATACTGTGTTATTTAGATTTTAACACATGGAGCTTTCAATTTCAATAACTCTTTCAATTTTTGACATTTTCTCAAGTTTTTCAAATGGAGTGGAAACAAGACTTGTTAAGCTTCATTTTCTTAGTTTATATCAAATTCTAAAAATAGTTATTTTGAAAGTTATAATCGGGGTTGACCAAGGAGCATCCACTTTTTGGATGCGTGTACCTTAAAGGGTTAAAGTCACTATAAAACGGTGGACCCACCACCTTCGAGATTGGCAGCGTGGAGGCCACGAAATGAATGGATCACCGGAGGTGGTGACGTACGGGCCGGGCATTGACATCCCTCATCGATGTCCCTCATGCACAAAAATCGCACGTAGAATCTGCATGCATGTTATCTATGAAGGTTGACTAGCCAATATCGTCTTCGCAATTGGAACAATGAGCTTTCCACATGCGCCCTCAAAATTCCACCAAGCATGGGCTGACAATATTTGTTCACTTAGATCCAATATATTGTGGAATGGAGGCTCTATGTTGAAAGGTTACAAATTCCTTCACCACTTGCGCGTAAGTCCTTGGTTTACATATTTTTTGAATGACACGCTTGCATGCCTCTATGGCATCTTGATCGTCAGCGAGTTATTTATTATGAAGGAGATAGGGATTCAAAAGAGCTTCTACATAATGCAGATCTCTATGCATCATTTTCAGTCGTTTGTAAAATGACTTTTTCAGAGAAATGGCCAAATCTCTATTCATACAAAAAAGTGCCTCTCGTAAACCAAAATAAATTGGAGCTATCAAATCACGAACATTGGTGCAACGAGCCCAAAAATGGTCATCTACAATCGTTTTTTTGACCTTTCTGGACTCAGTGCGAGGATTCAAGCGTTTCTTGTTGTCTTTCAACGTTCGCACATATTGCTCCCACTCTAGATCCATCACACTCTGTTTCAACTCTTTCTGAACTTTCAATAAATGATTGTGCATGATAAAAGTTGCAACAAACCTTGTTTTGTCTCGCATCAACAAGCTTAACTGTGTCGAGTAACTTCAAAATATAGCCAATGGCTTATATCTACCTCTAATGAACTTCACTATCATTTTGGCTGGTTTCAACACCTTTTTAATTCATTTCTATTTTTCCCAATCATTCAGCAACAAATTTAGTACATGCACCACACATCCTTGGAAAAAAATATGTGGATATTTATCAGATATCAAATTTCATATTGCCGTATTTGCAAGAGCGTTATTTGTAGTCACTTGCACTACATTGGTGGGGCCTACTTGCTCGATGAATTTTTCCAATATAGAGGCCAAAAATACAATATTTTTTTCAATCCCACTTGTATCTACTGATCCAAGGAATTCTTCACCCGTAGAAGACACGAGCATGGCATTTATTAATGGATGATTTGTAATTGAGCTCCATCTATCAATTGACAATGTTGCGTCAAACTTCCTAATGCTATCTTCAGTCTTTTTATGCAACTTTGGCTAAATGTCTGTCTTTGCTTGCTCTAGCAACTTCCCTTGTATATATTTGTAGGATGGCGAGGTGTATGGTCTACTGAACTCGACTGTTTTCTTGACAGCATCTATAAAGGTTGGATTTTGGGCTACTGCGAAAGGTATATTTTCCACAAAAAACAATTGGCCCACACAGCATGCAAGTTTCATTTATTTGCTTCTTCAAACCCATTCACCAATTGGCTTTGTTTGGGATGCCTACTACTTGATCCCATTGATCCCCTCAGAGTTTCGCGTACATTGAATGTTTCTATATTGTTTGTATTTGGATTCACTTCCGAATCTAAACGGACAAGGTCATCCGGTGCTATAAATGAATCTTCTCGCATACCCCTCCCGTTTAATGTGTCATCCATGGAAGTCCTGCCTAAAGGCTATGGTTGCGATCGACATTGTCGACCACTACAGACCTTTGTAGAAACTCTCCATTGTAACAAACAAATAGAGCTCGCACATCTAATGTTAATCGCGTGCAAATTTTGACTCCTGTATCACGAAAATCTGATGAACCTTCATACCCTAGATGGCTCAACATACAACTTACTTTCTTGGCAAATACCAAGTTGCAAGCCTTACACTTTACTTTACCAACCACAAGGACACCATACCACATTGAAAAATCCTTGCCCATATTCACAAATGACAACTTTTACGTTATGTTATTAGATACTACTTTAAATATTAAGACCACGTTTACAATATCCACAATATAATCAAAAGCGTGTGTATAAAGCCTTCAAAATGAAGGCCCCCCTATCCACTGAACTATGCATAACCAAGCAAGGGACACAAAAAAATGCAGCTCCTAGCCCTTAGAAATCTTAATGTTTAGTTTCTTAGGAGTGATTACAAATGTCTCACTTTCTTATACTTATACTTTTAAGCTCAATGAAGCACCAACTGTCCAAGTAGCAGAGATCGCTGACGTTGCTGGGCAGACGGTCCATGTGGTGGACGCCCGGACCGCCTTGGCGCGGACGGGCGGACGGCCAATCACGTGGCCAGGCAGACACTACCTTGGACACACAGAACTTTGTGCGGATGGGTCTCGGGTGGACAGGCCTCGAGCACAAGTGGACGCAGAAAGATGGGTCTCAGTGCAGACGGGCCTAAAGTGGACAGGCCTCTCCGCAGACGGGCCACGGGTGGACGGGATTGGCCTTTGGGAGGACGGCTCTAGGACAGACTTGCCGTCTACAGACGGATTATTGCAGACGACTTTAAAGTGGACGGGTTTCGGACGGATGGGCCAAGAGCAAACATGTCAAGGGCGAGGAATGCTGGTATGTGAGCAGGGAGCGGGGAGCAGGGAGCAGGAAAAAGTGAGCAGGGAGCGGGGATTTTAGGAAAAAAGACACCTACCTACTCCTATTACCGTGAAAAAGGGTACCTATAACCATGTAATAAGTTTGTTCCAAAAATATTAAATTAAATTTTTTTTTAATCGAGTTCTGATCTAAAGCCATGGGATTTGAGAAGCTTAGATCTATAGCTATATGATATAAGCATTATGATCATATAATTTCAGACATTTAAAGTCTTCTATAAGAGCAAATAGTAGAGATAAGAGAATAAAAAATGATTTATTAAAGTTTCATTTATGAAATTTAAGAGACCCTATTACCGTATACTTGTCATAAAATTTTAATTTATATTAAAAAGGACATGTAAAGCCGCGGATTGTTAAAGAAATTTGGATACCTAATAAAATGATGGTTTATAGTTTTAATAAAAGTAGAAGGAAATCTATGACCATGAATTTTTATCATTTAAGACATTAGATGTTTTTCGGGGCATTTAGAAGACTATGGATTTCCAAGTTGTGGGAACTTTGGGAATGCTACTATGTAGGCAGGCTCATGTTGTTGAGATAATATCATGCTAGATTTTACTATCTTTTTAATTAATTATTAGATGTTTTTTAAAAATCAGTTTTCACTTTCAGTACTTTTTGAATTTTTTTTTTCCTCCAAAAAATCAGACCAGCAATTGCTGGTTCACTACACAGTGAACAGTTTTAGGGAACAATTCTAAAACAGTCTCTTACGGAGTTAAAAAATATATAATGCTTATAATGGAAACATCAAGTAGTTTAAAAAAACTGAATGAAAAACTATAATACTACAATACCACCAAAAAAAAGACATATATAGTTATGGCATAATATTGCAACCGTTATAGATTATAAACAATTGTGAATCGTTTATAAATAAATCTTTTGTTGTAAAAATTCACACAATGAGAAATTGAATACTCACCAAGATAAGAAGATACAATAAGTTTAAATATGTGGGTCACTTGGATATAGCATTCAACATTTAAAGCACACAATCAAATGCCTGTATAATATATATGATAGAGCAAATGCCATAAGACTGGAGGGCAATTTAGAGCCACAATAGTAAAATACACCAAAAAATGAAAACCACTCAAAGATCACCACTAGAGTTTAAGTCACTAGAGGTTGAACCTTCAATCTCAAATTCCTCTCTTTGATCTGCCTCTATATCCAAGAACTCCTTTACCTTTGGATTATATTGAACCTTTCATCGATTCACTATTGGAGATGGAGCATCAATATATGCTTGAGCAATCTTCTCTACATAAATTGGGAGAATGAAACTGAAAGGTGGACTCTGCTCATTTGCATCTTGTACTTGCTTTACTACAGTGTCTCTGCAAGTCAAGAAAAAAAAGGTTAGTAAAATACAATGTAATTGAAATATTTTCATAAAATGAAAAATGGTGACATAACAAATGAATCACAACTTACGCACAAGGGATGAATCGATTCCTCTTTGGTTTCTTTGTAGGTGGTTGATCAAGCGGTGGGGTAGTGGCTTTGTCCTTGGTTGTAGGAATAGAGTCTGTAATAGGGGCAAACGGGGCAATCATGGCCTTGAAAATAAGAGGATCATCTTCTAAAGCTAAGATGTGCCGTCCAGTCTCCAAACAAGCCTTGATGGATGAACCTGTTGAAAAACAAAAGATATATGAATAAATCATGAAAAATCAACAACAAAGAATGATAAATAGAACTTAAAATTGTAGAAGGAAAAAAATACCTGTTGCAGCTTTACAATCAAGGACAATATCTCCAGGCTTGCAAAATTGTAGGATGAGATCTCGCATAAAGGGTAAGTTCTTCTCACTCGTGGACCTCTCCATGGAACTTTCTCGTTCATAGAAAGGTTTTCAATGTCCGTAAGATTGAAGAGAGCATCATTTTTCTCTAAAGGCTCACCATCATAAGAAGAGTCACGGTTTTCTTGGAATGAAAATCGTGAAGGAATCTCCTGCCGAATGAACAATTGAATCCAAAATCGAACAGACTGGAAACATCAAAAAGTTGAATGTTAAAAAGAATTGTATCTCAGAAATTACAATGTCAAGGGAACTACAAAAATTTCAGAAATTGCAATGTCAAGGGAACTATAGGAATTTCAGAAATCATAATGTCAAGGGAACAACAGAAATTTCAAAAATCACAATGTCAAGGGAACTACAGAAATTTCAGAAATTACAATGTTAAAGAAATCACAAAAATGAAGGACTTTAATGTTTATTTTAGAGTAGACTTTAACAAACTTCCTAAAAACTACCCACAAACTAAAACTTACAATGCCAAAGGAAATTTCAGAAATTACAATGTGAAAGACATCACTGAAATTACAATATCATGAGAATTACAAAAATTTCAGAGATCACAATGTCAAAGAAATCACAAAAATGAAGGACTTCAAAATTTGTTTTAGGATAGATTTTCTATAACTTCCTACAAACTTTCCACAAACTAAAACTTACAATTTCAAAGGAAATTTCAAGAATTACAATGTCAAAGGAAATGAAAGAAATTACAATATCCAAGAAATCACAGATATTACAATGTCCAAGAAATCACAGATATTACAATATTAAAGGAATTAGAAAAATTTCAGAAATCACAATGTTAAAGAAATCACAAAAATGAAGGACTTCAAAATTTGTTTTAGGATAGACTTTTTGTAACTTCCTACAAACTAAAATGTACAATGTCAAAGGAAATTTCAGAAATCACAATGTCAAAGAAATTACAAAAATTATGATGTCAAGGGAATTTCAGAAATTTCAGAAATTATGATGTCAAGGGAATTGCAAAAATTTCAGAAATCACAATGTCAAAGAAATCATAGAAATTGCAATGTTAAGGGAATTACAAAAATTTCAAAAATCACAATGTCAAAGGAACCACAGAAACTTTTTCATTTACCATTAGTGATGGGTCCCATGCAGATGCAAGATGTAGCTCATTGATTTCCCACCAATCTTTGGCCAACTTCATGTCATACTGGTCAGCCAACTCATCAATTTCTTTTAGCAATCTCCAATCATCACAATGTATGAGTAGGAGGGCACCGTCATCATGCAAATATATATCAGCCATCTCAAAAAGAGTCTCAACGTAGTTCTCTTTGCGCATGTTCCACTCTGGAATTGAAGTTGAAATACTTGGAACAGATAGATTCTCTAGAATGTCTACAATGATCAAATCAAGCCCTGTATGTCTGTATGCCTGTATTCCTTGCAAAAATTGGATGTGACAGTACGATTGCGAGTAGCACTAATCTGCACATTTCATACATGTAAAGTTAAAATTAAAACCTTTAAATTAATGGCATAAAAGAAGAAATGTTGGAATTAAGTTGAGAATACAATACCTTAGCTATAGTATCATACAACCTTATCCATCGAGGATCAGGGCCAGTGGGCTCTTGTAAACTATTCAAGAGAATGCAGAGAGAAGTACACTCTACAAAGACATGAAGGGAGTCCTTAGGCTCTATCATTGAAGAGCTGGTTGAAGGAAACATGAATCCTTTCTTCTTTCGAATTCGGTTACCAGTAGCATAAACAACATTCGATAAAGAGGAATTTGAAGCAGCAGGTGCAAGGCCATCATCATGGCCTTGGTCTGACATGGTGGTAGTCTCATGACTATGTGAAGGCAAGGCTAGAAGCTCATTTGCTTGAGACTTCTTTCTTTCGGCTTCTTCTTTCTCCGCCTTCTCTTTAGCCACCCTCTCCATCTCTTCCTTCTCCTTCTTCGTAAGCCACTTTTTCTTTGGTGCCTTCTCTTGTGGTTGATTGACTTCTTCTGCATCGTCAGGGTCAAGAAGAGCAAGCTATCCACCATCAAGAGTTGTCCTCTCTGCAACCTCTGAGTCAGGGGTGTAATTTCGATGACAATCAAGGTACCACCCTCCCGCTTCCAAATGTGTAGCATTGAACTTCTTCAATTGCTCAAATGTGAACATGTAAAGATCAGAGTCTTTTTGCAACCAAGAAAGGAAAAAGGGTGGTACGGTTTTTGCTGAAATTGCATTTTTGGCAAGTAGAACCCGCATGAAATACTTGAAGTCAAGGAGACAAATGTCATAATCGGCAAGTAATTCATGAAATAAAAAACAATAAGAACAAACAAAGCATCATCAACTTCTAGAAGTAAAGGTAACAAATAGGAATCCAAAAAATAAGAAACAATAAAATCTACATAATAAAATATTAAAGCAAGTAGACAAGTGCTATAGTATGGTAGTACCTGTATACAATACGTCTCACTGCGCTCTCAATTCCAGGGAACTCTTTAAATATAGACTTCTTTGTATAGAGTTTCAAATCTTTGTTTCCAAAGAACGGGATAAATGCTTTGTCCCAAAGCAAAATGTGCCAACTCTCAATATAATCAGAGGGCTTTTGAACTCCTTGTATGGTCCAATTTACGACAATGTTTTCATCTTTGCAAATATTTGTAACCATCTTAACAACTACCTCCTCCATCTATTAAAATGAAATGAAGAATGTTAAAAATACAATAAAATGAATTCATAATAAATGCAAAGAAAAAAATGATTTTTGATCACAATACAATACCTCAGCTTAAAAAGATGCTTTGTTGATCCAAAAATCCCAAAAGAGGTCCTTATCCTTGGACCCTGGAAAGCAATAAGATTGTCAAACTGTCAACGATGCATTCCACCATCTTAACCACTGTGCCTTGTGTTTTGCTTCAATGTTAACGGTGGCAATTTTTTGAAGCTTTTCAATCGTCATTTCAGGATTTGGATTTTCACTGAAGTGTCGATCAATCTGAGCACACAAAAACATTTGCGTTAGATTGAAATGAAGCAATATATATATAGATAAATTTAGATATTACAAGTTCAAATGGAGTAGAAATGAACTCATACCTCTTTGAGAAAATCATTTCCGTTCTTTGGATTTGCCACCGCTAGGTATTTGTCAAAGTCTTTAGCATGAACGGCCTTGACAAACTTGTCTGAGGCATTCTTCATTGCTTCCCAAATGCCTGGAGCAGTCCTCTCTTGGAGTGGTGTCCGCATCGTGTACTCTCGAGCTGCTTCATCGGCGGCCACTGCAATCTCCCGCTGCAATTGAAAATCACAGAAATTACAATGTCAAAGGAAATTTCAAAAATTACAATATGAAAAGAAATCACAGAAATGACAATGTTCAGGGAATAAGAAAAATTTCAGAAATTACAATGTCAAAGAAATCACATAAATAGAGGACTTCAAAGTTTATGGTAGAGTAGACTTTTTATAACTTCCTATAAACTAAAACTTAGAATGTCAAAGAAAATTTCAGGAATTACAATGTCAAGGGAACTACAGAAATTTCAGAAATCACAATGTCAAAGGAACTATAGGAATTTCAAAAATCATAATGTCAAGGGAACTACAGAAATTTCAGAAATCACAATGTCAAGGGAAGTATAGAAATTTCAGAAATCACAATGTCAAAGAAATCACAAAAATGAAGGACTTCAAAGTTTATTTGAAAGTATTCTTTCTATAACTTCCTACAAACTACCCACAAATTGAACCTTACAATGTCAAAGGAAATTTCAAAAATTACAATGTGAAAGACATCACAGAAATTACAATGTCCAAAACATCACAAAAATTACAATGTCCAAAACATCACAAAAATTACAATGTCCAAAAAATCACAGAAATTACAATGTCCAAAAAATCACAGAAATTACAATGCCAAAGGATTGTCAAAGGAATTACAAAATTGACATATAAATGTTGCAAGAAAAATAAATTGGAAAGATGGTTGTACCTTATACAAGAAGGAGATGAAGACATTGACCGTCAAAGAAAACCAACTCGGTCTCATTGTCTTCACCTTTTCACAGTATTGGTATTCTTCAAGAGAGATAAGGTCCTTGAATCATCAAGAGGTAGAACTCCAAAATTTCTAATTCGCCGCAATCGAGCTGGAATTGTACTCTTCACATGATCATGCTCAGTAGACCTACACATTACACAATGCATTTGCATGAGAATGAAATCAAATTTCATGGCAATGAATTCATATTTTGATCCAATGTAAATAGAACAAGAAACATACCAGTTAACATCACTCATTACATTTAGCAAGTTTGCCACTTGACCTCTTGGATCAAGTATGATGCAATGGACTCGTTTGTGCCAATTAAGTTTTGTAGGATGATAGTTGGTGATGTGTCGCATCCATGCTGAGACACGATGATTTCCATCCCAAATATAAAACATCTTGCCTCTCAATTGGGCAAGGTCTTCATCTGCCCTCAACTCTTTTTCAAACTCCTCATTCACATGTTGCCAATGAGGACTCCACCTTGCAATTTCTTCTTTAGTCACGTCCATAGTTTTTTCGAAATTGTTGTATGGTGATATGTATAGAACCCGATTACCATTTCGATAGCCATTCATGAACTCACTTTCCAATCTTTGAACATCCATTTCACCAACCGGTCGAACCTCGTCCATAACAATCATTTGACAAAGAGGTATCTGCAGGCGTGACTTAGAAACTGGTTGGATACGCAATGTGTTGATGAGTTCTGTAGTGCCCACCTTTAGCTGTTTGCGGTGGAGTTGCTCATTCTCCAATACACTTGTTACATCAGGTGGACATTCACGTCTTGGTTCATCATCTTCAGATTGAAGATCTATAGATGCAACCTTCAAAAGAATGATAGATAAAATAGCATTAGAGAAGTTTAAGGTAAGGTTGTAAAGTGAGTGATTTACATTTAAAACTTCTTCCTTTGAATAATTGTACATACACAAAGTAATGGAAAAGACATAAAGTTGAGAACATGTTGAAATTTCATTTACCTCAACAATTGGAGGTACAACTTTTCCCATTTCTCCTATAACAACCCTCTCACCATCATTGTTGTTCTCACCTTCTTCCTCCTCGACATATGTGATTTCAGTTTCCCCTTCTTCATTCATCTGAGTAGTTCAAATCATTGAAAAAAACTTGGCATAAGTGTTCTATTATATGTAAATGAAGATGAAAGGAAAATGAACTCATTCTTGATCCTTGTTTACACCACCGTAGTATACAAGTAAGACAACACAAATATAACAATTTTGACAACTGAATTCCTAAATCATCTCAAAGCTCTAAAAAATTTGCACAATGCATATTGAGTTTCGTTTGAATTGAAGTAAACAGCTCAAATTAGCTAAAAACTCATTTTCTTAGAAAACTAAAGAAGCTACAAGGAAATCATGAAATGACATCTTTTCTCAAAGTACAGCTTAAAGTAGTACAAGTTATGGACAACCTCATCAACGAGGACTATATGAGGTGAGTACAGTTCAAACCAAAATATTGGCATTGGTTCAAAGAAGGTATAAATATTGTCCTTCAAAATAATTATGTTAAAAACAATCGAAGAATCTTAGCATTTTTAATTAGATTAGAAGTTGTTTTGGGTGTCCTCGTCAACGAGGACTCCCTGAAATGGTTGTGCTAATTCGACCTAACGATTTAAGCAGAGAATGTGCAATTTTATGTTTCCTCGTCAACGAGGATTCCCAAAATGGTTGTAAACAAACCCACAATTATAGAATTCTTGATTAAAGTAGGCGCAGTTTTGGGTATCTTCGTCAACGAGGATTCCTGAAATGGTTGTAAACTAAACAACGATCGTTAAACTCTTGATTAAAGTAGGCGCAGTTTTGGGTATCCTCGTCAATGAGGATTCCCAAAATGGTTGTAAACTAAACAACAATCGTCACACTATTGATTCGAGCGGGTGCAATTTGGGGTATCCTCGTCAATGAGGACTCCTTGAAACTACAGGTTCTGAAATTGTTGCCCTCCAGAAAATGCACAAAACTCCTAACAAAAAATGACAGAACCCAAAAAGTGAAGAACGAACCTCAATGTTTGGTTGAATGTCTTCTTGCGTTCCACGCGAAGCCATCCCCGAATGTACTACAAACTCTCCCTCCTCCATCTGCAGCATGCAATCAGTCCCAACAATAACGCCTCATCAACGAGCACTCACCTTTTTGTGCCAAACCCTAAGCAACTTCGACTCGCAGTTGGACTGGTTTGCAATGCTGGCCTAAAAAAAGAAAAAAAGGATTATAAAACTGGTAGATTTAGGCCAGTGCTTTATCTTGAATAGCATATATGATTTTGAGTAATTTTGTTCAAAATTTTTTTCATACATAGATTATAACCTTACAGTTAATTCCAATTTTTTCTAGAATTTTTAGACTCACCACTGATTTTATAGAAATCCTCAAAGTTCACAAAAAAGTCCACGGGCAAGATTTGCCTAAAAATCTTCTGATTCTGAAGATTTCAGACCAGGCTCCAATATGCTGAAAACGTTTTTAGGCCGTAAAACATTCAATAACTATCCGTTTCTTATGTGCCATATACCGTTGGAATCGTCTTCTGTAAATACACGAGAAGGTCTTCACTAGCAAATGCAGCTTTACCAAAAAAATTCATACTAATTCAACGAACCACCTAATCATTTTGGTGTCTACTCTTCTACACTTTCAAGCATCTACTAGCTTCGTTATGTAATTAACCAGTAAATAGGTATTTAACAAGTGTTCTTCTAAACAAATTCTCACTACATCTTATTTAAAACATCAAATAATATAATATACTTACCAAATCTTGTCTACTTTGGGCAAGTTCTTCGCTATCATCGTCACTCTCGTCCTCGATCTTGTCCTTACTCTGATCATCTTCTTCGCCATCTATGGCGTCCTCATCTCTTTCAACCATAGGTAATGGTTCTTCAATAATCTTATCAAGACATGAATAACCGTCACCAACAATGTCAGTCACTTCTTCGTCATCAAAATGGAGTGCTTTACACGTCTCACCATAGCTATGCTCTCCTCTACCTAAAATTTTGGCCCCTCTCATCTTAGCTCTTGATCTTTCCTTTGGAGTTGTGTAATATAGTTTACGTCTTTTTCTCTTCCTTTTTATCAACCTACTTGCAATCTGAGACTTAAGGATGTTGATTTCTTCAAGCATCTAATCTACCACACATACATCCCGAAACAACAAGCATCACATTACTATTGTCTATCACCTCCAAACTATCTATCATTCAACCTTACTAACTGTAGAAACTGTTCAAATAAACATTAAGTCTAATTTCAATACCTTTCTTAGCCTTCAGAAATTGACAAAGCTGCATTATTCTCATCTCTCACAAATCTATAATCTTCTTTCACAACAAGAATAAAAAACACCTATTTCATGCATAGCTACTGTAAACTCAACCCTCTTTCAAGACCAAAAAAGTATTACAATGATGTCCTACAACTCTTATAAAGATGGTAAGCAAGAGGTACTGACAAGAAGAGCTTAAACTCTCGGGCAACGGTAAATGACAATTGTACAAGTCTAAAGCTTATTCAAATTATGAAATCTGACGGATTTATTATTGTAAATGCAATCTTCTACTATAATATAAACTTGTAGGTGGATTTGGCGCTCCTACTACTAAAGAATAAATGTTTGTATTTCCTTTTATTCTTTGTTCCTATTTCATACAAATGACGGCTACTTCTAATGTGGGCCACTTCAAACCAAAATCTTGACAAATATTGTATTTCATTTATTTTTTAATTCATATTCATTATTACATTAATTAACATTAGACATGTTTATTTTCATAATTGGATCATTACTAATCTAACTAACTTATTTAAGTTTATACTATTCTTAATCAATTTGGTATTATACTTTATTGTCTACTATATCACCATTAGGTGTTTTTAGTGTGCTTCTCTTCTCTAATGAGGTTCTTTAAAGGGATCATAATTAATGTCACTTCTTCTACTCTTGTCAGAGTTCATCATTGATAATTTTTCAAACAATTTCCTAACTATCGCTAAAGTTGTTGTAAACTACTTCATCATTATACTGGCTAACTACATATTTGTTTCCAACACAATCTCTTTATTTTCAATTCATTTCTTCTAAGTGCATTATGGACGTAAACTAGAATGGTATCTTCATGAGACTTCAATCTTTAAACAATGGTAGACTTTACAGAGATGGCTATTGTGAGGGCGAATGGTGAAGGGGTTCCAATAACATTTCCAGTAAGCAAAGAGATCTGCTATGGTTTCTGCGTTTCGATTAAGTCTTAGGTTCCAGTTGAACGAGGAGTCACTTTACATTGATGAAGAGGTGTTTAATGACCATAGTGGAGACCTTACTCACACAATTGATCAAGTCCCTGCTTCAGATGGTGCTAGTAGATTGTGGCATCTGAAACTTGGTCAATTTAGGGTATATGGATTGCGTGAATCCATCATGGTAACTTCTACGAGCGTTTTTACACCTCGTCAGTCCTCTACGTCCTCTCTTGAAACAATTCCGACAACACGAGTCAAATTAAAGCCTGGTTTGAATGATGTCACCATTCTAAGTGATGATTCTGATGACAATTCTCTCAAGCAACTGCAAAGCTCTAAGATTCGATGTTCTGAGTCAACTTTGCCGAGCTGTAGTACTTTGCCAACCTCAAGTACTTTGTTAAACTCAAGTACTTTGCCTAGTTCTAGTACTTTGCCCAACTCAAGTACTTTGCCCAGCTCTAGTACTTTGCCCAACTCAAGTACTTTGCCCAGTTCTAGTACCTTGCCAAGTTCTTATGAACTAGTATTTGTCAATCCCTCTAGTAGCAACAAATCCATTACATCTGTCATTGATTGTTTAAGAAAATTGCGTACATTGAAGGGATGTAGAAATGTCTTGAAAAAAATTGATTATGACACTATTACTATTCATAAAGTAAGCGTATTACCTCCAACTTTCAATGATTTGGTCTCTGCTTATCCTATTCCATGTATACCAGATGAGCATCCAAAAATTCGGTCAGGGAAACCATTCGTCGAAACCCGAAGGCGCCAACAGTAAAACACGCGAATAATTGTGCATTTGCAATTACACTGAAGGCATCCATTCGTTGGGTAACAATGGTTCTTCACCCTGGATTTGGCTGCATTGTTTGCCTTGACTCTGGATTGGAGCCTAAAATCGAGCAATATATGCTTACTATTTCATCATTTCCAGAGTGTTCATGTCCATACTTTAAAGAAATGGCTACAAAGTCATTAGGCAAGCGAGGACAATGGGCAAATTGTAAGCATCTCTATTTTGATTTTACGATCATTTGCAACCTTGAGTCAACAATAGATTCTTTCATTCATGCCCCAAGTTTCAGTTTCAATGAAGTCAAGATCCTTCTTAGTGGGATATTAAATCATTTAGCTCTAAGTTAGATTTTTTATTGCAAAATAGTATCAACTTTTGTACCTTCTGTACTCATCAATGTATATGTAGTGAGACTAAAAGGGCCACTACTTCCATTTCACTTTCAGCATTGAGATTACTGTGTAATTTTTGTTGTTTTCCTTCTACCTATATTTTGCATTATGGTTTATTATATTCCATCATTGATATCATGTGTTTGTACCTTCATTTTCTTCTAACCATTGTGTTTTAATTTTAATTTTTTAGTTTAGGGTTCAAATTCTCTCATTTCTACTTGAAACAAAGTCTATACAATCATCAATTCTAAAAATGTCCATGGTAATAGGTCTATTTGAGATTTATTATATGGCACAAAAGCAATTCAATTCAACTCTAAATTTCTTTGGTTTTAAGACAATTTACTTCCACGGTCATAGACATTATAGTAGTGAAGTTAAAATTTTGAATGGTATGTATTCTAATTTTTACCTTTTTCATCTGCTCTTTTCATCCATTGTCTTCTATTTTTGCATCCACCTTCATCCATTTTTTCCATCTCCTTTCATCCATTTTTTCCATCCACTTTTATCTATTTTTCCATCTACTTTCATCTATTTTCATCTACTTTCATCCATTTTTTCCATCCACTTTCATCCATTTTCATGCAACTTTATCTTTTTTCATTCTAAATCAATGCTCCCCGCTCACAACTTGTTGCTCACCGCTCACCGTTCACGTACTAGCGACGTTGCAAGAAGCAACTACAATATCAAAAGCAGAGAAAGATTTATTGCAGAAGGAGTAAGGCTGGAGTTCAAAGTGAGTATTGTCCTCTAGAATCTGGGTATAAAGAATTGGTTCACTTGTGGCTACATACAAACTCCTCCGCCTGCCTTCATTGCAGCTATCTGCTCTTTAATCGCATCTCTGTGACGTGCCAAGTTAGTCATCTCTCTTTGTAAAAGTTTGAAATCCGAATTGGTCTTCCAAAGATCAATCTCAGCATTTTGATAACTTTCTTCTCCTTGCACAGGCCTCCTTTGACTCTCTTCCACAGAAAATTTAGCTATTTCTAACTTCCTAGCTATACGATCTTTGTCTGCTTTCAGAGTGTTCAACTGGAGAAGAAGTCTCTTGCTGTCTCCAGTTGTGGACTCATTGCCATACGATGCCATTCCATAATTCGAATGGCATGTCTTAGTCTAAAATATAACTGTCAGCTATCAACCCCTAAACTACAATCCCTCTAACAATTTGAAGATTTCACCCAATAAAACAAACCCATTGAAAACAAAGAGGCAAGGTTGAAGACTCCTACCTTTATCCATATATAAGGTAATGAATTTCGGTTTAGGATCTAGAGTAATCCAAAACATGTCTTCATATGAAGCAAATTCTGGTGTTCACAATCTCAAGCAAGGGGTCTAATACGAGAGTGCAATTCAGGCACAATTTGCAAATTAGAAACCCTAAACCTGCAACAAATACCCCTCTGTGACTCCCAATGAGGTAGAAACTAAATCGTTCACCATACATTGTAACTACTAGACTCTGAACAAAACATCGCATAACACTATATTCATTAAAATGAGAGTTTTCCAAGAAAATGAGAGGTTCTAAATACATAGTTTTCTTTAAATATAGGTGATTTTGTTCTATACGGAGAGAAAAAAGCAATGCATCATTAGAAAAGAGTGTAAATATTGCAAGTCCATTATGAGAAGAATGGAATTTACCAATAATATCCATCAAATATACAAGTAATAGTGTGTACACTATGGAATGACACTTTGGATTCTAGACTTTACAATAGCCTTTTATAAGGAACCCAAAATTACATTTGGATTCTAGACTTTACAGTAGCCTTTTATAAGGAACCCCAAATGTTATCATGGTCAACAATTGTTGATGTTCAACTCTACATCTACATTGTATCGGATGATGTAGTTCATGCTTCGTAATAAGCATAATGTGCTTTACTACTGTGATATACTCTTCAACTTCTCATATGCCTTCAATATTTCTGGTCCTCTACTGTACCCAGTACAAATTGCAGACCGCTCTTGAATGATGTCCCACCTTTGCTTCTCCAAGGACCTTTCTTCCGCAGCATCCTATAAACGACGGCTCCCTTCTAGTCGGGACTCTCCACTAAGACTTGAGCGTTGACGTTTGGGAACATTTAAGTATCTGCGTCTATGAATTGGAGGTAGTGGAACCTCCGGTGTGGTCACCTCTGCAATATACATGGAAGAGCTCTGAGATCGCTTCGTTTGGACACCTTCCGTCAGTGGGGGAAGAGAGGAAGCAATATCTGGACGCACTTGGCAAATCTCACTTGGAATGCCTAAAGTTACATTTGTTCCAATGCTTGGACAACCTTCCTCCCTATAAAGCTTTTTTTGAGTCATTTGATCAGAAGTAGACGGCAAAGCACGTTGGCCAACGGATCGCAACGGCGACAGGGAGCAAGAAAGCCGCAGACGCGTCCTACCACTCGGAGGACTGTCGACCACGTTGTCCTCAATAGGCTTCGTCGAGAAATCCATGGTGGAATTTGCAGTAGCGGCCGAACACAGTAAATTTCCAGTGCTGAGAATGATGTATTGCCCATAGTCTAAGATGGAGTTAGCACAAGCTGCACAAGCGAATCCACCTTTCGGAACATGGGCCTCCGAAGTTCTCATCATCTATCAAGCAAAGAAAGTCACAGATTGAAGAAGAACATAATTCAAATTGAGAAAACACTACCGCGCAATACACAGACCAAACAATATAAGAACTAAAACAAAAGACAACACCCAGCAAAAAGCTCAAAAGAACTTTGACATGTATATAAGCCAAGCATGTGCTATTTAGGTCGGACCGACCTAAACTACACAAGTTGAAACGAATGAAGTGGATCACACAACATACTGGAACAAAGCAGCTCAAACATATCACACACAAAACTGATATCGCTTAAACATTCTGAATGGATTCATTCAATCCACTAGTCTACCAGTATCAATTAAAAAATAAGTATATACAATTTAAGGCGGACCGAGCTAAAATGCGCCAGTCTTGCACTCGAACTACACTTCCTTAGGAAACCATAGACCATGACCTAACTCAAACTAGAGGAAGCGCGAACTACTTCCATTAGCACTTCGTACTCCTTGCGGTTCCTTTCATCGCAAAGCATTCGTCGCTCAATTCTTCCAGGACCATTTTTCTTAAA
Organism: Climacium dendroides; assembly: GCA_950106755.1. Classification (NCBI taxonomy): domain Eukaryota; kingdom Viridiplantae; phylum Streptophyta; class Bryopsida; order Hypnales; family Climaciaceae; genus Climacium; species Climacium dendroides. The sequence continues at coordinate 14,072,022 of OX467090.1, read as the reverse complement.
TGCCTTCAAACCTTGGTCTCGAGCTATGTGTAAACGTTGAAACCAAGGAAGCAAAACATCGAAAAGAAAGGAGTCATGCGGACCATTCCCTCTATAACTCCACGAATCAGGTAGTATGACATTATGAGGCCTGTTCATTATATGCTTCACAGGACTGTCATCTATTGTCAGACAAGAAGCTTCCTCTTCTATCTTTAAATAACCGGTCTAGATTTTTGAGGAATAAGTCCTTGTCCATTCCTGGTACTTTGAAATAGGTCAACCTTCCCGATCTATCTCTTTGTTTTAGTGTTCGGCAAGAGTCCTGCCCAAGTATTTGGGAAGGCGGCAGTCCGTCTCGGAAAAGATATTGAGAAATTAGTTCAGTGGTAGACTTCTTCATAGAACTCCACACTGAAACTGTTGCAAATTTTTGAAGCTCTGTAAGGAAATTAGAGCAATGAGGCCGCACCCACACAACCTTGGGTCCGACTAGCGCGGGCTCAGTTGCGGAGTGCGGCTGCAAGAAGTCTCTCAATTTTTTGTGCGACAATCCCTTGGACTTCCAATCTTCGCAGACACATAGAATGCCATTTAGGTCCAGGAGAACATTGATCCACTTGTCCACCACCCTGGACCTGAATGGACGAACGACGCCCTCCGAAGTCCCTTCACGACGACATGGAGGACCGGATTCCTACTGTCAAAAGGAATAGAGCGAGGACAGTTAACATTCTGCACCTCCTCTTCTTGTCGACACTAGAATGATACTAATTCGAGAACCCGTGGACAATAGGGAAAAGAACATACCTGCCGCTGAGAGGACTCAGCAGGAATATCAGGTTCAATCTCAGGTTGAATGTCAGTCGTAACCACCTTCTTCGATTCACTTTGAGGAGGTCCTAGCACCAGCATTTCATCAACGGCAACAAACTCATTTTCCAACACAGCAATTGATGGTGCTACAGAAGAAGCGCGAGTTGTACAAACATTGAAAACATTCTGAAGCCCTGCAATAGAAGAATTAAGATAGAATGTTGTGTAAGACAACGATATATTACAGCCTCGACAAATGAGTGTTAAAATACAAAATTGATTACAAAATTTGGAACTCCATGGTTCAGTCCACTAGAAGTTTCCGTGTCCATAAAAAAACTATGTACACTATATATACAAATGCAGCTTTAAAATACACATCAGCTCGAGTCGAGTTACAACAAATGACATCGAGTGATTACTTGGCACAACCTGTTGGTGGATCATTGGCGCGGTCGGTGGTACTCCCGGGCACTACCCCTTCTAGATCCACAGACAAGTTCTGCCCACTATCACACTGCTGATCTCCCTTGGATATCCCCTCGCTTGCAGCTTGTGCGCCCTCCAAGGTCGATGTGACGTTCTTGGGCGATGAGGAACTCTGACCTCCACGTGTTTCTCTCACAGGAATAGGTGGAGGGATAAAATCCGGAGGCCCCGGTGGAAGAGGCGGAGGTGTAACAACATCCCTCTGCGGAACGGAGATAGCACTATCATTGGATCCTGATGGGTTGTTTCCGATGAAGAGCTGCTGCGAAGCTGTTGGTGGTGGAAGCATGGCAACAGGCTGGGCTTGATTTCTGTCCAAGTACGCTTGCCACATTACCCGATTATGTTCACGCTCCTCCCTATTCAACCTTTATTCCTCTAGGAAGGCCTGCGCTAGACCCGCAAAGTTTTTAGTTGATTCCTTTTGGAACTCTAAATTTTCCTCCCAGTCTTTCTTTTGTTCGCGCCTGATTTCCTCTTGCTACTTCAAGACCACCGCCAGCGACATCGACAAGGCCTGCATATGGTCCACCTTCTTTTTCTTAGCAGGCCTAGTTTTGGAAACCGGAGTTTCAGCATCAACAAGTTGGACTGCCGTGTTCTACAGCCCTGTTGAGCTTGACGACCTTAAATTGGTCTGCGATGCACGAGCACCTGGCGTGGTGATTTCGTCAAACACGTCGTAATCCACCGCAATGTCTTCTACGTCAAAGTCATCCTCTTCCTCCTCATTTTCATCTTCCTCGACGTCTTCCTCTATACGCCTCTTCCCCCGGTTTTGGCCAGGCGAGGTAGCAGTCTCCGAGCGACCTCTTGGTCTGGTCGAATCAGGGTTGGACTGTGACTCACGTTGAATCGATACAATGTCTTCGTCAACAGCATATGAGGAGTCGAGGAAGTCATCCTTGTCCAACGATAAACCGACCGTGGCAATATTTTACCAGATGTCTGTTTCGCAATCCGATACAGCAACGAAAACATCTACCCAGCTCATCTACAGCCAAATACAGCATGCAGAATCTCAGAGTTACTAACTTGCAATTTAGGACGGTCCGACCTAAACAACATCCAAGGAACACAGGCTAGGATAGGAAAATAACGTCGACTATTATGACAATTAATCATTGAATTCCAGACTATCTATGCATTTTAGGGCGGTCCTCCCTAAACTGCAACCAGGATCTAGAAATTGTTCATTTACTACAAGTAAACAGTAAGCGTCAAGTGCAGGTTTGCAGTTTAGGTCGGTCTGACTTAAATTGTAGCGATGTACTTACCAATGCAGCACATGTCAATTTGCTCCCAGCAAAAACAGAGAATACGCTTGACCCCGGATGGCAGAACTTCTTGATGATCCCAAGGTAGAATTCCATTCGCAGCTCCATAATATACATTCTAAACGGCAGCTCATTGTACCTCTTAGATTCTTTGTAAGTGATTGTATCCGGAGCTCGAAATTCCGGTTCAATCCGGATCTGCGTTGGCAGGTCTCTGCTTTGGAGAAAAATGAGCGGTATTTTCCTCAGCGCCCTTGCTGAATTCACTAGGAGATCATAAAGCCTCTCATTTTTCACTGGGTAGTAATCGGAGAAACTCCGATAATATGTGCGTAAGACCTCATTTTTCTCAACGAACCCGAGGACTTGAGATAAGTCGGTCTCGTCCTCGACGATGAACAACCAAGTCTTGACTTCTTCAAGCAAAGGTTCCTTCATTTGCTGCTGAGACATTAGTACTTCCAGGAAGAACGGCTTCTCCATCGTGGAGCTCTCCTTCTCCAGCACTCCGGGAATCAATCGAAAATCGATCACTCCCAAACCGATCAAGTTCACTGTCTCCGGTGTTCAAACATCTGCCGGCCAGTTCTCGTGCGTGTTGTAACATATGCTGTAAGGACGCAAATGTGCGACCGACGAAGGAATGCAAAATTGGTTCTTCTTTTCTAGAAACACTTTGAAGAAGGCCTCTATCTTGGAATCGATGGTTGCTGTTGTCTTATTTCTCCCTCGGGTTTGCTTAGTCATCGAAAATATGCCTCACCTGGCCTTTCGAGCAACAGATTCATCGTTGCACTAGTGAAGCAGCGGTTCCTCTTGAACTGTCGCCAGTTCTCCGAAATGAGCTCATTCCTTGCATTGAACAAGTTGAGTTCTGGGCAGATCAGATGAAACTCTTTTTTCACCTTCTTCTCCCGCTTCACTCTCTCCACCCATTCCTTGGCGCTGTAGTAGTCTTGTACAACCGTGGACACTGGTTTGATTGTCACTTTCAGATATGGGTGGTGGCGACTTGGTCCGGAGCGATTGAGAATGTGCTTCGCCAATCTCTTCATATCGTCGTAGCTGAGATTTCCAAGGGGCCTGAAGAAGTCCGTGCTCATTGCGCAACTTTCTTGTTTCCAGTTTTCCTTCTCAGTGAACTTCATTTTCGTCTCTGGACCGATGAGCTCCCCGTGTGCAGCACTAATGATAACTTCGCTCCAAACCTCGTAAACGTCGTCGGGCGCAGAAATTATTTTCAGTTCGTTTGTAAGCTTTAGCTTTTCGTCTGCACCCTTCTTCTTTGAGATCGTGAAGCTTTTATTTACGTCAATCATGGCGAATCTGAGATTAACTGTCTTTTCAAAACTCTGCACAAGGATTGACTAGATTCATTAACTTGTGATCTTATCATAAACTACACTGCAGAAGGAGCTCTCTCAGAGAGCAAGTACAAAACTATAAGCATATGTAGTTTAGGGCGGTCCGCCCTAAAATGCTTACCTTGTACTTTTGTGTTAGCGCAGTATGCCAGTATGGGCTTTGCCTCGTTCTGAGGGTCCACCAGTTTTGTCTCCTTTCGGTGGTGCCGGTCTTCCCATGGAAACCCACACAATCCTTGCTCCCAAGATATTTGTTGCCCAAGATGGCGTAGCGGGCTGAAAGTGGTTGGTCCGATTATAGTATGCGGAGATTGTCCTCAACATCTCCTTATCAAGTGACCAAACCACGTAGCATTTCCAGGTTCTGAAGTGTTTTTTCACTTCTTCGTTCACCATGCTTTCCTCTTGCATCATCAAGTGGCTTGCAACTACGCTGTGCTGGCCATTGATGATGTAGAAGTCTCCGTCCATCACCTCCTCCCATCGAGGTGGATCTCTTTTGCCTTTTGGTAAGACCGGTGTGACGCAAAGAGTCTGCTTCACACTCTTGTCCAGCATGTTGACAAGATAATGGAGCATTTCTTTAACAATTTTGTCCTCCTTCACGTGTATGTTGAGTTCGGCAGGTGCCTCCTTCAACTTTCCAATTGGCAGCTCTTTCTTCTCACCAACTCCGTAGATAAACGCGGTGGAGTACTTCTCCCAGAAGTTCTTGTACAAAGTGCTTATATCTTTGTAGTTTGGTTTCCGCTCCGTTTTGAGGGCTTCCGGAACGACATTCATTTATTCGAAATAGCTTGCCGACTCCACGCCTGACTGCTCCGAAGTCCTCTCAACTGCCTTCTTTGCTGACCCGGATGCCAGCGGACTGCTTTGAGGTGCTGTCGCTGGAGATGGTGGCGGCTTCCTGTTTTTCTTGCCTTTACTTTGTGACCCACCAGCCTTTTTCCCCGTTGATGGCTGACCTTCATCTTGTGCAGCTGTCTCCACAGATACCGTTCGTGGAGCCATGAAGGATCTTTGCATTGACATCTTCTCCTTGATGACTACAAAGGAGTTCATCAGGAGCGTGATCTTCGTACATAGTCTGCTTCCCGTCAGTGGACTTCCGTCCATGTTGTGGTACTCGCCATTGTCTATTTTGCGCTCCAACTCTTTGATCTCCGAACTGTATGGCGTCGATTCTAGACTCTCCAAGAACGGCGATATGTTGAACCAAATCTTCTTTGAGTTCAAGAGTATTGTGAAGTGGTACTAATTGCCCGCTGGGAATGCGTTGTTGGTGGTGACGCAGTGAATTTTGATGTTTGGGAATTTCTCCATAGACACCCGCTTCACTTTCTCGTCGAATGAGATCGGGAGATACGCCTTGGAATTTCGGTACTTCATGTTGAAGTGCATGTTGTCTGTATGGGGCACCATCTTCAGACACCACGCGTCCACCTCTTTGGGGTTTTCGAACTCCCACCAGTCCCCTTCTATCATATCCTCGTCTACATTTGGACTTTCTTCTTCGACATCCTCTACTCTTTTGAAGTGTGCCTTGAGTTGATCCATGTATTCCTCCATTCTGAGCATGGACAACTAAAATTCAGTGTATTGTTGCGGTTTAGGACGGACCGAGCTAAACTGTTGCTAGACGTAGACGCACATTTTTCTTGTTGATATTTATTAAGTCAATTTTGATTGCGCCCTTATTTATTTTTGATTTGGTAGTCTTCTGTTTGTTGCCTACGTTTCTCTATTAGTCTGCAGATTAGGACGGTCCGCCCTAAACTGCTGGGATTATTCTTTGGTTTGTAAGCATTTTTGTTTAATTAGTATAAGAGGCATTGAGTTTTAGAAGTATTTTATCTACCAATCATCACTGAAATTCTTTAATGTGTCTGATTTCTTTAATCATTTTATGATAATGTCTATGCTTCTGTCATCAATGTAGTGCTTGAGAGTGCAATTTAGGACGGACCGCCCTAAATTGCGCATGGACTATATTTTTGATGTCTCAGCGTAGCATATATATAGGGTTCATCACTTTTCGGGATCTACAGAAATGCAGTTTAGGGCGGTCCGTCCTAAATTGCGCATGGACTATATTTTATATAGTCTCAGCGGAGCATGTTTGTAGGGTTGATCAATTCTCAATATCAACAGAAATGCAGTTTAGGGCGGTCCGTCCTAAATTGCGCATGGACTATTTTTTTGATGTCTCAGCGTAGCATATATATAGGGTTCATCAATTCTCGTGATCTATAGAAATGCAGTTTAGGGCGGTCTGCCCTAAATTGCAGACGTTTTATTGTTTACTTTGCACACGATATCCGAGTGATACCCGGGGATATCTGGGTGATACCCGCCTTATACCTATGTAATATGTGGTTATGTATGAAAAGTCTAACCTGTACGGTAGGTCCACGCTCGTATATTGTTGACCAAGGAATTTGCTTTCCAGATCTGGAAATCCCTGACGAATTAATACGGAATGTAAGAACGTGTGTGTTGAAGGACACATAACAGGACTAATGCAAGCATTGCATTCTTGTATAGAACATAACATTGACCAGAAATACATGAACATTAGTGTTCATTGCCAAACATCAGGGTTCATGGATGGACTGAAATCACATTCACAACGATACATTGGAAACATGTATTTCTAAGTCAAGCACAATTCTTACCTTCACTATGCAAATGATTATTAGCTCTCCAAATTCCTACCAATTTCAGTGAACTCCTAGAATACTGGATGTATCGAATTGGGACTACACTGTTCTTGTTCTGATGAAGATCATGTGCATTTCAATTAGACATCTAAGTATTACACATGTCCATCACATTTTCAGATTAGGAGTGACAAATTCAAAAAATCTCGCACCTACACAACGGGCACTGCAAGCACGACTTCGTGAACTGGGCGGCAATGTGAGCTCCGAAGTAAATCTGTGTCAACCACAAACAGGGAAATTTTGAGTTAATTCTCGAAAGGAAGTCAAAAAACGAGTTGCACTCACTTCCAAAGGAAGTGCATTGCATTTTTCAACAGAAGACAGCACAAATCTCATTCCCTTACACCTCAACATCAAAAAATTTAAGCAAAACAATAAGGACTGAAGGAATTGCACATGAATTCAAAATGTGGATTACATTCTTCATCTTGAAGTTCTTAACAGCATCAAAAGAATTAATGTTCAAAATCACAATCCCTAAAGTATCATTCAATTGTTCAGCCAACCCAAACTCAGATACTGTTCAATTAAATTGTTTAGCGAATCAAAATTCACGTATTGTTCAGCTCCATTGTTTAGTCAATCAAAACTACATTACAGAGAGGTCATTCAGAACTCTGCTATTCGAGTAGGAACACTCCAACTGCAAATTACTATACATGAAGCAACCGGATTACATTACGTCAGAACTGAACACGTCTTCCACTGAACCCTAATTTACAAATAAAACCAAAATGAGAGCCCTCGAAATGTAAACCGCTCTAGGCGAACAGATCACCACTCGCAATTGACAGACAATGAAATGTAGGAGCTGGATTTAGCTGTGCGACCCTAAACCTGACACAATCCAAAAAAAAAACAGACAAACGTGTATACCCAAAAACATAACTGCGCAAATATCAAACAGCGGGAAAATACTCACAACAAGTTTGAAGCGTCCACGACGGAAATTCGCAGCAAGCGCCACAGCCGCGGAGTATCCCCTATGAAAAGTGTGCTCGCAGCATACACCATACACCTCACACTTCAATGCGCTCCACTCAAACGCATACACTACACAACTCACACTTCAATGCACTCCACTCAGATGCACTTATTGCACTCCTCGCAATCCGAAACGGAACCTCACAAAGTTGAAAAATTGGTGCTCTAGCGACGACGACGTTCGTGGTGCTCCAGCGAAGACAACTCACACTTCAATGCACTCCACTCAGATGCACTTGTTGCACTCCTCGCAATCCGAAATGGAACCTCACAAAGTTGAAAAATTGGTGCTCCAGCGACAACGACGTTCATGGTGCTCCAGCGAAGACAACTCACACTTCAATGCACTCCACTCAGATGTACTTGTTGCACTCCTCGCAATCCAAAACGGAACCTTACAAAGTTGAAAAATTGGTGCTCCAGCGACAACGACGTTCGTGGTGCTCCAGCGAAGACAACGGCGGCTTAGGGTTTCCAATCCGAAACCCCCCTTACCCGGCCCCTGTGCGCACCCCCCTTACCCGGCCCCTGTGCGCACCCCCCTTACCCGGCCCCTGTGCGCGGCCCCCTTACCTGGCCCCAATGCGCGGCCCCCTTACCCGGCCCCTGTGTGCGCCCCCCTTACCCGACCCTACAGGGTAATGGCACCTTAAACCCGCCCATACACCGGTGCTTGGGGTGTCCTTAACCAGATACCCGCTGTCTGATACCCGACCAAGCATATTTGCCATGGTACCAGGGTTACTTGACCACAAATTATACCTAATATCATTTCCTTTGTCATTATAGAAATTTTTGAATTAAAATAATGTAGAAGAACTGATGGGAAGACAAAATACTATAGATGCTCTTGTTATTCATACCAAATTGGAAGGATGAATGGTTGCACTGGAGGTGGACAATTATATGTGCCTTTTCTATATGTATCATTCTTTGTTGATGAATGAGTTGAAACTCACAAGAAATTTTATTTGAACAACAATTATTAAGTACTCTAGAATGAACTTTGAAGTTGTTAATTTAAATCAGTTTAGGGTATATATGCGGACAAAATTCTAAATCATAGGCTATTGTTAATTGTATTATCAGAATAGAACCATAGGGATTGTCTTTTATTAACTCCATGACTAAATTATTAGGAAATTAGCATTTTTGATCATTATGTACTTTGTTATAGTTTCTAATTTGTACACATGTTTTGAAATTAGCACATTACTTAAACCTAAAAATACTATACACCAAAAATAAATTTATTCTAAGATACAATACTCATACTACTCTACATTTTATCTAATACATAAAAATTCTAATAAAATTCTAATGATGAATACATAGTATAGCAAGTGCCAACTGCTAGTATTCATTAAAATGAGAGTATTGCACCGAAACAAGAGTCATAAAAGTCTAAATTCATTCAAAAAAGGAGACGGAAATTCCTCAATGAATATACAAATCATACATGAATTAAAATATAACGATCACAAGTAGGAATCAAATACCACAACTAAAAAGTAAACTTTAATATTGACCTTTTACTTGTACACCATGAGTTGCTCTATACATCTCCAACTACGATTGAGTAGGGGCAATGACACTATATTCTAGGCAACAAACTATAAAGGCTAGTAATATAGTTCATTAAACTAAACTGTATACAATGTAGAAACTGCAAGTGTGATTCACTCGAGCACTAAGTTGTTTGTAATATGCACATGAATGCATGACTGTACACTAAGAACAAGTACTATATGTGTCATTTACTCTTGAGCTCCACGATTGCCTTTGTCATTGTTGGCCCATGGCTATACTTACTAGTAATGCATCACGACAGCTTGAAAAGCTTCTGTACGTTCTTAAACATCTAATCCCACGGATAAAAGAAATAAGAAGCGCATACTGTCGGTGGTAATTATATTGTTATGTATATTGGGCCATCCAATTGTGGGTACAAGAAGTCCTGTCAAATGAGGCCGTTGCGCGAAACACCTCCTTTTGCTAAACTTCCAGCAATACCACCGTCGACATTTCCACATCTGAGGAAGGGCCTACATCCTCACCACACAATTTTCAATGTCAGTGTTGCTCTATCGCAAGGTAAAGGCAACATCAGTGTAGCGAAAACATCTTTAGATTTCATCGGCGAAGGAGAACAAGATTTTGGAAGATGTAGCTCCATCTTAACCCCTAAACATTTGGAGTATTTTCCCAAATTGACAATTTGGAATAAACCATCATATAGTACAATTTGGAAGAATATTTTGGAATTCCTATACAAATAGAAGTTGTAGATTTTGAATTTTAGATTCCATCCATATAGTTAGATTCACTAATGCTATCACCACTCTTTTTTTATGATTTTTGAAATAGAAATTCTAGAATTCCTTTTAAATTCAA